>CM065718.1:28932513-28937513 GCA_033310375.1 Conus canariensis
TCCCTATATATGTTTCTTTTTCATTTTCTGATGTTACCGTAGCTTGGTATACAATGTTGCTGTGAAGACATTTATTGGTTAGGGGGCACTGTTCTTTTTTAGTGCAGTTGCAAGATGTCCTTTCGGCACCCTTCTCTTTTATGTTGCTTTTCATTTTGTTAGATGAGTCAATCATGTTTTTGAGGTTGGGCATACATGAGTATGATAGTTTAATGGTGTTTTTGTTGAATATTTTGGACAGTTTGTGTTCTTTTGGGAATGATGTTGCCAAGATTTTAAAGAATTCTTTTCCTACATTTGTTTTTACTTGTCCATCGTATGGTGGGTTGTACCATATGATCTTTCTTTTCCTATTTTTCTTATTTCTGTTCGTGCTGTTGTCTGGACTGTATTGTAGTTTGTAATTGTAACCACTTTTGATATAACCACTTCTTGATATTCTGTTGCTGCATCATTGAATGCATATATATATATATATATATATATATATATATATATATATATATATATATATATACAGTAAACAAGTGGGGTAACTTGTTTACTGTTTATTGTTTACTGTTCCCTGCCTCATTTCATTTCCAATATATATATATATATATATATATATATATATTATATGTAGTGTGTGTGTGTGTGTGTGTGTGTGTGTGTGGGGTGGAGAGAGAGAGAGAGAGAGAGAGAGAGAGAGAGAGAGAGAGAGAGAGAGAGAGAGGTGATATCTAGAAAGATAGATAACTAGATAGTGAAGTCACGGCACACGACATGATGAAGGCGTGAAGATGATAATGACTTGATGAAGACGGTGATGATGATGATAATCACATATTGAATACGGTTATACACGATTACATGTTGAAAATAATGCTGATGATGATGATGACGGCAAAGACACAATGAAGACGGATTGTTTTTAGACAACCAGGGTGCTGTATCTGTTAGGCATGAAGGGCCGTATTAGTTCCATACTGGCCCCTCGCATGACTGCGATAGATGGACTGCTGTTCGCGTTTGCAGATGATGAAACTTGAAACTATTCAGCGTATCATTGCGTATCGTTCAAGCCGCAGAAGATCGCATCTTTTGGGAGATTAAGTAAAGCGGCAATCCTGCACAATTCGCAGCTGTTCTTTGCACTTGTGTGGCTGACAATGCTCGGGTTAATGCACAGTAGAGCTGACCACACTTAATATTGACACCTTTTGACCTCCCTTGTGTCATCAAGTAGATCATCAAGCATAGGCCTTAGGTTTCCATCTGTACCTTTTTTACACTTTATTTGTTGACTTGACTTGACTTGTGTCCTCAAGTAGATCTTCAAGCAGAGGCTCAAAGATTTCCACCCATGCTTTTAAAAAAATTCTGTTCTCGTTGACTTTATTTTCTGTGCAATTTATTTTTTTTACAGAGCTTTCCCTCAGTTTGCTTTTCTAGCATTTACTGGCTCTTTTAGGATGCTATTAGATGTTCTGGTGAGAATACAAAAGAATCATGAATGGTATGTTTTCAATGCCAAGGTATGACTGACACAATCACGGTTCCACTGAGGAGTGTGATTCAGCGGACAAAAGTCAGCTCAGGCCGGCGATATGAAAGGTCCTGTTTTCAGTGTGGCTTCGATGTATCTATATTCTAATGAAGCATTCAATATTTATATTTTCTTGCCCTCTGCATGAATCCAATTTTCTATTCCCCACTCCACTTTTTCTTCTAAATCTTGGCAAAATCATTTCAAATGACAGGAACCATTGGCCTGCACCAGTTTTCCCCACTGTTTCTTTGTTCAGTATAGCAGGCTGAAAGTCTTTTATCTTTTGAAGATAAAACAGTCAGACGGACTCTTCTTTATTTTTGTATAAGACAAAGAGCATAAAGGGTTTTTGGCAAGGAATTTGGTCGGTTGTTTTTCACCATCGTCATCGTCATCGTCATCATCACATCATCATCATCATCATCATCATCATCACTACAACCACTACTAGCACTACTACTTTCTACTACTACTACTACTACTACTACTACTACTACTACTATGATTATCATTATTATCATTACTATTATGAAGATTACTTATGTAGCGCCTATCCACCAGGCGCTTTGCAATCCACACTCTGACATTCACAATGGACTGTCTACCTGGGTAGAGCCAACTAAAGGGGCGCCTGCTGGCGCTACATTCAGTCGTTTCTCGCGCCTTTCAGTCTATATCCAATTACTCAGCTTCCCCTCTGCATTCTTTCAATTTATCAAGCAGGGTGCATGCTATGTGTAGCGATTCATCCACACAAACGGCCAAACTGCATTCGCTTCCAAACGTTTGTTGTGGCATTTTACGTGTGTGCAAGATATAATGGCATGCTTTCATACGCAGAACTGTGGTTTATGGTATCATTCGAAGCTGTTTTTTCGGGAAAATGGAGTAAGAAGCAATGTTGACTCTGAGAGGATAAACCCAACGTATCGAAACGACTCAGTGGGGATTCGAACATGCAACCCTTGGATCACCAGAATTTATCACACTTAAATACGAAAACTTTGGCTTTCTGGTCAATTATATTCAAAGGTACTGACTGATACGTTAGTTAATGGGCGAACGTCACATACACAAAAGTTTTAATAACCAAAAACATTCTCTTGTCAAGGAAATTTCTCTTTGGTCTGAGTTGTGTCCTTTTAGATTTGTTTTACACCCTAAAAGCATTTGATAACGAGCAGAGAGATAGAGGCCACACACAGAGTGACAGAGACAGTCTATAAAATGAAAATCGAATTTTGCAACTGTCACATTGTCATTTGGCTGTTCCTTGAACTGGTTGACACTTGGACACTCACAACAGTGTTATAAAGAAGAATTCTGGCAACTAAAATGAGATGCTACAGAAAGAGCTTGGGCATCCATTGCACAGACCACGTGACAAATGAAGAAGTCCGTAGAATAATTCAACAAGCAATTGAACCCCATGAAGACCTACTCACAGCCGTCAAGAAGCGGAAAATGAAGTGGTACGGACATGTGTCCCGTTCAGCAGGCCTTGCAAAGACAGTCCTGCAAGGAACAGTCAGAGGAAGCCGCAACAGAGGAAGACAAAGGAAGAGGCTGGAGGACAATATCCGAGAGTGGATGGAATGAGCCTAGCAGAATATCAGCGAGCGGTGGAGGACAGGGCCGGATGGAGGAGAGTGGTGGCCAGATCATCAGGGATGCCCCAACGACAACAGACGATGTCAAGGGTTAGGTGAAGGTGAAGGGTGAGCTGTTTGTCATATCCCGTGTGGGTATCACGAATGGAATATGTGGGAACGTCAGCAGTTTTTGTTTCAACACCAAACCCTTCGCCATCGAAGCCAACAGCTGTCGGAGAGATGTTTGTACCTGACCCGTCCATTGGCCTTCACTGGTCTGTG
The DNA here is from genome assembly GCA_033310375.1 of Conus canariensis. Classification (NCBI taxonomy): domain Eukaryota; kingdom Metazoa; phylum Mollusca; class Gastropoda; order Neogastropoda; family Conidae; genus Conus; species Conus canariensis. The sequence goes on from CM065718.1 coordinate 28,935,919, forward strand.
CTTTAGCTTGCCGAAAGCGAATAGTCAATCAGTGTCAACTTTTAGCTACCCTGGTGTTTGGAAAAATCAGCATTTTTTTTTCACCGAGGGCCAGGTTTTTAGACATTTTACTTAAAATGAAAATTAGAGTGAATCACACACACACACACACACACACACACACACACACACACACACACACACACACACACACACACACACACATGCACGTACACATGCGCGCATATAATGAAAATATTAACATGGTTATTGTTATTGCTGATTTGAATGCCTTAAGAGAGAGAGACAGAGAAAAAAAAAAGCGAGGGGCCAAAAGTTTAAAAAAAAAAGAAAGAAATCAAATCAGTCTTCGTACAAACGTCTCTGTAATGGACAGAAATATGACTTACAAATAAGAGAATGCACACACAGGCTTACAATTATCACCCTTTCTTTAAAGTCATCTCAAACAAGTAACTCCCGGCAAAGACTAAGCGTGAACACCGAATTTGAGTATTTCGTTCATGGGCATTGACACTAGGAAAGTTCCATCACACGCCAATCTGCAAAATGACGCACGCCAAAAGAAGGGAATGAATTCCCTGCCACTGCACTTCTTTCAGCCCGTTCCAATGTCCCCTTCAGGGAAGACTGGATCGTCATCGAGGTACTCTCCTGGGGAAAGTGGTAAAGATTACCTTGGTCAGTACAACTCCCACCGCTTACAGCAAAAACCCCGCAGACCCCCCCCCCCCCCCCTGACCCATACCCCCCGCTCCCCTCTTCCTGGCAGTACCTTCTGCCTTCTCAGGAAATATTTGTTTTTAACACCCTTTAGTTTGATGTTCTACAAAGGCAATCCATGATAATCAAGGTGTAACAAAAAGGGGAGAAACTATCAACATTCTTCTGTACTTTTGAAAGTACAAAGAGAACAGATTGACACTTTGTGCCTTCTTGCAGACACCACATACATACAGGAAGGTGCATCGCTCTTGAAATGTAATTTCTCTTATGAAGTGGTCAATTTCCTTGAGCTGTCAGTGCTAGTGTCTCAGGCAAAGGATGGACCAAACACATGCTCGGAAGATGTTATTCTCCAAAGTTGACCAGTTTATAAACTGAGCAGTTGAATAGTAGGGGAAAATAAGTATAAATGATTGTGTGGGTGGGTGGTCGTTACACTTGGAAGTTTGGGATTTGTGGGAAAGGAACACTCAGTGTTGTGAACAAAACAAAACAAAACAAGAACAAAGCAGAAAACAAACAAACAAAAAACATAACACCACCACCACCACCACCACCACCACCAAGAATAACAAGAAAACAACCAGACGATTGTCTCTGGAGACCTTCTTGTGATGCAAAGCTCTCGAATCACCGGGAACTAAGACAGTTACAAAGGCGTCAGTTTGAAAGAAACTACCGCCGCCGTCGACGACGCCACCACCACCACCGCCACCACCGCCACCACCACCACCACAGCAAATCAAAGAAACACCAGTCCACAGGCTCTGTCCATATTCAGCTTAGACTGCCTCGAGCAGGGGAAACCGTCAATCCTATCAGTTTCTGCTCCTTAGTCTTTGCCCCCCCCCCCCCCTCTCTCCAGGAGT
>CM065718.1:28942513-28957513 GCA_033310375.1 Conus canariensis
AAGAGCAGAATCCATCTCTTTGAAAATCGCGTGGGGTTTCCATGACAATGCAGGCCCTGTTGAAAAAAAAAGATGAGAATTGATGGACCTCCGCGTTCTTCCTCCTTAGTATTTTTTGTTGATGCTTCTGTTAGAATCACTAGGATAGAGAGAATGGTGAATCACAGACCAAAAGTGCTTTCAATAAACATCAAACAGGTTATCACCCTAAAAATCAGTTTGACTGATGGAAATGCAATATTATGAAACAAAAGGAAAAAGACACAGCACAACAATACAAAAACGGCCCATAATTGTGAGATAATGTGGTGATTGATGTGATGTCTTGGCAGAAAAGTGACTTGTATTGATAATTAAGCCTGACATATGACGTTGATGCCATATTACGTTCAACGGCACGGAGACCAAAAAGAATCGCACACCAAAAGAAGTCAATCCAGTAACATCCTTCAGATGTTGAAATTCTCATTTCAAGGGGACCAAGCTCACTTGTCACAAACTGTTCTCAGCATAAGAGCAGAAGCTTCACTGGAAGCCAGGGCACACGTAATGGTGCTTACTTGCATCAATCACAAAACAAACGCATAGTTGCAGGCTCTCTGCAATTCAGATTGAAGAATGATCAGCGCGAGGACTGGTCGGTACTGGCCATTGTCCGTTCCCTACACACTGGCCTCCCTTGAGTCGCTCTGGAGACACCTGTCAATCACCATGAAATAAGATTAACTCACGGAGGGCATATGCAGCTTATTGGTGAAGACTACTGGTTGGAGTCCTTTCATTTGACGAAAAGAGGTCTTCAACAACTTTCACGGTTGACGGAAGTTGACTGTAACAGGATTATAGCCTTGAGAGCAGGACTGCAGCTGGTAAACACACACACACACATAAATGCATAGAAACAAACACAATCAAACGAAAGAAATCATTGAAATAATTACCAACAAAACTAATACACATCCAACAAATACATTACCTTTTGTTCTCAATATGTAGAACGCATGTATCCTCGACCAATGAAAAGCTACTTTTGTTTCTGCAATAATCTGGACTTAAGTTTAGTTCCATGTTTTACCACGTGTATGGCAGATATGCGCTGACGCACTCGGGAGGTGAAGCATGTGGGAAGAGTGAAGTCCTGGTGGTAATACACAAAGATGTAGCAGTGTGTCGATCGATGACCATGGAAGGAGTTTTGGCACGACTGATGATTTACATCTATGAGATACTTCTTTGGAAAGCTCCTGGAGCGGTGTGTGTGTGTGTGTGTGTGTTGTGTGTGTGATTATCAGAGCTGACATTATTATTATTACAAAATTGTTTGTTCTTCTTCTTCTTCTTATTCCCGTTGCTGTCTTTATTAAGGTCATTACGGAGAGACGCACTGAAAAAGCGGAAAAGAGACAAACTGTATTTTAAAAAATGTTGCAAGCGTGTGCTCATCGTAAAAACTTGTAATACTAATAAACCAGGTTCACGATCAGCGCTTTCTCATTCTCAACTGTCAAGAGATGAAAACAACAACAACAAACATTTTGATAAAATACAACTTGATGTAAAGATGTATGATTACAAAAATAAAAAAAGAATAGAAAAAAATGTACTCTCACATTAATTCGCACTGAAACAAGTCAGTTTCACATGCCCAAGCCGCAAAATAATGCACGCCCAGTGAAGTACATGAATCTCTGTCACATTAATGAACATCACAGTGTCTACTATAGAGAAAAGGTTTATTTGTAATAAGATGGTGTTGGCATGGGAAGCACTAGACTAATCGAATCCAACTCATTCTGAAGCATGCCTATCCTAATCTTCCACACTGTGAGGAGCAAAGGTCAGTCCGCAGGCCCTGGTCCCTGTTCAGGTCAAGAATGACCACAGCTGGGGGACTGGCTAACTCTGCCCAGTGTCTGCTCCCCTCAGTGTGGCCTCCTGGCAGAGGACCAGACAGACATGTGGTAATCACCGGTCTACAACATGAAGCTGGGGAATGCACGCGCTGCAGTGTGAACAAAGGGCTTACCGATCCTGCTTTCTGAGATGATTTAGATGTTACTGTATCGGGGCCGAGGAAGATTGTTGCTGAGGACATTGTGGCCCTGACAGTGCTCTTGGACTGGATTAAGTGATAAACTTTTGGCATTGGAAGAAATTTCCGTGGAGAACTGCCAGAGAGAGAGAGAGAGAGAGAGAGAGAGAGAGAGAGGAGAGAGAGAGAGAGAGAGAGAGAGAGGCATGTGTGTTCGTGAGCGTGAGTGTGTGTGTGTGTGTGTGTGTGTGTGTGTGTGTGTGTGTGTGCGCGCGCAAACGCGCACGTGCACGTGTATTTGTGTGTGTGTGTGTGTGTGTGTGTGTGTGTGTGTGTGTGTGTGTGTAAAGGAGAGAGAGAGAGAGAGAGAGAGAGAGAGAGAGAGAGAGAGACAGACAGACAGACAGACAGACAGACAGACAGACAGACAGACAGATTATATTGACGACGACGACGGCGATGATGATGATGATGATGATGATGATGATGATGATTCTTTCTTTAACTAGTTGCTCAGTGATAGACCGATTCTGTTTTTAATCTGCTGACGGACTACATTTATGACTTCTGTGTTAATCTGGGCTGAAAACAGCTGATTTGACTGGCTGTTAGTATGGTTACTAGAAGGGTTGTACATTAGAGATGGACACGTTAACTAACAAAAAGCCGATACATACTCTTAAGACATGTAAGTGTCCGTTTTGAAGACTGCGTTATTGACAGAATGGTGAGAAGGAATCGAATACCGAAATATGTTTATAGTTTTAATTTTCGCATTCTGAAAGTGGCAGATATGAATAAAAGAAAAAACTGTAAAAACGAAACGCCTGGATGGTCAGCGTTTGAAAACAGCATTGATGTCTTGTGTGCATTCACTCTGGAATCCTCAGCTGTATTTTCACATAACTGGGCCGGACTAGCTCAGTTGGTAGAGCGCCGAACTTGTAATCTTGGTGATCCTGGGGTTGCAGGTTCGAATCTCCGCCGGGCCGTTTCGGTACAGGGGGATTTTTCCCTCGGCGTTAACATTGGTTCTGACTCCATTTCCCATACAGTCCTTCGAATGAGACTATAAACCGAAGTTCCGAGTGTGAACGCACGCATAACATCTTGCACACACGTAAAATCCCATCACCAACTTTCGGAAGAGAAGGCCAGTTTGGCCGTTGGTATGGATGACATGTTACACATAGCATGCACCCTGCGTAAGAAATGGACAGAATGAAGGAAGTAAGGACGTTGAGTGAAAAATATGATATGGACTGGATGACACGACTGAATGAATCGCCAGCTGGCAGCTCTTCAGTCGGCACTACCCAGGTAGGCAGCCCGTTGTGTAAACGAGTGTGGCTTGTAAAGCGCTTAGAGCTTGGTCTCTAGCCGAGAATAGGCGCTATATAGATATTCATTATAATACTAATGATAACATGAATTAAAAGAAAACAACTGACTCACGCTGAATATAGTGAATGAAGCCTTGACACTTCCCTCAGACGTGCCATTGTCCGCGTGGTGGACATCATGCTCTTCTGTCACAAAGTGATTTGGAGATACTGTGCACGGGAATCACCGGAAATTAAGTTGTCAGCATTCATCAAAGGAAGGGCTGTTCCATTAGGTTTGACCCCTATCGAGGCCAAGGGTGACCAGAGCTGAGCAGCGACAAGACTGCCCATCATGTCATGCTTTGCAGGGGACGTACTGGGTACACCACTGGTAGTTATTGTGCTGCAAGACTAATGTGGAGAGGAAACGCTGTGTAGTGTCCTGTTGGAGAAATGAAATCCTGGCCATTAAAACAAGGGGTTGTTTACATGTTATCTCTTTTGAGCCTGTTGTGATTACTGCTGTTTTGATTGTGATCCTGAACATATTGGCGGGAATTAAACTGAAAAATGCAGCGATCGCGCGCGCGCGCGGCACACACAAAACCACACACACACACACACACACACACACACACACACACACACACACACACACGCGCACGCACGCACACAGAAGTTTAATGAAATATAATGAGAACATCAAAAAAAGAAGAAGAAATATTTGTATTTTTTGTATCAGCATAATGTTTATACTTACACATGACTACACATATATTTTCAAGCAAACAAATTTAATGGAGAGAGAGAGAGAGAGAGAGAGAGAGAGAGAGAGAGAGAGAGAGAGAGAGAGAGAGAGATATTCAGAAAGCCGTGGTATTTCAAAGGACAGGTTATTTTGATGAGCGCACATAAACACTCTTACAATCTGCCTCTATAATTTCCTAGGAACAAACAAACCCCGCAGCATGATTGTGTTTGAACCTTTTACTGTTTTAATTCGCAAAGGTCAGGCAATTCACCATAATCTGACACCTTTCGTAACGAATCTGTGTCTTTGAAGAATGAACAAAACACATACTTCTTGTAGCCACGGAGAGCAGAGGAGGACTTGAGTTTGACCTTTGTTCCGTAATACTCGGTTATAGTAAAATAGCTACACTCTGTAATATGGAATGCTAAAAGCTGAAGAAAGTCTAACTTTAAAATAGAGAGAGAGAGAGAGAGAGAGAGAGAGAGAGAGAGAGAGAGAGAGAGAGAGAAGAAGAGACAGACAGACAGACAGACAGACAAACAGACAGACAGGCAGGCAGACAGAAGCAATTCAGGTAAGATCTCTAGATGTATGAGGCATTTTATGACGTAGAGGCTTGCGAAAACCGTATTGTGTCATGTTGGACAGTATTGCATGGTGCATCTAATTTCCTGTCATGAAACTCATTGTCGATGGAAGAGATTCCACTAAGTAAAAAATTCGGTTGCTATAACCCTGAGGGGCCTAAAGAACGAATATCAGGTCCTTATTTTTTTCTCTTTTCTTTTCTTTTTTTTTTCGTTGGTCTGAATGATTTTATTTACATTTGGAATGCGTTCCTGTATAATTTTGCCTAGAACGTTTCTGTTGTGGTTTGCTTTAACACACTAAATGCATGCTGGACACGCAGACTCGTTTTGCATTTTATCTGAATGAGTATGGGCCATTCAGACAGACAGACAAACAGACAGACAGACAGACAAACACACACACACATGATATGTATACTTAAGCATGCACAGAGATGCACGCACAGAGGAGAGAGAGAGAGAGAGAGAGAGAGAGCAGAGAGAGACAGAGAGAGAGAGAGCAGAGAGAGACAGAGACAGAGAGAGAGAGAGTTGCAGTTTCAAGAAACTCACGTACACACGAGACAATCAACAAACATGACACAAAAAGAAACGAACCAGTGAACAAACAAGCCAAAACAAAAGACACAAAAACTCCAGGTATTTTTTTTTCAAACTTATAAACCCATAGAAATGGAACTGTAACAACAAGAACAACACAGGAACGAGAATAAGAACAACAACAACGAAAACAACAACAGAAAAAAAAGGACAGACAGCATAACCTTCACTAAGTATATAGCAACCGGCAGACACTAAAACAAGGAAAAAAACCAGACGGATAAACTCTTGCTAGCCATTAAGATACAGAAAAACCCCAACCATTCATAAGGGGTCAGACAGAGAAATTGATGTGCTTCAGTTCCTTACGAACCCCCCCCCCCCCCCTATCCTTTCTCACCTCCATCGTCACTAACACCTCACTTCGCTCAAACAAGGAAAACAGAAGACAAATCCTATTACAAGGAAAAGAAGAAAGAGAAAAAAAAAACTGAGGAAAAATAAGAAATATTATTGGGTCAGTCAAACAGAATCCTGGCACAAGGACTGGAGCATGAACTGAATAAAAGTGATGACTACAAAAGAAAGACTTAGTTACTTCCATTCAGAATTTTGAAAAAAGAGGGGGTTAGTTACCGCTAAGGACACAGACAAATAAAGTACAGGACCTCTTGGGTCTTCTTCAGGCAAAGACAAATAACATTTAGGGCAGTGAAAACGAAGAACAGAAACCACTTATCTTCTCATATTCGGCCCCAAATCTAGAAGGCCGTTGGATGAAAACGAGGCCATTAAGGGGTGGGTGGGGGGGGGGGGGGATCATGGTAGTTGAAATAGTAATGATTACAGTGATGATAGTGGTATTGATGGAAATAATAGTGCTAATAGTGGTGATGATGAGAACGTATATACTGAGAGGAGAGATGGTGGTCAAGTGGATTATGTTAAAAAAAGGGGTGGGGGGGTGGTGTTGTAGTTTTTGTAATTATTGTTTAATGATATATATTGGTGATGGTAGTGATTATAGTGGATTGATGATTGTGCTTAGTGGTAAGGAAAAAAAAAAAAGGGGGGGGGGGGGGAGTTTAGGGGGTGGTGTGGGGTGAAACAGTGGGGTTTGTAGTTTGTTTTGTAAGTATTGCTTAATGGTATGATATAGTGGTGATGGTAATGATTATAGTGGATAGATAATAGTGCTTAGTGGAAATGGATGAAAAAACAAAAACAAAACAAAAAACAAAAGAAAACAAAAAAAAACCTGTAATGGGTGGTGAATGTGATGATAGTAGTTATATGTGGGTAGTTATATGTGGGTAGTTATATGTGGGTAGTTATATGTGGGTAGTTATATGTGGGGTGTGGGTAATGCTAATGATGACTGGAAAGGAAAGGAAGGGGTTAATGGATGAGACGCTATCATTGTTGGGGAAGAAAGGGGGGGAGGGGTGGAGAGGGCAATGGGGGAGAGGAAGCTCCTATCTCTTGGGGGGTGGGGGGGGGGCGGGGGGGGGGGGGGGGGGGGGGGGGCGGGGGGGGGGGGGGGCGGGGGGGGGCGGGGGGGGGGTATTCATGCACACCGTATTGTTGGAAAAGTAAACAGTATTGTTGGAAAAGTAAACAGTATTGTTGGAAAAGTAAACAGTATTGTTGGAAAAGTAAACAGTATTGTTGGAAAAGTAAACAGTATTGTTGGAAAAGTAAACAGTATTGTTGGAAAAGTAAACAGTATTGTTGGAAAAGTAAACAGTATTGTTGGAAAAGTAAACAGTATTGTTGGAAAAGTAAACAGTATTGTTGGAAAAGTAAACAGTATTGTTGGAAAAGTAAACAGTATTGTTGGAAAAGTAAACAGTATTGTTGGAAAAGTAAACAGTATTGTTGGAAAAGTAAACAGTATTGTTGGAAAAGTAAACAGTATTGTTGGAAAAGTAAACAGTATTGTTGGAAAAGTAAACAGTATTGTTGGAAAAGTAAACAGTATTGTTGGAAAAGTAAACAGTATTGTTGGAAAAGTAAACAGTATTGTTGGAAAAGTAAACAGTATTGTTGGAAAAGTAAACAGTATTGTTGGAAAAGTAAACAGTATTGTTGGAAAAGTAAACAGTATTGTTGGAAAAGTAGACAGTATTGTTGGATGGTGTTCACTGTAGTAGGTGAAATAATGTGTTGGCGTTAATATGATCGTGTTGGTTGAGAAGCTATAGAAATGATCAATGAGGAAAGATGTATCACGTGTTAGGGGGAAAAACTCGAACAAAAAGGTGGAGAAAAACATGGAAACCGTAGTGTGGGTGGATGGTGATCATAATGAGACTAATTGTGAGAAGTGAAATAGTCTTGGTATTAGGGTAATAGTATAATAATACTGGTTGGAAAGGGATTGAGTGGAAACAATCAACGGGGAAAATGTGTAACAATAACAACAACACACCCACACGCCCACATATCCACACACACACACACACACCACACACACACACACACACACACACACACACACACACACACACAGAGGATTTTTGACTGATGCATGATGATCATATGAGATCAACAGTACTGTAGGATGATGATCATTGTCATAACTGGAATGATGTGGTGACATTAACATAATGATGCCAGTTCAGAGAGAAAAAAAATAATGGCTGATGGATGATGATCATTTGAGATCAATATTACTATAGGATGATGATAATATGTCATAAGTGGGATAGTGTAGTGGCATTGATATAATAATGCCGGTTGCGGGAGGGGGGGGGGGAAATTAATGACTGATGGATGATGATCATTTGAGATCAACAGTACCATAGGATGATGATCATTGTAATATTAGTGGAATAATGTATTATATTGGTACAATAATGCCAGTTGGGGGAATAAAGGAAATAATCAATGACTGATGGATGATGATCATTGTCACAAGTGAAATCAACAGTACTATAGGATGTTGATCATTGTCATAAGTGAAATGGTGGTATTAGTGTAATAATGTCAGTTGGGAAAAGATGTAAATGATCAGGCGAGAGGGTCAGATACCTGCACATACACTTATGCTCAGAAAAGATGGGAGGGGAAGGGAAATTCATGTGGAGGTAGTAGTGTAAAAGAAAACCAGGAGTAGACGAAGAAAAAAAAATGGGGGGAGGGCGGGAGGGAGTATAACCAGGTGTAGGGATTAAAAAAAAAAAAGGGGGGGGGGGTGTATAAGGAGGCGGAAAAGAGGAACATAGCTGTAAGTTAACGTGAGGTAAATAGTTGGGGGTATGGTGGTGTGAGTGTGAGTGTCATTTGGTGGAGGGTATAGCAGGCTGGTGTTGCGGTGGTGGATAGGTGTATGTTGTTTAGGATGTTGATGATGTGAGGGTGGAGGAAGGAGCGGGGGGGGGGGGGGTGTAAAGGGGGGGAGGGGGGAGGCAGGAAGGTCAAGTACCTGCACCTACACTTATGCTTGGAATGAGGGAAGGGGAAGGGAAATTATGTGGAGGTGGTAGTGTAAATAAAACAGGTGTAGGGGAAAAAGGGGGGTTGGGGGGGTGGGGGTGTGGTGGGAGGGGGATAGGTCTATGGGTATGAAAGTTAACTGTCCTGGTTTGCCGTTCTTCTTCTATTGTCGTAGTTTTCAAACCTACGTAGGTTTGACATTATTCATTCCTGCTTTATCAATGACATTTCAGAATGTGTACTTGTGGATTTCCTCTCTCTCTCTCTCTTCTCTCTCTCTCTCTCTCTCTCTCTCTCTCTCTCTCTCTCTCTCCCTCTCACCACTCTCTCTCTCTCTCTCTCTCCTCTCTCTCTCTCTCTCTCTCTCTCTCAGCAATAAAGATGAGACAGTCACAAGCTTCACAACAGAATGGAACCTTTCACTGTAAAAAAAAACAAAAACAGTATAGTACAGCACTACGCAGTATGCCCAAGTACATGCAGAAGAGTGATGTGCAACGCAGAATGATGCCCTGAAACATAATTAGGGAACATGACAGCGTTGTACAGAGTAGAATTATACAAACAGAAGAAAGTAAACCAATACAGTATGAAACAGTGCTACAGAACGACAATGTGATAAAAATATTGCAGAAAACACACATGACAAGACGTAATCCTCTATATACAAGAAGACACGCTTTTCGTACAAAGTAAACTACAACAACAAAAAAAAAGCAAACACCAGTAGAATCTTGGAGCAAGAATGCACCGCGTTTGATGGCCAGACAAGGCTTCTGTCAGATGTATCAGAGGTAATACTAATTGTCAATCAAACATTGTTGTCCTCGGCTCAACACCCGCTGTGCCACTAATGATCAGAGATTATGGAGTCCTCGGACTCTGAACTATGGCTTCAATTGAGTGGCGAAGAGTGTACTGGAGAGCGACTATCTCGAACACTTTAGCGACGGTATGTGGGGCTCATGGAATTGTTTTTATTTTTTCCGGTGAATATTTGTGTTATTTGTTATGCTAAGTTTTCTGTGACCTTGATCAGTGTTAACTGTGTGTGAGAATAGAAAAAAAATTTCCAAAACGAGATTTTTTTTCTGCCCAAGGCCTTTACTACATGCGGAGTAATTTTTGTGTTACTGCTAGACTTTTTTTTCTTACCACCCCGGATATGGCCTCTGTCATCACCTTGGCTATGAACATCAACCCGACTTCACCGGTCCTTCCTTCCTTGGGAAGTCTGCTGGGCTGAGTGGAGGAGCACCGAGCACGCTGTCAGTTGTGAGTTCCAATCCCACTGGTATACAAAAAAACAAACAAACAAAAAACAAACAACAACAACAACAAACAACATAAAGTCATTTTTGCTGTTCACCCTAACATTGTATTGTCCTGATGGTATCACTTTGGGTGTAAGGGATCTATATTGGACCAAAGTGATACCATCAGGACAATACACTTTGGTCCAATATAGATCCCTTACACCCATCCCCCTTTCTACACTCTCCTGGGGTACTTATCCTCACCCACCATTTCCCCAAAGGTGGTGTGGACATTCAACCTGGATTTAAGTAACCACGTCTTCCTTTTGCAGTCATCAGTTTTATACAGCACATACACCACATCCTCCTCTCTGTGTTTCTTGGTTCTTTGTGACTGACCCAAAAATATTTTCTTTTTTTTTCCTCAGTTTTTCTCTTCCTTTTATACCTTTTTATCTAATTTCTCTTCTGTTTTCCTTTTTTAAGAGAGGTCGGGTTGTGGTCATGATGGAGGGAAGAAATGGGGAGGGGAGGTGGGGAGGGGGGGGGGGAGATCGTAACGAACTGAAGAACATCAATTTACCTGCCTGACCTCTTATGAAAGACTATGTTTTCTGTGTATCTTAATGGCTAGCGAGGGTTCATATCCGTCTGGCTTTGTCTTTGATTTAGTGTCTACAGGTTGCTATACTTGGTGGACGTTATTTCCGTCTGTCCTTCTTCTGTTGTTGATATTGTCGTTGTCGTCGTCGTCGTCGTCGTCGTTGTTGTTGTTGTTGTCCTTCTTGTTGTTGTTGTTGTTGTTTTGTTCTTGTCATTGTTCTCAACTTGAATGGCTGTGCGCGCATTCCAAATGCCTAGATTTTCTTGTTTCTTTTGTTTGTCCTGTTTGTTCGCCTGTTCGTTTCTTTGTGTGTTTCGTTTCTTGTTTGCCTCGAGTGTGCAAGAGTTTCGTAGAATTGCATGTCTTTAATCTCTGTCTGTCTGTCTGTCTGTCTGTCTGTCTGTCTGTCTTTCTCTCTCTCTCTCCACGTGTGCGTGCGTGTGTGCATGTGTGCGTGCGTGCGTGCACGCGCGCGTGTGCATGTGTGAAAGCACGTTTATTGCGTGTGTGTGTGCGCGTGCGCGCGCGCTGTGTGTGTGTGTGTGTGTGTGTGTGTGTGTGTGTGTGTGTGTGTGTGTGTGTGTGTGTGCGTGTGTGAGTGTGTGTGTGTGTGTGTGTGTGTGTGTGTGTGTGTGTGTGTGTGTGTGTGTGTGTGTGCAATTCTCTCTCTCCTCCCCCCTCTCTCTCTCTTTCTCTCTCTGTCACTCTCATTTCTATTTTTTAGCTCTCCGTTTGACAAAGAGCATCCATTTTACCATTACCGAGTGTTTTGAAACAAAGGTTAAACTGAAGATCTCCTATGTTCTACAGCGATATAATCTAGTCTGCATTACACAAGATTTTGTATATATTTTATTCATTCTTCATTGACACAAAATCGTTTGAATGTCTCAGGTCATGTTGAATTGTCTGAAATCTGCGATTCAAAATTGAGGAAAGTTCAACAATATAAATGGATACGGATTCTTTCTTTTCCCTGTAGACTTGAAGAAGTGAAGTTTTTGCACGTCTCTGAATCCTCCTCATCAAAGTATTGTTTCTGTTTAAATGTCAGCTAAAAGGCATAATATACTTTTTGTTTCCCTAATTCTCTGTCTGTCTGTCTGTCTGTCTGTCTGTCTGTCTGTCTGTCTGTCTGTCTGTCTGTCCTCTCTCTCTCTCTCTCTCTGTATTTTTTGTTATCTCTGTTTATTTCTTTCTCTCCCTCTGTCAGACTCTCTGTCTGTCTGTCTGTCTTTGCCCAGACGATGTAAGCATATCAATACTTTAAATTACTTTACCCTTCATAGTAGACTTTTTATATACGTTCATTCTGTGTGTGTTGTTCAGAATGTTATCCCGATTATTTCCAAATTTGCGAAAGTGATTCCATTACTTAAATCAAAAGATCAGACTGGTTTAAGCAACTTTAGATTGATATGTTTACTGTCAGTTGTATTCAAAATTTTCCAGACACATGTCTACAAACACGTTACTAAGTACATAGAATAACATGAACTCATCACCCCATTCCCGTCTGGCTTTCGCCGTATTCATTATTGCCCTACTGCCTTAAGTGGACCCTGTGAAACACGGTTAAATGCCATTGATCAAGGCAAGATTACCGGAAGAATTTTCTTAGACTTGAAGAAAGCATTTGATCTTCTGGAATACAATACATTTTGAAAGAAAATGTAACGCTTTAGGTTCAAAATCCTGCAGTAGTTGCTTAACTCTGCCACATATTGAAAACAGAAGCCAGCGTGTCTACTTGAAGAGTACATATTTCTCTTATGGAATGACAAACTATGATGTGCCACAGGGATCTATTTTCAGACCTATTCTCTCATGTACTTTTTTTTTTTTTTTTTTCCAAAACTCAGCAAATGCATATTTCACATATTTTCTTTTTATAATGATGCCATCTGCCGATAACAGTTCTCTTCACTGTAGTGTTACAAACATCAACATCGCGACAGATTATAGAAGACATCTCAGAATGGTGTCACCCAAATCACATGTCCTTTAATTCCGGAAAAAAAAATGTATGGTCTTAAAAAAACACACCAACGGATGCCTTTTACGGAGTAAAAGAGCGCTTTATTGAGCAGCTTTGCAAATACCGTGTTCTAGACGTAGCTGTTGATAAAATTTAACTTTGCAGTTTACATGTAAATCATATCCGCATATTGTGAGTAGTAGTAGTAGTAGTAGTAGTAGTAGTAGTAGTTAGTAGTAGTAGTAGTAGTGGTATAGTAGCAGCAGCAGCAGTAGTAGTTGAGGAGCAGTAGTAGTAGAATAGTAGCAGCAGCAGTAGTAGCAGAAGCAGTAGTAGTAGCAGTAAACTTAGTAGGCAGTTAGGCAGCAGTAGCAGTAGTAGCGTAGCAGTAGGAGCAGGTTGGCAGCAGCAGCAGTAGCGGTAATAGCAGCAGCAGCAGCAGCAGCAGCAGCAGTAGTAGTAGTAGTAGTAGTAGTAGTAGTAGTAGTAGAGTGTAAAACTATTGCTTCATTCTTTTTTTGTTGTTCTTGTAACCCAGTTGTGGTCTTACTTTGTCTTTTAGCCGAGTGGTTTAGAACAATAAAGAAAAATTGGCAGACAAAGCGCTGGCTAAACTGTCCTCGAGTAACAGCGTTTCTGAATGCATGCGTGCGTATGTGCGTGTGTGTGTGTTGTGTGTGTGTGGTGGTGTGTGTGTGTGTGTGTGTGTGTGTCTGTGTGTGTGTGTGTGTGTGTGTGTGCACGTGCGTGCGTGCGTGCGTGTGTGTGCGTGCGTGCGTGTGTGTGTGGTGTGTGTGTGTGTGTGTGTGTGTGTGTGTGTGGTGTGTGTGTGTGTGTGTGTGTGTATGCAACGATGCAACAAATGATCAGTCGTTTTTCTTTGAATGCATCTATTTGCCGCAGTGCCATGTGAGTTTTTAGTTTCAATGCTATCGAATGCCAAAGCGCACCAGAGTCCTTTGACTTACTTGACTTAATCCTTTGAAGTCCCTGGAGAACACAGTGTTGTGTCAACACTCCTCCTGCAGACTCGGTTCCGGGCTGACCTCTTCAGCTGAGGCCATGTCATTCCGGCTGTCTTCACTTCAGAATCCACGCACCAGTTTCAAGTTGGTCGAGGTCTACCCACGTTCCTTTGCCCCTGCGGGTTTCATTCGAGTGCCTTTCTTGTGATGTTGGTTGGAGGCCTTTGCATTATGTGACTAGTCCAATCCCCTTTCCTTTTCTTTCTCTGTGTCCATAGAATTTTGTTTGATCTCTCCCACACGGGCTTTGTTGGAAATGACTTCTGGCCATTTGATGTTGAGGACGCATTGGAAGTACTTACTGAAAAATGCGTGAAGATTGTAAGTGCTGGACTACCAATGTCATGTGGAAACCTGAATCTTTGCTGCTAAAATAATTTTTTTGACAACTGGAAACCCGTAAGCATCTTTTTTTTTTCTTCTTTCTTTCTTCCTTCCTTCATTCCTTTCTTTCTATCTTTCTTCCTAATGCTGTTTCCAGCAATCGCATACAGTTTAGGATGAAAACCCATTTAATAACCCATTTAATTTTGCACGCTATTGCTCTTTCTCTCTTCTACAGTCATACTAACAAAAACAACAACAATAACAAAATCATACGTATAAAACAAACTTTAAAAAATCGCTATGCAGCCGAACGAAAGAAAGAAACAAAGTACAAGGCAAATTTGTGTCTTTCATTCGGTGGCATAGTGATATTTCTTTGAAGTTTGTTTCAATTTCCGCCTGTAATCACCTCACTTTGAAACATACTTAAAATAGAAGTCGGAACAGTATGCGGAGAACCTGTCCTATACATCATTTTGGCAGGACCTGTAGTGCCATAGAAACCCCACACGATTCTCAAACAGATGCATTCTGCCGCAGATAGAAGGAATGATAAACATGGATTGAAGGGATGATGGACA
The DNA here is from genome assembly GCA_033310375.1 of Conus canariensis. Lineage (NCBI taxonomy): Eukaryota > Metazoa > Mollusca > Gastropoda > Neogastropoda > Conidae > Conus > Conus canariensis. The sequence goes on from CM065718.1 coordinate 28,956,964, forward strand.
TGGACAGACTGGATAGTGGATATGATTAGAGGGACTGGTGGACATGCATACAGAGGATGGCGGAAATGTGTACAGGAGATGACAGATGTGGACGGAGGGGATCTGGACATAGATTCAAGGTATGGTGGACACGTATACAGACGATGATGGACGTCGATTCAGGGGAGAGTACTTCTGAAGAAAGGGAATGGCGTACGAAGGTACAGGGAAATGCTGACATGGATGTAGGGTGTGGTGGATATGGACTCTGGGAGTTGTGAATAGGGATACATAGGATGGCGTATATGAGTAAAGAGGATGGTGAATAGGGATAGGTGGAAACAGTGGACATGGAGACAGGCGATGAGGAAGTGGATAGTGACAAGGATGGACACGGTAAAGGGTAGAGAGCATTTGGCTACACTGTATTTTATCTTTGAACGCGGGCTTCTGAAAGTAGTCTGCTTTCTGATGACTGAAGTGTTTTGCACATCGGGAAAGAATAAAAGAATTCCTACAAGAATGAGAGGAGAAGAGAAAAACAGAAAGAAAGAATGCAAGAAAGGAATAC
>CM065718.1:28975013-29000013 GCA_033310375.1 Conus canariensis
CACTTTTTTTTTTTATCAAAGCTTGTAAACATACCAAAAAAAAACATAAACAAATAATGACACAACTATTCATGTGCTGTGTTTGTTGTTTGTCATAGTAAATTAAAGGTTCGAATCGAGTTAAATCTTTTAAGGGAAAGAAGCAGGGGTGGATGTTAATGAAATGTCGACTGCACATCGTTTTTAGTCTGTTTACCATTGTGCGTCACAAACACACTGTTTAGGAAGGCGTTGGGAATGCTGCTGAAAACCCTCTGAAGCATATCAAATAATAAAACATGAGTATTTTTTTTAATCATTTAGTCATCATCGTCGTCATATGACAAAAAGAGAAAAGGAAAAAAGTGGGAAGAGTGGGAGTGGACCGGGGGTAGAAGACAGGCATTAGCAAACACATGTAGCCCCTGAGACTTCTGAGTGTTGTTGATCGCATTGTCAATGACTGAACAAGCTGCTATCCGAAACTTTCTCTGTGGTATGCACGCATGATATTTTGCGTGTATGACAAAACTTTTCGAATAATAAGTATAGAAAAAGTCGACATTCGGCTCTGGTGTCAATGTCGCACCTACAAATGACCAACTTGTATTGGAGGAAAACGAGAAAGGACCAGATTGTATCTTTTTACTAAATGTCCTAGAAATTCGTTGGGTAGTTGTGTTTTTCAAAATGGATCTTTCCAGCAAGCAAATCAACAGACACACAAAATAAACTCCTTGGCGAAGGTTATAAAATATGACGTGACCTTGGAACATCACGCGCTGACGATACGACACGTACAAACAATACAAAAAAAAAAAGAGCTTAAAAACCTGTTTACTTCGACGACATCGGGTGCATTTTCTGTCGGTAATCTCACACATTTACTTTTTTCTTTCTTTTCTGTAGGCGATGATCATCTCCCTATGCGTGCACAAAGCCTCACGCAATCCTTTTTCATCATAGCTTTTTACCCTTACTGCATTTCCTCCCCTCCTTTTACCTTTCCCTATGTCAAAACCTCCGGAACCCTTGCATGTGCACTGATACTGACATTGATTTTCTTGGCCATCTTAACAGAAATGTAAAAGATGGTGCATTACACATATTTTAGATTTTACTATCACTCTCTTTCATAAAAGATAAAGGCCTAGCCAGGGATGAACTATCTTCTCTGTCTGTCTGTCTGTCTGTCTGTCTGTCTGTCTGTCTGTCTGTCTGTCTCTCTCTCTCTCTCTCTTCTCTCTCTCTCTCTCTCGTATTCCAGTTTCTTAGTATCAATTCTGATGTGTGTATTTTGGCATTGTAGATAGGTTCAGATTCCTTTTACAGAAAGGGTGGTCCTCGTGTTTAACTGAGCATTAGAACATTAACAGTGGCGGCAAAATCTACATCCCCCCTTTCCTTCCCACACTTTCCTCGCGCTATCAGGATTAGAAGACCTTGAATGAACCTATAAGAAATGAAAGGAACATCAAAACCACATGCTTTATGATTAATTTACACTTAGATGGATTAACTCTACAATTGTATTCAAAAGAAAGAACTAATATAAAGGCTGTTTGAAATACTGAAAGAAATGTACATTTATGCAAAATGTGTTTATATTCTGAATGGCAGAATCAAACACACTCACGCACATTCACACGCACGCACGCACGCACGCACACACACACACACACACACACACACACACACACACACACATACACGCACACACACACACACACAGGCACACACACACACATACAGAGAGAGAGAGAGAGAGAGAGAGAGAGAGAGAGAGAGAGAGAGAGAGACAGACAGACAGACAGACAGACAGACAGACAGACAGACAGAGAGATTATATATATGCTTGTTCTCCACCTGCAATCTGCTTTCATCCACAACTTTGCACGCTCGTGGCTTTGACCTTCATGATTACACCGAGGGCATAGAAAGCCATTTCCTTCTAGCATAGGAGTGAAAACCTGATCAGAAGGCTTTATTTCAAGCAATATTTCATCGACCTTGTAGCGTTTTACAGATCTGACGTCCCTAACTCAGGAGAACAAAACCTTCCAGAGATTTGACCCTCGTGCTGAAAAGGAACAGCATCTTCCAATTTGATCGGTAATCATTTCCCGGTTTTGTGTGTTGTTATGCCTCCATCTGTTCATGGCATTTTATCTCACATTGTTTATGTCAGCATGTCTTAATTTTTTTCCTGATGTAATTATGTATCAATTTGTTCAGGCCAGTTGGTTCTAATTTGGTTATGTTCATAAATCTTAATGCTGTAATGTCATTATGTTACAATGTTGCCAGATTGTTGCTTTTGTTTCTCTTCCCTTTGTGAGCATTTCTTTAGTGTAATGTGTCTTATTATTTTTCTCCCGGTACGTTTTTTTTCTGATGATGAGATGAATGTGATCCATCTCCCACCTCATCCGCAGCACCACTCTCAGAAGAAAAATGTAACGTAAAATGGAAAAAAAACGTGCTTATAACCCACGTTCAGGTTATGCTGATGAAAAAAGAAAGAAAGACTGGTTAATGACAGCTCCACCGCCTGCCTAAACACCACCACCACCACCCATCACCACCAATCAAACAACCAAACAAACAATACAACACAAATCGTAATCAAATCGAAAACAAAACACCCAGACTGCAGTGTGATAAGAAGAATGACACTTGGATAGCTGTTTTCACGCAGAAAGTTAAACTGTTTTGAGAACTTGTTTTCAGACAAGAAATTATGTTCCAAATAACACACAGGCAAACTGCTTTGAAAGAGTCTTTAATACTACAAGGATATATATATATATATATATATATATATATATATATATATATATATATATATATATTCTTTTGATTGTCTATCAGGTCTTCCCAGGCCTTCTCCTCCATTCCTCCTCTCATCCCTGTCTTCCACTCCCTGTAAGTTCTTAAAGGATGTAAGAGAGCATTCAAGGATAAACAAAAAGACGAAGAGATTTTCAGAAAGATGATTTAGCGTACTGAACACGACATAATAATCGAAAATGTACACCATCCCTAGCTTCATTCCCATCTAATCCACACCCGCCATTAGTCATCAACGTTTTGTGCTGTAGTCCGATCAAGCCCCTCCTTCCGTCCCCTCGTGTCTCATCCCCTCCCCTCCTGGCCTCATACCCTCTTACCCCTCTCTCCCCTGCCCCCCTTTCCTCTCTGACATTCCCTTCCTCTTTGCTTTGTTTGTTTGATTGTTTGTGTGTATTTCCATCTGGTTGGAGTGCAGACCTCAGAGGAAATATCTGGTTTGTCTCTACCTCCTAATGACGGACATCCCTCTGTGGGCAAAGTCCCTGGCCTCTGAAATCTGGTAGGCGATGTATTTCGGGGACAGTTTGTTTCCAAACCCCTTTTTAGAGGGAGTCCCAATGGAAAGATTTCTTTGTTTTTGTTTTAAACCTTGAATCTTCATGACGATTTATTTTGATAAAAAAAATCTGATAATGAATCGCTGATATAGATTGTTCCGAAGAAGCCTTTGGAAGATGAGGCAAGATGCTTTGTCTGAGTGAGTCTTTTAAACAATGGTTCACCAACACAGTTTGTTTGGAGGAAGTCTTTGATGAAACACCATAGCAATCTGCTATTTTAGAAAACAGAAAGGATAACCGAAATAATCTGTCGACGAGGCGATCTTTTGTGTGAAAGTCTGTTATATAATGAACCTACAAAACAATTCGTTTAGAGTACTACATAGCATGTTAAATCCTTCCAAGATTTGTTTCGGCGAAGTAATATTACTTGATTAATCCCTGAGACAAACTTTTTTTTTTTTTTTTTTTTTGGGGGGGGGGGGGGGGGGGGCAGTATTTAGCGGGCAATCCTCGCAAATCTATTCGAGAAAGTAACTGAAATTGTAATTGTTAATTCCTGAGAATTTAGGACTTTTTTTTAAAGTAAGGAATCTTGGCACGATCTATTTGATTAAGTCTGTTAAATAGTTAATCCCCAGGCGATCTACACTGAAGTATTTTTTTCAAACAGGATACCTGCAATGTTTAAAAAGTTTCTTGTTTTCTCAGATTAGAAATCTTGATAGAATCCCTAGGTGACCTGTCCTGCTAACCACTGAGTTACATAAGCCTTAGAATAAATGATCTCTAAAAAATCGTTTCAAGAACACGAATTACAGAATTCTACAAGAGCTACATTCAAGTTATACTTCCTATGAATGCTTCTGGATACAATGCCAGTATATATTAAAGAAATCCAAGCATATGCAAAAAAATCACCTTTTAACAGAGATTGAAATCAACAGGATTAGATTTTCAACACAAAACAACACAGTTCAATGAATGTAAGAATTAAGTTTATGAACGTTGCTGTCTATTTATCACAACTGACACACTTTTGAAGTCAACAGAATTTAAAATTCTAACGCCAGAAAACAAGTCTATAGACACAAAAAATAAATTCTTTGGTGAAGATAAAAGAAATCACATGACACTGGAACCACACGCACACACGATATAACACTCTACAGACAACACAAGAAACTGAAAAGAAGCCTCTTTACCGTGACGACACTGGGCGCATTCCCCGTCGGTAACATCACAGACCCTTTTTTCCTTCCTCTCTGTCTATATTGATCATCTCCCTCAGAGTGTGCAAACTCTAACGCAAACTCTCATTCATCATAGCTTTTCCCCCCCTCAGTATCCCCCCCCCCCAGCCTTTTCACTTTCCCTCTGTCACCACCTCTCGATCCCTTTCATGCGCACTGATACCGAAAGTGATTTTGTTGGTCATCTTAACAGAAAGATAAAGGATGGTACACATACGTCTTATAGTTTTACTATCACCCTCTTTCATTAAAGAGAATGGCCTACCCAGGGAAGAACTCTCTCTCTCTCTCTCTCTCTCTCTCTCTCTCTCTCTCTCTCTCTCCTCTCTCTCTCTCTCTCTCTCTCATTCCGATTTTTTCGTATCAATGTTGATCTGTGTATTTTGGTATTGTAGATAGGTTCACATTCTATAAAGTGTCTGTAAATTCCTTTCACAGAAACGGTCGTCCTCATTTTTGACTGAATACCAGGACATTAACAGTGGCGTAAGAATCCACATCCTCCCCTTTCCCTCTCATGCTTTCCTCATACTACCAGGATTAGAAGAGCTTGAATTACCGTATACGAAATCAAAAAGAAACATTCAAACCAATGCTTTATGCTTTATTTACACTCAGATAGATGGATTAAATCTACAATTGTATTCAAAGGAAAGAGCTAATACAATGCATATATGGAATATTGAAAGCGCGCGTGCGCACACACACACACACACACACACACACACACACACACACACACACACACACACACACACACACAGAGAGAGAGAGAGAGAGAGAGAGAGAGAGAGAGAGAGAGAGAGAGAGATTGCATAATTACATACTTGTTTTCCACCTGCAATCTATCCTTATCCACAACTTTTGCACGCTCATGGCTTTGATATACATGATTAGACCGAGAGCATAGAAAGCCACGTCCCTGTAGCGTAGGACAGAAAACCTGATCCGAAGGCTTTATTTCAGACAACATTTCATCGACCGTATAGTGTTTTACAAATCTGACGTCCCTGGCTCGGGAGAACAAAACCTTCCAGCGATTTGACCCTCAAGCTGAAAATGAACGGAATCTTCCGATTTACTCTGTTATCTTGTCCTGGTTTTGTCTGCTGTTATGCTAACATTTGTTCATGGCATCATAGCCCATTTTGTTTATGTTAGCATGTCTTAACTTTTTAAAAATCATTATGTATTAACTTGTTCATGCCAGTAGGTCCTAGTATGATCATGTTCATGAATCTTAATGCTCTAATGTTTTCATGTTCCAATGTTGCTTGATTGCTGCATTTGTTTTTCTTGTCTTTGTGAACATTTCTTCTCTACGTTTCTTTTTTCTGATGATCAGATAACTGTGATCCTTCCCCTACCTGACCACCTCCCACTCCGAGAAGAAAGATATCAAATAAAATAGAAAAAGGTGCCGTTAAACCACATTCAGCTAATGCTTATGGAAAAAGAAAGAAAGAAAGAAAGAGAGAAAAGAAAATGACAGCCCCACCGACATCCAAACCACCACCACCACCACCACCACCACCACTAACCAATCAAGCAAACAAACGACACAATTACAAATCGTATTCAAATCAGACACAAAGCACCCCGTACTGCAGTCTGCAAAGAAGAATGACACTTCGATGAATGTTTTTAGCAGATAATCAAAGTTTTGTGTATTTTGTTTTTAGCCAAGAGATTTTCTATTAAATAATACATGGACAAATGTGTTTTTGAAACTGTCTGAAATACTTCAAGGATATATTGCTTTTTTGATTGTCTACTGGGTCTACTAAAGCCTTCTCCCCCATTCCTCCTCTATTGGGTCTACTAAAGCCTTCTCCCCCATTCCTCCTCTCACTCCTGTCTCCCGCCACCTCAAAGATGTAAGAGAGCATTCAAATATAAACAAAAAGACGAAGACTTTCAAAACGATGTTATAGCCTACTCAACACGACACCTTTATAAAAGGTGTACCCCATCCCCAGCTTCATTCAAATCTAAAAAAACCCCACCTTTCTTATCAATGTTTTGTGCTGTAGTCCGATCAAGCCCCTCCTTCCGTCCCCCCCCCCTGTCTCATCCCCTCCCTTCCTGGCCTTTTACCCCTCTCTCTCCCTTGTCCCCCCTTACTCTCTACTTTTCCACCCCCCTTTGCTCTGTTTTGTCTGTTTGTATGCTTGTTTCTTTCGTTATTTGTTTGTTTGTGTGTATTTTCGTCCGATTCAAAAGCAGACCTCAGAGGAAATATTTGGATTGTCTCTACCTCCTATTGATGGACATCTCTTTGTGGGCAACGTCACTGGCTTCCGAAATCTGTTAGAGAGTGTATTTCGGAGACAATTTGTTTTTAAAACCTTTTTTTTCAGGGCAGATCTCAAAGCAAAGTATTTTTCCTTTGAAACATTGAATCTTCATCACGATTTGTTTTAAGAACAAACAAAATTCTGAATAATGAATCACTGAGACAGTTTATTCCAAAGAAGTCGTTCGAGGGTAAAGCAACGTGCTTTGTCTGAGTGAGTCCTTTAAATAATGAGTCACTAACACAAGTGGCTTCGAGGAAGTTTTTGTTGAAACACCAAAGCAATTTGTTGTAAAGAAAAGAAAAAGGAACACCGAAATAATTTTTGACTAGACAATCTTTTGTGAAAGTCTGTTACACAATGAACCTACGAGACAGTCTGCCTAGAGGACCACTTTAGCATATGAAATCCTTCCAAGATGGGTCCTGGCAAAGTCATATAGTTAATGAATCCCCAAGACACACAGGCTTTTTTTTTTCTTTTTCCTTTTTTTCCTTTTTTTCTTTGGGGGGGGGGGGGGGGGGGGGGAGGGAGGTGGGGGTGGGGAGGTGGGGGTGGGGGTGGGGGTGGGGGGGGGGGGCAGTATTGAACGGGGAATCCTCGTAAATCTATTTGAGAAAGTCATTGAAATTGTGAATTCCTGAAGAAATATGCTTTAGACGACATTTTCTTTGATGAGGAATCCTCGCACGTTCTATTTGATAAAGTCTGTTGAATCCCTTGATGATCTACACTGAAGTATTCTTTTAAACAGGGAACTCACAATGCCATATTTGTTTGAAAAGTTTCTATTTTTCATCAGAATAGGAATCTTGAGAAAATCCCTAAATGAACTGTCCTGCCAAATACTGGGTTACATAAGCTTTAGAATAAATGATCTCTAAGAAAGGCGTTTGAATTCATGTTTTACAGAATGTTGCAAAATGTACATCCAAGATATACTTTTTAAGAATGCTTCCGCAAACAATACTAACGTCTATCAAAAAATCAAACCAAATGCAAAAAAGTCACCTTTTACAAAGGATGAAATCAGCAGGATTGAATTTTCAGCACAAAACAACACAGTAGAGTGAACATAAGAATAAAGTTCATAAAGATCACTGTCTATTTCTCATAATTGACACACTTTCGAAATCTACAGACTTTGAATTTTTAATGCCAGATAACATGTACAAATCGCTGAAAAAATCCAAATATGTACTATATACTAATATTGTTTCCCCCCATTTGTTAACTAGTGTGAAAAACGCAAAGACAAAGAAAGAAAAAAGGAAGAAAAAAAAGCAGCGATCTTGTATTCATATGATGTACAGTTCTACATTAAACAAGAAGAACTACGCCCACAAAGAAATAGAATGTTTTGTGGCCCTGGGCAAACGACATGCCCTGGACGTCACTCTTGGAATCGTGCATAGAATGCTACACTCTGGAGAATGTACAGCTCAAGCTTCTGTCAGGTTGACCCCCACCCCCACCCATGGGGATGATGCCATCATGTTTTAGAACCTAACTTGCCAAGAAGTTTTGATTAAATTCATAAAAGTTTGGACATGCGGGTATGACTCTGCACGCGCGCGCGCCCGTGTGTGTATGTGTGTGTGTGTGTGTGTGTGTGTGTGTGTGTGTGTGTGTGTGTGTGTGTGTGTGTGTGTGTTAGTTTCAAATTTAACGTCTATCCACTCTAGGTGATATTTGACAAAAAACAAACAAACAAACAAACAAAAAAAAACAACAACGAACAAAAAACCCACCACCTCATCAACCCCCAAACAAACAAACATACAAACCAAACCGTAACGATAAAGCTAGAAAACTACAAATGGTTTTGATGTGCGAGAGAAGAGTGAGAGGTAGGGGACGGATGGAGATGGTCCTATTTCGTATATTTTATGTACATTTTGCTGTAGGTAAATGATTGACTCACTTAAAAGTAACCTCATAAGTATGAGATGATAAATGTGAGAATCTATAGGTACTTACTTATTGGACTCTTTGATAAAGAAAGATACAATTCATCGGTTAATACCGGTGATTCAAAAATATATCTAATTGTAAATGTAGAAAGCATGAGGCACATGAGAGAGTCTGATCAGCTGTGATACTTTGTCCACAAACACATGAGGCATTTTTACTAAATTATGTTGTAAAAGCATCGACTTTCCACTTATACATAAGAGACGATAACTTTCTGCTGATGTGGGAGTGTGGTTTAATGTTTGCAATACTAAAATCTGTGTAGATGAGCCTTATTGTGAGTTTTTAAAGGAATTCTGGAAATGGTTTCAAGCATATGATTCCACCATTCTATATTGTTCTTGAGCCGAAAGGGGAAAATTCATCCTGAGAGACTCTGAACTATATTTTGCACCTTGTTTTACAGCTCTATCTACTTTATCGTTATAATAAAGCGAACAATGTGACGGCATCCAGCAGAAAGTAAATGCTGTGCCTTGTATAGAGACAGCATGAAAAATATTGCTAATTTCAATTATCACTTTTGATCTATTTCAATTTTAATGATTTCAATGCCTGAACCACAGACTTTGAATCAACACACAAAAAAGTATTTGAAATATAGATTGTGGGAAATTTAGAAGATAATTTAACGCCATTAATATTGCAGTAAGTTCCGTAGTAAAAACTGATTTCTTTTTCCCCAGTGAAAAACGTTTCTCTACTTTTAAATCAGGTATCAAATAAGCAGAGCCCGCATTTTTTTTTTCTGAATTAACGACCCATCTGTGTATACTTTTAAATGATTTGGATACTTTTCAATATGAGATTTAACATTGCTTGCCACTATATTTATATTGTCCTTTTTTTTTTTTAAATCATTGTGGTCAATATCAAAATGGGCCCTTTGAAGTTCCCAGGGTGCTGTAGGGAAGAAGAACGGCCTAGCAGATAATAGACTTTTCGTCAACAGTAATGCCCGTGGCTTGCCTAAGCTCAGATGTATACATTGCCAAAGTAATCTGAGAGGATATTGTTCTTGCACGTGTAGGAAAGTCGATATCTGATCTAATTTAAATCTCATTTTTCACATCATTCTTAACTGGAATGCTTCTTAACATAAATTTTGTGGCAGCCACTTCCCTCTGATCATCTTAGGGTAAAATTTGAGCTTCATTATATGTTCGAAGACAAGCTACATGGGTGGGAAGACCAATTGCAAGTTTGAGCGCTTTGCATTCTACACTTTGAAGTTTCTTTAAAAGATATTTTGGTGCACTAAAAACACTTCGTGCGCGTATGTTTATTTTGATCTTGTTAGAGATTTATATAGATAAATTAGAGTGGACGTTTCTTGTCCCCATTTCTGTGTACTCACAATTTTGAGAAAATTTAAAGTTTTCCTTGCTTTTGTCAGCAGATAATCTATATTTGATTCTAAGACATTTTCGATGTAAGGTAAACACCGAAAACTTGATTTGTGAAGCATAATTATGAACTAACCGTTCATTTTGAAAATAGGCATTTTGTCGGGATTTGAGCAACTGTTGAATAAGACAATATTTGTTTTTTTTTCTGTGGATAAACTTTGTCCATTCTTTGTCAAATACTCTGCTATAATGTCGAGCTCTTTTTCATGGACTTTTTTTTTTAATGGTTTATGCTACGTAATGGTGTTTTGTTTTTTAAGGTTACTTCCTACCACATGCATGTATCGTCAGCATATTGAATTAAGATGACATTTTTAGATATTTTACCGGGTAGATCATACATTAGTAATGAAAATAGGAAAGGAGCAATTATTGATCCTTGAGGAATACCCATTGCAAAAGTTCTTTTAGTTGAATACATGTTCCCTATTCTAGTTTGAATTTTTCGAACCTTTGGAAAACATTTGATATAATCATAAATATGACCGGACAGACCAACTTAAAAACAAAAAAAAATTACATTAAGTAAGAGCCGAGAATGCCAGACTTGATCGTAAGCTAAGCCTTATTTATGTCAAAAAATGTTGTTAACATGCAATAACTAGCAAATTGCTTCTTCATGTTTGTTTAAATTTGACAAAGAGTTCTGTTATCGATCTACTCTTTCTGAATCCAGCCTGATTTATGTATTATTTCGTTCTTCTCACAAAAGTGTGTAAGTCCGTTTAAAACGGTTCTTTGCAGAAGTTTGCATACATGGGATGTCAATGCTATAGGACTATAATTTTTTTTTTTTTTATGTCAGTGCAGCTTTTGCCGTGTTTGTGAATGGGAACCACAACTGATTCTTTCCCAAATTCCAGACAAAACTGATACGACTATTCCCATTGGAGGAACCTTATAATTACGCTCTCGTGGATGGAAACTACTATCTATATGTTTGCCTAAGATGTTTTGTGGAAACAAACCCTCAAGTTCGTGAAAGGGCAGACATGCTTTTGAGATGTGTGTGTAAACAAGTCAGAAAGACTGTGAGGATTTGTCAAAGGGTGACAGTGTGATTAATCCGCGTAATGGAAAAAAAAGTTGTAATATGATTTATGAATTTTTAGGTATGTCAAAGACGCCGCTAGACTTTTGTAAATTGTAGAGCGCCCTATTGTGTAAAGGGATTGTTGGATTTGAATTACGTGAAGAAATTTTGTGACTGAAGGTACCCCAATTATGAAAAGGGATAAATAGCCATGAAAGGCGTTGAATGAATTTGTGATTTATATCGGTGATGTAAGCATCACAAATTGAAAAGAATAGGAAAATAAATATATGAAATTCTTTTCCATTTTTGCATTATTAAGTTTGTAAGAAAATAAAACCCCCCAGAGAAGATCAAGAGGGAATAAAACTCTGGTGTGGTTGCTTTATATACCAGAGGGGAGAAATTAAGAATTATTGCTTTATATTGAGTAAATGGAGTCAGACTGCGCTGTGTGCGGATGATCACGACGTCTCTATGTATGCATGGTGCATACATGTGAGTACCGCCGTGTGACATTCACACACACACACACACACACACACACACACACACACACACACACACACACACACACACACACGAAATGAAACCACTCAAGATCTGGTTTACGCTTGCGCACACAAAAATACACAGACAGACAGAAAACACGCAGGTATAATCATGTGCAAGCATGCACACTCACGCATGGCCACATACACGCACTCAGAGACACACAGACACGCAGATACAAACACGCGCACACATACACATACACACACACACACACACACACACACACACACACACACACACACACACACACACAACGCACACAACGCACACATCAACATCTTTGTCATCTTTCTCATCTTGACCATGGTTTCAGCCCCCTCCCCCTCCTCAACCACCACCCCCCCCCCCCCATCCTTCCCGTCACTCAGGTTCTACCAACCATCATCTTCACAGACACGTTTTACATGGGGGCCGAAATCTGCGCAACAGTTAGTATAGTTCATTTCATGCCGGTCCTCCTAGATTCAAGCAGTCATCTAATTTCAAGTCTTCTCCAAGTCTGTCCGAGTGGGCTTGTTATCTTAAAGACTTGACAGGTTTTAGTGGCAGAGGGAATGTGAGGAACTTGTTCATTTCATTTTTTTTCTATATGGCAGATGTCCTCAGTCTCTACCCCCACCTTCTTTCTTGACCCCTGCTTTCTTGGCTCTGTTCATGGAAATAGCTCAGATGACTAAATCTGCTCTTCAATTCTAACAAAGCCAGCAAGAAGGCAAACTTTCTTATCATGCACATCACGAAAGCCACCATCAAACAAACAAACAAACAAACACCACCTTTACAGCACCGTATATTCGTATTTCCCTCGTGGAGTCCCGCTTTCGCTTTGATTAGGCGTGTGATAATATCCCATCGGCACCGGAGCTGTTCAGTAAAACAAGCCAAGCCGTGCAGACCACGACTCTCATTTCTCCCGGAGCGTGCACTGCATGTGTTTGTCTCATTGGTGCCAGGCTCAGAGAACATCCCGGAGGTGTGAGCAGTGTTGATAAATGGCCCGATTCTATTGTCTGCCAGATGAACGCAATGGAGTCTTGTCTGTGAAAGATAACGAGACAAGAAAGAGTAGGAGGTTGATTTGAAAGAGGAGAAAGAATGTATATCTGCATTTCCTCTCTCTCTCTCTCTCTCTGTTTGTCCGCCATCTTGTCACGTGTCCGTGTGTGTATGTGTGTGTGTGTGTGTGTGTGTGTGTGTGTGTGTGTGTGTGCGCGCGCGCGCGCGCGCGCGCGGTGTGTGTGTGTGTGTGTGTGTGTGCATGCATGCGCGTGTGCGTGCATGCGTGTTGTGTGTGTGTGTGTGTTGTGTGTGTGTGTGTGTGTGTGTGTGTGTGTGTGTGTGTGCAAATAAAAGAGAATAAACCTGCCTGTAAAAGACCTTTGGTCGAAAAAACGTTGCTTCCGTACTGTCACTCGTTCCTTCAATTAATTTTGCAGTTTACGAACACATATTTCATTAACTTGATCAGCTCTTGCCAACAGTCACTCACACTTCAATATAAATCTTGTCGAAAGAAAGTTATGAATAGTATGAAAATAGATATGACAAATCAAAAAAAAAAAAAAGAAGAAAAAAAGCAATCAAATTGCAAATCTTATCAAGCTTAAAAAAGAAGTCACATAAGAGCTGCTTATAACTGTCGATGCAAGTGGGGGAAAAAAAGAAAATTTAATACACTGTAATGTTTTGTAGGTAAAACGAAAACGTTCATTTGAAATGCATTCATCGCACTACGAAACGGTATCACATCTAGAGCAGTTTAAAGCCTTGGTGATGGTTTACATTTTTTTCAAATTATACATAACATCAACAGTATATTTATGGGTATTTTGGGGGCAAGTAAGAGTAATTACGTCATCTAGGGGGAAAAAAAAAAACAGTGGTGAGTCACTGATGGTGTAAAACAATGTGCTATGCTTTGCAGTCACGAAAGAGGTGATTAGAAGAATTGTGCTGTAGAGTAGGGAGAGAAAGCAGTAGTTTATGAGTGAGATGATCATGCCTTGTTTAGAGTGGAAACGAGATTGTTGGAAATGTAATTTTAACTCCAAAGATGCATTCCTTCCCCTCTCACCCGTTCCATCCCCCATCCTCTCTACCCTCCTAGCCATCTGCAGAACAATATGGTTTGATCACTTCCAAAACGTAAAACGAGATAAGGGGTATTCGATTGAAGACTGGCATACAGAAATGTGAAGGAGGGGATGGAAATGGGCTTCCACCGTGTCTTGGACGCCACAGAAGTACTTGAGGTTCCCTGATTCAGGTCTTTTCTCAGGAGAGAGAAGAGAGAGAGAGAGAGAGAGAGAGAGAGAGAGAGAGAGAGAGAGAGAGAGAGAGAGAGAGGCATCCCCTGGAGGAGGATGTTTGGCAGCGTATGTGAAGGTGAGATTGGCATAGGGAAAAAAGGCAGTGCGGTGTGGAAATACAAAAGTATGCAAATAAGGAACCAGTATATATGCAAAGAGCGTGCATTAAAATCTGCATGTCTGTGGTATGCACTTTTGTTACTAAATCTAAACGTCTAAATTTGCTTACCTCTACTAGAAAAAAAAGAAAACAGTAATACATAGATATACAAACAAGTAGATTGATCTACATACAGAAGCTTGAAAATGCTTTAACAATAAATGAAAAATGAACGACGATTACAAAACAATCACGTAAAAACAAACACAGACACTATGAAAGACATAAACAAGCTCAGAAACAACTTAACAGGATCTCCTGCCCCCCCCCCCCCCCCCCCTCCGAAATAGATAAGATAAAAAAAAAATAAGAGGAAGTGAAAGAAAAATACATAAAGAAGAACAAGAAGCACAAAACTATTGAAACCCAGTGTAAAAAGGAAGTAAGGCGACTAAAACACAAATTCCGGGGACAGAGTAATGTCTGTGGGTTACAACTGACTTTCTGTAACCTTTATCAAGCCAAACAAATCTTAAATAAATGTTAGCGAACCGCCCAGAGAACGTGGACAAACGAGTCACACGACGAAACACAACGCGTTTCGACCTCTTAGGTCTTCATCAGGTGAGACATTAACGAATAAAACAATGAAAATTCACTTAGCTTTGATCGCTTCAGATCACTTCGCAGGGTTCAGCGCAAGGAAGAAGGCGTTGAATGAGAACGAGGCTGTTGGAAGGGAAATAGTGAGCGAGTCAAAGTCGTAATGAAGATAATAATATTACTGATAGGAATACTAATATATGGTCAAAATACTGAGAAAAAAAAAAGGGACAAGATTACTACCAATCTTAGTGTCAATAAGTATGGGTATGGGAGAAAGGAGAGTGGGTTAGAGGATTCTTAAACAGCAGGGTTGCCGTGGCAACAGTCCCAGAGACGAAGGCGATGGTGATGTCAATGCCAGTGGTAGTATCAATACTAGCAATAGTATTACTGAATGATACTGCTAACAACGATAGTGAAGGTTAAGGTAATGAAAGCATGATACAGAAATATATTTAGAAAATACATTTTATAATAATCAAATAAATAAATAAATGAAACATTAAAAATAATAATAAATTAAAAAATCAGTAAATAATAATAATAATAATAATAATAATAATATAATAATAAAAAAATATAATGATAATAAATGCATAAATAAGATAGCTGTAAATTGTGTGTGAGGTGAATAGTGGGAGATAAGGTAGTATGTGTGTGTGTTGTGGAGGATATTATGGGCTGAGATTGAAGTGGTGGGTTGGTACATGTTACTTTAAGGTGTTGATGCTATGAGGGTGGAGGGAAGAAGGGGATGGGTTTACGTACTAACTGGGGGAGGGAGAGGGGCAACATATTCACACCTATACACAATTTCTCTCTCTCTCTCTCTCTTCTCTCTCTCTCTCTCTCTCTCTCTCTCTCTCTCTCTCTCTCTCCCCCCCCTCACGACCAACGATAAAGGAGCCAGCATTCTATTTATTATGTGTGTGTGTATGTGTGTGTGTGTGAGTGTGTTGTGTGTGTGTGTGTGTGTGTGTGTGTGTGTGTGTGTGTGTGTGTGTGTGTGGTGTGTGTTACTATCAGCCTTATTCATTGGTTACCCCCACCTCCACCCCCAGCAACCGCCATATCCACCAACACCCCTACACACATCATTACTAGGCAGGGGAGGGGGGAGTAAGTCGATTGATGTAGCAAATGGAGAGACTCAGAGAGTGTAGGAAAAGGGAAGATGATGATAGCTGCAACCTATGTCTGAGGTAAACAGTGGGAGGTAGGGTGGTATGGGTGTGTTTAGGTGGGGGATATTTCAGGCTGGAGCTGCAGAGATGGAATGGTACATACTACTTTTGGACGTTGATGCCATGAGGGTGGACGGTGCCCAGTTTGGCAATGAGATGAGATTCCTGCATAAGGCGTTCCAAGCTGTCACTCTTAGATTGCCAAAGTGCCAAGACTTTGACATGGTTGATGTTGTGTTGGGCATGGTTGAAGTGTAGAGCGACTGGTTTGGGCCGATGGTGGCGGATGTCGGCCAGGTGTTCAGAGATGCGCGTCTCAAGTGTGCGAGATGTCTCACCTACATAGATCTTACCGCACAGCTGACAGTGGATGGCATACACAATGTTGTGGCTCTGGCAGGAGAAAGTGCGTTTAATAGTGAAAGAGCCTGTGGGGCCATGTAGGATGGTGTCTGGTTTGGTGAGAGAGCAGATTTTGCAGTTGGGTTTTGAGCAGGGGAAAGTACCTGGTGGCTTAGGTGTTGAGATTTTGTTCAGCTTAGAGCGCACCAGTAGGTCGTTGAGGTTTTTGTCACGTTTGAAAGTGATCATTGGTGTGGTCTCAAAGGCAGGTTTATGATTTTCTACTATGTGCCAGTTAGACTTCAGGATCCTGCAGATGGGCAGATTGTGAGGATGGAAGAGAAGGCAGGCAGTGGGTCTGTCTGTCTCTTTGGGAGGTTTAGTTTCCAGAGTAGATGTTCTGGATTTAGCTGCAGTGCGGCTGAGAGGATCACTGATGACGGCACTAGGGTATCCACGGTTGGTGAAAAAATCAGACATTTTGGCTGCTTGTATAGTGAAATCCTCTTCGCTAGAGCACAGTCTGCGTAGGCGAAGGAATTCAGAATATGGAATGCTATTTTTAGTGGACTGGTGGTGGGAAGATGTGTAGTCCAGGTATGAGTGCGCATCAGTAGGTTTGTAGAAGACTGAGGTTTGAAGCAGTCCATCTTTGAGGGAGATAGTGATGTCCAGGAAATTAA
Organism: Conus canariensis; assembly: GCA_033310375.1. Taxonomy (NCBI): domain Eukaryota; kingdom Metazoa; phylum Mollusca; class Gastropoda; order Neogastropoda; family Conidae; genus Conus; species Conus canariensis. Next base: position 28,992,091 of record CM065718.1, read on the forward strand.
CTGACTGTGAAATGGTGTAGGTCAGCTGGATGGATGGATGGAAGGTCTGTGCAAAGTTGAGGAAATTCTGGAGGTCATGTTCTGGCATGGATGTGGCTCCCAATCCATCATCTATGTATCTTTTGTAGAGCTCTGGTGTTGGGCCTGTGTAAGAGGTTAGTAGGCGGTGTTCTAGGTGTCCCATGAAGAGGCAGGCATAGGATGGTCCCATTTTGGTTCCCATAGCAACACCACTGATTTGTGAGAATGTGTGGTTGTTGAATTCAAAAGTATTGAGGGTGAGGACTAATTCTGCAAGTCTGACCAGTGTAGCTGTGGGAGGGTGTTGTTGGTTGGGGGCCCGTTTGTTAAGAAAGAATGCGAGGGCCTTCAGTCCATCAGCATGAGGGATGTAAGTGTAGAGAGAGACGACATCAAGGGTAAAGAGGAGGCTGGGTTTGAAAGTGGGATCTGTGTTGTATGAATTAATCATGTTGAGTGTGTGTGTAGTGTCTTTGAGGTATGTGGGGAGGCCTTGTACTATGGGTTGGAGGAGAGAGTCTAAGTACTGTGAAATGTGTTCTGTAGGGCAGCTGCATGCAGATACAATGGGTCTGCCGGGAGTATTGGTTTTGTGTATTTTAGGGAGCAGGTAGAAGGTGGGTTGTTTGGTGTCTGTCATTATGAGGAGTTTGGCTGTCTTCGGTAAGTTGTTATGTTTGATTTCTTGTTTAACTGTGGTTGAGATGAGTTTCTGGTGTTGGGGGAGGGGTGATGCTGTGAGTGGTGTATAGAAATTTGTGTCTGACAGTTGTCTGTGTGCTTCTTTTATGTACAACTGTTTGTCCCAGTCGCTTTGCAACTTTATCAAGCCGTTACCCTTGCAATGCACCAACCGACAATTCGCCACCAACCTGAAGAGGAATTACACTGCTGACGTAAAAAGACGCTTTGTAAAGAGACTGGTAGGGTAAAGCCAAGGGAGAGCTGTTTCATGAACGAGGTGATTCTTCCTAGTGTAGAAATGGAACTGGGCTGGTGTAAATGGACACTTCATCGCCTGAGACGTCCCATTTTGGATCAGAGTGGTTTGATTACTGATGAGGCAGGAGGTAGCGGCCGTTCGCGGAGGACAAGAGATGAAAGGGGATATGGGTACACTGGGCGTCCATCACGAGTCAAATGCTACTAGAGTACTCGATGATCCCTGAGAGAGAGAGAGAGAGAGAGAGAGAGAGAGAGAGAGAGAGAGAGAGAGAGAGAGAGAGAGAGAGGATAAAAAGCTTGCAATTTAGAGTTTAATTCATTCGTGTGCCAAACTCCACTCCCTTTGTTGGGTAGATGGGATTAATACTTGTCTGTCCATATAATATAGGGAGTGTCCGCAGGAGTATCAGGCTGCGTACGCAGAAGAAAGAGAAGAAGAAGATATGTGTGGAAATCCTGATATTTCTCTCTCTCTCTCTCTCTCTCTCTCTCTCTCTCTCTCTCTCTCTCTCTTTGTGAGAAAATGGTTTTTACATGCAATACATTTGCAATAAACACACTTCTGTCATCCGGTACTTAAAAGTGGAACATACACAAAATGAGTAAATGCCATAGAAATGAATGACTGAATGAACAAATGAATTTACAAATGAGAATTGAAACAAGAAAACATCAAGCATGTAAGGAAGGAAACACACAGACAAACCAGTATGATCTAAAACGGAAAAAAAAACAACCAGATATAGAAATACAAGAGTAAAGGAAACAACCACAAAAAGAAAAGGAGTGTGGCGGGATTTGAGGGGCAGAGTTGTGATCATGGCACTACCACTGATTTCATGTAATCATGGTTGGGCTGGCGAACTAACTACATACTGACCCACAATGTCGCCAGTAACATGCCCAAGACCTGTGCTGATTTTAAAGAAAAGGAGAAAGACTGATGGGATGGTGAAGAGAGGGCTGAGAGTAGTGGAACATAAAAGAGATGCCCTGGTTAGAAATGGAACTAGGCCAGTGGTAAGCTCATTCCAACTCGTGAGTGGCCCTCTGTGGTTCGGTGTGGTTTGATTACTTCCAAGACGTGAAACGGGGCAGGAAGTACGTGTCTGAAAAGTGGTTTAAGCGAAAGAGTTTATGCTGTGCACTGAGTACACTGCTGTGCTTCAGGAGGTCGTCCTTCAAAGAGAGAGAGAGAGAGAGAGAGAGAGAGAGAGAGACAGAGACAGAGAGACAGAGAGACAGAGACAGACATACAGACAGACAGACAGACAAACAGAGACAGAGATGAAAGAAGTAACTTGATGAATCAAAACATTTTCCGTTCTTTTTAGTCCAGTCTAAAAACACAAGGTAATGGAATATGGGAACCAACGAGAAAAGCAAATGACAGAATGAACGAATTGAAGAATAACGAAATACCCCATTTATAAACAAATGACATGAACAAACAATTATGGAAGATCAGACAAAGAAGCATAAAACAAATGAGAAAGAAACTGGCAATACAAAAAATGAAGGAAAATAAGTCCATTAGAAAGTCACAGTCAGAAGGCACTACTGCTGCCTCGTGACGCCTCATGTCCTACGGACATCCTCAGAACACACCAGCCAACTATTTTGCCTCTGTCTGAAATGTGGCCGGTGAAAAGAATGCTGGGATACAGCAGAGAGAGAGAGAGAGAGAGAGAGAGAGAGAGAGAGAGAGAGAGAGAGAGAGAGAGAGAGAGAGAGAGAGAGAGAGAGAGAGATGATAGCATTGGGACAAAAGTAAGATGAGGCTGCCTTACTCAGAATGAGAAACTGGGCCGGTGGAAAAACTCATTCTGACCCTTGAGTGGTCTCCTGTGAATAGAGGTGGCTAGATTAATTACGTCTGAGACGCACAATGTGACAGGGGGCACTTGTTTGAAGATTGGTATGTGGGACAAGACCATGGGGATGGGTTTATAGTGGGTCCATCATGGCTTGAGTGCTGCAAGTTTACTTGTACCCTGATTCAGTTTCCTTTCAATCTTGAAGAGAGAAGAGAGAGAGAGAGAGAGAGAAGAGAGAGAGAGAGAGAGAGAGAGAGAGAGAGAAAGGGGGCGCAGGCAGGCAGACAGACAGACAGGCAGGCAGGCAGGCAGGCAGACAGGCACACAGACAGGCAGGCAGACAGGCAGACAGAGAGAGATGGAGAATTTTAGACAGCCAGTGAAAGAAGTGGTGTGGATCGGAATGAGCTGGTGGATGAATGGACAGGTGCATTGTGATGAACCACAAAACAACTGCAAAACAGGTATATAAACGCTCTCACTTATCGATGCATTGTGATGAACCACAAAACAACTGCAAAACAGATATATAAACGCTCTCACTTATCGATGCATTGTGATGAACCACAAAACAACTGCAAAACAGATATATAAACGCTCTCACTTATCGATGCATTGTGATGAACCACAAAACAACTGCAAAACAGATATATAAACGCTCTCACTTATCGATGCATTGTGATGAACCACAAAACAACTGCAAAACAGGTATATAAACGCTCTCACTTATCGATGCATTGTGATGAACCACAAAACAACTGCAAAACAGATATATAAACGCTCTCACTTATCGATGCATTGTGATGAACCACAAAACAACTGCAAAACAGGTATATAAACGCTCTCACTTATCGATGCATTGTGATGAACCACAAAACAACTGCAAAACAGATATATAAACGCTCTCACTTATCGATGCATTGTGATGAACCACAAAACAACTGCAAAACAGATATATAAACGCTCTCACTTATCGATGCATTGTGATGAACCACAAAACAACTGCAAAACAGGTATATAAACGCTCTCACTTATCGATGCATTGTGATGAACCACAAAACAACTGCAAAACAGGTATATAAACGCTCTCACTTATCGATGCATTTATGAAGAACAAATACTGAAAAGTTTCTATGTGTGCTTTACACGTTTATAGCAAAAACAACCAATCCACATCCATTAGTTTTTTTTTTAATCAAAGCAAATACAAAACAAGTTGCAAACTAACACTTAAACACATAAATAAGCAAAGAAATACGAAATTGAAATCATGAGCCAAACACATAAACATATATGCTCATTTAGCCAAATCACCAAAGGGGAGATAAAGAAAGAATATAATACGAGCTAAGAAGAGAGCACTTAACACGTAGAGATAATGGCTGTATGCACTTTTGGAGGTAAAGGAATGTCTGTGACACACCACTGGCTTCATAACCATTCAACTTGCTGAGTCCCCCACACCCTGTCTCCAATAATTTCACCACTAAGTTGAAAAAGGATTACGTGGATTAAAAAGAAAGTGGTTGAGAGAAAGATTGCTTGGGTAGAGAGGAGCGGGCTGGAAGTCACTAAGAGATTATTCTGCCATGATTAGAATGGATACTGGGTTGGCGGAAAAGTACATTCAGTCCCACGAAAGGTCCTACGATCGATGTGGTCTGGCTTCCGAGACGTAAAATGAAGCATGAGTCACTCGTCTGAAGATTGATCCATGGAAAACAGAATATGGGGATAAGGATACGCTGGAGTCCACTATCACTTAGAAGCTACATTACCTGTTACCTGATCAATTCTTCTTTTATCTGAGAGAGAGAGAGAGAGAGAGAGAGAGAGAGAGAGAGAGAGAGAGAGAGAGAGAGAGAGAGAGAGAGGATAAAAACTTTCAAGCTGGGGTTAAAATACTGAGGTGGATATCCGTTGAACATTATTACTGCATCCTAACATCCGTATACAAACACATTAGTAAATCTTTAAATAAACAAACGAATGAATGAGTAAACGAAAAAGCATGACATTAAGGAAATATCAAACACATGAAACAGTCAACACAAAAACAGTTGAGTAAAATCAAATGATGAAAAAGTGAAAAAGAGACCGAAACGCAATGAAGAAAGAAGGAAGAAGGAAACAGACGAATAATCCACTGTGGTCAAATGAACAAGCAAAGATGAAAAAGAAATATAGAAACAAAGCAAGGGAAACAACCACAGAAAAGAAGGATTGTGATTAGATGTCAGAGGCAGAGATGTATTCATAGTTATGTCACTGATTTATGTAGCCCCACTTGTACTGGCAAACTCACAACACACCAGCCAACAATTTCGCCACCAACAAGTCTAAGATTCCTTCTGATTTGAAAAAGAAAAAGGTAGTCAGGAAATAAAAAAAACTAGTTGGGGATAGAAGATAGAGCTGAGAGTGAAGATGATAAAAGAAATGATTCTGCCTTGGTTAAAAAGGGAAGTAGGCCAGTGGAAAGCTCATTCCAACTCGTGAGTGGCCCCCCCCCTATGGTTCAGTGTGGTTTGATTACTTCCAAGACTAAAATGGGGCAGGAAGTACGACTCTGAAAACTGGTATAAGGAAAAGAGATTATGTTGTGCGCTGGGTACAGCGATGTGCTATACGAGCTTTCCTTTCAGTATTTGATAGAGAGAGAGAGAGAGAGAGAGAGAGAGAGAGAGAGAGGAGAGAGAGAGAGAGAGAGAGAAGTGGTAATTTAAAGCACTAAAACGGTTTCTGCTCATTTACATGTCCCACATAAAAAATACAGAGTAACAATATAGGTAAAAGAACAGGCAAATAAATCACCAAATGAACGAAGTGAAGAACAAACGAACATAGAAATAGAAAACACCAAAAATATATAAACAGAGGAAAAAATGCACATGCAAACCCATAAGATAAGACAAAGAAAAACAAAACAAACAACAAAGAAACTAACAATGAAATGAAAGAGAATGAATGCCAGTCGAACGTCAAATGCACAAAAGATTTTAAAAACACTACTGCTGATTCATGTAACGTCATGTGTTCAGAACACACCAGCTGACAATTTCGCCACAAACTTGCAGAAGACTCTGAGTACGGAACTGTGGTAGCGGAAAAGACTGCCGAGTGCAGCAGAAAGGGCTGACAGTAGTGGGACATAAACAAGATGAGGCTTCCTCGTTTAGTATGAGAACTAGGTCGGTGGACAAGTTCATTCCACACCCTTGAGTGGTCTCCTGCGGATTGATGTGGTGTGATTACGTCTGAGACGTAGAATGAGACAAGGGACACTCGTTTGAAGACTAGTATGTGAAAAACAGATCAGGGTATAATATTTATAGTTGGTTTATCATGACGGAGTGCTGCAAGAGAATTGTATACTGAATCAGTCTGCTTACCCGGATATTTCAAGAGACTGGAGAGAGAGAGAGAGAGAGAGAGAGAGAGAGAGAGAGAGAGAGAGAGAAGGAAGCGAAGAAGGAGGTAGAGTAGAGATGATGAAAGACAGAACGTAGAGAGGGGCGACCCATCCGTGCATCAACAAGCAGAGAAGACACAAGGGCATGAAAAGGGAAAATTCTAATGAAGAGCGGCAGCAAAAAAAAATGTACACTCTAGAATTGATACAAAATATAGATTGCTCATTGTGTCTCTGTATCTATAATAATGCACGCTACTCTGAAACTGAGAGAGAGAGAGAGAGAGAGAGAGAGAGAGATAGATTGAGAAAGAGAGAAGAGAGGGCGACCATCTGCAGAAGACACAGAACAAATAAAAGACAATACGAGAAAGAGAGTAGAGGAGATCTGCAAGGAGAAGATTGGAAACAAAAAGTATAGTTTGCATTATCGCTAAATTGAACGCAACCTACTTCGATGAAGACACAGAGCGCAACTACTTTGTTAGTACAGAAAAAAAAAGAAACCTCATATACTGTATTGCTTTAATTCTCCTCAATTGAAATAAATTTCAAGCAATTCACCGTGACTAACTTTATAATGACTTGTGTAATGAAGAATAAGAATATACAATATCTGTGATAGAAGACCACGTTATACCAAGAGCACTTCAGTTGACCCTTTCTCTCAAAACAGTCGGTAATGTTAAAATGCATAAAACGGACTGTTATGAATAAACACACACCCGACATACAGACACACACACACACACAACACACACACACACACACACAACACACACACACACACACACACACACACACACCATATATATATATATATATATATATATATCATAACGTATAAATTTATCTAGCTGAGAGAAGAGATATTTTAATGAATATTACTGAGAGAGAGAGAGAGAGAGAGAGAGAGAGAGAGAGAGAGAGACTTACACACAGACACAGACGCAGAAGCGCGCGCGCCCGCACACACACACACACACACACACACACACACACACACACACACACACACACACACACACACACACATATGTAGGAATGTCATGTACACTCGAGAAAGAAAGAGAGAGAGAGAGAAAGAAAGAAAGCAAGCAAGCAAGAAAGACAGACAGAAAGAAAGAAACAAGCCAAAACAAACGAAAATACTCTTCGTATACTGCAGTTCAAGACCCCATATAAATGAGAATGATAAAAGCAAGAACAAAGCCACGACAAACAGCGGCAAAAACAAAAATGAAAAATAAGAAGGCCAGACAGATATAAGCTCCACCAAGTATAACAGCCTGTAGACAGTAAAGCAAAGGAAAAGCCAGACAGATATAAACTCTCTGTGACCATTAAAATATATAACACACCTATCGATTTATAAGACATCAGACAGATAAACTGATGTGCATCAGTTAGGTACGAACCCTCCCTATCTCTCTAAACCCTTCCCTCCGGAAAAAAAGGAAGACCCCCCCCCCACCCCCTTGAAAATTATGGAGAGAAATACAAACATTTTCTGGGTCACTCCCCCAAAAAAATCTGAAACATAGACATTAGGAAGTGTTGCCATTCCATGAGTTGGCCTTTTGGCAAGACTTTATCTTTCCGCCAAGATTCAAAACATGGTTCAGCAGTTTTTTAAAAAAATATTTCGCTTAATAGGATCCGGATGAACCATTAGATTCTGACACCCATCATGGATACACACCAACATCGAATGGGTACGTTCTCAGG
>CM065718.1:29007513-29012513 GCA_033310375.1 Conus canariensis
CAGTTGAGCACATTCAATATCTCCTTCGATGCGTTTTGCCATCAGAAAATATTCTGGCAATAATAAGACATTTGTCTATATTGTGAGAATTTTTTTTTTCTCTCTAAGCAGATTTCCTCGGATCCCGTTCCAACCTTGCTTCTTGACCAAACTGCCTGCTTTTCTCTATTTACAGAAAAACCTAAGATGACTAAATCTGAGCTCCCTTTTGTTTTTCAAAGCCAACACAAAGGTAAACTTTCTTATCATGCAGGACACGAAAACCACTATCAAACAAACAAACACCACCTTCACAGCGCAGTATATTCGTATTTCCCTCGTGGAGTCCCGCTTTCGCTTGATTAGGCGTGTGATAATATCCCATCGGCACCGGAGCTGTTCAATAAAACAAGCCAAGCCGTGCAGACCACGATTCTCATTTCTCCCGGAGCGTGCAATGCATTTGTTTGTCTCATTGGTGCCAGGCCCAGAAAGCATCCCGGAGGTGTGCCCAGTGTTGATAAATGGCCCGATGCTATTATCTGCCAGATGAACGCATTGGAGTGTTGTCTGTGGAAGATAACAAGAAAAAAAATGGGGAGAAGGTGGATTTGGAGTAGAAGTAAGACTACACACACACACACACACACACACACACACACACACACACACACACACCACACACACACACACACACACGTGTGTGTGTGTGTGTGTGTGTGTGTGTGTGTGTGTGTGTGAGTGTGTGAGTGTGTGTGTGTGTGTGTGTGTGTGCGTGCGTGCGTGCGCGCGCGCGCGCGCGCGCGCGCGCGTGTGTGTGTGTGTGTGTGTGTGTGTGTGAGTGTGTGGCATGTGTATATGTTAATAAGGAACAAAGAATAAAACTGCCGGCATAAGACCTTTGGTCTAAACATGTAGCTTCTGTATTGTCAACCGTTCCTTTAATTAATTCGGCAGTCTAGGAAAACATCTTTTATGATCTTGATTCTGCTCTTGCTATCAGTCACAAAAACGTCAATAAAAATCTAGGGGAAAAAAAAAAATCATGAAAAGTCTAAAAATAGAAAGTGATAAATTTGAGAAAAAAATTGCCAATCTTATCAAGCTTAAAAAAGTCACGTGAAAAGCTGTTTTTAACGGTCAACGCAAGTAGAAAAAAAAAGGAACTGTTATACACATGTAGGTAAAAAGAAAAACGTTAATGTTAAAGCCTCTCAAATTATATATATAACATGAATAATATTATTATGGGCATTTCTTGGGGCAAGTAAGAATAACTGCATCGTCTGGAAGAAAAAACAGCGCTAAGTCACCGACGGTATAAAACAGTTACCATGCTTTGTAACATGAAAGAGATGATTGAGAGAGTAGGGAGAGAGAGCAGTATGTACGACGGATATGATTATACATTGATTAGAATGGAATCTAGATTGTTGAAGAAGTACTCTTAAACTCCAAAGGTGCACTCCTTCCCCTCTCACCCCTTCCATCCACCGTCCCCTCTGCCCTTGTAGCCATCTGCAGATCGATGTGGTTTGATCACTTCCAGATGTCAACGAGATAAGGGTACTGGTTTGAAGACTGGCATACAGAGATGTAAAGGAGGGGATGGAAATAGTGCTCCACTCCGTCTTGAATGCCACGGGAGTACTTGCGGTTCCCTGGTTCAACCTTTCATCAGAGACAGATCTAGCAAAAGGGGGTGGGGGGGGGGAGGAGAAAGAGAGAGAGAGAGAGACAGAGACACAGACACAGACACAGAGACAGAGAGAGAGAGAGAGAGAGAGAGAGAGAGAGAAAGACAGACAAATAAACAGACAGACACACAGACACACGGACAGAGACAGAGAGAGAGAGAGAGAGAGAGAGAGAGAGAGAGAGAGAGAGAGAGAGAGAGAGAGAGAGAGAAGAGGATGGGGCTGGGGAATAGGTAGGTAGGTGAAATTGTGAGTTTGACATGATGAAGCACTGAAAAAAAAATGTACTGTGGTGTGGAAATACATAGGTATACACATAAGGAACGCTGTGTATACAAAAAAAAAACGTATATTAAAATCTCTATGTCTATGCTATGCAATTTTAATCCTGAAACTAAGGAATGTTATGTATACAAAAATTGTATATCATATCTCCATATCTGTGCTATGTAATTTTAATCCTAACACTTACTTTAAGTAGGAAAAAGAGAAAAGAAAGAAAAAGCAAATAAAGGAAGGCATAAATAAATGGGAATCCAACTAAATATGGATGTAAAAACAAACAGACACTAAAAAATGGAAAAGAAGACGAAGAAAAAGAATCGTGCATCAAAGAAAAATATCGATTTAAAGACAGACACAGACCCTACAACATGCAAAAGCAAGAACTAAATCAAAATTTCAAAGAAACAAAATCGATGTAAAGACAAATATAGACACTACAAAATGCATGAACAAGCTCAGACAGAGCTTAACAGGAACCCCTCCCCTTGCTCCTCAATAGGTAAAACAATATCAAACGAAGAAGACACAAATGCATTAAAGTCCATACTAGAACGAAGTAAACTGACTGAAAGCAAAGACAGCGACAGAGTGATGTTTGTGATTGTAATATTGACGGTCTGCAACCGCTATTCAGCCGTCACACTCACTATGCACCAACCTACAATTCGTCACCAACTAGAAGAAAAAATTACACTGCTGACATAAAAGTCGGTTTGCGAACGGACTGATAGAGTCGAGTCAAGAGAATGCTTTTATATAAAAGGAGTGATTCTTCTTTGCATAGACATGGAACTGGGCTGATGTAAGTGGACTCCTTAGTCCCTGAGCCATTCCTGTTTGGAGTGGAGTACTTTGGTTGCTGATGGAAAAGGAGGTAGCCATTTGAAGATTGGTATGAAGACAACAGACGAAAGGGGGTGTGCGTACACTGGATGTCCACCACGACTCAAATGCTGCTTAATGATCCCCCTGAGAGAGAGAGAGAGAGAGAGAGAGAGAGAGAGAGAGAGAGAGAGAGAGAGAGAGAGAGAGAGAGAGAGAGAGGAACTCAAGACTCAAGACTCAAGATGATTTATTCATATCAGGCCTCAGCCCATCATGAAGGGAAATGTGAACATTTTAACTGGATGAGGATATGTAGCAGATTCAGATTAGAACCAGTGATGATATTACATGTAATCATGTACATTTCAGTCAGTCACAACACCTCTTAGAGAGAGAGAGAGAGAGAGAGAGAGAGAGAAGAGAGAGAGAGAGAGAGAGAGAGAGATTTTAATTCAAAGGGATGGAAATGCGGAACATTCTCTCTCTCTCTCTCTCTCTCTCTCTCTCTCTCTCTCTCTCTCTCTCTCTCTCTCTCTCTTGTGTGTGTGTGTGTGTGTGTGTGTGTGTTACATGCAATACATTTGTAAAAGCCACACTTCTTTCTTCCAGTAATTAGAAGTGAAACATAAACAGAAAAAAATAATAAAAATGAACAATTGAATAAACAAGTGAATTAACAAACGAGTGCTGAAAGAAGAAAAGACCAAACATGTAAAGAAAAAAAACAACAACACGTAAACAAATCAGTCTGAAGAAGAACAAATAAAACGAGACATAGAAATACAATAGCAAAGGAAATTATCAGAAAAAGGGAAGGAGAGTGACTCTTAGGATGTCAGGAGCAGAGCTGTATTCATGGTCTACTACTGATTTAATGTAAGCCCAGTCGTGCTGGCGAACTAATAACACACTGACTGACAATTCCGCCCCTAACATACCCAAGACATGTGCGGGTTGGAAAGAAAAGGTGGTGGGAGACAGACAGACGGGATGATGAACAGAGGGCTGAGAGTGGTGGAACATAAAAGAGATGTCCCGATTAGGAAGGGAGCTAGGCCAGTGGTAAGCTCATTCCAACTCGTGAGTATCCCCCTGTGGTTCGGTGTGGTTTGATTACTTCAAAGACGTAAGATGGAGGAGGAAGTACTCGTCTTAAAACCGGTATAAGGAAAAGAGATTATGTTGTACACTGAGTACACCGATGTGCTACAGGAGTTCTTCTTTCAGGATGGAGAGAGAGAGAGAGAGAGAGAGAGAGAGAGAGGAGAGAGAGAGAGAGAGAGAGAGAGAGAGAGAGAGAGAAAGAAAGAGAAAGAAACAGAGAGAAATTAACTTAAAGAATTGAAATATTTAGTGTATCTTAAAAAAGCCAATATAAAAGAAACACAAAGTAATGGGATACAGGAACCAACGAGAAAAACATATGACAGAATAAACGAATTGAGGAACAAATGGGTATACACACAAAGAAATACCCAGCATATAACCAAAGGAACAAACGAATAAGCAAACTCATAGATCAGACAAAGAAACATGAAATAGGAAATGAACTGGCAACAGAAACGAAGGACAATGAGATCAAATAGAAGGTCACAGGTAAAAGGGTTTTTAAGGCACTATATCTGACTTCTGTCACCACATGTCCTACGGACATCCTCAGAACACACCAACTATTTTGCATCTGACTTGGTCGAGGAAAAGACTGCTAGGATACAGCAGAGAGAGCTGATAGTAGTGGGACATAAGGAAGATGAGGCTGTCTTACTCAGGATGAGAAACTGGGCCAGTGGAAAAATTCATTCTGATCCTTGAGTGGTCTCCTGTGGATAAAAGTGGTTTGATTACATCTGAGGCACAGAGTGCGACAGGGGGCACTTGTTTGAAGATTGGTATGTGGGAAAAGATCATGGGGGTGGGTTGGTAGTGGGTCCATCAGGGATGGATTGCTGCAAGACTACTTGTACCCTGATTGAGTCTTCTTTCAATCTCGGGGAGAGAGAGAGAGAGAGAGAGAGAGAGAAGAGAGAGAGAGAGAGAGAGAGAGAGAGAGAGAGAGACAGAGACAGAGACAGAGACAGCAGGCAGGCAGACAGACTGTCAGACAGACAGACAGACAGATTTAGAGAGACAGTGAAACGATGGGCTGGTGGTGTGATTCGTAAGTAAGTGTGTGGATGAAAGGGCACGTCCATTGTGATGAATCCTAAAACCACC
>CM065718.1:29017513-29042513 GCA_033310375.1 Conus canariensis
CGGTCCCATGGCTTGCAGAGCTGGCTGGATGAGAGGCTGAAAATCTCATTCCTGTAGCGCATTCCGATCATAGAACCCTGGATGACGTACACAGGTGTTCTGCCGTTGACATAAGCCACCCCACACCATCACTGAGCCTGCTCCGTAGCGGCCAACCTCACGAACAGCGCAGTCTACAAATCGCTCTCCTTGCATGCGCCAGACCCGTCTTCTGCCGTCATTGAAGGCGTGAAGAGGGACTCGTCGGTGAACAAGACCTGGGACTATTGCTGCCTGGTCCAGTGCTGATGTTGCTGACACCAGGCCACACGGGCCTAACGATGAGCCGGTGTCAGGGGGATCCTGATGGCGGCACGTCTTGAGTGGAGGCCAAACTCGTGTAGCCGGTTGCGGAAGGTGCTGGTGCTGACGTTTCTGTTGACAGCTGTCCTCAGTTCATGTCTCAGAGTGCTGGCAGTAACAGTGTGATTGCACAGCGTGGACAGCGGGGGGAAACGATCGTCCTGTCTGTTAGTGCTGCGCGGACGTCCAGAACGAGGGCGTTCTTCTGTTGTGCCTGTGGCCTGGAAACGTTCCTGCAGCCTCTGGATTACAGAGTGGCTCACTCTCAGTGGTCTTCCAACTTCTCGCGATGATAGGCCTTCGTTCAGCCATGCCAGGGCATTCTCGGAGGCATGCTTGTAGGAGCCTAGATTTGTGTGACTTTTATACCCATCCCTGGCTAGCTAATGCTGACAAGTGTTAACATGAAGCTGAACGTTCATGTGCGTCATGCAGTTTTTGTTCTCTAATCCTGCTTTCGCAGCTAAAGCAGCCGAAAGTTGACACCAAAATTCACAAATACCACTGATGTTCACAAGGCTTTCACTCAATGCATAAAGTGACTGCGAGTGAAAGCGTGATGCACGCGCTTTAATAGGTGGATAGGCTACACTTGTAACCTGATCTACCGGCACATTTGTCATAACATTGTTTATACACGTATCTTTCTTGCAGTGGTTGAAATCTACCTGTAGCCCTTAACCTATTGTGACTAGTATATAATCTGCACTAGATAATCGACACGCTCCCTTCTTGCAACTATAAAACCGGAAGTGAATTTCGCCAGTACCTGACAATACTAGTATGTCCAAAAGCTTACACAAAAGGCCAGTGAATCACAGTTGACCACCCTGTTTACTGCGGTGTCTGGTGTGAGGGAGAGAAACAGAATGATGTTGGGGAAATATGGGCTATGGAGCATGTAGGCGGGTGGATTAATACTTCCAGTATGGCATATCATGGAAAATGTGTTGGTCGGATTGACATTAATAAGCGTCAAACGCTGAACGTTACCACTATATATATATATATATATATATATATATATATATATGTGTGTGTGTGTGTGTGTGTGTGTGTGTGTGTGTGTGCGCACGCGCGTGTGCGTGCACAGCATATCAGCAGCTAAATGTGCAAGCTAAGCACTCTCAATGCTGAAAATTTCTGTCACCACCTGATTCTTCAATTTGGAGAAACAATAAAAGAATAAAAGAAATATTCAAATGAATACATGGATGAAAGTCTGAATACACCAAAATAAGTGACTAAATAAACACGCAACAAAGAGAAAATAGATAAAGTATGAAGCACATGCAAATGATAAAACACACAAACATACGAACAAACAACTTCGCTAAACTTCACAAAGAAAGAGACTCAGTCACAGACAGAAATACAAAAGCAAAGAAACGTGTAACAAAAGGCAAGGGGAATAAATGTGAAAATGGAATGCCAAAGTCAAAGTTATGTCTGTGGGATTACTACGGGCTTCTATAACTATTTGTCTTGCCGAAATCCTCTCAACGCAGCGAGCCACAGTTTAGCTGTAGCTTGGAGAAGACGTAAACCTATTAATGACAAATACGGTTAGGGACAAGACTGATGGTGTACTGTAGACAGGACTGAGACGGGTGATTGTTAATAATAGAGGCGATTCTACCTTGATGAAAACGAGAACTGGCCCAGTGGAAAAGTACCTTAAATCTCGTGTGGATCGATAAAGGTTGATGACCTCTCAGACGAGAAAAGAAATGGGAAGGACTGGTTGAAAGATTGAAAAGAGATGAAGGGGACGGGTATAGGAAAATAATGGAGTCCACCATGACTTCGGTGCTACAGGCATACTCGCTGATTCCTAATTAAATCGTCTTTCGGTCTGAAGAGAGAGAGAGAGAGAGAGAGAGAGAGAGAGAGAGAGAGAGAGAGAGAGAGAGAGAGAGAGAGAGAGAGAGAGAGTCGACAGAAAAAGGGGGAAGGACAGAAGGTAGGGGTTGTGATCAGGTGGGTGTGTTCTACATGGTGAATCATCAAAGAAGAAACAAGCAAACAAACAAACAAACAAGCAAACAAACAAACAAACAAGCAAACAAACAAGCAAACAAACAAACAAACAAGCAAACAAACAAACAAAACGAAGTGGGGTGAACACAAATACTGAGCACTATTCAAATATCTATGACAAACACACATTAAAACCTTTTGATAATAACGTTTTTTTCAGTTACTTGACATACTTGCAAGAAAATACTAATGAATACTAAGAAAGAAAAAAAAACAAATAGAAAAAAAGAAATAAATGAAGAAAAGAAAAGCAAGAAACAAACACACACAAAAAGACGGTGCGAAAAAAGAAGAAGAAGAAAAAAAAAGAAAAAAAGAAAACTGACCAAAGACAGAAATACACGAATTTAAAAGCCAGGGATAAAAAGTGAGGTGAACGACCATTACACTAAAAACTTCTATGGTACTAGCAGCATTTGCTTTTGCAACTGTGAAACACATATTTGCAACGATCTTAGTGGCAATTTTGCCTCAGGGAAAGATAATCTGATTACAAAACGCATGGTTGGAGGAAAGACCGATGGGGTGGGGAGTACAAGGTTGGAGGTAGTGGGTCATGAACAAAATGGCTCTACTTTAATTAATTTTGAACTGGGCTGATAAGCAACAGCTTCTTAAAATTTCCGAAAGGTCACAGTGTGCTTTGAATACATCCAGACCCTAAAATGAGACCAGAGGGACTCATTTGAAGGTTGGATAAAAACAAACGTGATGGGGATGAGAGTGGTAAACACTCAGGATGTTCCATGGCTTGAATTCAGTCATTTTCCACATACAACACACTTCTCTCTCTCTCTCTCTCTCTCTCTCTCTCTCTCTCTCTCTCTCTCTCTCTGTATTTGGAACAGTCGTCCTCCTCTATGGTTTGGAAGGAGGAAGGAAGAGAAGAAGAAGAAGAAGAAGAAGAAGAAGAAGAACAAGAAGAAGAAGAACAAGAAGAAGAAGAAGAAGAAGAAGAAGAAGAAGAAGAACAAGAAGAAGAAGAAGAAGAAGAAGAAGAAGAGGAAGAGAAAAAGAAGGGCAAAAACAAAAAAGGAGAGAGAGAAGAGAGAGAGAGAGAGAGAGAGAGAGAGAGAGAGAGAGAGAGCGAGAGAGAGAGCGAGAGAGAGAGAGAGAGAGAGAGAGAGAGAGAGAGAGAGAGAGAGAGAGAGAGAGCGCGCTCAGAATTCAGAACACGGAAAACCTTTATTCGATAAAGGATTAAAAACTTATTCTTCAAATCTGTCCTTGTTTTTAGATGAATGTAAATCACAAACACAGACATTCTCAACACAAACATTGAGCATACATGTCTTGATAGATAAATGAATGGCTTAACAAACAGATCAAAGAACAAAGAATAAGCATAGAAAGGAACTTGAAACCTGTTCACCGGCGGAGCAAGACGCACCGAGCCAGCGCTCCGACTAAATGGAGTGAACTTGCTTCTGCCTTGAATTCACAACTAAGAAAAATGTGCCTTACATTGTATTTCGTTTAATTTTTTGTTTCTCTCATTCTCAAAGAAAGGAGACTTTATATCGACTTTTCAGAATGGACGGATACTTTGTGTAAAAAAAAAAGGGGGAAAAAAAAAAAAGAAAAACAAGAGAAAAAAAAAAATGTGGTGTTTTCAGTGACGAGTGTTTTTGTGTGTGTGTGTGTGCCCTCCACCTTTCGCCAAATGTTGGACGGTTTTTAAGGAACATCGATCTCCTGTGCGTTTAGTTATTTGCTTGTTTTCTCCCTCTCTTGTTCGTGGTCAATGCGAAAATGGCACCGAAGAAAACTCCGTCAAAACAAAAGAAACGCAACAACAGACCAAGCAGCAGTCCAGGCCACAGTGAAGAAGGCGCCTCCGACTCCTTTGTCAGTCCACAAGTAGGACAAGTTTCAGTGGAAGGAAATGTGAGCAGGGAACGATCAATTAGTAAGAGAAGAAGGATTCTGGAGCAACAACAACAGAAAATCACAAACTTTACAGACCGTCAAGAAAGCAAAAATCAAAGTGAAGGGGACCAAGGGGATATCATATTTGAGAAAGGTGATTCGAACATAACACTCGCAACTATTCTGACTAGAATGGAAAAAGGGATGGATGACAGCAGGAAACAAAACGACCGACAAAATCTTCAACTTGAAAATTTTTTTATCTGAATTATTTGATGTGAAAAAAGAAAATGACCTCTTGAGGACGAAAATAGATTTACTCCCAAAAAGCTACACAGACCTGAATGACGATGTTAGCCGGCTCCAGAAAGAACTCAAGCAGGAAAAAGAACTGCGCAACTCACTTGAACAGTACAGTCGAAAAGAAAATGTGAAAGTTATTAATCTGCCAGGAGATTCAGGACGAGAGACAGCCGAGGAGACAGAAGAAAAAGTTGTAGATTTTTTAAAAAGAAAACTGGAACTGACATCGTTTCAACACAGCTACGTCAGTGTTGCCCATCGAGTGGGCAAATACACCACCGGTAAAAACAGGCCTATCATCGTACGTCTTGTAAACAGAAAAATAAAATCCGAAATTTTCAAAAAGAGGCGACTGCTAAAACAAAATAAGTGTAACATCTACGTAACGGAAGATTTGACCAAACTAAAAGCACAGAGACTGTATGATATCAAACACCATCCAGCCGTCATGTCAGCTTGGTCATTCCAAGGAAAACTTTACTGTAAACTGATAGATCTCAAAATTATTCAAATTGAAAATGGGGACACGAGCAAGATTGATAGAGTGCTCCTCGAGACCAACAGAACAGCTGACCGAAGCCAAGTTTCTTCCCAACGAACAACCGGTGGGGGGTCGATCGGACACTGCAGACAACGGGAGGACAACCGGGCGGACAGGGCCAGCAGAAGGAGCAGCCACACACCAGTCCAGTCCAGGCTGCAGGTCCACAGTCCCCGACGGCGGCTACAGCAGACGGGTGACCAACGCCACAGGGACAGGTCATCCGATGGATCGGGTGAGGCGTCATCCCCTCCAGGCCGTGCTCTGGGCAGTGTGCCAGAACAGCCCAGAGGTGATGGCAAAGATGGCCACGGGGACACAGCGTCGCCTGATCATCTGCTGCGAGAAGCCCGTCAAACTGCGGACTCCGTGTCAGAGACTTCTCCCGACGCTATGTCCGAAGCAGCTGCTTTGGAGACTGGTGAGGAACCCATCAGTGACATTGTGAGTGACGGTGTGGAGGTTTTCAACTCTCATCCTTCTTCCCCTCCTCCGTCCCAACAGTGACAGTACAATGACAGTTCAACAGGTTCAGTGGGCGAAAAAACAAAAGGATATCTTACAAGTAGGCCGATGCAGTGATTCCAAAGTATGTACACGTGCTCGCGATCTATTTATGTGTGTGTGTGTGTGTGTGTGTGTGTGTGTGTGTGTGTGTGTGTGTGTGTGTGTACATAAGGAGAGAGTGTGTGTGTGTTTGTCTCTCTCTCTCTCTCTCTCTCTCTCTCTCTGTGCTGAGGAGGGGGGGGGGCGGGAGGCGGGGAGGGGAGTGTGAGAGAGGGAATGAGAATGAGCGAGAGGGTATGGAAGTAAATATTCATAAGGGAATTGATGAAGTATATGTAAGTGCATGTGCATCTGGGGACAGGGGAAGTGACCATTTGTGTGCGTGTGCGAGTGCATGTATGTGTGTGTGTGTGTGCGTGTGTGTGTGCTCGCGCGCGCGCGCGTGCGCGCGTGTGGGCGTGCGTGTGTGTGTGTGTGTGTGTGTGTGTGTGTGTGTGTGTGTGTGTGTGTGTGCACGCGCGCGCGAGCGTGTAACTGTGAAACTTGTTGAGAAGTAAATGTTGACTGTTTGATTGCATAACAATGAACCATTTAGTGTAGGTCATGAAATGATAGTCTGCTCCATGTGCTGGTGAAAATGTTACCGATGGTTTATGAGCACGTTTTTGATCCACTGCTCCTTACCCAGTAACAAAAAAGAAAAAAAAAGAACAAAGTCCAGAACAGGTGCTTGTCAGACATCTTGATATAATTCAAGAATTTGATACATGAGCAAACATGTATTGTAAGGTGTGTGTGTGTGTGTGTGTGTGTGTGTGTGTGTGTGTGTGTGTGTGTGTGTGTGTGTGTGTGTGCAAGCACGTGCGCGTTCGCATCCGTGCGTGTGTTTGCGTGTGTGCTCTTGGTAGCGTTTGCACACACTCATGTGGGTATGCAGAGGGGAAGGGGGAGGGGGGGGGGCAATAAGTGCGCGTACGTGCGAGTCTGTGTGATGGGGGGGGGGGGGGAGAGTGAAAGAGAGTGTGTGTATGTGTGTGTGCTTATGTGTGTGTGTGTGTGTGTGTGTGTGTGTTTATGTGTGTGTGTGCGTGTGTACGCGCGCGCGCGCGCGCGCGCGTGTGTGTATGCATGTGTGTGTGCGTGCATGTATGTGTGCGTGCGCGCACCCGAGTATTTGTGACATATTTTTGTACAATGGATCTCTTCGCCTCGTTGGTTTTGTTTGGTTTGGTTTTGCTGGTGAGGCCACATAACCTAAGAAAAGACCAGAAGTACGGCTGATTTATCATTCAGCAACACAATAGCCCTACAATCATCAACGTTCAGCTGCTCCTGTGTATATGTCTTTTCTGCTCCCCTTTGGACTTGCAAGTCACTTTTTCCTCATGTTTGATAAACACTTGACCCTTTAAAACCTGTGGCAGAATGTCCTTCTCACACTCTGAACTCTTGAAATCTACATTGTCTGTTCTTCTTCAGTTTAACGTCCTTCCACTATAAGTGATTGTCTGTGTTGGTTATCTGATGCAGTTGTACACATTTAGATGGATTTTTTTTTTTCCAGGTTCGGATTGGGAAAGATAATTGTTTCCTTTCAGCTTTACCTGAAGGAGAAAATAATTTGCAGACTCCACAATCATTATGAAGCAAAAACTGTCGGACATCTTGATGCTTTTTTTTCCCTTCCTTCTTTCCCTTCTTTCCCTCTCTCTTTCGTTTATCCCTTCGTTTCTTTGATGTGTGTGTGTGTGTGTGTGTGTGTGTGTTTCTTTCTTTCTTGCTTGCTTTTTTTTTTTTTTTTTTTTTTCGGGGGGGGGGGGGGGGGGGGGGGGGGGGGGGGGGAGAGGGGGTGTTACGGTCCGTGAATGAGCTGTGTTAACCAGCCGGAGACGGGAAGTATGTATTTTACGGAACTGCCACGTTGTGAGTGTCTCAATTTTGTAAATTTGGTGCTGAGATAGTAAGGAAGAGTGGCCACCCTTTGTCCCCCCTTTTCCCCCCGTGACCCCCCCTCCCCCCCCCCCCCCCCCGGGGAAGGGAAAAGAAAAAGCCATAGAAGAGGTGGGGTGATGGGCCCTTACTACATTCCGGGAGATTCTCTGTCATCTACCCTTTCCCTCCGTCGTCGTTGCTATCTGGCTCCCGCCTCTCTCTCCTCTCTCTCTCTCTCTCTCTCTCTCTCTCTCTCTCTCTCTCTCTCTCTCCTGCCCCCCCTCTCTCTCTCTCTTATTTATTTGTTTATCATCATCATTACTATTATTGTGATCATAAACATTACTACCAGTGGGCCTGCTGCTGCTGCTGCTGCTACTGCTACAGCTGCTGCTACTATTACTACTACTGCTAGCGCTGCTGCCGCTGCTACTTCTGCTGCTGCTTCTTCTGCTGATACTACCACCACTACTACAACTACTGCAACTGCTGCTGCTGCTGTGTGTCACTACTGCTGCTACTGCTGCTGCTACTGCTGCTGCTGCTGTTACTACTATTGCTGTTTTCGCTACTATCATGATGATCATCGGCAGTAGTTTGCGTTATCTGCGCAGATTCTCTAAACTGATTGATGTATTCTCAGTATACGGACCTATCAAACAGGTGTATTTTTCGCCTGGCAGATTTTTTTTGCTCCAGTTTGTGGATGTTTAGAGAAGAGGAGGTGGTGGGTCGATGGGCGTTGTGGTAGTGGTGGAGGGGGGTGTATTGCGGACGAGCGGGTGGGATGGGGGGAGGGGGGGGGGGTAAGGGAGGGATGCGGCATGAATTTGATAATGTTTGAGGTTTTGATGATGTTCATTCAGAGAAAGGGGAAGGGCTTCCAGTTCGATAAATCTAATGTTGCTTTTTGTATGCTGTACTTTTTTATGCTCGCGGTTTGCGGGTTTGCTTTTGTGTGTGTGTGTGTGTGTGTGTGTGTGTGTGTGTGTGTGTGTGTGTGTGTGTGTGTGTGTGTGTGTGTTTTCTTATGTTTTTTGGTTGATTTAATTTTGGTCCGTTTTGGCACATAATATAGAATATTGTATATATTTGAATGTGAATTTTCAAGACTTGAATGGCAACGAACGGCGTTCAAGTGCAGACTTCAAGTGCTAAGCACACTTTTAACATTATAATTCTTATTGTTATCATTGGTTTATTTAAGACTTTCTCCACGTTTTGTTTCTTATGTTATACGTATACAGCCTGTGTCTATTAGCAATATTGACATCTCGCAAAGAATGTTGTCTGGTACAAAGATAGCAGGTATAGCTCATAGCCAAATGGACGGTATTAATTCACATCGGGGTAATTACGCAAGCCGTGATTACGATGATTGTTCAAATGCATGCTGTTGTAAAGTATACGCCTTTTTGCCTGGCCCTTGTGACATTGAACTGGATTCCTGTTTGTTGCTTTTATTCCTCTTGTGGCACTTGATGGTTTTTTATTTAATGATTTTGACTACAAGGAAAACACCATGGATTCAGTAGGTAACAAGGCAAACATGTTAACAATTTCATCATTAAACTGTCACGGTCTAGGGAATTATCAGAAAAAAAGAGATATATTTCATTATTTAAGAAAAAAAACAATACTCTATATATTGCCTACAAGATGCTCATTTTGAAAAAGATACGGAAAAGTGTATTAAAGCGGAATGGGGGTATGACTGCTTTTTCTCCTCATACAGATCTAATGCTCGAGGAGTAGCAATACTATTTAACAATAATTTCGAATTCAAAATAAATAAGGTGGAAACAGATATGCAGGGTAACTTTATCATCATATCATTTACAACAAATGAAAAGGAACTGTTGCTAGTAAGTGTTTATGGACCAAACAAAGACGACCCAGCTCTATGAGGAACTCACAAATAAGATTAAAACGTACAAAAATAACAACGTTATTGTGGTGGGGGATTTTAATATGGTACTAGAACAGGAAATTGATTGCTACAATTATAAACACATAAATAACCCAAAAGCTAAAAAAGCAGTTGAGGATATGATACAAGATTTGTCATTAGCAGATATATGGAGAGAAAACAACCCGGATTGTAGGAGATACACATGGCGTAGATCTACCCCCTTGCAACAAAGTAGGCTAGACTTCTTCCTTCTGTCAGAATATTTAATTTGGTATTTTGAAGATGCTGACATTTTACCAGGCTATAGATCTGACCATTCACTGATTACACTAAAGCTTCAATTCGGAAAGAAGATTAAACACAAAACTCTTTGGAAATTTAATACATCTCTACTAAAAGATAAAGAATATGTAGACGGAATAAATAATCTAATAGAAGAAATAACAAAGGAATACACAGATAAAGATGAGGGGAATGATATTAATGCTAACAATAGCCAAGATGAAAACCATTCGAACAGCTCAGACTCTAAACTGACAGTGTCTGATCGGGTCTTTCTTGACTTCTTACTAATGAAGATAAGAGAAAAATTCATCCAGTATGCCACAATTAAAAAAAGAGAATCACAATGTAAAGAAAACAGCCTTATGCAAACTATTAAAGATATTGAGAGTAAAGAACTTAAATCAGAGGAGGATTTGAAGACAATTGAAGAAAGTAATAGAGAACTCATATCACTAAGAGAAAAGGTTATGAATGGTGTACTACTAAGATCAAAAGCAAGATGGGTTGCAGATGGGGAAAAGGTTAGTAAATATTTCTGCAGTTTAGAAAAGCGTAACTTTATTAGCAAACGAATTGTAAAACTACTGAATGGACAAGGTAATATACTGGACAAACCAGAAGACATAAAAGTTACAGTAAAACATTTTTATGAGGATCTATACCGAAAAAGATCAACTGTGAAATGTAATATTGAAGAGTTGGTGAATAAGATACCGAAATTAACAGAAGAACAGACTAAATCATTACAAGGTGAAATAACAATAGAAGAAGCAGGGATTGCATTGAAAAATACGAAGAACTGAAAAAGCCCTGGATCGGATGGGTTTGGAGCTGAGTTTTTCAAATGTTTTTGGAAACAAATTGGTGTATTTGTAACCCGAGCTCTAAATGACAGTTTCAGAGAAGGCGAACTATCAAACACCCAGAAAGAAGGTATTATAATCTGTACACCCAAAGAAGGAAAACCAAAAGAATATGTAAAAAACTGGAGACCTATTTCACTTTTAAACCTTATGTACAAAATTGGCTCCACTTGTATAGCTAACAGAATTAAAAAGGTCCTTCCATCACTGATTAGTGAAGACCAGACAGGATTTGTCCCAAATAGATACATAGGTAGTAACATTAGGTTGATTTATGACATAATACACCATCTCAACATAAAAAAATATCCCAGGGATGCTAATTAATTTAGACTTCGAAAAGGCGTTCGACTCGTTAGATTGGGATTTTATGCACAATGTGCTAGAGGCTGTAGGTTTAGGTAAAGATATATGTAAATGGATATAAGTATTCTACAAAAACATTAAGTCTACTGTTATCGTAAATGGCCAAACATCATCATGGTTCTCAATAGAAAGGGGTTGTAGGCAAGGAGATCCAGTTTCACCATATATCTTCGTATTATGTGCAGAAATATTATCCGTAATGATCAAAGAAGAAAATAGTATTGAAGGTATACAAATCGGGGAGAAAGAACACAAAATATCACAATCTGCCGACGACACTCAACTGATGAACACAGGGAATAAGAAATCATTTGAAAAATCTATCGAGATTCTCGATAGGTTTGGGAAAACATCAGGTTTATTCTTAAACAAAGAGAAAACACAAGTAATTTGGCTTGGAAGACAAAAGCATAGTGAAATAAGATGTACGCAACTTTTAAAGATGATCTGGAATCCAAAAGAATTCAAAATATTAGGAATTTGGTTTACTCAGGACTTAACACACATGGAAAAAAGAAACTACAAAGATAGAATGATAGAAGTGAAGGCACTATTTAAAATTTGGCTAAAGAGAATCATTACCCCTTTAGGAAGAATTGCTGTCTTAAAATCATTAATTCTGTCAAAACTGACTTACCTGTGGTTGATGCTTCGAAATCCACCTAACACATTTGTTAAAGAATTACAAGGCTTATGTTACTGGTTTGTATGGAATAAAAAACAAGACAGAATTAGTCGAAAAACAGTTATTAAAGATGTACAGGATGGTGGGTTGAATCTACCTGACATAAATGCTCTCATCACTGCTTTAAAATTAACATGGATAAAAAGACTGAGACAAACAACACACAGATGGAGAGACATGTTGATTTTTTCATACCCAATTATTGAGAACATTGAGAAGTACTCTCCAAATCATCTGTGCATCACCACTCAAGACAATGTTTTCTGGAAACATGTATTCATGTCGTATAAGCAGTTCTATTATAAAATAAGACCAGAAAATGCTAGAGAACTACTTGCAGAACCAATCCTTTACAATGAACATTTTAAAATAGGAAATAAACTAATAAAACACAAAAACTGGAACAATAGAAATGTATTTAGAGTATCTGATTTGTTTAAAGCAAATGGAGGTTCACTATCCCATGAGGAATTCAGAACAAAGTATAACATTGAAATAGATTTCCTATCTTATGGTGGATGTATATTATCCATTAAACGATACATCAGAGAACAAGGATTTGAGAATGAGATAAAAGATAACATTGAAGGAGAAGTCAACACAGCACTAAAGAAAATATATTCTGTAGATAAAGGTTCCCAAACTTATTACAGAATTATAGTAAAAGATAACTGGGAAACAAACTGTTGTGCAAAATGGACGGAGAAGCTGAATAGACAGATACCTTGGAAGAAATGTTTTAGAAAAATTCATCAAGTTAAGGATATTAAGCTAAAATGGATGCAAATGAGAATAGTGCATCGAATAATTGCAACTAATGTAGCTCTGAAAGAAATGGGAATAGTAGAAAGTTATAACTGTAGTTTCTGTGAAGAGGAAAAAGACAGCATTGAACATATGTTCTGGAGATGCATACACGTCAATGATTTCTGGAAATCATCGCAAGAATTAATAAAAGGAAAGTGTTTAATAGCGAATAATCTGTCTCTGACTGAAAACACAATAATATTTGGAGCAGATGACAATTCCACAACTGATACTACATTCGATCTTATAATTCTGATAGCTAAACACTACATTTTTAGCTGTAAAGTAAACAAAAATGTAAGCCTTCAATAACAATATTTCTAAAAATACTAAAGAGAAGATATAATCTTGAAAAATACATAGCAACTGTACAATTGAATCTGCTAAAATTTAACACTAATTGGATCAATTATGAAGTATTATTTGAAAACTGATAATCAAAATCATAAGTTACCTGGATTTAATACGTGCATGAGAGGATATGTTCAGGATGTGTAGGTAATTTCATAAGGTATTCAAATGTCATTGAGTGTGGTTGTAGCCTGTGGCCCGCTGCTTGTCTGGCATGGCGATACCGCGGCTGGGACCCGTAGGCCGATCGGCAACTTAGCTGGTAGGTTGGCTTGTTGGTTGGTCGGTGGGGCACGGCTGTGGTGTAGCGATGTCATATTGGTAGCGGGCTGAAGAACATATAATTAACTTTCTTTTGATTGTTAAAGAAATATAAAGACACCGATGGACGGGATTTCGGTGCTGGTGTGTACACTCAGCTGGGAAATGCTTAAGTCTGTTTAAATCTATATTTTGAAGGATCATTACAGTGAACATAATTATGTTATGCGTTATATACAACAGCTATCACATGGTACCACACGGAGAAAACATTACTTCATTATTATAAATTGTATAATTATGTATATTGTTTAAGTATTATTAATTCATAAGAAGAGAGAAAGTGGGGGTGTGGGTGGGTAGGGGCGGGATGGGGTGTGAGTGGAGTGAGCGGGTGTGTTTGTTTGCCTTTATGTGCTTGTAGTTTGAAAGAACTCAGAGGATTGTGCTTAGTGATTTTTGTTTGTTTGTGCATGTGTGTATATCCAACAAAAAGAAAACAACCTTTCCTCGGCATATATCGAACTCTCACTCAAATCCATTCAAACCGAAGAAAAAGATAACTCGTTTCTAATAAGTTTCACGGATTATTTACTACAATATTGTCAAACATGTACAAATATGATTAACAACAAAAATATGTAATAATTTGCCTCCGGAAATGTACAGCAAAGAGAAAGATCATGTTGATGAAAGAATGGAGATGAGAGAAAGAAGGAACTGTGGAATGGAAGAGAGAATGAGGAAAGAAATAAAAAAAAGAAAAAAAAAAAGAATAAGCATAGAAAGAAAAAAGGGAGACAGCAAACTGTATGAACAAATTCACAACTGATTCAGCAACACTGAAGAAAGGAAGAAAGAAAGAGAGAAAGTAAGGAAGAAACAAACAAACAAGGAAGTAAGGAAAGAAGCGAGTAAAGAAAAAAGAAGAGAGAAAGAAAAAAGGGAGAGGCAGAAAAAAAGAGAAAGAAACAAACAAACAAAGAAAGGAAGAACTAAGAAAGAAGAAGGAAAGATAGAAGGAAAGAAAGAAAGAAAGGAAGGAAAGTTGACGAAGAAAAAATAAAGAGCAAATAAGCCAGTTATGAAAAAAAGGAAAGAGTGCGACCACGAGAATGAATCATTTGCGGCAGCATTATGTCCAGGGCACTCTCACATGTTTTCTATAGCTCTGTACACTGTTGATGTCCTCCAAGTACACAACTGACAATTTCGCTTCTGATGTAAAGAGGGCCTTCATTGATTATATAAGAAGGTTACTGCAAGAAAAAAAAATGATGGGATAGGGCAGACAGGGCTGAGTTGTACTTCATAAATCAACTTATTCTGCCTTTATTAGAATGCAAACTGGGTTGTTGGGAAAAGAATACTTCACCCCTTCAGAGGCCCCTTGAAGATCGATGTGGGTTGACTGCTTCCAACACACAGAATGAGACGAGAGGTGCTCCCGTGGGGATTTGTGTGTGTGGAAAACAGACATGTATGCACTGAGAGTCCACTGCGAGAGTGCTTGCTGATCTCTTTTTCAATTTTCTCTCATTCAGAGAGAGAGAGAGAGAGAGAGAGAGAGAGAGAGAGAGAGAGAGAGAGAGATGTAGGCCCACCTGATGAATCATCAAAAAATTGCATTGTTGGATGGGAATAAGTATACAGGCAAATAATATTGACTTTCAATACACACATAAAGAACTTCTAACAGTATAAATATTCATAAGAACTTTTAATGCTTGATTTTGTTTCCTGTCCGTAATCACATCCTCTAGCAAAGAAAGAAATAAAGAAGGAAAGTAAAATATAATAAATTCATGAATTAATGTATAGACAAATACGATAAAAGTAGGACAAAAAAAAACAACAAGACAAAAACAGTAAACCACGTGAATGAAAAAAAAAATCAGCAAAATAAAAGAAACAAAGGGGAAAAGTACGAAAGTAAAAATGCAAATGATAAAAAATGCAACTGTGAGATTGGATTGTTATGAACAGAGTAATGCCTATGTATTGTCTCTGGGTTTTCTTACTGTGTTCTGATGATGCCCTCACAATGTGCAGACCAACAATTTCGCCACTGACTAGATGAAGACCTACCTTGATTAGATTAAAAAAAAAGAGGATTAATGGAAAAAAAATGCTGGGGTAGATAAGAAAAGCTTTGAGTGGCGGTCCATTAATGAAATCAAGTCTCTCTCTATTGTTATTTCTTTTTGCTGTAAAGAACCATGTTGCTTCAAACTTTGCCGTTTTCTTTTCTCTGAATCTGTTGTTCCTACCTTCACTTTGATGTTTTCCATTGTGATCCTACCTTGGCTGGAGTGGGAAAGGGTCGCTGAAAATGGAAGTTCCAGCATGTGACGGGCCCTGCGGCAAACTGACGTTGTTTGATAGCCCTAACTCAGCATTGCAGAACACTCGACGGAGTCATTGCACTACCAGAATAACAAGTCTCTTCTGGCTTCAAGCGTGAGTACAGATCGAAGTCACTGCAGATCACTTAGATCAAAGTGACTGCGCACCAAAGTCACAGCACATCAAAGTCACTGCACATCAAAATCCTCACTTCAAAGCCGGACTTCAATAGTTTTGCCAGATTGGATACGTCTGACCACAGACCTGATGTCTGTCTGACAACTCTGAGTTCCTTTCTTCCAACGAGGCTGGAGATGATTCTGTTGAGAAGACGACCTCTCCTGGTAAAGACAGAACACATCCAGGGTGGACCATGTGCATGGCATCTGCTCATAAAAACGCAGCAAAAAGGAAGGCAGATGGAGCTGTAGCGCCTATGCTAATTTCGGTAGTAGATACATCCAACTGTCCTGTCTGCTACCATGGCAACATCGCTCTCACAAACAGTTGATACAGATCTATACCAACTGAGCAAAACAAAAGAAAACAAAACAAAACGGAACAAACAAACAAACAACATCAGCAACACCATCGCACACAGACACAGACACAGACGCACGCACGCACGCACGCACGCATGCAAGTACGGACGCACGCATGTACGCACACACGCACGCACGCACGCACGCACACACACACACACACACACACACACACACACACACACACACACACACAGATGACACAAGAGGATAATCGATTGGAACAAAGGGAAGGAAGACGTCGCAGAGACAGCCATGTGACAGCAGCAAAGATCTAAGATGGGACGTGGTGTATTCCTTTGAGGACTATGAAACAAAATGGAAATCCATTGGTAGAGAGAGAGAGAGAGAGAGAGAGAGAGAGAGAGAGAGAGAGAGAGAGAGAGAGAGAAGAGAGAGAAATAACGATAACGAAAATTTATTCAGAAAGGCCACAGCCCCATTTGAAGGGGGTGAGTAATAAAGAACATAGTTAAACAAGGTATTTCATCACACAAAGTTAAACATTCTCAACATATGCAAATTACCTATGTCAAATCACTCCTTCTTTTAAATGATTTGTACAGATATAAAGCAAGGTTTCTTGCAACGTTGTAATTTTTTGACGACAAAAGACAGACTAACTTGAACAGCGCTGGACGTCGATGATATTTTAACGGAATAAGTTTTTGTCGTAGGTCTGCCAGAAGAGGACATAAGAATACAAAATGAAGTTCATCTTCCCTACCAGATTTACACAATGGACACAACAAATCATTTTCTGTATGGATATTATATCGTTGACGATGTACAGCAATATCCGATACACCAAACCTGAATTTTGTTAATTCAGACCTGATAAATCTATTCAAGTTCAGAGACAAATAAGCTTCTGCTTCTACTAAATAATTACTTTTCAGCAGTCTAAATAATGAAAATCGTTCGCTGTTTTGAATATGGCTATCCCAGTCTTGCCATCTGCAATCTATTGTTCGTTGCTTGAAACAAGCCAAGAAACTGCTGACACAGCCAACCGCTTGTTCTAACCATACAAACGAAAAACCATAATTACATAAACATTTACGAATGCCCGATGCCCACGAGAGAGAGAGAGAGAGAGAGAGAGAGAGAGAGAGAGAGAGAGAGAGAGAGAGAGAGAGAGAGAGAGAGAGAGAGATGGTGGAAAGGGGAAGGGAGCTGATGTGGTGAATCTCAAATTGCAATGTAGGGTGACATTAAGTAAGTTCATTGTGTATATGCACAATCAATAAACCCATAAAGAACATTACGTAAGATAACATGCACACGCTACACACGTTTACTTCAACTGATTAGCATTTGTTAATCTAAAGGATTTATAAAAGGTGGAAAATATTGATAGATAGTCAGAGAGACATAGAGACAGACATACAAATAGACAGACAGACAGACAGACAGGTAAGTAGGAAGGAAGGAAGGTAGGTAGGTAAATAAATGGATAGATAAACGGATGGATGGACAGACAGACCTACATACATACATACATACAGACAGACAGACAGACAGAGGGACAGATAAATGGATAGGTAATTAGATAGATAGATCGATTGATAGACACACAGATAGATAGACAGACACATAAATAGATGGTTAGATAGATAGAAATATAATTCGCCGGGTTAATGATATAAAAATCAATGACTTGTTTGACTGCACTTATTTTCCCAGATGATTTACGCGTTCAGCATTTCCCTAAAGTGTCTGTTTTCGTTATTGACTTTATAAAAGAAGAAAATAAAAATATGTGGAATTGAAACCTGTCATCTGTTAGCTACGCATGTCGTTCCTCATTGCATAAAGCTGCGTAGTTGACCTACAGCAAAACTCTACCTTCAGCAGAAGTACTATCCATATGTCAGTGTCATGTTGACTTCGGGAAAACCTGTATTTCTGTCTCATCGTTTGTATGATCTTTATCCCCATAATTGCTGTCCACAATCTGTGGACACGAAGATCACAGAATGGGCCATGCACACCAAAGCTGTCTCTTTCATCACGCAGCAGGACAGGAAGAATGGCCAATCGAGACCCCATGTAGTAGACCAGGTTGTGTGGCTGCTAGCAGGAAGTACGGAAGACGGCCTCATTTATCAACAGATCTGACTAGACTGTGTGACCGGTGAATGGTATAACGAGTAAGAAGAAGAAGAAGAAGAAACATAAGAAGAAGGAGAAGAAGACGAGTTTCACTTTAAGATCTATTATGGCTCAGCCACGCCGTTCAAAGACACTTTTAGAGCTGCAGAAAAGCATGATGATGATGATGAAGAGGGAGAAGAAGAAAGAAGAAGGAGGAAGAAGAGGAGGAGGGCAGAAAAAGTAGAAGAAGAAAAAGACAGAAGAAGCAGAAAAGGAAAGAAAAGGACACAAAAGAGAAAAGACAAACAAGAAGGAGGAGGAGGAGGAAGAGAAGGAAAAGGAGCAGAAGGAGAAAAAGAAGAATGAAGAAGAAACTGAAGAAGCAAAAGAAAGACAGAAGATGGAGAAAAAGAAAACGCTGGAAAAGAAAGAAAGAAAGAGAGAGAGAAAGAAAGAAAGAAAGACGAACAAGAAGCTCTACAACAATAGTTTTAGCCCTCTGGATCATGCCAGGGGAAGACATGTGATTTGTTTGCCTAACCACGTGACTGGTATTACCAAACGAATTCCTTTCTTTCATCCTCTTCTTTGTTTCTTTTAATCTTTCAGTGTTATCTCTCTTTGAGAAGTCTTTTCTGCCTTTTCTTTTCTTTCCTTTATGTTGTTACCTTGTGTGAAAGGCATAATCTTTAGAGCCTAATATTAGTCTTAATTGCACGCGCACGTGTGTGTGTGTGTGTGTGTGTGTGTGTGTGTGTGTGTGTGTGTGTGTGTGTGTGTGTGTGTGTGTGTGTTTGAACTAAAACACTGTCTTGACGTGCATGCATAATACTGTTGTCTGGTTCAGTGATCTTTGTTGTATACAGACAAGATTGTGGTACTAAAATTAGTAGACAGTAATACATAGAGACATGCAGACATGAGACGCACGCGCGCGCGCGCGTGCGCGCTCCCACACACACACTGACTAACTAACTTTCAAACTATCTAACTAACAAACCAACTACTTAACTAATTCACGCACCAACACACACACAAACACACACACACACACACACACACACACACACACACACACGCGCGCACGTACACACACACACACACACACACACACACACACACACACACACACACACACACACACACACACACACACACACTAAAGTCAGCAAACGCAGGCTGTAATACTACAGATCATACTACAGCGTCAAGTGCAGGCATTGAACCCAGTTTCAGGACGTTCATCTTATTCATATCAAGTCTCTTCCTGTAGCTACATAAAACCTGGTCCATGTAAGCCGTCTCAAAAAGGCTGGACAGTACTGGATATCAGATAAATCATGCCCCGAACACAGGCATTCTGCAACGAGTGACGATACAACGCCTGTTCGCGCTGCTCACCAAGTCTCGCCATCGATTGCTTGGCCATGTCAGTGGAGTGTATAATAGCCGAGTTCCCCAAGCATGTGCTTTAGGGAGAACTTGCCTAAGGTGCCGGACTGGGTTGAAGACTCACACTGCACTTCTGTAATGCCTGCAAATAAGACACAAACGTCAGCGACATTAAACCAACACGCTTAAAAGACTTGGATCACGGCAACACCAGTCATCAGGGCTGGCGAGCATGGCCGGGTGGGGGGGGGGGGGGGGGGGGGGGAGGGAGGGGGGAGGGGGGAGGAGGAGATGGGGGAGGGGGTGCATAGTCTAGTCCCAAAGCGTTACTGCCAAAGCGCGAACGTTGGATAGTCCATAGGAACAGACCAATACCTGACCAAACGTCACTTACCAGTCTCTTACGAGCTTGGAATGCAGATTAATTGTTTTTTTTTCTTCTCTCTCTTTATTCTTTGTGTGTGTGTGTGTGTGTGTGTGTGTGTGTGTGTGTGTGTGTGTGTGTGTGTGTGTGTGTGTGTGTGTTTTGGCAATATGACTTGTCTTTATAATTCAGGCCTTTGTTGTCAATGGGGTGAATCATGAAAGTAAGCATAGAATATAGTCTGGTCTGTCAGGTTATCGCAGACCAGAAAAGAACTCCATAGCAACTTCTTCAACGGTACCCAGTGATTTGTAGGAGATGCCCTGTACTTGATGGATCGGAGCAAATGCCACTGAACACCACCAAAGTGACCCGGCAGAGCTGCAGTGTCTCCTCTGGTAGGTTGCCTCATGACAGCTTGACATTTGCTGCTCCCTGTGGATTGCTGGCACCATGGCTGCAGGCGGACAGGCTGGCGTGTGGCAGAGAACCAGAATAAGCTGAATGACCGTGAAACCTTTGAAGTGGCACGGAAGGTGAACCAGGGAGCACAGACACACCACACAGACAGACAGACAAACACACAGACACACACATACACACACGCACGCACGCACATACACACACGCACTCGCACGCGCGCGCACAGACAGACAGACAGACAGACAGACAGACAGACAGACAGACAGACAGACAGACACATGTGCCTATACATACCACGTACTTTTAATATCAAAACTTGTTTCTTCCACTATTTTCTTGTCCAATTAAAGAGATTTATATATGTATATACAGACATACACGCACCATATGAACATGTAGAGTTAAGCGCTTGTGATAGTGAAACTTCACTGTCACTACTTAGTTGTGTAATGGAAGAAGATGGCAAAGAAAAGAAAGAGAGAAGCGAATAAGTAGATGATCAAATGAATGAATATCTAAAAAAATAAAAGTACGAAAAGAAGCAAAGCAAATAAGAAATTACACAAAGAAACGCACAAACAGCCTAGTTAAACTTATGAAAAAAAAGTTATTAAAAAAAAAAAAACAACTGCAAAGAAACTCGATAGAGAAAGCAAAGGGGAATAACTGTGAGAATGGAATGTCGAAGCCAGAGTTATGTCTGTGGTATTACCACGAGCTTCTGTCACTATCTGTCTTGCTAAAAACCTCTCAACGTACCAGGGTACGATCTAGCCATTAGCTTCGTGTTGACCTAAACCTGTTAGCGAAAAATATGGATAGAAACGAGAATGGTGGCGTGTATTGTAGAAAGGACTGAGACCGATGATTACTGATTCATTAGATGATTCTGTCTTGATGTGAGTGGTAGATGGGTCGGTAGAAAACTACCTTAAATCCCTAGAGATCAATATGCTTCACATGGTTAATAACTTCTGAGACGTAGCAGAAAACAGGAGGTACTGGTTGATAGACTGGCGCGTGGAAAAAAACCCCGAAAGGGATGGGTGTATGGTAGGGGGAGGGGTGGGGGGTGGGGGGTGGGGGGGGGGGGGCGTGACTTGGTTGCTAACATGAGTTTTCGCTGGCTCCTGGATAAGTCTTGAATTGGTTTGAGAGGGAGAGGGAGGAGAGAGAGAGAGAGAGAGAGAGAGAGAGAGAGAGAGAGAGAGAGAGAGAGAGAGGGGGGGGGGCGGATCAGGGGAGGGGAAGGGGAATGAGAGAAGGTAGAGGTAGGATCTGTTAATTGTGTGTTCCAACTGTTAAAAGAATCAACAAGAAAGAAAGACAGAAACAAACAAACAGACAACTTGAGGTAAAAATGCGTCAGAAAGCGTATTCTGAGCACTATCAAAATGCATATATGATAAACATGTATCAAAAACTCTTAGTTATAAAACTTCTTTCCCTCTACAACTCAGTTACTTGAGCGAGTTTACAAATAGCTGGGTAAACAAATAAAAATTTGAAACAAAATGTGAAACTATAAAATGAAAGCGCAGGGGAAAAAAACCTAAAAGATTGAAATACGAGAGTTTAGAAATCCGTACCGATAAGCTAGGTGAATGACTGTGACAACACAATCTCAGAGGAAGAGCAATGTCTACGGTACTATGATTTGCTTTTGTGACCACCTGTGATGCTGATGTCCTAGCAACGATCAGACCGACAACGGTGCCGCTGGCTTGAGCAAGACCGGATCTGATCAAATGAAAAGTATGGCTGAAGAAAGGGCTGTTGGGGCAGAAAAGAAAGGGCTGGGGTGGTGTTTTATGAATGAGATGATCCTACTTTGATTAAAACTTCGGTTGAGTTGATAAACAAGAGCTCTTTGAAAACCTTGAATGGTCCCAGTGTGGTTTGATTGCATGCAAAATGATAAATTAGACACAGAGTACTTGTATGAACACAGGGATGTAGAAAAAAAATGAAGGGAATGAAGAGGAGAATGTTCCATGACTTGAATGCTATAATAGTCATACTCGGTCATCTTCCACCCACAAATTCTCTCTATCCCTCTGTCTCTGTCTTTCTCTGTCTCTGTCTGTCTGTCTGTCTGTCTGTCTGTCTGTCTGCCTCTCTCTTTCTCATTCTCTTTCTCTCTCTCTCTCTCCATCCCTCCCCTGTTTTCTGTTTCCCAACTATCCTCACTTCCAAACAAAGAAGAGGACGAAAGACAGAAATTGTTTGGTAACACCAGCTACGTGGTTAGACAAACAAATCACATGTCGCCTCTGGGCATAATCTAGAAGGGCAAAACTGCTCTTTTTGTTTTTCTTCCTTTTATTTATCTTTTTGTACTATCTTTCTTTGTTTGTTTGTTTCTTTCTGTCAAAATTTCAAACATTCCTTTTATTTTTGCTGTCCCAACCTCTGCGCCACCTCAGAGGCAGTGCACTCACGCCGCTCATTCCGACACCCGTCCACAGCCACACTCCGGTCGGCCCCGCCGCAGCCCCGGCACCGGCAATCAGCAGGGAGCAGTCAATGTCAAGTTGTCAAGAGGCAACCCACCGGAGGAGACACTGCACTGCTGCCGACTCACTTCGGTGGTGTTCAGTGGCGTCTGTTCTGATCTAACATACGCACGACACCAACTACTAGGCCTCCTACTGACGACAATAATTGCTTAGTCGCGGAACCGGCGTGAGTGAGCTCTCCCTCCGGAGGGCGCCACCACGTCCGTCCAACGACAGCCCCCATGGACTCGCCGATACCGGTGACCCGACGGAACCAAACCAAAGCCACAGATGTGGAGAGGACATCGAAATTGAGGTCACCATGAGAGCAGGGCATGAAGGGCCACAGAATTTGAGAATTTCAAACATTCTTTCGTTTTCTTCTTTTTCCTTTTCCCTTTCTTCTGTCTTTCTTTTGCTTCTTCAATTTTTGCTTCATTCTTCACTTTCTCCTCCTGCTTTTGTACCCCCACCTCCTGCTGCTGCTGCTCCTTCTCTTCCTCCTTCTTCATCTTCTTCCCTCGTTTTCTTCTCTTTCCATTTTCTCCTGCTTCTGCATTATCTTTCTTTTTCTTCTGTTTTTTGCTATTTCTGTTTTTTCCTCCTCCACTTCCCTCTCCTCCCCCTCCTCCCCTTCTTCTTCGTCCTCTTCTTCTTCTTCTTTTTCTTCTTCTTCTTCTTCTTCTTCTTCTTCTTCTTCTTCTTCTTCTTCTTCTTCTTCTTCTTCTTTCTCCTCCTCCTCTTCGTCCTTCTTCTCCTCCTCCTCCTTCTTCATCCTCCTCTTCCTTGTATTTTTTTCTGCAGCTCTACATGTGTCTTTGAATGACCCAGCCCGGCAATAATGGGACTAACAGTGAATGTCTTTTTCTCCCTTTTCTCCTCACGTCTACTTCGTCCGAGCATTCACTGGTGACACAGTCTAAGCCAGATCTGTTGATGAACGAGGCGGTCCTCTCTATGTTCTTTCAGCAGCCATACAACCTGCTCTGCATGGAGTCTCGGATGAACCCACTTCCTGTCTCGTTGCGTGATGGAAGAAACAGCCTTGGTGCGCATACTCCCCGTCTGTGATCTTCGTGTCCACAGATTGCGCATAACAATTGTAGGGAGAAACATCATGCAGAGGGAAAAAAAGGACTGAGAAATTGAGTTTACCCCGAAATCAACATGAAAATGACAAATCAATTGTAGTTCTGCTGAAGGCAGAACGAATGAGCTTGACTTTATATTAGGTCGTCTGTGTAGCTTTATGCAGTGTGGAAAGACACGTGCAGATCATACGTGACAGGTGTCAATCCCCTATATTTTCTTCTTTTTTTCTTAAGTCAATCACAAATTTAGACATTTCACATGAAAAACTGAACAAGTATGTTACTGTCTTGGAAAACAAGTGCAGGGAAACAAGTCTTTTTTATCATTATGACTTTAACCAAGCGAAGTTATCTATCTGTCTGTCTGCCTGCCTGCCTGTCTTTCTGTCTGTCTGTCTCTGTCTCTGTCTGTCTGTCTGGCTGTTTCTTTTTCACTCTCTTGCTCTCTCTCTCTCTCTGTCTTTCCCTCCCTCCCTCCTTCCCACCCCCATCTATCTATCTATCTATCTATCTATCTATCTATCTATCTATCTATCTATCTATCTATCTATCGATCGATCTATCTATCGATCTATCTATCAAAATTTCTTCCTTTGCTTTTGAACCTTCACATGAACAAATGATAATAAGTTGAAGAAAAAGTACACAGTATGTGCGCGCGCATCTTACGAAATATACATGATGTGTGTATTATAGTGCATATCATTGAAAATTTTAAGTATTTCCAGTCTGTTTTGCAGTTTATGATTAGCAATATCAACTCCTCCTTTCCTCTCTCTCTCTCTCTCTCTCTCTCTCTCTCTCTCTCTCTCTCTCTCTCTCTCTCTCTCTCTCTCTCTCTCTCTCTCTCTCTCTCTCTCTCTCTTTCCAATGGACTTCTATCTTATTTCAAAATCACGGCCCACAAAGGAATACACCATGCCTCATTTTAGGTTTTGGCTGTCACATTCTTGGCTGACTCGGTGACTTATTCCTTCCCTTTGTTCTTCTCGATCATCGTCGTGTGTGTGTGTGTGTGTGTGTGTGTGTGTGTGTGTGTGTGTGTGTGTGTGTGTGTGTGTGTGTGTGTGTGTGTGTGCGTGCGTGAGTGTGTGTGTGCGTGTGTGTATTCCATTATTTTGTTTTGCTCAGTTGGCATACATCTGTATCTACTGTTTGTAAGAGCTGTGTCGCCATGTTTGCT
>CM065718.1:29047513-29085013 GCA_033310375.1 Conus canariensis
CACCTACATGCTCCCCATTTCTCCGAGGTCATTGTGTTTGATTCCCGCTCACCAGACACCACAGTAAACGGGGTGGTCAATTGTGCTTCACGAGACTTTTGCGTAATTTTTTGGACATGCTGGTTTTCTCTAGTACTGGGTAAATTCGCTTCCAGTTTTTGAATGGCAAGAAGGGAGGGTGTCGATTGTCTAGATTAGGCGAGTAGATTTTTTGCAAAGTAAGATTTTTTTAAGCATTGCTTTCAACATAGTCCTACAGGCGGAAGTATTCGTAGATATTGTTCTTCCAAATGTGTCATCTTTTTGTATCATTACTAGCAATGGTACTACCATTGTGACAAGAGGACTAAAGCAGACTGACGCAAGACGCATATGAACACACTACGCGCACTATTCAAAACGTGAAGATGTAAAATAATGCGAGCAAATCCTAGGTCCGCCTGGGTTGAACAGCTGATGGATGCGATTGATCTGTAGGAATGGCTGAATGTAGTGTCATCAAATCTACATGGAATGTATTATAATTGTGGTAGCAGCCGTTACCGGAGTCATCCAACTTCTATACAAAGCTTCGTTCCGATTGACTGATTATTATAAAGACCGTATTGCGATTGGCTAATGATCTTGACTCTCGAAAGACTGGGGCTTCTTTCTGCAGACGACACGTCACTGTAGAAATCTTCAGTATCAGTGCGTCGGCCCACCCATCACTTCTTTCTTTCTCTGGTGTGCGTGGAAGGACAGGCCTTTGTCGCTGTCTGAGCTGTACAACCAAGAATACCGCAGCAACCAGCCACAGAGGCGTAGTGGTTAGTTTTGAGGATAGCTGGCTTGTAGGTTTTAGATATGATTTCCCACAGTCATTCATATGTGTGTGTGTGTGTGTGTGTGTGTGTGTGTGTGTGTGTGTGTGTGTGTGTGTGTGTGTGTGAATGAAACGGATTCATATCATGCATGTACTACAAATGTTCAGCGTTCTCTCTCTCTCTGTGTGGTCACTTTTACTTTAAGAATAATTTTGCTATTAATATGCGAAAACAGTTTCTCGAAGTTGACCGCGTAAACGATAATAAATGAGTTGTGTGTATATTTTGTTACTGATGGAGCTAGTAATTTTTGCTTGATTTTTGTTTTTGATCACCCCTGTCCCCCACGCCTCCATTCTCCTTTTCCATCTCCCCGCCACCCCTCTTTTGTGTTTGTATTATGGCCTATGGCTGATGCACAATAAACACTCGGACTCTCTCTCTCTCTCTCTCTCTCTCTCTCTCTCTCTCTCTCACGGACACTCAGACACACAGACACGCATAAACACACACCCATGCACGCACGCACGTACGCACGCGCACGCACGCACGCACGCACACACACACACACACACACACACACACACACACACACACACACACACACACACACACACACACACACACACGTCTCTTTCAGACCTCTTTGAACACCCAAGTCATGAACTCCAGTGTACCCCACAATCTCTGTTTCTCTTATCCGTAGCTCCGTCTCCAGATGAGTTACCCTTGTCTCATTTCAGGTCTCGGAAGTAATCAAACCACATCGGTACAAAGGGACCACCCAAGGACGGGAATGATGTCTTCCACTGGCCTAGTTCCCATCCTGTCCAAGGCAGAATCGTCTCTTTTATGTAATACCACTCTCTGTTCTCGCTGTCCCCATCACTCTTTAACCCAACAACTTTTTTTTTTTTTTTATTGTAACAGTGGTGACATTGTCTTTTGGCGTATTGTGAGGGTGTCAGCCTGACAGAGAGTTGCAGAGGTCGGTGGTAGTGCTTTAAATATAACTCTTTTTATCACTTATCGCTTGGTCTTACTGAATTACTTTTGTGTTCATTTATTCATTCATGTGTTCAGGGGTTCCTTGCTGTCATCCATTTGTCTGTCATTTACTCCTTCATTCATTTACATTTTTGATTTACTGAATTCTCTGCATGCAGATATTGATATGTCATACCTTTATATGCATTAACGATATTCAGCATGTTTGTACTCACATATGCATCAATGATATTCAACATACTTGCATCAATGTATCTTGATCCCAGCTCTCTCTCTCTCTCTCTCTCTCTCTCTCTCTCTCTCTCTCAGATAAAAGAAGAACTGGTCATGTAGCAAGTAATGTTGTAGCTCCTAAGTAACTGTGGACTCCAACGTATCCTCATCCCCATAATCTGTTTTCCATTGATCAATCTTCAAACGAGTGCCTCCTGTTTCATTTTACGTCTCGGACTGAGGACCTTTCGCAGGACTGAACGCACTTTTCCACCAACCCAGCAGTATCCATTCTAATCATAGCAGAATAATCTGTCAGTGACTTTCAGCCCTGTCTTCCCTACCCAGTCGACCTCCCCCCGATAACTTCATTCTTAATTAAGGTAGTCCTTTTCAGCTTAGTAATGAAATTATCAGTGAGAGAGTGTGGAAGACACAGCAGCTTCGATGCTTACAGTAGCCAGTGGTGGTGCCACAGACATAAATTTGCCTCTGAAATTGCACACATTCATCACCCCTATAATTGTTGTTCTCCTCGTAGCTCGCATTTTATTCTTTCTTTCTGTTTCTTTTGTCCGTGTGGCTAAATGTGCGTGTTTGTTTATGTGTTTTGCTTCAAAAAATAATTTCTACTTTAGTTGCGATTAATTTCTTTATTTATCAATTTACTTCATCTTTTCCCCCCTTTGTAAAACAAACTAATAACGTAGTGGATGCAGGCGAATTTGTACATCAAAGTCGCAAAGCACAAACAGAAACGTTTCATTATATGCTTTTTATATTAAAATTTTGCATTGATAGCGAACAACTTTTGTTTACCTACACTGCGGTTGCTTTATGATTCACCACAATGGACATGCCCATTCATCCTCCCACTTACTTCCGAAACACCTCCAGCCCATCCTTACACTGTCTCTCTAAATCTCTATGTCTCTGTCTGTCACTCTGCCAGTCTGTCTATCTGTCTGTCTCTGTCTGACTGTCTGTCTGTCTTTCTGTTTGTCTGTCTCTCCAAGACTGAATCAGAAAACAAGTAACCTTGCGTGACTCCAGCCATGATGGACCTACTATAAACCCATCCCCATGATCTTTTCCCGCACATCAATCTTCAAACAAGTGCCCCATGTCTCATTCCACGCCTCAGACGTAATGAAAACCACTCTATCCGCAGGAGACCACTCAAGGATCAGAATGAACCTGTCCACCAGCACAGTCTCTCATTCTGAGTAAGGCAGCCTCATCTTACTTATGTCTCACTACTATCAGCTCTCTGTCTCTGCTGTATCCCAGCAGTCTTTTCCCCAATCACCATTTCGAACTCAAGGTAGGGGCTTCTGCAAGACAGATGTAAAATAGTTGCTTGGAGTGTTCTGAGGATTTGTGTAGGACATGAGTTGACAGAAGCAAACTGTCTTGCCTTAAAAACTCATCTGCCTGTAACATTCTGTTTGAACCTCACTGTCCTTTGATTTTTGTTTGTTGCCAGTTTCTTTCCTGTTTGTTTGATGTTTCTTTGTTTGATCCTGTGGGTTTGTTTGTTTTTTGTTCCTTTTGTCTGTGTGTTGGGTATTTCTTTGCTGAGACCTGTTTTTCTTCAGTTGGTTCATTCTGTCATATGCTTATCTTCTTGCTTCCCGTATCCCATTACTTGATACTTTTACATTTTTTTTAAAGGTACAGGAAATATATTAATTTTTCCAGTTACTTCTTTCATCCCAACTCTCCCTCCCTCCCTCTCTCTCTCTCTCTCTCTCTCTCTCTCTCTCTCTCTCTCTCTCTCTCTCTCTCTCTCATACTGAAAGAAGACATCGTATAGCACGCCAGTGTACTCCGTGCACCGCATAATCTCTTTTCCCTATACCAATTTTCAGAGTCGTAATTTCTGCCCCATTTAACGTCTTGGAAGTAATCAAACCACACTGAACCACAGGGGGGTGGGAGGGGGGCGGGGGAGGGGTGGGGGAGGGGGGCGGGGGGGGGGGGGGCGCTCATGAGTCGGAATGAGCTTATCATTGGCCTACTTCCCTTTCTAACCAGGACAGAATCATCTCTTTTATGTTCCACCACTCTCAGCCCTCTCTTCACCCTCCCATCAGTCTCTCTCTCAATCGCCTGTTCTTTACAATCAGCGCAGATCTCGGGCATGTTGGCGGCGAAATTGTCGGGCAATGTTTTGTTAGTTCGCCAGCACGACTGGGGTTGGATTACGTCAGTAGTAGTACCATGAATACAGCTCTGCTCATGACATCCCAGTCACTCTCCTACCTGGTTGTAATGATTTCCTCTGCGTTTGCATTTCTATATCTCCTTGTCTTTTTCATCTATTCTTCTTCATTTGATCAAACTGAATTGCTTGTGTGTTTCCTTTTTTTTTTTTATAAAAGATATTAAAAATCAGTCATTATATATATATATATA
Source organism: Conus canariensis (assembly GCA_033310375.1). Classification (NCBI taxonomy): domain Eukaryota; kingdom Metazoa; phylum Mollusca; class Gastropoda; order Neogastropoda; family Conidae; genus Conus; species Conus canariensis. The sequence continues at coordinate 29,051,959 of CM065718.1, forward strand.
TATATATATATATATATATATATATACTTGGTGTTTTCTTGCTTCAGTGCGCATTTGCGTGATTTTTAATATCTTTTATGCTTCGCTTGGAGGTACTGGAAGAGAGAAGTGTGGTTCTTATAAATGTATTGCATGTAAATCCATTTTCACAGAGAGAGAGAGAGAGAGAGAGAGAGAGAGAGAGAGAGAGAGAGAGAGAAGAGAGAGAGAGAGAGAGAGAGAGAGAGAGAGAGAGAGAAGACAGACAGACACACAACACACACACACAACAACACACCACACACCACACACACACACACAGAGGGGGGGGGGGGGTTACCATTTCCATACCTTTGAATGAAATTCTATCTTGTATTCTTTTATTCACCTCTCTCTCTCTCTCTCTCTCTCTCTCTCTCTCTCTCTCTCTCTCTCTCACTTACTCTCTCTCTCTCTCTCTCTCTCTCTCCTCTCTCTCTCTCTCTCTCAGGGATAATCAAGTAGCATTGGAGTTGTGGTGGACATCCAGTGTACTCATCCACTTTCATCTGTTGTCTTCATACCAATCTTTGAATGGCTACATCCTGTCTCATCAGTAATCAAAGTACTCCACTCCAAAAGAGAACGTCTCAGGGAATGGGGCGTTCACGTACACCAGCCCAGTTCTATTTACTTACTGAGACTTAGATGTTCCCGCGTCTTGCGACGCATGAGGCAGTCAAGGCGCTCCACTGTGCACGGTCCCCAGGCAGTCTGGTAGTGACACTCCATCCTCTGTCAACGAGCCTGAGATCTCTCTCCACTGTCTGTCGCCAGCTCATCCTGGGTCGTCCTCTTTTTCTCTGGCCTGCTGGGGTCCATTTAATGGCCTGGCTTACAGGTCGTGAAGAGGGTAATCTTAAGACATGACCCAGCCAGTGGAGACGCCGTCTGCAGACGATGGGTGACACAGTTCTATGCAAGAAAGAATTTCCCTGCTTATGAAGTAGCTCTCTCTTGACTCTACAAGTGCTTTTGCAGACCGACTATTATGTTAGCAGTGTAATTTCTCATCAAGCTGGTGACGAATTGTAGGTTGGTGCATAGTGAAGGTGATGGCTGAATAGAGGTTGCTGACAGTCAATGGTACAATGGCAAACATCACTCTGTCGCTGTCTGTTTTTCAGCCACTTTGTTTTTACCAGCTGTGGATCTTTATCTTCTTCATTTCGTTTTGTTTTATTTATTGGGGAGCAAGGGGAGGGGCTCCTATTAAGCTCTTTCTGAGCTTGTTGTGCCGTATTTAAATCGATTTTTATTTGAATTTCAAATCTTTTTCTTTTTTGTCGATGTTGTTCTTTTAACATCGATATTTAGCTGGATTTCCATTTATTCATGCATCTAACTCTTTGCTGTTTTCTTTCTTTTCTTTTTTCTAGTTAAAGTAAGTAAGTTTTACGTAGTATAGATATGGAGATGTAATATACTTTCTTTGTATACGTAACATTCCTTAGTTTTAGGATTAAAATTGCATAGCACAGACATGGAGATTTTAATATACGTACGTTGTATATACAGCGTTCCTTATTTGTATACCTATGTATTGCCACAACACATTGCATTTTTTCCAGTGCTTCACCATGTCAAAATCACAATTTCAGCTACCCATCCACTTCCCAGTCACATCCTCTCTCTCTCTCTCTCTCTCTCTCTGTATGTCTGTTTATCTGTCTGCTTCTCTCTCTCTCTCTCTCTCTCTCTCTCTCTCTCTCTGAAAAAAGATTGAACCAGGGAACCTCAAGTACTCCCGTGGCATTCAAGACATGTTGGAACCCCATTTCCATCATCCCCTCCTTCACATTTCTGTAAGCCAGTCTTCACACGAGCACCCCTTATCTCGTTTTACGTTTCAGTAGTGATCAAACCACATCGATCTGCAGATGACTAGGAGGGTAGAGAGGATGGGGGACGGAAGGGGCGAGTGGGCAAGGAACGCATCTTTAGAGTTAAAGAGTACTTTCTCATCATGTTTTTCTTTCGAAACAAGACATAATTATCTCTGTCATACACTACTGCTCTCACTCTCTCTACACCACCAGTCTTCTCCCAAACACCTCTTTTGTGATGAGTATATGTCTGCTGTAACCTAGTAGCCCTCCTGTCATTTTGCATTAAGCATCTTCTTGTTTAAGGTTCTGTTTTTTTCCCCTATACAAGTGTTAAACTACTGTTTTTCTTTCAAACAATGTATCTGTTCTTACGCGCCCAAAATGCAGCTGCTACTGTCATTTTGCATTGTGTTATATTTGATGACAGGTAAACTATCACCAAGGCTTTGAACTGTTGTAGGTTCGATTCCATTTCATCGTGTGGTAGATACGTTTCATATGAATATGTTTTCTTTTAACCTACAAAACATAAAAGCGTATCATAATTTAATTTGGATTCTTTTTTCCACTTGCGTTGACTATTACAAATAGCTTTTTGTTTGACTTCTTTTTAAACTTGCTATGATTTGCATTTTGGCTTTCTTCTAACATTAAGCACATCATGTTTCCATACCTTTCATAACTTTATTTTGGCTAGATAAATACAGAAGTTAGAGTGGCTGCCGGCAGGAGCTGAAGCAATGTAATGAACTGTGTGTTCCATCAAATGAATCGAAGGAACAAGTGATAACAGACAAGTATGTGTTTCGACCTGTAAGCCTTTTGTAAGCAAGTATATTGTCTGTTCTTCATTACCAAAGCCAAGCCGACCGCACAAGCCTTCTCAGGCCTGTAGCTGCTAAGGGGAAAATTATTTTAAAAACAACCAAAGTAAATAGATTTATATTTGGTTAAATTCCATGCTCAAAGGAAACAGATCTGCATGAAATTCTGCGGAAAGAAATAACAGTGACAGGCAAGAAAAAATGAGAGTAAAATGGCTCACATTTGGTAGGAAAAAATCATTCTTTGGCGAGTCAATAGGAAGTACGATAGGTGTTTTCTTCTGTTGGTCAATCTAAAGCAAAGTCTGGGGATGAAGAGAGAGGACAGAACATACAATTTCTCGAAGTCTGTTTTATATATTAAAAAAGAAGAGAGAGAGAGAGAGAGAGAGAGAGAGAGAGAGAGAGAGAGAGAGAGAGAGAGAGCTCTTTCTCTGCAGGCACTTGAATCAGACATACTTGACAAACACTGACTTAACGACATTCGGAATTTCCATTAAAAAAAATCTATCTCCGTGTGCCTTCGTCGAAGCAGGTGACATGCAGACTTTACTGATATGTAACCATTTACTCGAATCAGATACTTTCTTCTAGTCAACAGACGTAATAAAACAAGATAAACACTGTATGTCTATCATTTCTATGTAATGAACTATAGGATGCTTTTTCCAAAATAATCCCCTATGGATGAACTGGGAATCAAATCCCTTAAAAACAAATCTTGTTTATTTTGGTAAATCTATCCGTGAAAAGCTAGATTCTACTGCACCTGTACATCCTCTGAATGACAAAGTTTACTGTGGACCTCCTTTGGCTTGTTTTAGTCCTGTTAGTCAAGACTATGTCAAAAAACTTTGTTTGCGATGCAGCCCTAAATCATGTGAACTTGATGCCATTCCCACTAACTTGCTCTTTCAGTGCATTGATGATGTCCTACCCCATTTTACTCATGTTATCAATACCTCTTTGTCCTCTGGTCACGTTCCTGAAATCTTCCGGTCCGCAGTGGTACGTCCATTGATCAAGAAACCTTCATTAGATAAAAATGTTTTAAAGAATTATTGGCCTGTATCAAATTTGTCATTTCTATCAAAATTATTGGAGAAGATCGTTTTGGAACAAATTCTAGAACATCTCGAAAAGAATCACCTTTTGAATCCTCATCAATCTGCTTACAGACAAGGCCATAGTTGTGAGACAGCACTCCTCCGTATAGTCAATGACCTCCTCTGCGGGCTTGACGATGGGAACGTTTCCTTATTAGCGATGTTAGACCTCTCTGCAGCATTTGACACGATCGATCATAATATTTTGTTCTCACGGCTTCAAACTTCCTTTGGATTCAAAGACACAGCTCTCGACTGGATTATCTCTTACTTGACTGGACGGACTCAGACAGTGTGTGTACAGGGAAGATACTCAGACAGTTCTCCTCTTAGGTACGGTGTGCCTCAGGGTTCTGTATTTGGGCCAGTCCTTTTTGTGCTGTATGCTAGTCCTGTGTCTGACGTCATCAGTGGTCACGCCATGTCGCATGAGAGCTTTGCTGACGATACTCAGCTTCATCAGTCGGCTCCCATTGCTGAAACTGACTCACTGATTTCTCGGATGCGGGGCTGCATTGCAGACCTAAAGGACTGGATGACAACCAACAAACTACAACTAAACAACGACAAGACGGAACTCATGTTCGTGACAAAACAGCCTAACCATCCTTCTCTGCCTTCAACTGTCACTATCAATGACTGTGCTGTCTCTGTCTCCACCTCTGTCCGCAGTCTAGGGGTCATACTTGACCAATCCCTCTCCTTTGAGAAACAGGTTTCAAATATTTGCAAGATTGCCTATTTAGAACTAAGAAGAATCAGCTCTGTACGTCACCTTCTCTCTACAGATGCTACAAAAACTCTCATTTGTGCATTTGTCTTATCTAGAATAGATTACTGCAACTCACTTTTGGCCGGCCTTCCAAAATACCTGATAGAAAGATTACAGCGAATCCAAAATCATGCAGCCCGAGTCGTCTGTAGCGCAAGAAAACATGCTCACATTTCGCCTCTCCTCCACTCTCTTCACTGGCTATCTGTCTCAAACCGTATCTCGTACAAAATCTCAACTCTTACTTTCTCTGCTCTCTTTGAAAATGGACCTTCTTATCTCTCAGATCTCCTTAAAATCTACACCCCCTCTCGACAACTACGCTCCTGTGCTGACGACCGCCTTCTGCGAATGACTCGCTTCAGGACTACTACTGGTGAAAGATCTTTCTCTTTTCAAGCTCCAGCGACGTGGAACAGACTGCCAGACTGTCTCAGACATTCAGATTCTATCTCTTCTTTCAAGTCTAAACTTAAAACCCATCTATTTTCTCATAATTAGTCAATGCTGTGGGGAGGGGGGGGGGGTACAACCTAACTCATAGCCATCTGGGCCTTTTCAAATGTAGCGTATGTGTATGTTCTCTATTATATGTATTTGTTGTATGATTGAACGTTATAGGATTAAGTTTTTGTAGTGATATTTGAAGAATAAGTGAATGTCACATTGGTAGGACTAGGATTTGTTAGTTATTGTAGTAATAGTATTTGTAGTTGGGTGTAAGGTGTATTATTGTATATGAGAAGGGTGAATGTAGTATGACTTTGTAAAGCGCTTAGAGAAATTCGTTTGATTAAGCGCTATATAAGAAATCATTATTATTATTATTATTATTATTAAATCTGTTTTTATTTTGGTCACAGAACAGTTTCCTGTGATTGCATAAGTTCAGAATCAAAATAGATTTCCAGTTCATGAAGTAGTCACTTAGTTAATCTTCTGTTGCCAAGCAAACTAGTATATCTTGTTTTATACTTGCTTAATTTCAGTAGCATAACGTTCCGTTTGATACCATTTTGTTGTTTCAAAAATATATCACATACATTTTCTAGTATTTTGAATGCTTCGTCCAACTCTTCTCACATACTCTGCCGGTCCAAATGGTTGAATATAACTGACGTGGTTTAACCCACATATTTTCATAATCACGTGTTACCTAGCCACCTTCCAAATATTTCTTTCAACATAATTGTGTTTGTTCTAAAGAGCATATCTGTTTCGGTTAATGGTGTTCCTCCTAGTTAATGACCAGCTTTATGATTCGTTTGCTATGGGTTTTTATTCTAGTTAATTGAAATATTTCTCCTCTCTCTCTCTCTCTGTCTCTCCCTCACTCTCTCTCTCTCTCTGTATAAATGAATACATATGTGTGCGCGAACACACACACACACACACACACACACACACACACACACACACACACACACACACACATACACACACACACACACACACACACACACACACACACACACACACACACACACACACACATGTATGTGTATATATATATTATATATATATATATATATGTATATATATATATATGTGTGTGTGTGTGTGTGTGTGTGTGTGTGTGTGTGTGTGCGTGCGTGCGTGCGTGCGTGCGTGCGTGCGTGCGTGCGTGTGTGTGTGTGTGTGTGTGCGCGTACATATATATATATATATTTATATATATATATATACATGGAGAGAGAGAGAGAGAGAGAGAGAGAGAGAGAGAGAGAGAGAGAGAGACATACATACATTCTTCCTTCTTTTCTAAACCCACCTTCCCGTCTGTCTTGTTATCTTCTGGAGGCAAGGCTCCATTGCGTTCATCTGGCAGATAATAGAATCGGGCCATTTATCAACACTGGGCACACCTCCGGGATGTTCTCTGAGCCTGGCACCAATGAGACAAACAAATGCAGTGCACGCTCCGGGAGAAATGAGAATCGTGGTCTGCACGGCTTGGCTTGTTTCATTGAACAGCTCCGGTGCCGACGGGATATTATCACACGCCTAATCAAGCGAAAGCGGGACTCCACGAGGGAAATACGAATATACGGCGCTGTGAAGGTCGTGTTTGTTTGTCTGATGGTAGCTTTCGTGATGTGCATGATAAGAAAGTTTTCCTTCTTGCTGGCTTTGTAAAAATGGGAGCACTGATTTGATCATCTTAGCTACTTCCGTAAATAGAGCCAAGCAAGCAGTTTGGTCACAAAGCAAGTTTGGCGTGAAGTCGTAGGAAATCGGGTGCAGAGAAAAAAAGAATATATATTTTTCACAATGTAGACAAACGTCTCATCATTGTCAGAATACTTTCGGATGGCAGAGCTCATCACAGGAGACATTAGAGTATGCTCAACAGGGAAAACACACATTTGACAAGAAGGAAATCAGTTAAGATAGTACATGATTTAGTGAAATACACAGACAGTTGAGAGGGATTGAATTAGAAAAAAATTGAAGTAAAACACAAAGCACCAAAGAAAGCAAAAACTACAAACCATTATATATCAAGCCACTGAAATGCCTCAGAAAATGAACTTTCAGCTTTCCGTACAGCTTTGTTTACTATTATTGACGATGAGCCAAGCTGTATGGTAAGCCATAAGTGCTTACAGAGGCTAAGATCAAAATAATCTGAAGTGTGGTCTCCTTGGAAATATACCCAGAATCGCGTAAATGTATTCAAAAGACAAAACACAAAAAGTGTGTGTGTGTGTGTGTGTGTGTGTGTGTGTGTGTGTGTGTGTGTGTTTGTCTGTGTGTGTGTATTGTGAAATAATGTGTGTGTTACAAACTGTAATAAGATGAAGTGTGCCTGTTATTGATTTTTACTGTATTTATATCTTCTATATCATATGTATAACGCATTCTATAGATTGCATTTATAGTGACTTACACTGGATTCACATCCCATTTCATTGCATTTATATCGTGATAAGTTATATTTACATCATATTCATACCGAAATATGCCCATTCTATATCATGTGTACTATGTATTCTCGTCTTTTGTCCGTCATTGTCCTACGATGTCATCACATGAAAGTGGACTTGGTGCCATGTGTGTGACTGTGGCTGGTCAGACCAATGCAGGCATGGAGGACTCTGCCGCAAGTCAGGCACAAGTGGTCTGCAGGCACTGAAGACATGGAGGAGATGACTCCTGACTGGTAAAGCTCACGTTTCCTTTGGTCCTCTACAAACATCATCATCATCATCATCATTATCATCATCATCATCATCATAGAAAAAAAAGCATCAGTGCCAGATGCAAATACACATTCACACTCAAACTTTTATACATTTGTAGCGGAAACGTGACTTATGAATGTGGAAATTTAGTTAGTAAACAATTCATTCATTAACTGGTTGACTGATTGATTGATTGATTGATTGACTGATCGATTGGTTGATTGATTGATTGATTAATAGGCAAAAAGAAAACAAAACGAATTATTACATGATTGGACGAGTGAATGAATGAATGAATGAATGAATGAATGAATGAATGAATAACAGACGGGTTTCAGAAACATGATATATTCATGACAGAAAATTTCACATCTATAACCACGTACTGCCTGGAATGGGAAACCCAGGGAATGAAAGCCATCGCAACATGAGTACAAACCTTCACTTCCCCTAGCACTGCCACCGTCCCCAACTAATCTCCATCTTCACACCACTTCCGAAGTATCCCTTCCCCTCTGCCACTGACACCGGTCGTGTCTTTCAGACAAACAGCCCACTCAGACTGAATTGGAGAAGACTCGCTATCAGATGACTGATTGAATCTAGAGCTGGCATAAAATGAACCATAATAACTGTTGCCTCTGGCGCAGATTTCGGCCTACAAGAACATGTACCTGTGAAGATGATGGCGGGCAGAGCGACCAGGAAGCTTGGTTAAGGACGAGGAGGGTGGCTGAAACCACACTCAGGATGTGAAAGATGACAAAGACGTTGATGCGATGTGTGTGTGTGTGTGTGTGTGTGTGTGTGTGTGTGTGTGTGTGTGTGTGTGTGTGTGTGTGTGTGTGTGTGCGTCTGCGCGTGTGTGTGCGTCTGCGCGTGTGTGTGTCAGTCTCTTTCTCTCTGTCTCTCTCTCTCTCTCACTGTGTGTGTGTGTGTGTGTGTGTGTGTGTGTGTGTGTGTGTGTGTGTGTGTGTGTGAAAGAGAGAGAGCGAAGAGAGAGAGAGAGAGAGAGAGAGAGAGAGAGAGAGACAGAGACAGAGACAGAGACAGAGAGACAGACACACAGATGTGTGCACGTGCATGTGTCTTCCGAACATCCTAAGTACATGTTGATATCAATACAATTTATCATGCTCGCACAGACATGCACACGCTCACACATGCACACGCACACACACACACACACACACACACACACACACACACACACACACACACACACTCACACACACACACACACACACACACACACACACACACACACACACACACACAACGCACTCACACCCACACACACACACACACACACACACAAAACACTCACACACACACACACAACACACACACACACACACACACACACACACACATACACACGCACACACACACATGCACACACATACACACACATGCATACACACTCACACATGCACATACAGAAGCACACACCATACATGCACACGTACACACACATGCTGCATACACTGACACACCACACACGCACACACACACACACACACACACACACACACACACACACACAACACACACACACACACGCACTCACACACACACACACACACACACACACACACACACACACACACACACACACACACGTTACAATGAAAATGATGGCGCAGATTATGTTCTTTTTTCTTTTAAATGCTGATCGATAAGAATGAGTATGATGAAGATGATGCTATGGATCTCCATTCCGGTCTGAGTCTGCATGTCAGTGCTGTACTCTGCGCTAACTCTCATGATATTCTGGCAGCAACAGGCTCGAGAGATACCGACATCTGAAATGCGGATCAGGAATCTGAGCAACACTCAGAGAGATGCATCCATATAGAGGATGAAACTCAACTGTGTGGTCCCATTCTGCCCAAATGAACCCCTAAAAAAATCAACTCTGGGCTAGGAGTTGGTCGGGGCAGAAAAATCCCACATGACTCTGATGGGAATTGAACACACAGCCTCCCAGCCAGGAGTCCGCGATGCTAACCACTTCGCCATGGCGGCTGGTTGTACAGACTATGTTAGGTACAAGCCCGTTTCTGACCAGCACGTAGGACTATTGCACAGATCAGACATCTGCTAAGTCGTGTCCATGAAATCCTTGGCTTAAATCCTTTCGTCACAGTCATTCTTTGTTAATCTATCAGCTGCAATCCTGCACAGTGGGGTCTCGAGTCTTAGCATATGAGAAATAGCGTGCAGGGATTACCCTGCACGCAGTGACACTTCCTTGATGAAGCTGACACTGAAACTGTCTGAGCTCTGTGAAGTTATATAACTAGAATCATCCAGGGATTAATCATTGTTACAATTATCCCCTCCTCCAACCCACCCTAAATTGAAGTCCTACCTTCTCACCCCTCTCCTTCCACTAATTCTACCGCCACGTCAACCACCCACCCAGCAACAGAGCGCTCTATCAGAAACCTGGGATGGCGTGGACAGGCACCCCTTCACACTGACCCTTTCATCTCCTGACATCAAGTGAACCATAATGACCTGTGCTTCCGGCGTGGACTTTAGCGCTGGGAATTGCACGCCCTGATGGGACTGTAATGGAGGGACTGAAGTCACGACTCAGGATATGCTGATTATAATCAATACTTTGTCACTCTGTGTGTGTGTGTGTGTGTGTGTGTGTGTGTGTGTGTGTGTGTGTGTGTGTGATGACCTATTAGCACTAAACATGTTTTGTTGGTCTTTCTGCAGTTTTTTGTGTTCAGAGAGTGTTGTTCACTCACCTCCTCTTATACTTCTCTGTCGTTTACTTTCTTACTTTAGTTCATCACGTTGCTTTGGGATAGAGTTCATGTTTCTTACTTTTACGACAAAAATATAAATTTGAAGTCTGAAGTTTGATGCCTCTGGTTACATACACCCATATTCTCTCTCTCTCTCTCTCTCTCTCTCTCTCTCTCTCTCTCTCTCTCTTTTTTTTTCGCTGTCCCAATCTCTGCGCCACCTCAGAGGCAGTGCACCCACGCCGCTCATTCCGACACCCCGTCCACAGCCACAGCCCGTCGGCCCCGCCGCAGCCCCGGCACCGGCAATCCACAGGGAGCAGTCGATGTGAAGTCGTCAAGAGGCAACCCACCGGAGGAGACACTGCACTGCTGCCGAGTCACTTCGGTGGTGTTCAGTGGCGCCTGTTCTGATCTAACCTATGCAGGACATCACCTACTAAGCCCCCTACAGACGACAATAATTGCTTAGTCGCGGAACCGGCGTGAGTGAGCTCTCCCTCCGGAGGGCGCCACCACGTCCGTCCAACGACAGCCCCCATAGACTCGCCGATACCGGTGACCCCGACGGAACCAGATCAAGGCCATAGACGTGGAGAGGACATCGAAATTGAGGTCACCATGAGAGCGGGGCATGAAGAGCCACAGAATTTGAGACATTTTTTTAATGCTGATCAATGAGAATGAGGATGATTAAGATGATGCTACGGATTTCCATTTCGGTCTGAGACTACATGACAGGGCTATACTCTACGCTTCCTTTCATAATATATCCCGGCGTCAACCAGGCCCGAGAAATACAGGCACCTGCAGTGTTGGTCAGGAAATGTGAGCAACACTCTCAGAAACGCATCCATTAAGTGGATGAAACTCGACTGTGTTGTCCTAGTCTCCCCAACTGAGTCCGCAGCAAACTCAACTCTGGGTAGGAGCCGGTCGGGGCAGAAAAACCCACATGACTCTGATGGGATTCGAACCCACGACCTCCCAGCCGGGAGTCCGCGACGCTAACCACTTCGCCACGGCGGCTGCTCTCTCTCTCTCTCTCTCTCTCTCTCTCTCTCTCTCTCTCTCTTAAGATGGTCCACACACTCCAAACTTTATGAATTTAATCAAAACTTCTTGGCGAGTTTGGTTCTAAATATGATGGCGTAATCCCTGTGCGTGGGCGTGGGGGAGGGGGAGGGGTGGGGTCACCCTGACAGATGCTTGAGCCCCGCATTCCAGAGTGGAGCATTCTGTGCACGATTCGATGAGTGACGTCCAGGGCGTGTCGTTTGCCTGGGGTCACAAAACAGGAGCTTTCAAAGTTTTTCTTTGTGGGCAGAGTTCTTGTTGAAAATAGAACGCTCTGTACTGATATGTATACAAGGTCGCTGTTGTTGTTTTTCTTCTTGTTTTCTTTTTTTCTATAAACATTTAACAAATGGGGGAACGTAATACTGGGGTATTGACAGATTTTAATTCTATAGTGTGTTGTACATGTTATCAAGTCTTAAAAATTCAAATTCCTCTGATTTTGAAAGTGTGTGGATTATGATAGATTTATTTGTAAAATTAATTCCTGTATGAACTCATGTGTCTTGTTTCATGTTGAAAATGTAAACCTATGGATTTCATCTTTGCAGAAGGTCAGTTTTACATCGTTAGCTTTTACAAGTTTATTTTAAGGAATATTGCAATTGTTTGTAGGAGGTTTCTGTATAATACTGCAAAACATGTTCTTGGAATGCCTTTCTTGAAGATGATTCATTCCAAAGGATATATATTCAGTTTTCAGCGGAGTTGGTCAATTACATATTTCAACAAAACAGATGGTCTCAAAAAACAAAACAAAACAAACAAAAAAAAAACAACAACCAAACCCGACATATATTGCATCATGTGTTTCCTATTAAAAAGCTGTTTTAAAGTAGATCGTCCTCGGATTTACTATTTAAAAGCCTTTGTCAAATAGAACGTGCGGGGATTCCTTATTCAAAAAATTTCCTTTAAAATATATTTACACAGACATTCACTATTTCAGAGACTTTCTAACTCTCAGAGGCTTTCTCAAATGGATTTGCGAGGAGTCCCCCGTTTAATAAGGTCCCTCAAAAATGAAATAAGATAAAACCAAATAACAAAGAACAATGTTTGTCTTAGGGATTCATTGACAATTATAACTATGCTAAAATAGGTTGTGGAAGGATTCGTTATTTTAGAGTGGTGCTCTAAACACTGTCTCGTGGATTAATTATATGACAGACGTTTTCACAACAGATCGTCTCAGCAGTAGATTATTTCGGTCATTCCTTCTTTTTTTCCCTCCATATCAGATTGCTTTGGTGTTTCATCCAATGCTTTCTCAATACAAATTGTGTTGTTGACTCATTATTGAAAATACTCACACAGACGAAGCAAGTTGCCTTATTTTCCAAAAGCTTTTCTGGAACAAAATGTCTCGGTGATTCATTATGCAAACGATTTTTTCTCAAAATATATTGTCACAAAGATTCAGTATTTCTTAAAACACACACACACACACACACACACACACACACACACACACGCCACACACACACACACACACACCTTTGCATTGAGATTACGTATTGAAAAGGTTTTAAAAAAACAAATGGTTTCTGGAATTCATCGTGGAACAGATTTCAGAGACACGCGACCTTGCCCACCGGGTGGATGTCTGTCATTAGGAGGCAGAGACAATCCAGATATTCCCTCTGAGGTCTGCACTCCAGCCAGACAGAAGTACACACAAACAAACACAAAACATACAAACAAACAAACGAAGCAAAGGAGAATGTCTGTCGGTGAGGAAAGGGGGGGACAGTTGCAATTAAGGGTTAGCGGGCTAGAGGGGAGGGTGTAAGAAGGGGCTAGATCGAACTACAGCACCAAACACTGATGAGTGAACGTGGGTGTGGATTAGATGGGAAAGAAGCTGGGGATGGGGTATATCTTTCATGATGATTTCGTTTTGAGTACGCTACAGCATATTTTTTTTGTCTCTTTGCATTATCTCTGGAACTGCCTCTTTTAGGGACTTTTCTAGGGGGCGGGAGGCAGGGCAGATAGAGCACAATGGGGGGTAATGCTTTGGAAAGACCCAAGAGACATTCAAAAAGCGCATTATCATTGAGGTATTTCTGACTCTTTCAAAACAGATTGTCCATGTGTTATTTAGAAGAAATTCTCAAAAGACATAATTATGTCCCTTGTGGTATTTTAAACAATGTTTTTTTTTTTCTATCAGGATACCACTTTCGAAAAGATGTTTCCAAGGAAAAAAGGTGTCAAAACAATTTGCCTCAAAGCACTTATTTAGGTGTTAGTATTCTTACCGTACCAGACATCTGTATGGGTACTTTGTGTTCGATTTCAATACGATTGTTGTGTTCTTTGTTTGGTTGTTTGATTGGTTGTTGCTGTCGCTGTTGTTGTTGTTGTTTGTTCTTGTTGTTGCTCTTGTTGTTCTTGTTCTTGTTGTCGACGTTGTTGTTGTTGATGATGTTGTTGGTGGTGTTGTAACTGCTGTTGTTGTTGTTGTTGTTGTTGTTGTCACTGTTGTTAGGTCTGCGGTCAGGCTGTCGTGTTCTCTTCTTTCTTTGTATCTGTGTGCATGCGCGCACACACGTGTATATATATATATATATATATATTTGTTATATTAAAAGTAAGTTAAAATCAAGCTTCTAAAAACATCTACAAATTTGTTTCACGCTGTGCGGTCGTCAGGATGTGATGAGCTTGCGTTGCCAGTGCCACGTATATATATAGCTAGCTGGTTTGCTGTTGTTTTTTCCCGTGCTACATGTGTTTCTCAGGTGTTGGTTTTTTTCGCTGATAGAAACTTCCATCTGTGTCTGCAATTATTAACCATTTCTGTTCTAACATTTAGAGTTGCCAACTGTGGTTTACATAGTATAATGTATTTCTCTGTTAGGCATAGATTGCATTTTTTTGAAATGTTGTTGTATGATGCTGCTCTTTTTAAAATTTTCCAAGATATGTTGTAGTCTATGTTTTTTTCTTTAAGTTTCCAAATGTATTTACTCAATTCTGTTTGGTTTTTGTATCTTTCTTTGTTGAATGGTTGTTTATGGTTTGCATATCTAGTTTTGAATTGGTTTTCCGTGATACCTACATATGATTCTTTTGCGTTCTCTGATGTTACAGTGGCTTGGTACACAATGTTGTTATAAAGGCATTTGTTGCTTAGGGGGCACTGTTCTTTTTTGGTACAGTTACAAGATTTCCTTTCGTTACCCTCCTTTTTTTCTGTGCTGCTTTTCATTTTGTTTGCTGAATCGATGGCATTTTTAAGGTTTGGCATACATGAATATGATAATTTGATGTTGTTTTTGTTGAATATCTTGAATAATTTATGGTCTTTTGGGAAAGATGATGTCAAGATTTTAAAGAATTCTTTCCCTACATTTGTTTTAACTCTTGCATCATATGGGGGATTGTACCATATGATATTCCTTTTCCTGTTCTTTCTGCATCTTTTTGTATCATTGTCTGGATCGTATCTTAGTTTGTAATTGTAGCCACTTGTATGTAACGCCTCTTGGTATTCAGCTGTAGCGTTGTTGAATACCGTTTCGTTACATGACAAATTGGATAGTCTTTTATTTATGCTTTTGGGTATTGTTTTCAGTATGGAGGGTGGGTGATTGCTTTTGATGTTTACATAAACAGGCGTGTCATTTGGTTTCTTGTATGGTTTGTATGTGTGTTGGTTGAGGTCTAACGTTATGTCTAAATAGTTCACTATCTTTTTGTTTGCTTCTATTGTGATTTTTAAGTTTTGGTTGTGGAAAATTTTACACAATTCTTTTTTCTTATTTTCAATATTTCTAGGGTTGTCATTCAGAGCGGCAAGGCCGTCATCCCTGTACAGTCCAGTTTGTTTTCCAAGCTTTTTTTGAATATTGGATAACATGAATAGTCCGACAAGTTCGCAAGTTTCGGCACCATCGTATGATCCCATTGTGACATCGAAAGTTGGATTCCTGCTTGTGTTCTTAATCCAGGTTTCATTTTTATTGTGCAGTAAAGTTTTCTTTGTGTGGAAAATGATTTCCATTTCTGACCCTGATATTTCTGTGTACTTGTTGGCAAATTTTATAGCTTTAGTTAGTAGCTTTTCATCTATAGATGGGTAGAAATCTACTATGTCAAATGTTATAAAAACTGTATTTTCTTGTTTATTGAGGTTTTTGAACCATTGTATTACTTCATATGTGTTTTTCCAGAGATTGAGTTCAGTGTTTTCTTTTATGTTTTTTATGGTTTTCTCTAAGATTTTTTTACTAATTTTCCCTAGTTCAGATTTGGAAGGGTTTATCAGTCTACATGTTGGGTTGTTCAAGAAATTGGGTTTGTGGTCTTTAAGTGTAATAAAGGCTTCTCTAGCTGCTGTGGTCTCTACTCTGTCACTTAGGTCCATTTGGTGCACAAGTTCCTTTTCTTTCTTTCTGATGTGATCATATGTAGCCTTGTCAGCCTTTCTGTAATTTTTCTGGATATTTTTATCAAGGAGTTTTGAGTACTCTTCAGGTTCTATTTTGTAAAAGTTATTGGTTTTATCCGCCTTCACAAATATTTTGGTGTCATTTTGAATTTGTTTAATTTCCTTTTCTAACGCTGATTGAAATTTGTTATTAGATTTTTTGAATTCTATGTTGGCTAACATTCTTCTCATTTTTTCTTCAAATGTTTTCATTTCTTCAATGGCTGGTGGTACTCGCGTTACATACAAGTGGCTACAATTACAAACTAAGATACGATCCAGACAATGATACAAAAAGATGCAGAAAGAACAGGAAAAGGAATATCATATGGTACAATCCCCCATATGATGCAAGAGTTAAAACAAATGTAGGGAAAGAATTCTTTAAAATCTTGACATCATCTTTCCCAAAAGACCATAAATTATTCAAGATATTCAACAAAAACAACATCAAATTATCATATTCATGTATGCCAAACCTTAAAAATGCCATCGATTCAGCAAACAAAATGAAAAGCAGCACAGAAAAAAAGGAGGGTAACGAAAGGAAATCTTGTAACTGTACCAAAAAAGAACAGTGCCCCCTAAGCAACAAATGCCTTTATAACAACATTGTGTACCAAGCCACTGTAACATCAGAGAACGCAAAAGAATCATATGTAGGTATCACGGAAAACCAATTCAAAACTAGATATGCAAACCATAAACAATCATTCAACAAAGAAAGATACAAAAACCAAACAGAATTGAGTAAATACATTTGGAAACTTAAAGAAAAAAACATAGACTACAACATATCTTGGAAAATTTTAAAAAGAGCAGCATCATACAACAACATTTCAAAAAAATGCAATCTATGCCTAACAGAGAAATACATTATACTATGTAAACCACAGTTGGCAACTCTAAATGTTAGAACAGAAATGGTTAATAATTGCAGACACAGATGGAAGTTTCTATCAGCGAAAAAAACCAACACCTGAGAAACACATGTAGCACGGGAAAAAACAACAGCAAACCAGCTAGCTATATATATACGTGGCACTGGCAACGCAAGCTCATCACATCCTGACGACCGCACAGCGTGAAACAAATTTGTAGATGTTTTTAGAAGCTTGATTTTAACTTACTTTTAATATAACAAATGTCGCTCCCACTGTGGTTGAGCACTGTTTTTAAGATTGCGCTGATCCTCAGTACCATTCTCTCTCTCTATATATATATATATATATATGTGTGTGTGTGTGTGTGTGTGCGTGCGTGCGTGCGTGCGTGCGTGCGTGCGTGCGTGCGTGCGTGCGTGCGTGCGCGTGTGTGTGTGTGTGTGCGTGCGCGCATGCGTGGGTGAGCTAGTGAGTGTGTGACAGAGGATTGGTAAGACATTTCTAAACATATGAACTGAAAGCTTGGTACCAAAGGATTTGAGAGAACCCATCCTATATTTTGACAATGACGTGTGCATGTTTGAGGTGTTTTGTATGGGTGTGTGTATGTGAGTGGGGGGAGAGAGGGTAAGTAATACAGAATATGACGCGCTTGAAACTGTGCTTTTTGTTCAGATGCTATGTTCTGGCATAACATAACATCAGGATACTTTCTAAACTGACTGGTGGTATCTCTCTCTCTCTCTCTCTCTCTCTCTCTCTCTGTCTGTCTGTCTGTCTGTCTGTCTGTCTGTCTGTCTGTCTGTCTCTCTCTCTCTCTCTCTCTCTCTCTCTCTCTCTCTCTCAAGCATTTCTTTATTAAACAGATGTGTACATAAACAAACTATTGAACAGAAACAACAACAAGCAAAGCCTCTCTCTCTCTCTCTCTCTCTCTCTCTCTCTCTCTCTCTCTCTCTCTCTCTCTTTCTCTCTCTCTCTCTCTCTCTCTCTTCTCTCTCTCTCTCTCTCTCTCTCTCTCTCCCCCCCCTTATTTCCAAGGTTGGTTTGCTTTCATTGTATAATACTTTTATAGTGTGCAGCCATTTTACCTTCAAACAGTATCATGCAGCGAAGGTCAACTTTTAGTGCTCCTGTGTTCTACCGTGGTATGACGCAGTCTGCTGTGCACAAGATGGTTATGTATATTTTATTAATTCTTCAATCAAACAAAGGTGTTATGAAAGGTCAGGGGTCACGGTTAATGGTCTGAACTTTGCGATCTGAAATGGAGGGAAGTAAAGGTTACACGCTTTTATGTTTCCACATCAAACTAAGGCTTCTCTTTAAATGTCAACACTAAAACAAACCACACTTTTCTCTCCAAACACTCCTCTCTCTCTCTCTCTCTCTCTCTCTCTCTCTCTCTCTCTCACTGTGTGTGTGTGTGTGTGTGTGTGTGTGTGTGTGTGTGTGTGTGTGTGTGTGTGTGTGTGTGTGTGAATTGTATATGAGTCAGCGTTTGTCCCTGGTGTTTTTACTGTCGTTGAGCTTGTGTCTGTGTCTGTGTAAAAGCAACAAATTATACCACCAAAGCATTTCAAAGAAACTTCACCTCTTTTGTTCTGACAATACAACGGCCAAAAGCAAACCAAATAAGCGAGGACTGAGTGCAGTTTACAAACGGAAGAAGAAAGGAAAAGAAGACAGAGAAACCAGAGTGTTGCATTTTCCAATTTTTTTCTCTTTTTTATGTTAACAAGCACACCAAGGCACCTGCAAATCAAAACAGTTTCACACTTTTCACACTTCTTGGAAAGGTATTCTGATGTTGGTTGTCCCTAATCTGTCTTTCTCTCTCTTCAACAATCTTTGTAATGACAAGAAAAGCAACAACAACAACAACAACAGCAACAAAATGACAGAAGCTTTCAATGATAAGAAATAAGTCTATTTAGAAGCTGTTGGCAGAAGTGTGGCTTTGAAACGAATGCGTGAATTTGTTTCTCAATTATATTTTTACATTCTAAAATGCAGCGACTGTTTCTGAAAATCTACAGTGAAATGAATCTTGCGTAATATGTTTTGGCTGGTAGCTAACTTTGATGTCTTTTTGTGCTTATTCAAACAGGAATCCCCAGATCTATGACACAGGTACATACATTTGTGTCTCAGTTTTAATATCACATTCCGATTTAAAGTAATAACCATCGAACATTTACGATGAAACGAATCGCGGATGTTTTAGTTGGCAAATAACTTTCATGTCTTTGACACACTGAAACCTTACTCTGCATTTCTATGATACTGGAGAGTCACGGCGATTTGAATAAGCCTATGGCACATCTTTTAGATGTGACAATGTCCACACTGTAGAAATATCAAACTCTCCCTTGCACAAAGTAGACAGACAAACCAGACAGACAAAACAGAAGAAGGCTCCCCTTTTAATCAACAACTAAACGTTACATTACTGACATAAGGTAATTTTACTTTCGTTGAACTTGATTATTTTCATACACACATGTCTAAGTACAAAATATTAACAAGGTCCTCATGAGCTCACAATCAGTTTCCTTATACGGTGCCAGCACAAATCTCTCTTAGCAAGCAAAATACTCTTGTCCTTACAGGCCTGTATGCAATTTTTATCTCCGTGTTTAGCCTCAACAAAGTCACTACGTCTTCATAATAACCGCGATAAGAAGATGAGCGAGGCTTTATGAAATTCGTGTGTTTCCAAAATCTTGCATGAACAATTTTTCCGTCCACATACTCGTTTTACATATAAGCGATTTGTTTTTGGGCTATGTACTCGTTTTGTACATCATCGCAAATCAAAAGACAAGGAGATTGGACACAATTACGGACAAGAAGTCATGCTCTTTTGCCACAAGGTTATCCGGGCATAGAACGCATTAGAATCACAGGAAATTAAGCTGACAAGGTTCATCAAACGAAAGACCATTCAACAGGTTCTGACACTTATGGAGGTTAGAGACGTCCTGAGCTTGAAGACTGACCAAAGCTGCCTAGTCTGTGGTTCTCTGCAGGGGCTATTACAGTGAGACCACTGGCAGTTATCATGGCATAAGATTAACCTGGAAGGTACAAGCTAAGTGACTTTCTGCAGAGGAACTGGAATACTAACTATCCAGAAAAAAGACTTTTGGTGTGTGATTGTTTGCGCCAATCAAAATTGTTACTCTCTTAATTGTGATCTGGTCCCAACAGGACTTGCAGGAGAAAAATCAACAAAATACACAAGCAAAATAAACAAACAAAAATGGACGGCCTGTCCTTCAGATTTTAGGTTTTCTTCCTTTATTTTTTGTCCGGGGGATGAGGGCTTATTTTCGGTGAACGAATTATTATATGAAGAAAAGAGAAAATACGGTAGAAGTAAGAGAAAGCAGAAGAATATGGGACGAAAACATTTACCGCCAACCTTTTATCATATCAAAATCCACATAATCGATAATCGCCAGAGGACGTGCGGTTCTATTTCAGTAGAAGCGAGACACAAGTGGAAGACATTCAGCATGCTCTCTCTCTCTCTCTCTCTCTCTCTCTCTCTCTCTCTCTCTCTCTCTCTCACATATACTCTCTCTCTCATTAACACACACACACACACACACACACACGCACGCACACACGCACGCACGCACGCACGCACGCACGCACACACACACACACACACACACACACACAAACTTGCGCGCTCGCTCGCACAGAAAGAGAGAGAGCGAGAGAGAGAGAGAGAGAGACAGACAGACAGACAGACAGACAGACAGACAGACAGACAGACAGAGACAGAGACAGAGAGACAGGCAGACAGCCAGCCAGCCAGACGGACAGACAGACAGAGAGACAGAGAGACAGACGGGCAGACTGACAGACAGACAGACAGTTAGATAGACAGACAGACAGCGGACAAACGGAACGAAAGAGATAAATCCATAAGGATTTTTTTCTTTCTTTTTTGTTTGTTTGTTTGTTTTTATTTCTCGAGAAGTGGGAAGGGGGTAATAAGCACTCCACAACCAACACAATAATAAAAACGAAGTAAAAAAAAAAAAGCTCTATATCTGGTCTCCACCACTGTTGTCCGTGCCAGAATATGCAGACTATGGAAGAAGGAAGACGATGGTGAAGGTCTCTTGGCATGGATTGCACGACAGCATGCCATGATGAGAACCTGTCATCAGTCATTCCAGCCGCCGCTCTCTGTGGATCATCTTGACAGACTGAAAGCCCCAGGAATGACGTCAGTTATTCCCTGAAGACAACAACGAGGCAATACAGATGTAAGCACGTGGTCACGGTTCTATTGTCTGTTTGTTGGCTTTCTTCTTTTCAGGGCAGTGCTTTATTTTGTTCTCTCTCTCTCTCTCTCTCTCTCTCTGGTGTGTGTGTGTGTGTGTGTGTGTGTGTGTGTGTGTGTGTGTGTGTGTGTGTGTGTGTGTGATTGTGTGTGATTGTGTGTGATTGTGTGTGTGTGTGTGTGTGTGTGTGTGTGTGGTTAATTCAGTTGTCTGTTTGTTGATTCGTATGTTTGTTTGCTACATATAAATACTGAACCACAATTGTCAGAGACAAATGAACACAAACTATAAGGAATGGAGGGAAAAGGCACACACGTGAACATACAATGCATGCGTATGCACGCATACGCACACTTACTCATCAACACATACGTACACGCCTTGATCATCATCTGCTGTTTTTTCTCTTTTTTCATTTTTCTTTCTTTCTCTCTCTCGTTTTCTTTCATTCTTTCTTTCTTTTTTCTTCCGTCTTTCCTTCCTTGCTTTCTCTTTCTTTCTTTTTTTTCCTCTGACTCCTGATTTTTGTTTCCTCTTTCTAAAAAAAAAATGTACATTTTTTTTAACGCGGAAAAATTATTTCAGGAAAAAACAATCTACTTTTCATGAGCCACACGTTACAATAATTATAGAATTGAAGTGCATTGTGTGTTTAGAAAGAACGTATAATAATTGACTGGTGCATTCTAGTCATCTCATTTGATCTCCATCATCAATCATTTCTTCGCCCATTCATTAGTCTGTATGTTGACGAGTTTTCATGTATGTTTCGTTTCCCTGTTTATTCACTAAATGCAGGCGTATTGCCAGGGTTGCAATCCATTTAAAAGTATCTGTCATCAGCTATCACGTGTCATGAAAGACCTCAATTTTCAGAGGAGATCGGAAAACGGCTCTGCAGCGGACATTTGCATATGCCTTCCTCATGTGGCAGGGTTATTGCCACGTGTCTTGCGGATCTAACCCCGGGAGGTCTAATAGTAGGGAACAGACAGTGGAGTGGAGTTCCTCGCTCTGATTGTCCTTGAGCTGAATAAGGAAGGGCCTAAGGACTGATGTCTGTTCTTTGATCTTCACCACACACACACATACAATGACAATATTGGCACAGCCAATCTTAGGTAGGTCCCTGAGGTCTGACCAACACGTGGGGCCTGATGCGTAGGTCAGGCATCTGCCAAGTTTTAGCCACGACTCAGAAACATGGCGGACACAGCCCAGGTCGACCGAAACCAACACGGACAAGGCGCATCTTAGCTTCTCCACAAAGAACTACCACAGACCTGTTGAAGCCTACATTTCATGACGGCACTCCCTGACCAAACAGAGAAGCAGGATGGCTCCAGAGGGGAGTAAAGGAGGCAGTCCACATCGCCGCCAGGAACCCCACCCTTAACCACGACCAGGGCCGACACAACCTGCCATCGGTGTACTCCTCACTCATTCAGTCGCATTGTCGTGAGTTCGCTCACGGCGGTGCGCACTGAATCCAGTTCTCAACCCAGCAGCTGCGCTGAAGAAGTCGGCCGGATTGCCGACGAAAGCTACGCACACAGTGAGTGGCCTTCTTTAACTGAGTGACTTGTTTAGTCTGGTAGCCATTATGACTCTTTTTAAATTCTCTCAATTTAGTTATTAGTTCATCTACGCATCAGCTTTAAATCATTTGCAATAGTCTCGGAACTTAGCGAATGTTGTGTCGCTTACATGGACTATTCCGCTCCGTCATCTGCTAAGTCGTAGCCTGAGACCCTCTTAGTAAATTCTCTTATTTTTGTAATTAATTCAACTACGTATCAGCTTTGAATCATGTGCAGTGTGGTCTCGAAACTAAGCGGATGTGTTGTAGCGTATATGGACTAATCCGCATGCATTGAAAATGAAACAGAAACTAAAACCATCCTTTGTTTCATACAGGATGGCAGCTTTGTTGGTGTGTAATTTTTCAGTAAATCTAGTACCATATTCAAACAAAAAAAGAACTTTGTGACCGGTCATTTTTTCTTTCTAATGTAAACATCATAATGTCTAAGTGATGTTACCGGGACTACTATACTTTTTGTGTGCTTAAGTCCGTTTGTAATTGTGGCATACAGGAATGTTTTCAGTGTTAATGTGAATGAATTTGAGAAGGAATTGAACCCTGTGTCAAGCCGAATCTCTGCAAACACACTGTCCACCACCAGTTGGTTTCTTTATAATGTTGCACTTCCGTAAGTCACATAGATTCTGGGAGTAAAATGACTTTCATATTGTTAAATGGTATTTTTGCTATGCTATTCGTCTTTCTATCTTTATCTGTCATTCTTGAGCGGAAGCATTAAAGATAGTAATCAGAACAACAAAGTTACATTAATACATGTCATACATGCACTCACTCACACACACACACACACACACACACACACACACACACACACACACACACACACACACACACACACTGGCACCTGACCGTACACACACTCACACAAACAGACATCCACACAAGCATACACGCGCGCTCACACACACACACACACACACACACACACACACACACACACATACACACACAAACACGCACACACACACACACACACACACACACACACACACACACACACACACACACACACACACACACACACACACGCATGTGCACTTAGATATATTCATATTTCTTGTATAACCAATTGAAAATGCCGAAGCTTTCATGTTGTAGTTTATGACAGAAAACATTTAGAGGCAGATGGCTCACCGTTGTTGTTGTTGTTGTTGTTGTTGTTGTTGTTGCTGTTGTTGTATTGTGTTTTTTCTCACGCATGCTCTTTGTCTGATTCAAAGATAAGAACTTTTAGTTTAGCCCTCTGATCTGAAAAAAAAATCAAACAAACAAACAAAGAAGAAACTCCGTTTGATTGCATAATTCATAAATACCAGCAGCACTCAATATACAATGAACTGGTACAGAAGCAGCATGGTTTTTGCGTCCCACTGATGCAGCATCATGGCTCTGGAAACATGACAGTATTCACTGTCTTTATTGTATAACCACCATAGTCGTCTTCATCATATGATCATCATCATTGTCGACATCAAGTACTTATCGTCATTGTCTTCATTATGTAATCATCATCATCACCCACATCGTACAATCTTTGTCTTTATCGTGTGATGATTATCATTGTCCTCAAACACGTTACCATCATCAACGGCTTCCTTGTGAGACCATTATGCGAATCATTTACCCTACACATAAAAACTTTTGAGTCTTTACTTTCTCTCCCAACCTCAAAAGGGAGTGGTGCAAAGTAAGGCAACACAAAACCTTATGGTATAGTAGAAAAATAATACAATTCAGTAAAACAGCATGGTAGAGTACAAGGCTGGAGTACAATGCTTGAGGTCACCGATGCACCATAGCATACTGCAGTACTGTAAAATGCAATAGAATTCATGGCAATAAACACATCAAGTACTAAAAATACTCGTAAACAAATAGGCTTTCGAGTAGACTACAAAGGGGGAGCATAGCAGTGAACTTTGCAATTCAACAGAAGAAATTCGATCTGCAGGCCAGACAGCAGATCTCTCAGAACTGTCGAAAAGTATACAGTCTTTACCCCAAGACATGTTGCATACCATGTGCCACAAATGCTTCGGCATTGCAAAGAGGGGAAAAGGGTGGTAAAAGTCCCTTGAAGCTAAACAGTGGCTTGCTAATGTACACATAGCAAAGTTACTGGATGTCTGTGAACTCTGCAGTGGGAATTAAAGTTCACTTTCCTGGTCTGCCTCTTTCTTGTTCCTCCATTGTCACAGTTAACAAACTTACATGGTTCTGGCATAAATTGTTGCTGGTTTACCAGTTATATCTCCAACAGGTGTAACAGTTTTTTTTTCTCTCAAAGTTTAAAGTAGTCTCTCTGTCTGTCTGTCTGTCTGTCTGTCTCTCCTTCCCTCTCAGGTGTAAAAGTAGACATTCACAATACAGTGCATGCTATACAACAAAATACAGGATTTTTCGGTGCAACGCATTACGGTATGATAGGGCACTTTGCACCATACAACAATACATACGGAGAAGTGATGTGCAATGCAAACTGATGCACTGGAACACAATTATAAAACATGACATCGTTGTATAGAGCAGAATTTGTTCAACAGAACATCCAAACTGATACCGTATGCAAGAGTATTACACACGACAATGCAGTAAAACTTATTACAAAACAACAAACATGACAAGAACATAATGCAACACATACAAACAAGACACTTCTCTTACAGAAAAAAGACAACACCAAAGATCTACCATCAGTAAGAACCGAAAATAAAAACATATTTTGTGTCTCTGATGGCCAGACAAGACCTCTTAGAAGTATAAGAGGCAATACTGATTGTCAATCAAATGTGGGCTTCCTCAGCTAATCACACGCTGTGCCACTTACGATCAGACAATATGAAGTCATGGGACAATAAGCACATGTCATCGTCCCCAGCTCAGCTTAGCTCACACGGTGTCAGTAATGATCAGACATCGTGGACTCCTGGGACTCTAAGCTATGTCATAGTCCTCAGCCCCATACACACTGCATCAGTAATGATCAGATATTATGGACTCCTGGGACCCTAAACTCTGTCATAGTCCTCAGCCCCATACACACTGTATCAGTAATGATCAGACATTATGGACTCCTGGCACTCTAAGCTATGTCATAGTCCTCAGCTCAACACGCTGTACCACTGAACATCAGACATCGTGGAGTGCCCGGACATTAAGCTTTGGCTCGTAAGTAAATGAGGAAGAGCACTGGAGAGCAACCAACTAGACACTCTGGTGACAGCAGGCTGGGCTCATGGAATAGTTTTTTTTTTGTCCGGTGGAGTAGCATCATTTGTTGTGTCGGGTTATAATTCCTCCAAGAAGAAGGTAGAGGTTAGGGTCAGATAGGTGTGTTTCACATGGTAAATCACTGGAAAACAAACTAGCGAAGAAGCAGACAAACCAAAAACAAAAATGAATGAATAAGTAAACAGGGTACAAACACGTTAGACCGTCAATTCCCAGCACTATCTAAACAAATATCCTGAACATACATTAAATTCTGTTAATAATAAAACTTTTCTTCTACGAGTCAGTCACTTGATATATTCGAAGGAATATACAAGTACCAGAGTAAACAAATTGAAGAGAAAAAAAAAACTGAAGCGAAAGAAGAGACAGTATTATGACGGCAGAAAAAAAACACAAACAAAGAAACGAAAAAAAACAAAAACAAACCAGAAACGAAAACAAAAGCGAAAACCAATACGAAGCAGCTAAAGCAAGAAACACACGACTTTGGCAGCAAGTGATAAGAGGCAAGGTCAATGACCGTGAGAACAAAACCTCAGAGGAAGAGCGATATCTACAGCACTGGCATATGCTTTTACTCTTGTCTGGCTGCTATCATCACAACGCTCTGACTGGCAATTTTGCCTCTGGCTTGGGGAAAAAAAAAAAAGCTGGTTGAAAAATGTACGGCTGGAGAAAAGATTGACTAGGTGGAGAAGACAAAGCTCGGAGTGATGGTCCATGAACGAGACGACTGTATTTTGATTAATTTTGAACTGCGCTGATAAACAAAAGCTTCTTGAAAACTCGAAGGTCGCAGTGTGACAACAGTACTTCAAAAACCATGAAATGAGACTAGAAATACTCATCTGAAGATTGAGATATAGCGAAAAGTGTGGGGATGAGAGTGGGATGCATGGGGTTATTTCATGGCTTGAATGTTACAACGATACTTTTTGTTTCCGGTTTCAGTCATCTTCCACCTGCAACATCTCTCTGTCTCTCTCTCTCTCTCTGTCTCTGTCTGTCTGTCTGTCTGTCTGTCTCTCTCAATTGACTTTCATCTTGTTTCCAAATCACAGCCCTCAAAGGAATTCAGCTGTGACACTTTAGACCTCGGTTCCTGCCACATTCTGGGACGAGATCTCTTCCTTCCTACATTCCTATCATCGTCTTGTGCTCTCTCTCTCTCTCTCTCTCTCTCTCTCTCTCTCTCTCTCTCTCTCTCTCTCTCTCTCTCTCTCTCTCTCTCTCTCCTCTGTTCTATAGTTGGTATATATCTGTATAAATTGTTCGTGGGAGCTGTAATCGCTGTGACAGGAAACAGAGTGTGTGGATGCATCCACTGTTGAAATTACTGAAAGGGGGTACAGGTGCATCTGCCATCCTTTTTTTCTGTGTTTGTACCAGCAGACGTGATGCAAATGGACAATGTCAGATGTGGAGGGGTCTTTGCTCAATAGTTATCTCCAGCCAGGTGGGAAGGGAAAAAAATCAATATTGTCAGGCAGACGCCTGGTCTGTGGTCAGACTTATTCAATCTGACCAAATGATTTAAACCTGACTTTCCTCACTTGCACTACCTTTCGGGGAGGGGGGGGGGGAGGAGAGGGTAGGGAGTTGGCAGTGAGAATCATCAAACAACTACAATGTTGTATGGAAATAGGTAAACGAATCATTTTTATACATGATCAATAAACATATCAAGTACAGGTCATAAGGAATGCATGTACATACTACGAACAAAATACAAACGAATAAAAAAAATAGACAAAGAAGTACAAAAAGAGTACACACAAATAACAACATACACGAGCTAACGTACGAAGAAACTAGCGAAACATAAGAAAGCAAACAAACACAGAAGGAAATACAAGACCATAGAAACTAGTGAGAAAAAGCAAGGGGAAGAAATGTGAGAACGGAAAGTGGGAGCCAGAGTTATCTCTGTGGCATCACCAGAGGCTTCTGTAGCTATCTGTCATGCTGAGATCCTTTCAACGCTCCGAGCAACAATTTAGACACTAGCTTGGAGCAGACGCAAACCTATTAACAACAAACATAGTTAGGGTCAAGACTGATAGTGTATTGTAGAGAGGACTAAGACTGGTGGTTATTGATCGCTGAGATGATTCCCCCTTGATAAGAATTGGAACGATGCTGGTAGAAAGCTACCTGAAATTAACTGTAGATTGATACGGTTTTTGATGAATTTCCAAGACGTGAAAAATTTAAAAAAAAGGACCAAAAAAAAAAAAAAAAAATGAAGGGGATGGGTGATATAGTAGAGTCCAGCGTGACTTGGGTGCTACAGGAGTACTCACTGGTCCCTGATTAAATCTTCTTTTGCTTTGAGAGAGAGAGAGAGAGAGAGAGAGAGAGAGAGAGAGAGAGAGAGAGAGAGAGAGAGAGAGAGAGAGAGAGGGGGGTGGGAAGGCAGAGGTTAGGCTGAGGAGGGTTGCTTGATATGATGAATAAACAAAAAAAAAACAAAAAAAAAACAGAACCCCCCCCCCCCCCCAAAAAAAAAAAAAAAAAGAAAAAAAGAAAAAAAAGCAAACATGGGGACAAACTAAAAAAAGAATGGGGGTAAACTAATATGTAAGAACCAAAAACATCTGAGCTCCATCTAAATGCATATGATAAGCAGAGTAAAAAAAAAACTGACACAAATAGAGAAACAACAAAATGACTA
The DNA here is from genome assembly GCA_033310375.1 of Conus canariensis. NCBI lineage: Eukaryota > Metazoa > Mollusca > Gastropoda > Neogastropoda > Conidae > Conus > Conus canariensis. Next base: position 29,080,675 of record CM065718.1, read on the forward strand.
TGTAGGGGAAAAAAAAAGAGAAAACCAACCAAAGAAAGAAATACGAGAGATGCCAGTCCAGTAATAAGAAGTGAGGTGAATGGCCGTCAGACCAAAACTTCTACGATGCTAGCGTTTGCTTTTGTAACCCCCTGTTAAGCTGACATCCCCGCAACGCTCTGACCGGCAATTTCGCCGCTGGCTTGGGGAAGAAACAAGCTGATTACAAAGAGCATGGTCAGAGAAGTTTCAGTTTCAGTTTCAGTTTCATCAAGGAGGAGTCACTGCGTGCGGACTAGTCCATATACGCTACACCACATCCGCTGAGTTTTGAGACCAGACTAGGCATGATTTGAAGCTGATGGATAAATGAATTAACAACTAAGATGAGAGAATTGAAGAAGAGGGTCTCGTGGCTTCGACTTAGCAGATGTCTGACCTACGCATTAGCCCAATGCGCTGGTCAGACCTTGAGTGCCTACTTAACATTGGTTGTGTGTGTGTGTGCGTGTGTGTGTGTGTGTGTGTGTGTGTGTGTGTGTGTGTGTGTGTGTGTGTGTGTGTGTGTGTTTTCTTTTTTTTTTTTGAGGAAAGACTAAAGAGGCGGAGAAGGTAAGGCTGGGAGTTGTGGTTCATGAATGAGATGACCTCCACTTTGATAAACATTTGAATAGGGCTGATAAACAAAAACTCTTTGAAATGCCTGTAAGGGTTCCAATGTGGCTTGATTACTTTAAAAAAACATAAAATGATATTTGAAGGACTCTTTTGAAGATTGGGATGTATAAAAGAAACTGAAGTGGATGGGAATGGAGATACAGCCGGGCTTTTTCATGACTTTGAATGCTACATAAATGCTTCTTGTTTTCTTTATCGTCTACCCATGACACACATTGTCTGTCCGTCTGTCTGCCTGCCTGTGTCTCTGTCTGTCCATCCATCTGTCTGTCAGCCAGTCTCTGTCTCTGTCAATGTTACTGTCTGCCTATCTGTCTCTGTCTCTGTCTGTCCATCTGTCTGTCAGTCAGTCTCTGTCTCTGTTACTGTCTGTCTCTGTCTCTGACCCCCCCCCCTCCCTGTTTCTCTTTCTCTTTTTCTCTGCCTGCCTGCCTGTCTGTCTTTGCCTGTCTGTCTGTCTGTCTCTCTGTCTCTTTCTCTCTCTGTCTCTGTCGATCTGTCTGCCTGTCTGCCCATCTGTCTGTCTGCTGTCTGTCTGTCTGTCTGTCTCTGAACCATTCTTCCTTCCCTATTTCTGTCTGTCTGTCTGTCTGTCTGTCTGTCTGTCTGTCTCCTCTCTCTCTCTCTCTCTCTCTCTCTCTCTCTCTCTCTCTCTCTCTGAACCATGCTTACTTCCCTATTTCTGTTGTACAAGTCGTCAATCTCATGCTGACATTGGTTTAAGGAATACTGTGTTTTGCATTTTGTGTCTGTTGGTTATCATGTTTAATAAAGACGTGTGTTTTTGTATGAGGTCAGTGTTACACCGTTTTCTATTGCATCTGTTTATTTGTACTTTGGACAGTCTTCCTTCTCTCTGGAGAGAGAGAGAGAGAGAGAGAGAGAGAGAGAGAGAGAGAGAGAGGAGAGAGAGAGAGAGAGAGAGAGAGAGAATATGAATCAGTTAGCAGGTGGGTGGGTGACTAGTGGTTCGACATAGAAAATCATCAAAACTTCGCAGTGTGGGGTGGAATAATATGAAGGTACAAACACGGGGCGTTATCAATGTACACATAAAGCGTATACATTACAATACATGTATATGCTAAATACTTTTATGTTTAATTTGTTGAACTGGACTAGTTAGTTGCTCAATCGAGAGACTAAGTAACCACACAAATAAACAGATAAATGAATAAAGGAAAAATACAAGGAAAGAAAGAAAGAAAGAAGAAAGAAAGAAAGAAAGGAAGGAAGGAAGGTAAGAAAGAAAAAGAAAGAAAGAAAGAAAGAAAGAAAGAAAGAAAGAAAAGGACAAGGGTTGAGAAAGAAGAAAAAGCAAGTGTGGCAGTTACGAACAAGGATAGAGTGCAAAACATGAGGATGAAATATTGGAGGCCACACTCACAAGCTTCTGTAATTCTCTCCCCCCGCTGATGTCCTCCAAACGCCGATTGACAATTTCGCTCCTAACTTAAAGAGGACCTGCGCTGATAACACAAGAAGGCCACTGGGAGAGGAAAAAAAACATGATGGGACAGGAGAGACAGGGCTAAGTGGTGCTTCATAAATCAAATAATTCGACCTTGATTAGAATGTAGACTGGGTAGTTGGAAAAGTATATTTCAGCTCTTAAGGTGCCTCTTGCTGATCAAATTGGTCTGATTGCTTCCGAGACGTAAATTGAGGCCAGAGGTGCTCGTGTAGAGATTTGTGTGTAGAAAAAATATCTGGGTGGATTTAAAGTCAGTTATGAGTGTGCTTACTGTTCCCTGCCTCAATTTTCTGCCAGAGATAGAGAGAGAGAGAGAGAGAGAGAGAGAGAGAGAGAGAGAGAGAGAGAGAGAGAGGGGGGGGGATCCACATGATAAATTATCAGAAAATTGCGATGTTGGATGAATATACGTGCGTATATATAGGACATTGACTGTCAATACACATATAACAATACTCCTGTCAATATGACCCTGTATAGGCACTTTTTAATACTAATTTTGTCTGTCTCCCATAACTACTTGCTCATATAAAGAAAAAAAAATAAAGAGAAAAAAACAAGGGAAAGAATTCAATGGATGGATTAATGAAAAGATTAATGAATTGATATAGATAAAGATAGACGAGTGAGTTTGGAAAGCACACACACACACACACACACACACACACACACACACACACACACACACACACACACACACACACAACAACAACAACAACAACAATAACAACAAAATACATAAATGAGAAAAAACCACGCAAAATCAAAGAAGTAAATAAGAAAAGAAACAGAGAAAGAAAGAAAGGAAGAAGGAAAGAAAGAAAGAAAGAAAGAAAGAAAGAAAGAAAGAAAAAATGAAAAGTAAGAAAGCCAATTATGAAAAAGCTTTAGGAATAACTGTGGGACAGGAAAGTTATAGACAGAGTCAAGCATGATGGAATTGAATAGAAACGTTTTGAATGGTGGTCCAGTAATGAGATAATTCTTGCGCTACCATTATTTCTTTTTTTTTTTCCTGTTAAGACCCTTATGGCTTTAAACGTTGTCGTTTTTTTTTCCTTTTGAATTTGTTGTGTCTCGTTTTTTTCTTGGGTACCTTTCATTGTGATTCATCCTTGGTTAAAATGCGAATAAGGTTGCTGAAAACGGCTTTTGTAGTTCTTGACAGCCCCTCTTGCAAGTGGATTTAGTTTGATCACCTTTATGCAGAGTACTTGACGAAGTCATTGCATTACCAATACAACGAGCCTCTCCTGGCTTCAACCATGAGTACAGCTCAAAGTCACTGCACATCAACGTCCCTGCACTTCACATTTACTGCACATCAGTCATCGCGCCTCAAAGTTTCTGCACATTAAAGGTAATGCACGTCAAAGTCTCCATCTTCACTGTTGACACAGAATAATCAATACGCTTTGATGCCCCAACAGGAAAGAGCCAGCCTAAGTTCTATTTCACTCGCCAAGAAAGTCAGACTTGAATAATTTTATCAGACTAAATGAGTCTGGCCAGAATTAATTCAAATTATGGAAATAGTCAAAAAATGGCTACTTTACCTTTGTGCCCAAGGCACATTGTTAGATTAATTCATAAATTAAGGCTGACTGCTTGGAACCCTAAATATTCTCTTGGTATTACTTGTGTCTGCAGAGAAAACATTTCTATACATCATCTTTTGTTTGAATGCTCAGTGTTGACCTCGCTCTATCAGGAGAAAGGTATTGATATGACTAACTTTGATAATGTCAGTACTGTCTTATATGGTTCATATGTTGCTGAAATTGCCATAGTCTATTCGCAGTCACAGGTTGCAAAATTATTTATAAAGATCAACCATTTTGTGTACCACTAGGGTATTTCACTTATGTGAATATGCATGTGTCAGATGTGGTCTAAAAGAACTAACGTGGTTGATAAGTTAAGTGTGGTGGTGTTTTCTTTTTCTTTTCTTTTTTTTGTTGTTGAAATAAGTGTCTAATATCATTTGGCGATGAAAAGACATAATAAGATAAACCACTTACCTGAACTGAACTGAACACACACACACACACACACACACACACACACACACACACACACACACACACACACACACACACACACACACACACGCGCGCGGCGCGCGCGCGTGTGTGTGTAATAAATATAATGATGAAAAAGCGTGTTTTCCCCGATGATTTGCTTGTCCTGCAGCAGTTGAAATATCCG
>CM065718.1:29090013-29095013 GCA_033310375.1 Conus canariensis
AAGCATAATTCTCCATTCCTTCTCGAAGGAGGTTACCTGTTCTCCTGTGCCTGTCGCTCTGTTTGTTATTAGCAAGATCTATACTGAACAACAACATTTTGCTGCTGATCATATTCCAGATGCAGCATCCATTCATTCAACCGTGGTGGATGTCTGCGGTCTCCCAACTGCCCTTCCAGTATCATAATTCATACACAGTGTCATTAGTTCTATTATCCATACACAATACCCTTAGTTCTTCTTATCTATACAGTGTCATAATTTATACATAATTATTGTCCCTAGTTCTATCATTCATACACAATATCATTAGTTCCCCTATCTATGCTCAGTGTCAATCTGTTTCGCTATTCATACGCAGAGTTCTTAGTACCATCATGCAAGCACAGTTCATTAGTTCCATTATTTAAACATGGTGCTATCAATTTCATTATTTATACACGATGTCATTTGTTCCATTTTATATACACGTTATTTTTCCAGTATCTATATACAATGTCAACTGCGTTTCTTTCCTATTCCTGTGGGTGTCCTGTCATCCAGGTGGGATTCTGTTGCCCAGAGGATATAGTTGCTACCCATTAAGAACAAAAATGTGTATTTCATGCCTATTTCGTTTTGATGAAAACAGTTATGATGACTTTAAAGTAATATGTCAGTTAGTTATTTTGACAGGGTTTGATGTTAAGTGTATGTGTTTTGATTTTGGCATATAAGAGAGAGAGAGAGAGAGAGAGAGAGAGAGAGAGAGAGAGAGAGAGAGAGAGAGAGAGAGAGCGCACAACCATCCTTCTTGTTTTCAAAGATTTTATTTCCTTCTTCAACATAAGCATTAATTTTGTTATATCACATTGTCAGTCATGATCCATTCACAATGATTTTAAATTCAAAAATGTAGTTGTACGTGTATTAGTAAGTGAATGGGATTCAGTTGAAGAGGTTTCCTATTTTTATACATCAGACGAAGACCAGTCAAGGCAAAAGGGGACAAGGATAAAATAATAACAACATAGTATATCCATAACTTTACATGTATAAAACAACCGTTCTTCTTGGCGTGCGCCTACCCGCCTCCTACCTCGCTGCATCTCCTCCACCCAGTCCCCTTCTCCACCCCCAACTACCTACCCCTCCCTTAATCCCCTCTTCATCCTTCCCCTACCCTGTTTCTGCATTTCTTGTCATCGTGTAGCGCGAGCAGTACTGACCTTCGTCATTCTCTTTTAATCATTTTTTCACTCCAGTGCGTTCTAGATACTTGAGTAAACACTCCGTTTTGTTCTTTGTAAAACCACATTAAACCCACTTTTTTTAAATTCCGTAATCACAAAGGGCACCCACCCACTCTTCAGCTGACAAATTGCGGATTCAATACCTTCTACTCCTAGCTGACAAGTGACATGGAACTCCAACAACTCCTGCAGCTGATTAAGACAGATTCATACATGGATGTTAAATAACAAGTGTGGGGAAATATTTTGGCAGACTGTTACTTCAATGGATATATTATTCATCTGGCGAGTAACATCAGTGAGAGTGACGGGGATTCTGGAGTAAGTGAAGGACATCTTATTAGGGAAATGAAGTGTGTAGTGAGAAATCACTTTAACTTTTGATCACATCAAGATCTATCAAGTGAAGGAAAGCAGGGAGGTCTACAAATTTATCAGACACAGACCTGACTGATATGGAACATAGAGCTCTCTCTCTCTCTCTCTCTCTCTCTCTCTCTCTCTCTCTCTCTCTCCCGTCTTAAAATCGATGCATATTCAGCTCAGCAAGGACAGAGGAGAAGAATAGGTTCTGCCTAAAATCTCAATCCTTGATCGAATCAAAATTTGTTGACTTCTCTCTCTCTCTCTCTCTCTCTCTCTCTCTCTCTCTCTCTCTCTCTCTCTCTCTCTCTCTCTCTCTCTCTTTTTTTTCTTTCTTTCTCTTTGTGTCTTATTAGGACAGCTTTTGACACAATCATAACATCAAAAGCAATGATGTATGATATATAAGATTCATTTTTTAAAGTCTCTTTTAGAAGCACTAATCCGCTGGGTAAAGGCGATTGCCGATTCCACGAGCTAAACTATGGACACTTCACGCTGTAAAGAATTCTAGGTGCCAGTGCCACTACCTCTTCATAGGACATGTCTTTTGACTCAAACTAAATTTTGTCCGTTTGTTCGTTTGTCTCTTATAAAGATTACTGATGAACCAACCATTTGACCCAAGTTGGTTGCAAAATGGAATGTGGCTACGAAGGAAGGATTTAGATGTTGGTGCTGATTCAGATCGAAGGTCAAAATGCAAGATCCACTCAACCATGACACAGATCCCAGGTCTGCCGAGTGCCCTACAGTTCCATTATTCATACCACGTGCCGTCGGTTTTTTTTTTAAATTCCTGTGATTGCATTGTCGCTGAAATGTGATTTTTTGGGGTCAGTTCTATGATCGAAGAGCTGTGAATGTCATCGCCATCCCGTTATGAACGAAGGTGTGTATTTAATGCATATTTCATCGGTGATAGAACTGTCAGGTTCGCTTCAAAGAAATATGTCAGAGTCGTTGACTTCGACCTGGGTTATAATTACGTGCATGTGGGAGGATGCTTACACATCAGGAGAGAGAGAGAGAGAGAGAGAGAGAGAGAGAGAGAGAGAGAGAGAGAGAGAGAGAGACAGAGACAGAGACAGAGACAGAGAGAGACGGACAGACAGACAGACAGACAGACAGACAGACAGACAGACACACACACACACACATACACACACACCACACAGTGAGAGCAACACAGAGAGAGAGAGAGAGAGAGAGAGAGAGAGAGAGAGAGAGAGAGAGAGAGAGAGAGAGAGAGAGAGAGAGAGAGAGAGAGAGAGAGAGAGAGAGAGAGAGAGAGTGTGTGTGTTCTCAAATTCATTGAATGCTGGCAAGATTCATCACATCTTCGAGGAGCCCCCTCCCCCTCACCTCATCTGCCACCTCCATGCTCCAACTCTGTCTGCATTCCTTGTCCCTGTGTGACAAAAACCACAGCTCCCTTCCTCATCACCTCTTTCTTTTATCTGCTTGTTTGTTCCAGGTATTTGAATCAATATTCGGCTCTACATTTGAAATCTCTCTCTCTCTCTCTCTCTCTCTCTCTCTCTCTCTCTCTCTCTCTCTCTCTTCTCTCTCTCTCTCTCTCTTTTGTGGTGTGTTTGTGTGCGAGTGTGCGTGTGTGCTATTGGTCTAATGATGAAAAACTTGTTTTCCACGATGATTTGTGTCTTCAGCAGAATCTCAGTTGAAATATTGGAATAACATCCAGCATGAAGCATAGATAACCTTACACGATCTCTCTCTCTCTCTCCCGCCCTCTCTCTCTCTCTCTCTGGTGTGTGTGTGTGTGTGTGTGTGTGTGTGTGTGTGTGTGTGTGTGTGTGTGTGTGTGTATGTGTGTGTGTGTGTGTGTGTGTGTATGTGTGTGTGTGTGTGTGTGCGTGCGCGCGCGCGCATGTGCGTGCATACGTGCATGCAATATATATATATATATATATATATATATATATATGTGTGTGTGTATGTGTGTGTGTGTGTGTGTGTGTGTGTGTGTGTGTGTGTGCGCGCATGCGCGCGCGTATGTGTGTGTGTGTGTGTGTTATTGATTTAATGATGAAAAACTTGTTTGCCACGATCATATGTGCCTTCAGCAGATTTTCAGTTGAAATATCGGAATAAAATCGAGCATGAAGCAAAGATAACCTTATATGATCTCTCTCTCTCTCTCTCTCTCTCTCTCTCTCTCTCTCTCTCTCTCTCTCTCTCTCTCTCTCTCTCTCTCTTCTCTTGTTGTTGTTGTTGTTGGTGGTGGTGGTGTTTATTAATTTCTTTTTTCTTCTTTCTTCTTTTTTGACAAAGGTTCTCATGCAATTAATTGTTACATTAAAAACATTTTTTTTTGGTTTGGTTTGCTTTTACTATATATCGATGTTTTTCTTGCCCAGAGGTCAGGATGTGAAAAAAAAAGTATTCATACTTAGTCCACTGCCCTCTTACAATAAAATCCGTTCGTTCGTTCGTTCGTTCGTTCGTTCGTTCGTTCGTTCGTTCTCTCTCTCTTGTCCCGATCCCCCACCCCCACCCCATCTTCACTCCATTTCCTTCTGCCTGTGCGTCCTTGTCTTTTGTCTTTCTCACTTCTCCCCGATGTATTTATCATAGACGTTTTCAAGGAAGAAAACACATGGATTTGATACCTGTCATGCGTTAACCCCGCATGTCTTTCTACGATGCCTATAACTGCGCAGACGACCAAAAGCAAAGCTCATTCGTTCTGCCTTCAGCAGACTGCTATTGATTTGTCTTTCCTTGTTGACGTCAGAAGACCCTGTGTGCCTCAGTCATCGTCTCCTCTGCGTGACCTTTACCCTAATAATTGTTATCCGCAATCTGTGGACCGGAAGATCATACGACGGAGCATGCGTACCAAAATTGTCTCTTTCATCACGCAAAGGAAACAGAAGATGTGGCCAGTCGAGACTCCCTGCGGACTAACTTGTATAACTTGTAACTTGTGTAACTGCTGGCAGGGTAGGAAGACGCCGGTCTCTTTTATTAATTGATCTGCCGAGACTGACTAACAATTGAATGATATATACGAAGGAGAGGAAATGTGAGTAGAAGAAGGGGAAGAACACGAGCTCCACTTTCAGTTCTATTAAAGCCGAACCACTCAAGACACCTGTATGACTATAGAAGAAGAGGAGGAGGAGGAAGAAGAAGAAGAAGAAGAAGCAGAAGAAGAAGGAGGAGGTGGAGGAGACGTAGAAGAACGAAGAAGAAACAGACGCAGGAAAGGAAAGACAGAAGAAGAAAGAGAACACAAAAAGAAGAACATGAAAGAAAGAAAGAAAAACAAAGAATAAAAATAAGAAAAAAGGGAGCGGCAGTAATAATCAAGCGTTCCTGGATCATGCCCTGTGGCGATGTGTGACTTATTAATCTAATCACGTAGCTGGTATTGCCAAA
>CM065718.1:29102513-29110013 GCA_033310375.1 Conus canariensis
AACTAAGAAAATTACAGAAAAAAAAATCAGGACAAAAGAAGCTTGTAATACAAAAGCAAAAAACAAATAAACAAAAACAGCAACAACAAAACAAACAAGGGAATTGACTCTGACAGTAGAAATTGGGAACCAAAGTCATGTCTGTGATAACACAACAGGCTTACGTTCTAAGTGACAATTTAGCTGCTTGCTTGGAGTAAACGTAAACCTATTATTATTATATTAACAACAAACAAGTCTGGGACAAGACTGGCGGTATTTTGTAGATAGGACTGACACTGGTGGTCACTAATTATTGAATTGATTCTGATGAGAATTGGAATTGGTTCGGGGGACAAGTATCTGATGTCCCCTGTGGATCGACATGGTTTGATTGTTTCCCATTTATGAAAAGAAACAGGAGGTACATGGAAAAGAGATGAAGGGGGGTGGATATTAACATGCACTGGAGTCCTTCCTGGCTTGGGTGCTACAAGAACATTTGTTGGTTCCTGATAAAAAAAACTTCTTATGGTCTGAAAGAGAGAGAGAGAGAGAGAGAGAGAGAGAGAGAGAGAGAGAGAGAGAGAGCATGAGTGTTTACGTGAGGGAGTGTGTGTGTGTGTGTGTGTGTGTGTGTGTGTGTGTGTGTGTGTGTGTGTGTGCGTGTGTGTGTGTGTGTGTGTGTGTGTGTGTGTGTGTGTGTGTGTGTGTGTGTGTGTTGGTCCTTGTTCTTGCCTATGTTGTTTTCTCTTTTTGTATCCGTTCCTCTCTCTCTCTCTCTCTCTCTCTCTCTCTCTCTCTCTCTCTCTCTCTCTCTCTCTCTCTCTTCTTTCTCCTTCGCCTCCTCATCCTCACCCCTCCACCTCCGTCTCCTCCTCCTTCTTCTCCTTCCTTTTCTTCTTCTTCTTCTTCTTCTTCTTCTTCTTCTTCTTCTTCTTCTATGTAATGGCTGCTTGCCTTGAGAGGAGTGGTCAGTGAACATGGCAGCGCCATCGGAAAAGGACACACCTAGAATCATCAGATAAACAAAAAACAAAAAAAAACTGACAGCCCAACAACCTGTCGAAGAGTTTAGCCTGGAGCTATTTCTGGAGGTTCGAAACGATATCCAGTATTTCCTGTCATGATTTTACAACATGCATTCGACTTGATCGATTTACATTTGAAACGCCATCCTATTACGTCGTGCACATTTTACGCAGGTCATCGAGTCATAGAGATGTACTCTTGCTCTTTGGGAAACTGTGGAGAAGGTATAGAGTTGGGTGGATACAAAAGTCTTTCAAGATTCTTTGATCCCTGTTTGCTTCGATAGCAGTTTGACTCACGCTCGGGAGGTCCTGTTGAAGCCAGTCAATTTTTTTTTTTGCTGTCCCAACCTGTGTGCCACCTCAGAGGCAGTGCATATTCGCCGCTCATTCCGACACCCCGTCCACAGCCACAGCCCGGTCAGCCCCGCCGCAGCCCCGGCACCGACAATCCACAGGGAGCAGTCAATGTCAAGTCGTCAAGAGGCAACCCACCGGAGAAGACACTGCACTGCTGCCGAGTCACTTCGGTGGTGGTGTTCAGTGGCGCCTGTTCTGATCTAACATACGCAGGACACCACCTACTAAGCCCCCTACTGACGACAATAATTGCTTAGTCGCGGAGCCGGCGCGAGTGAGCTCTCCTCCGGAGGGCGCCACCACGTGCGTCCAACGACAGCCCCCATGGACTCGCCGATACCGGTGACCTCGACGGAACCAAGGCCACAGACGTGGAGAGGACATCGAAATTGAGGTCACCATGAGAGCAGGGCATGAAGGGCCACAGAATTTGAGACATTTTAATGCTGATCGATGAGAATGAGGATGATTAAGATGATGCTACGGATTTCCATTTCGGTCTGAGACTACATGACAGGGCTGTACTCTACGCTTCCTTTCATAATATATCCCGGCGTCAACCAGGCCCGAGAGATACAGGCACCTGCAGTGTTGGTCAGGAAATTTGAGCAACACTCTCAGAAACGCATCCACTAAGTGGATGAAACTCGACTGTGTGGTCCCAGTCTTCCCAACTGAGTCCGCAGCAAACTCAACTCTGGGTAGGAGCCAGTCGGGGCAGAAAAACCCACATGACTCTGATGGGATTCGAACCCACGACCTCCCAGCCGGGAGTCCGCGACGCTAACCACTTCGCCACGGCGGCTGAAGCCAGTCAATTTTGAGCATGGCCTGAAAAACTGGCTTGGTTTTGCTCCCCGTCTTTGGAACGAAAAAAAAATTACGTATTTCCGTGTGAATCCACTTTTGGTCCTGGCATTATAGTGCCTGCTTGAATGGACGGTCATGGTTGTCCTGGATTCTGATGCAGAATAATTGTTCGATGGGAGAGGGAGGTGAGAGAGTGGTGTGGCATGGGGACTCAGTGTGGAAGAAAAAAAAACAACTTTTGATCTTTATTTTGAAGAAAACAAGCAACACAGAGTGTAGAGCCTCCAAAATTCACGTTTGCTCATTTTTGTTATATAACTACTTTGGGAAAGTTAGAACTGAACAGAATCAACACACACACACACACACACACACACACACACACACACACACACACACACACACACACACACACACACACACACTTGTCCGCCTGTTCCTCTCTCTGTCAGTCTGTTTGTCTTTCTGTTTGTCTGCCTGTCACCCTCTTTGTCTCTGTCTTTGTCTGTCTCTCTCTCATTCTCTGTTTCTCTCTATCAGTCTGCCTGCTTGTCTGTCTGTCTGTCTGTCTCTGTCTCTTTCTCTGTGTCTTGCTGTCTCTGTCTCTCTGTTCCCGTCTCTGTCTCTCTATGTCTGTCTGTTTGTCTGTCTGTCTGTCTGCCTCTCTCTCTCTCTCTCTCTCTCTCTCTCTATAATGAGCAAAACTTTTCACACAACACCGTCAATGCGAATAATGAATAATATATTAGATTCATCTTTCTTAAAAGCTTTTGTCGGAAGCAGTAATCCACTGTTTAAGGGCGATGACCGATTTCACAATGCGGGAAAAACGAGGAATTTCACTATCAAAAGAATTCAAAACATAATTCTCCATGCCTCCTCGAAAGAGGATATCTGTTCTCCTGTGTCTGTTGCTCTGTTTGTTGTAAGAAAGCTTTATACTGAACGCATGCAACCCCAAGATTTGCTGCCGATCATATTTTAGATGCAAGATCTGTTCAACCGTGGTGGACCTCTGCGGTTTCCCAACTGCCCTTCAAGTACCATTACTCATACACGGTGTGATTAGTTGTATTATTTATACATCGTGTGATTAGTTCCCTTATTTATACACTGTGTCATCTGTTCCACTATTCACACGATGATTCGACAATGCACAATCAGCCTGGATTCAGATGAAATAGATGTCATGTTTCAGAAATCGATCTCTTGGAGGCCCTTATCTTGTATATGCACGCCTACACCCTCGTTTTCGTGTCCAGATAGTCGTGGACATGAGCAAGGGCCTTAAGCGAGTGTAGTAAAGAGAAGCTACTGCAAATGATATGAAGAAGTTTCAGTGCCCTCTGCCGCTGCATCCAATCTGTCCATTTGAATTGGGAACACCTAAGTCCGATACTCATCACATGAGGTACATACCAACTGCTTTATACATGAGAAACTTGTCGCGTGTATTCTATTTATTTGACAATTGCGTGCACTGAAAAATGGGCCAAACTGCTTTGCTCTGTTACTGAACATAATATTCCTCACTGTGTGAGATCCAGAACGTCGGGTTTTTTTAAATTCTCTCTCTCTCTCTCTCTCTCTCTCTCTCTCTCTCTCTGTCTCTGTCTGTCACTCTCTCTCTCTCTCTCTCTCTCTCTCTCTCTCTCTTTCTCGCTCTCTCTCTCTCCACCCATACGAGGACATCCATGATCACACAATCACACCATCAAAGAGAATGATGAGTAACATATTAGATTCATCTTTTTGGAAAACCTCTGCCAGAAGCAGTAATCCACAGGACAATGTGGCGGCAATTTTCACGAAGCAAAGAAAGCGTGGACAGTCAAGATGACTGTCAAAGATATTCCAAATATTACTCCACAGAGGTTATCTTTCCACCTGAATGGGATGGTCTGCTGGTTCGTTTGTCTGTTGCAAGATTCCTACTAAGCCCATGTTAAATGAAAGCGGATAAAAGACGTGGCCCAAGAACAAAGCCATGACAGTTTTAGCCGATCCGGATCAAAACGTGGACGCAGGATCCGTTCAACATTAGTGGAAGTCTGCTGTCTCCCCAGTACCCTTCCAGGTCCAACGGACAAAACGGCCAGCTACAGGCGCCACCACGTGCGTCCAACGACAGCCCGATGGACTCGCCGATATCGGTGACCCCAACGGAATGAAACCAAGGCCACAGACGTGGAGAGGACAGCGAAACTGAGGTCATCATGAGAGCAGGGCATGAAGTGCCACAGAATTTGAGACTTATTTATGCTCATCGATGAGAATGAGGATGATGAAGATGATGCTACGGATATCCATTCCGGTCTGAGACTGCATGACAGCTATGTACTCTACGCTTCCTTTCATAATATATCCTGGCGTCAACCAGGCCCGAGAGATACAGGCACCTGCAGTGTTGGTCAGGAAATTTGAGCAACATTCTCAGAAACGCATCCATTGAGTGGATGAAACTCGACTGTGTGGTCCCAGTCTTCCCAACTGAGCCCGTAGCAAACTCAAGTCTGGGTAGTAGTCGGTCGGGGCAGAAAAATCCCACATGACTCTGATGGGAATCGAACCCACGACCTCCCAGCCGGGAGTCTGCGACGCTAACCACTTCGCCACGGCGGCTGGTCACCATATGATATTGTTCATGCTGTTTTTCCTGCCGTGTTGTAGAAGATCTCAGGGTCATCTCCTTCCACCAATGCAGACTGACCAGTGAGACACGGCTAATTGTGCCTGTGCTAACCACTTCGCCACGGCGGCTCCTTTGATTGGTATTCTTTGCGTATGCTCGTTGTGAATGAGGATGTATGTTTGATGGCGCATTTCATTTCGGAGGCAAGAATGGTGTGTGTGTGTGTGTGTGTGTGTGTGTGTGTGTGTGTGTGTGTGTGTGTGTGTGTGTGTGTGTGTGTGTGTGTGTGTGTGTGTGTGTGTGTGTGTGTGACCACTCGCCCGCGCGGCTGGTCACATTGATATTTGATTCAAGTGTTTTTTGACCGTGTTGTAGAAGATCTCAGGGTTTAGTCTTCCACAAGCAGACTGACCAGTGAGAAGGCTAATGTGCAGTGAAAGACTGACGGCGGCTCCATGTAGATGGTAAACATTTGCGTATGACTTGGAATGAGGATGTATTGTTCTGAGGCAATTTCTTTGAGTGCAAGAATGGTATGGTGTGTTGTGTGTGTGTAGTTGTTGTCTGTGTGAGTTGTGGTAGTGTCGTGTGTGTGTGTGTGTGTGTGTGTGCTGTGTGTGTGTGTCTGTGCGCGCGCTGCGCATAAAGAGCGCATTTCATTGACACATTCTCAGATAAAGAGTAATGTGAGGTGTGATAGAACATATATAAGGGGGTGTTGTTAGATGAGAGAGCAGAAGAAGGAGAGAGGGAGAGAGAGAGATGAGAGATTGAGGAGAGAGAGGAGAGAGAGACGATTTCTTCGTAAACGAAGAGACTTAATTCTGCAGTATAATTGTCTCAATTTTTTGAGTGCATGATCTGATCAATGAGTGCCTTTTAGTGTTATTTCCTCTCTTATGATTGTGAGATCCAAACATACGCTTTTCGTGCTCTCTCCCTCTCTCTCTCCTCTCTTCTTATAAGAAGCCTCATACAATTACCATCAGAGATGATGAATGATATGTAGAACATGTTTGTGTGGTTTCTATCACTTCTGTCATAAGCGAATTCGGCGTAAAGGCATGCGATTTCTGAGGGTTATGTGGAACCCTTCAGAGGAACTCAAAGCTCATTCTTAATCGTCTCAGCGATTTCTTTGAGCCATCTTGATCTATTGTATTGTTCTCGTGAAAAACTCTAGTGAATGTATACCAGTTGATGAAGACGAATGAGCCAAGACAAGCACGCTTCCTGTACGGATCCGATCACAATGACAAGGGTCGTGAACCTTTTATGTTTGCGATCTCCCCAATATCTTTCTAGTTCCATTATTGATATTCTTGCATAGTGTCATCAGTTCAATTATCCATACAGTGTTTCATTTGTTCAATTATTCATATAATTAAAAATGTTATTAGTTCCATTATTCATACATCGTGCCAAAAAAACAACAACATTGAAGTGAAGCAAGCATAGTGTTATTCGTTTCATTATTCAACCACAATGTAATCAATCTTAATATTCATACATATTGACATTAGTTTCATTATTCATACATTATGTCCTTATTTCCGTTATACATACACAATGCCATTTGCTCCGTTATTCAAACACATTTTCCTTTGTTTCATTATTCATACACATTGTCATTAGTCAAATTATTCATACACATTGTTACTTTGGTTTCATAATTATTCTACGGGTTGCGTTCAAACCCAGATATAGTTTTTGTCTATGTTATCGTCTCCTACCCTGTCGTAAATGGAGATGTGCGTTGGATTCATACTTCATCTCTGATGGAAAAAAAATGTGTGCGTCTTATATATCATATAGTGAGTTTAAGTGACCCAGTAGATGGGTGCATGTGAGCGGGCTCGCGCTCGGGCGCACGCGCGCGTCCGCGCGCGTGCGTGCGTGCGTGCGTGCATGTGTGTGTGTGTGTGTGTGTGTGTGTGTGTGTGTGTGAGTGTGTGTGTGTGTGTGTGTGTGTGTGAGTGTGTGTGTGTGTGTGTGTGTGTGTGTGTGTGTGTGTGTGTGTGTGCATGCGCGCGTGCGTGCGCGCGTACATGCGTGCGTGCGTGCGTAGGTGTGTTTGTGAGGCACAGAGAGAGTGTGTTGAAAGTACACTGGAAGAACAGAGAGAGAGAGAGAGAGAGAGAGAGAGAGAGAGAGAGAGAGAGAGAGAGAGAGAGAGAGAGAGAGAGATTCAAACTGCATTTAACACTGCTACACTTCACGACATCTATGTGCTGCTCTCCTCTCCATCCCCTACCCTTCTTCATCTTCCGTTCCTCCCTCCTTCATTCGGCATTCCTTGCCCTTGTGCAACACAAATCACACTCCGTTCCCCCCTCGTCCTGTTCTGTTTTCTTTGCGACAATGTGTGTTCCAGACTTTAGAATCAACACTTGTTTCTGCTGTTTGCAAAACAACATATAGCCTGTCACGCTTTTTGTATTTTTTTGTTCCGCACGAAAACATTGCCTCAACTCTCCTGCCAGTAAACTATCAATTCAGCTCTTGTTAATTCGAGCAGGCAAACAGTATGTACCTCAACAAATTTTTTTTGCAAATTAATTCACCTCGCATTAAAGGAAGACCGATTCTCAAGTAGATTTTCAGAGCATGTCCAGGGAAGCGTGTGGATAGTGTTCATTGAATCAGGGTTTCATTCAGGAGGCGGAAAAGTCAGGATGACGGTGTGAC
>CM065718.1:29122513-29127513 GCA_033310375.1 Conus canariensis
AAACAAACAAAACGAAGCAAGACAAACAATCAAACAAACGAAAGTACAAATCTTAAATAATTGTTAGCGAACCGCCCAGAGAACGTGGACAAACGAGTCACAAGACGAAACACAACGCGTTTCGACCTCTTAGGTCTTCATCGGGTGAGACATAAACGAATAAAACAACGAAAATTCACTTAGCTTTGATCGCTTCAGATCACTTCACAGGGTTCAGCGCAAGGAAGAAGGCGAGAAGGACTGCATTGTGTGTAGGAGAAAGTAGTTTAGTTAGGTGCCTCTGGACTACATTGGTACGTCGTCGGGACTTACCGGGAGTGTTGTCTGAGGTCGTGTACAAGAGGAGTCGTCGTGGATGAACGCCTTCTTCCTTGCGCTGAACCCTGTGAAGTGATCTGAAGCGATCAAAGCTGAGTGAATTTTCGTTGTTTTATTCGTTTATGTCTCACCCGATGAAGACCTATGAGGTCGAAACGCGTTGTGTTTCGTCTTGTGACTCGTTTGTCCACGTTCTCTGGGCGGTTCGCTAACAATTATTTAAGATTTGTTTAGATTTCCGCCTGCAGTCGTCTCGCTTTGCAACTAACGAAAGTACGCTACAGTGTTTCTTTCTTTCTTTCTTTTTTCTGTTATTTATTTTCTTTCTTTGTTTTTCGTTTTTTTTTGCATTCGAGAAGAAGGGGAAAATGAGAAGAAGAAGAAGAAGAAGAAGAAGAAGAAGAAGAAGAAGAAGAAGAAGAAGAAAAACTATAACGACAATGACAAGGCGCGCGCGCGCCACACACACACACACACACACACACACACACACACACACACACACACACACACACACACACACACACACACACACACACACACACACACATTGATGTATAGGTGGAAACTTGATGCTTTTAAAACAAATGTTAAAAACAGCATGTTTATATAAAAAGAAAATAACACGTGATCATTTTGTTACATGTCAAGACATGGAAAAAATAATTCCAGTGTTGAGGCAAAATAGTGCACAGGCCATCTTTGAGTCACCAGCTCTAACATATGAGTTTTTTTGTATGCTTAGAGCGCACTCCATTGGGGAAGTATTTATAGTTTTTGTGTGTGTGTGGGGCGGGATGGGGGATATGTGTGGGGAGGGAAGATGGAATAATGTACAAAGCTCAAAAGTGACAAGGACTGAGAAAGGTTACGTTTCTGTGCCTTGATGGTTGTTAAATTAATTACTTTTGTTAAACTTTTAACTTTTTTCCTCTGAAACTTATTTGAAAAAATTAAGTGTTTGTAATTACCATTATTATTCATATAAGCACTCATATAAGCACACATATGCACACACACATAAGCCTACCCAAACACACTCGCATATGTATACACACACACGAGCACACGCACATGCACACATACGTGTGCGTGCTCAAGCATAAGCATATACGCTCTTTCTTTCCCTGTCTGTCTCTTTCGGCACGATTTTTATTAATCGTCTAATATCACGATTATTGGAAAGACGTTAAATGAATGACACACACACACACACACACACACACACACACACACACACACACACACACACACACACACACACACACACACACACACACACACACACACTTCCTTCCTTCCTTCCTTCCTTCCTTTCCGTGTGTTTCTTTGTAAGTGTCTTTTTTCTCTTGTGGTTTCTTTCCTTGAATGTTTCTCGTCTTATTTTTCTCTTTCATATTTTTTCTTTGTCTCCGATCTCGTCCTTATCTCTCTTTCTATCTTTTTTATCTATTCTCTTAAATCCTTCTTTCCTTCCATCATTCATTTATTTCTCTAGTTATGCGTTCCATCGATGTTTTGCCTCTTTTCTATTTGATGTCGTTCATTCCTGCTTGTTTGCATGAATCATGTTCTGCTTATTTTTGTTTTGTTATGAGGCTCAACTTCCTTTTTTCCTTTTCTTTTTCTTTCTTTCTGGTGGGGTGGGGTTGTGGTGGTGGGGTCTGGTATTCCTATTACACGTCTTTTAGCACACACGGCGGGTACAACAAGAAGGCATGCATGGAAAAGCTTTCTTTATAATGGCTGTAGGCTTCGACACGCTTGTTAGAGAAGAGGTTTGAGGACCACTATTAAAACCAGTAGACAAGTCTGACGGTGTTCCTGAATGGCTGTTTACAACATTTCTTAGAGTGCAGTCATTCCACAGACACACACACACACACAGAGACCACACAGACACAGCACACACACACACACACACACACACACACACACACACACACACACACACACACACACACACACTTTCTCTCACACACAGATAGATAATAGATAGATAGATAGATAGATAGATAGATAATAGATAATAGATAGATAATTTAGAAAAGAAAAATCACGGTGATTCTCAAGCGAGAGTCGATCATCAAGAACTCATTTCAGACAAAAACAATCTGTCTTTCTAGCATGAACTCAATAGACTGATTCTCCATTTAGGACTTAAAGACTGGATCGAGTATTCGTTTTTGCTGGAAAAAAAAAATCGACTTTCCAAGTGACCTAGCTAGATAAACTGTTGATAAAAACACTGTGTTCTTCTGTATACTCAGCCCGTTTTTAAAAGCATTTAATGATGGTAGGAGACTAGTTCGTGACAGTCGATGCTATGTCATAACGTATCTGCATCATTATTGATCGTTATTGTCCTATTTATCAGCACCAACAATATACCATTCAACACATAATATCATCGTCTGTCGCTGGCTCACTTTCCCAGCGGTGTCGAATCTTGAACGACAGTCAGACTGAAGTGCGCGTAGTCTAGGAAACAAGATATTGATTGAAAGCATCAGGTTAGCGGAAAACAAAATTGGAAACAAATTGAAAACAAGGATACTGTTCTGAGACATTTTATCGGGTTCCGGTTCCGCAGGGGAGGGAAATCAGTGGTAAAACTTCAGAACTGATGGTGGAAAGATGATACAAGAAGACAAGATAATACGCAATGCCTGATGAACATTCTGGCGTCTGAATAGCGGAGCCACAAACAAACGGATATGTTGTCAGGTCAGCACAACCTTCCAGTGGTAGACAAGGACAGGATGTTAGTTATAGAGTTTCCAGAGGGGACTCGAAGATACACAAACATTACTTTTCTGCATTCCAGACAGAAACATAATATTTTACTGGCGCGAAGAAGTACAAAGGTGCTTTCTTGATGTTACCGAACTCAATAAAAAGTTCGGAAGGAAGAAGAAAAAAAAGACAAAGAAAAATACGTCACAAAGATTTTTTTTATTGCATCGAACAACAACAAGAAGGCACACACACACACACACACACACACACACACACACACACACACACACACACACACACACACACACACACACACACACACACACACACACACACACACACACACACACACACACACACACACACATACACACACACACACACACACACACACACACACATACACATACACACACACACACTTACAGAGAGAGAGAGAGAGAGAGAGAGAGAGAGAGAGAGAGAGGAGAGAGAGAGAGAGAGAAGATTTTACTACGCGGAGCCAGCACTATTTCCTGCAAGAATAAACAGACACAGTGTGGTTGCAGGACGTGAAAAGAAGATCCTTGGATAACATTGCCCTAAGGGCTGGGAGGAGCTGGCAGGCGAGAGCTTGTCATGTCTGACAGAGGAATGGCTGAATACGTAGAGTTGTTTCAGTTGATTTATAGACCTTCCCGCTGAAAACTAATTTCACCCAGGCAAAGGGATCACTTACAGTTTACATTGCGATCTTTTTGGACATAGGAGTGCTTCCTTTTAGTTCGCCTGTGTTACTCTTCTTGGTCAATAACGTATACCTTTTACTAGATTGTGTTTAGCGCGTGCACTTTTTCACTGTGGGGAAAGAAAAAAAAAACACGAGTTTATCTGATGCACCCATCATTCTATCGTTCTTTTGGTGTCAGTGTAGGGTTAAGTCTACACCACCCCAACCTCAACCCTCACCCATCCCCCACCTACCCCACCCCTGTCCTAGGATGGTGGGGGTGGTGTCGTGCGTTAAGCATTGGGCAACCAAACCATGTTGATGGGATTTGTGGTTTTGTGGGTGACACACTTATCAGGGAGCAAGAATTTTCTGGGTCTGTGGTTCGATTCTCGCCTGGCCATTGGCCCTTGTCCCCCTTTCCACCAGAGCCTCAGTGGTGGACAGTACGCTAGGTTTTCAGGTGAGATGGTGAAAGAGCTCTTTTCGGTAGCATGCTGCTAGCACACATGAACTAAAAGCTCCTTTTGAGAGGTAAACAAAACGTACAGAGAGAGGGGAAAGAAAATAGGTGGCACTGTACATTTGCAAGGTGCTTTCCCCAATGCTAGTTACTCCAAACCGCACAAAGAAACCTGTTGGTGACAAGAACGTTATGCTATTTTCTTCTTCTTCGTCTTCTTCTTCTTCTCTTCTTCTTCTTCTTCTTCTTCTTCTTCTTCTTCTTCTTCGTCGTCGTCGTCGTCGTCGTCGTCTCCTCCTCCTCCTCCTCCTCCTTCTCCTCCTCCTCCTCCTCCTCCTCTTCTCTTCTTCTGTGAGGTGTCACTGGTGCACCGCATGTAAGACCTGTTCACCAGGCTGCTCTCGTTCTGTTGGCTGTGTGCCAATGACTGGATCTCTGTGAATGTTTTCCCTGTCCAGCTTGCAATTCCGCTGTGTAATAAATGTCATACAGCGCAGTCATATGCAACACAATACAGATGAATACCATACAAAGTACAGGTTTCCATATCAGTCCCTGGCTTCCCACTTCCTCTCCCTTTCCACCCCTATCCCTCCATGCGCTCTCACGACCCCCCCCCCCCCCCAACTTCCATTCTCGATGTGAATGTACGGACCCTCCCCTCCCTCTCCCTTTCTAGTTCCATCTTCCCAGATTTGATTCATATAATTTCAGTGAGCACTGACAATACTTCATCATCACCACACCATCATTAGTGTGAACGGCAGAGAA
>CM065718.1:29132513-29137513 GCA_033310375.1 Conus canariensis
TCGAATTATGTTTTGTTTTATCCCGTTTTGTTATGATGCCCGGCTTTTGAATTTTTTTTTTCTCATTATCGCTATTGTCATAATTATTATTTCAACTCCCATGATCCCCTTCTTAACAGCCTCGTTTTCATCCAACACCCATTTTGCGCCGAATATGAGAAGATAAGTGATTACTCCTTCTTTGTTTTCATTGTCTTAAATGTTGCTTGTTTTTGCCTGAAGAAGACTCAAGAGGACAAAATGCATTGTGTCTTGTCCTGTAATCTGTTTGTCTGTATTGTTCTGGTGGAATTAATACCGTTTCTTTAAAAAAAAAAAATTTTTTTTTTTCTCTTTCTTTTTCGGGGGGGGGGGGGGGGGGGGGGGGGGGGGGGGGGGGGTGGCAGCGCAAAGGATGGAACAGGAGAGCCACTCGATTCTGGCATTTGTGTGTCAAGTCTCTGATGGCACTTGGAAGGGCTGGAGAAAGGAGGGGTTGTGCAAGGAAGGGCTTTCTTCGTTATGGCTGTAGACCTTGGCACGGTTCACAGAGAAGAGGGTTGGAACCCCTCACTTAGACCAGTGGCTGTTAACAGAGCTTGATAGCGTGCAGTGATTTCAGATTCCACACACACACACACACACACACACACACACACACACACACAAAACACACACACACACACACACACGCACGCATGCACGCACGCACGCACAACACACACACACACACACAAAAATTGTTATATCGCGTCCACCGCCTAAAGTGTTTTGAATATGGAGTAGACTCGTGGCGTTGTGAAAAGTATATGGAATTGCCTAGGACACGAAGGAATCTAGTGCCCGAGATTCGAATCTCTGCAGTGTGTGTGTGTGTGTGTGTGTGTGTGGTGTGTGTGTGTGTGTGTGTGTGTTGTGTGTGTGGTGTGTGTGTGTGTGTGTGTGTGTGTGTGTGTGTGTGTGTGTGTGTGTGTATGGGTGGGTGTGTGAGCGCGCGCGCGCGCGTGTGTGTGTGTGCGTGTGTGTGTGTCCGTGTGTGTCCGTGTGTGTGTGCGTGCGCCACTATTCAGGTTCTTGTGTAAAGGTCCATTTTCTAAACTTTTGCATTCATAATACATTAGGGACCTGAAAGCGGCATGCGTCCAGCTGACATAAAACAACCCACGGCAACAAGGCTGCTGTTCCGTGGAAAACTGAGTGGACAAATCGATTTGGATTTTGAATAAACACACACACACACACACACACACACACACACACACACACACACACACACACACACACACACAAGATATTCAAAATATAAACAAAAGCAAACGAACAAAACCCCACACATCTGAAACAGTGGCATTGCAGTCTAACAGCCAGAATTCCCCTGGACAGAGCAGGCCGAAGTTTATCCACTCCTATCCAATCCAGCTGGCGTCAATCCAGTCCAGTCCAACTCAATCCAATCCAATCCAGAGCCCTGCAAAACAATACAACACAATAAAATAGAATACAACACAACACACAACGCAATAAAATACAATGCAGTGCAAAACAATGCAATTTAATGCACTGCAGTGCAATATAAACAAACTAACGCAATGCAATAGAATGGAATACTATTCAATTTATGCATAGTATAGTTCTGGTGGGTGGCACTGAGCCAGCTCTTGCTGTGGTCTCCATTCACGGTCAGAGTCAGGTCCAACAAGAAGCCATTCAAAGTATGACATTGAGAGCTAGAGCAGAACACCGCAGGGCGCCCTGAGTCGTCTCCATTTCATGGCTACAGCAATACAAGATCTGAGCTCGGGTCAGAACAGTCTTTGCTAACCATACAGTTGAAACGAATCATGTAGTAGAGAAATAATGGAGTGAGCACATCAATATAGTGAAAATTAACACTGTGTCATACAGTGGAAACAAATCATGCAGTAGAGAAATAATAGCGTGAGCACATCAATGTAGTGAAATTAACACTGTGTCATACAGTTGAAACAAATCATACAGTAGAGAAAGAATGTAGTGAGCACATCAATATAGCGAAATTAACACTGTGTCATACAGCTGAAACAAATCATGCAGTAGAGAAATAATGGCGTGAGCACATCAATATAGTGAAATTAACACTGAGTCAGTCTTTATTTTCTTTGCGCGATCTTGTCTGTTAGAACTGCTTTTCTTCTTTTATTTTTTTTTCCTGTCTCTTAGCGCTTTTCAAAATGGCAGTCCTCATGGAGCAGTCATGCAGCAACCTACCAGAGGATACTTTCTTTCTTTGGCGCTCGACAGCTACGCAGTCAGGGTCGAAGTCCGAGGGATGCCACAAAATCGGACGTCCGGCGAAGATCGGCTGCCGTCCCCAGAGCTTGGTGTTGCGGTCCGCACCCCCGGGCCAGGACTGAAGTTCTGGCCATCGCAACGGCAGCAGAATTCCTCTCCTCCTGTCGAAAACCTTGGCAGAATCTCCATCTTCACTAACTCTATGTCCACACTCCAGGCCCTTGACTCCCCTGATCGTGGTCCACTGATCCAGTCCCTCAAGGCCTCCCTCGCAGCCCTTACCCAAACAGCCCCAGTACCAGAGGATACACCACACCACAGGTGCTCAGCAGTACCAGTTCTTATTGAACAGACACACGAGACAGCCCGCCGAGCAACACGACTGACAATTATTGCTTTGTTTGTGGAGCCCGCAGGAAGAAGCAATCCCCCACGGAGGTTATGGAAACCCCAGTACCATAATTTTCCAAGACTGTCGTCTTTCCATGAATAACATTGCGAAATGGACTCAGGAAATCAAAGCTGAGCTGTGAGTACTTCACTGGCGTAAAAAAGGGGGAAAAATAGGCAGTGTGGCCCTTCTCAGCACATTCTTTCCCTGAAGAATATTAACTACTTGGGAAGTGACACTCATCACAGATCAAACATCAGAGCTACATATTTAAAGAAAAAAAGTAAAAAATTGCCTTTGGCGCTAATGACTGGGGACAGGCAACTATATTTCTTTGTTCATTGAAAGGAAATAACATACAAGTAATAACTTCTTTTTATTTAAATGATGAGACCCAGAATTTGAACTTGCAGCCCTCTGAAAGAAGTCTCACATCTCTAGCCATGCCAGTCAGGTGCCCAATGCTTCGTTCAAAGTACTGATAGGGTACTCATGAAAGGAACACCAGGAAATCTCATTGGCAGCATAGTTGTTCCCGTTGCGGACATCCGGCCATTAGCAGCCCGGGGCAGTATTGTTTGCAGGTGTAACCATTGGCAGAAAATGAGAGCATGTCTACCCAAGTCAAGAGGCAAACTATGAACCTGCTGCTGGGCTCTGATTTTGACACGAGACGAGAAAGGCGACAGACTGTTAATCAGACCCTAAATTCGGTATGTTATGTGACTCTCTACTCATACGACGGAGTGCGCGTGCAAATCGGAAAGTGTTGCCAGTAGACTGCAATATATTGACCACAATGTATGAGCGCCAATATAAGTTGGAAAAAGTGATCTTAGTTTTTGTTTTTTTACACAGAAATGACTTGAGACTTTGGTTTTTTGTTCAAAACACAGACCACAGAAATGATTTGAACAACTCTCTCTCTCTCTCTCTCTCTCTCTCTCTCTCTCTCTCTCTCCTCCTCTCCTCTCTCAAGTAGTGGGAGAAAACAAGTGCAACCTAACAATTCCTCCATCATTACATGACTGGCTTTGCAAAGACACTAATAAAGAAGGGGCGCGATAAAAGACATTGATATAAGGAAGAGTGGCGAAGTTCTATCATAAATATAAAAAATAAACTGAAAAAGAGGGTGGAAAAGATAATCGAAGGAAAAGATTAGCCAAACGTCGTTTCGGGTTTTAAACCCTTTTCAACGGTAAAGAACTATGACAATATAGCAATTTAAAAGATGGAAAGGTGAACATAAATCATGGTGATAGCAAACTCAAGCAAGTGGCTGCAGGCCAAGTAGAAATCTGATGTTAGGAGAAAGGAAAAAGGAAATGAAGCTGAAGAGAGAGAGAGAGAGAGAGAGAGAGAGAGAGAGAGAGAGAGAGAGAGAGAGAGAGAGAGACAGAGAGAGGAGACAGAGAGAGAGAGAGAGAGAGAGGAGAGGGAGAGAGAGAGAGAGAGAGAGAGAGAGAGAGAGAGAGAGAGGAGGAAAGAAATTATTCTTTGATGTCAAGTCCTGTAGGTGTGGTGGTGCCAAGTCGTTTGATCAGCCAGGATTCCATGAATTTTCGATAGGTCATGCTGGCTTTATTCTGCCAGACAGCAGCAACTTTGGCGTGAGAGTATGTGTGCATGGCGCTGTTAAAATGCACTCCAATAGGATTCTTGTACTGAAGTTTCATGGATCTAAGATGTTCAGTGAAACGGTCGTTGAGTGAGCGATAGGTATATCCAATGTAAGTTTGTTGCAAAGTGTGCAGGTTATGATGTAGACCAAATTGGATGACTGGCAGGCAAAAGAAGCTCTTATTGTGACTTTTCCGAGTGGGCCTGTGACGGTGGTGGCAGAGTTGAGGAAGGGGCATGTTTTGCAGTTCTTCTTGTGACAGGGTTGATTTCCGGGAGAAGGAAAAGACCACTGGAGGAATGCTGGACTGATGCTCTCACAAGAAGGTCTTGAAGGTTTGTATCTCTACGAAATACAATCAATGGTGGTTTGGAAAATGCAGTTTTGAGTACTGGATCAATTTACAAAACATGGAAGTTTCTGAGGAGAATATTGCGAACAGCAAGGTTTCCCGTCATGCTCCCCCCCCCATGCTGCCCCCTCCCAACAACCTATATGGAAACAAAAAATCCATATCCTGTCAATCACCCAGTCTCTGTCTGTATTGTGTGTCTCTGTGTCTGTCTGTCTGTCTGTCTTCTCTCTGTCTCTCTCTCTCTCTCTGTCACACATGTGCGCTCCCACCTGCACACACCCACACACCCACCCCCACACTCACCCACCCACACCCACACTTACTTACCCCCACCCACCCACCCACCACACCCACCCACGCGCAATTACCATCACTACCAC
>CM065718.1:29142513-29157513 GCA_033310375.1 Conus canariensis
GACGCTACATGGAGCCTTAAGTCGTCTCCATTGTACGGCCAAGGCAATACAAGATCTGATCCGAACAGTCCTCCTGAACCATACGGTTGAAACTGGCTAGTCGAGTAGTGAGTGAGCACTTCAATGAAGCAGAATTACCTCTGCTGGCCTGCATTTTCTTTGCACGATCTACTCTGTTAGAACAGAGTTTCCCCTTGTCTTTTCTTTCCCTTGTTTCATTGGTTGAGCCCTTCCAGTGGCGGTCCCTTGAGATCCATCAAATGACAAACTACCAGAGGATACGCCACAGTGCTGGCGTTCATTTATGTCAGTTCTTATCAAAAATGCACAGGAGACCGACCATCTACCAAACAACCCTACTGACAAGTATTGCTTTGTTGCCGAGTCAGCGTGAACGAACAACCCCCCCCCCTCCCCCCCACACACACCTTTCTGTAGTGGTCTCCACCATGTTCATGCAATTACAGTACACAAGACTGGCGTCTACAAAATGAACTCACCGCCAAATGGATTTAGACAATTGAAACTAAACTGTAACTGCTTCACCGGCAAACGTACACACACACGCGCACGCACGCACGCACGCACACACACACACACACACACAAAATGCAGTATGCGCCCTTAATTTTTTTAACAGACTCTTTCCCTCAGAAACATTAATTAGCTGGGGCAATGGAAGCAAAAGCTATAAGAATTATCTGTTCATTAAAATTGAATAACTATAATCCAAAAAAAAAAAAAAAAAAAAAAAAAAAAACACGAAATGGTACAACACAAAAATGAGACGTCGCTGCCATCATTATGAGCAAGGAAGACTTGTGCAAAGAAACAGAAGCAGCATTTGATGAGATCATTTAAGAGATTTATGGGGATTACCCGACAGAATCAGGAGATGCTTAACGACTCCCCTGCTAGCTCTGAGACAAGAAAGCCAGGAGCCTGGATGTGGCGGAGTTGGGGACTGAGAAGGAAGAGAGGAGTAATGTCAGGATTAGCGTTGCTGAGGAAGGCGCAGACAGAGAATGGACAGTGTTTTTTTTTAGTTAGAAAGAAGATGGAGATATGGTCCTTATTAATCAACATTCATTTATTTAGTTTCATTTACTTCCTTATCCCGAAACTTTTCAGCTATAGTAGATAGAATTACGTGTCTGAATTTTCTCTGATTGTGTGTGTGTTCTCTCTCTCTTTCTCTCTCTCTCTCTCTCTCTCTCTCTCTCTCTCTCTCTCTCTCCTCATCTGTTCCTTCTTCTTTTGTTGTTTATATTTTTTTCTCTACGCCATATGCGTTACTTTCTTTGTTTAACCTTTTATTTTCTTATGCCCCCCTCCCTCCCTCCCCCCTGACTCTTCCTAAAATAATACAGCCAATTTTCACATTTTGACATGAACAAAACGTGGCACCGTATGACAGTCGTTCTGAATAGAAGAAACTGAATCGTAACACACTTTGTTTCAGATCATGCCAGAGTCAAGCAGAATACACTTTGAGGACAGCCAGGCCACACGTGCACTGAAGGTGAATTAATTGAATTGTGAAGTCCACACCTGCGTTAAGTGACATGGCAGACATGGATAACCATTCCATAAGTGTGGTGAAGGGCATTGTCTAACCTACACTCAATACCACCAGAACGACAACATGTTAGATGACCCAAACCAAAAACACTTTTTTTCATGGTGAGATCCCAAGATTTGAACTTGCAACCTCTGAAAACATTCCATGTCTCTCATTGACAAAGCTAGTCATGCGCCAGTGGTTCATTCAAAGTACTTGCAGGCTGCTCAAGAGACAGGTGCATATCAGTAAAGCTCATTCGCAGAATAGTTTTTTCCCCTCTAGCGCACATTGGCCATTAGCAGCCGAGGCAGTATTGTTTGAAGTTAATTATTGGCTAGAAAATGAGAGCTGTCTACCCAATCAAAAGACAGTGAGAACTACCATCCTGCTGCTGGGCTCTGATTTTGACACGAGACGAGCTGAGGGACAGACTGGTAATCAGGGAATAAACGTGATTCGTCACGTGAGTATCGAGTATCTACGTGCACGACATGGAAAGTGTGCAAATCGAGACAGCCAGTTACCAACCACAGAGTATGAATGGCAAGATGAGCTAGAGAAGGTGACCTTGGTTTTTCCTTACAGACATGACTTGAACACCTCTCTCTCTCTCTCCTCTCTCTCTCTCTCTCTCTCTCACACTACCACACACACACACACACACCACACACACACACACAACATAATTATCAGCGATACCACCTCCATGCTTTCGTTCTGCTAATGCTACAAGAAAAACAGAGATAAAACGCTTGTCCTTGTTAGCATAAACAAGACAATTTCCACTGAAATTACCAGCCAGGAAATAAGGAGGTGGAGGTTAGGGAGCCTGAACTGGATTTATTTTCAACACCACCCTCCATCCCCCATTCGGCAGAAAATCGATTGAAAAAAAGCAACAAAAATACCAAAAACAATGAAAGTGGAAACACATAGAACCAAAACACATTAACCTCTAAGAATATCTGGTCACGTATCAAATTTGCTTTCGATTCCCTGCCTTCGTTTTGGAAAGAATGGGAATAAAACTAATGCAGTCAGAAACTATCTTCCAAGTTCCAGACTTCCAGATAATGGATTATTTCCAGAATGAAAGAATAAATGAACGTCAGGTTGGGAATTGATTAGCATGGTTTTTTCCCTATGTCTTTACCCTTTAAAACTGTATAATGCATGACGCAGCGAAGGTTTGAGTCCTGGAGAAAAAAACATAGAAAAACAAATTAATAAACAACGAAGCAAATATTTCTCAGGCTTTGGCAGATAGAAATACGAGAAATAATACATTTATCTGCAGAGTGTGTTTGTAAGCTGAGCTGGTTGATCTGTGTGTCGGTGCTGATGGCTGATCAGACTAATTATAACGGGTTCTGGGGAGGGAAAAAAAATCCCCTTCGTTGTCAACGAGGAACATATATTCTGACCCCGCTAAAATAACATGAGAAGGAAAAGAAACGTTCATTCCCTAATGAACACGTCGTAGCAGAATCCATCACCCGTTAACATCCTGACAGATTTTAAGACATTTGGAATGAAGTGGAAATCGTGTTGTGTCGCATTGTAATGCTCTGCGTTACACGGTATTGTAGTGTACAGCTTCATCATCAAGATAGGCTTCTTTGCGTGAATTTCAAGCTGCTGTACCCGGTGGGAGCAAGTCTACAGCAACATCCATAAATTTGTCTGTGGGCACGTGTTTTACTGGCAGATCCAAGAGGAATTTTTCTACTGGATTTTTCCAGGGACATCTTTTCTTGCTGAGTGGGCTGTTTTTCGTAAATAATGCATGGAAAGCTTTGGTTCCTCTTAAGACTGGCAGAGAAAAGGTAGACACGAACACTTCATGTTTTCTGGCCCTTTACCTGTCTTGTTCGAGTTTTCATGTAAGAAGCACTTTTGTTCTTATAATGTGACAGAGCTGTGGCTTCCTCTAGAGGAATTTAGCTCTGGCCCTTCTTCGTCCAGGACCTATGAAGGTACTAAACACTTTCTAAAATTTATTTAAAAATTGGGTTTCTTTGTATTCTCATATTCGATCTTGATCAGTTGATATATCAACTACTTTCGGAACTTAAGCGTTACTTTTTATTTCCGTTTTGGTGGAATCTTTTTCCGAGATTGTGCAAATAGCTGGTAGTAGTTGGTATGGTACACTTTGCATGAAATCTTATTTTTCTCTGGTACGTCTACAGACATTTTGGATGTTTAAGCTTTAAACAAAGAGGAATAGTTTCAGCCAGTTACCTTTAAGTAAATCATAGTCTATTT
This sequence comes from Conus canariensis, assembly GCA_033310375.1. Taxonomy (NCBI): domain Eukaryota; kingdom Metazoa; phylum Mollusca; class Gastropoda; order Neogastropoda; family Conidae; genus Conus; species Conus canariensis. The sequence goes on from CM065718.1 coordinate 29,146,346, forward strand.
TCATCCATATATATTTTATCACAAAAACAAAGATTAACTTGTTCTGTCAAATCAGCTTTTTGAACCAGACCGAAACTGTGTGTAATCTAGGCCGTATGTGACTATATTATTTTCATGAGCGTCCTACTGTAAAGCTAATCAAAATCTTCCCAAGTTCCGAGAGAGATAGAGATAGATAGATAGATAGATAGATAGATAGACAGAGAGAGAGAGAGAGAGAGAGAGAGAGAGGAGAGAGAGAGAGAGAGAGAGTGGTAGTGGTGGTGAAGCCACGCTGCATATTTCATTCGCTCTCTATATAGTGCACCAGCAAATCTTGAAGATGCGCTGCACAACAGTGTTTTTGACGTTCTGCCAAACGATATCAATTTGCGAACGTAAATGTCAAAGACTAAAACGTTTCTCATCTAAATGTCAAAGAGAATTACATCTTAGAATTTTAAGAAAGATGGGCAGTGGAGGGAACATGCTGGATGATATAGCTCATGAAATTGAAATAGAAATAAATACTAACCAACAATCGAACTGAAGAAAACAAAAGAGCAACAAGCAACCAAACAAAACCAGCATTAAAGAAACAACAAAGCAATAAAGCAGTAAACTCTTTTCCTTCCTCCCTCGCTCCATCCCTCTCCCTCTCTCTCTGCAATGATCGCACTGCATAGACGTCGCACACACACACACACACACACACACACACACACACACACACACACACACACGCGGCGCGCGCGCGCGCGCGCGCGCACACACACACACACACACACACACACACACACGCACACACAAGAGAGAGAGAGAGAGAGAGAGAGAGAGAGAGAGAGAGAGAGAGAGAGAACGGGCACACAGAGACAAATAAACAGACACGCACACACACACGCACACACACGCGCACACACACACACACACACACACACACACACACACACACAACACACACTCACACACACACACACACACACAAACACACACACACAAACACACACACATGAACACACACACATGAACACACACACACACACACACACACACACACACACACACACACACACACACACACAACACACACACACACACACCACACACACACAATAACACACACAATTTACTATTCAATATGTTTGCCTTGAACAGCTCTATATAAATTAACAATCATTAAAATCTGTCACGACCTCCTTTCGCATTAACGTTTTTGTTAATTTTGATTTAGCATAACATCCAACATGTTCTGTAAACATCCAAACAGCAGCAGTTTTCATGAGTGAGGACTTTTGATTCAGCTTCATGTGACTCAATGTAATTGTTTAAAGCAGCACACAATGTCCGGACAACAACAGCGTGTAACATATATCTAAACAGACATGGTAGATACTGGAGAGACAAACCAAAAAATGGAAAGATGTCAATTAGTCCTTAATTAGTCCTTATCATCCACTCATCAGCTGGGACCAACTTGAAGATTCCAGAAATATGGATCCAGGCGTTATTTACCCCCCCCCCCTTCCTATATATTGCTACAGCATAAACATCTATTCACACTAACATATTTAACACGTGCATTGATGCTTGCAGCAAAATCAATAAGCAACGATTTGCATTATTAGAAACATCACCATTCTGTGACACCAGTAACCCACCCTATTACAAACCACAGAAACACGAACGAATACGGAAACAAAGGGAACAACAGGTTAGCTGAGTGAAAAACGAAAGGCCAGACTTGAAAATGGTTAGCACGGCCGGGTATACAGATCTAAAGATCACAAAAAGCAGTAGGGATATAGGGGAAGGGGGAGGGGAGGGGAAAGAGGCACAGACATGCTTATTGTCTACCACTGAACAAACGCGATTATTCGTGGTCTCCCCCTTCGCGAGGACAATCTAGAAAAGCAGCTGACACTTTTAAGTGAGGAAAGTAGACACGCCTGTCGGCAAGCAACAACACATCCCAGGAAAAGGACTTGGAGATAGGCGGAGAGATCTTGGCAGTTGCTGATATAGTGGCGAAAATAGTTTCCCAGCCGTCTTCGTAAAGGTCAAGGTCGACGTTTATGATGTTGGGGGGAAAGGGAAGAATATTCGGGGAACAAAGCAGGCAATTCCACAATGCTCTCAAACGTCAGCCATGGAAGTGATGTTTCCTGTCTCAGAAGATAGAATCTGACACCCTCTCACCAAAATAGCATTATCTCTCTTTGTTGTTGTTCTGATTGTTTGTTTGAGATTTTCCTTACTGTTTTTTTTTTTACATATCATCTGAAGAGGGAGTGAATGCAAAAGTGACCAACATATGTTACGATAAACAGAATCTTAAACACTTCACACTAGCTGTCAATGACTAAATGCTACCAATGACAATTAAAAGATGTTGTACAACTTTGTCTGTTGGGTCACTTCCATTCTTGAATAGTTTAGTTCTTTAAATCATCTCTGGATCATCTGTGTGATTCCTATTGATGATATAACATCACCTTTTTGTTGGTTTCTGGACTCACCATTTTTGTGCTCGCCTGAAACGATCATATATATCTAAAAATTTTTGTTTTGTTTTTTGTTTTGACAACAACAAAAGACCATCACATTGCTGGCAAATCAGAACAAAACAACGATGTATGATGTCAGTTTGCATGGGAAATCTATTGTCATGATGTACAGAACAGGTATGTTTTTAAATAGGATCTTAAAGAGTCGTATTGAATCAGAGCGTCTAGAATTACAGGCAATGTCTTCATACTGTCGAAACCTGAGGGAGGTGGACCTCTGGCAATCTTGTTTCAGTCTTTACCACTGAGACTTTCAATCATCAGATGCGGAGTGAAAGTAAGGTACTGTTCTCTGTGCTTCTGGATTTTGAAGTATAAGGAAATTGCACGGGAAATATATACGAACAATATTATATTTCAAGCTGTTTACTCATGGCAAATCAAAATGAACATAAAAAAGGCATGCATGTTTTAACACAAGGTGTAGAAAGCACACGACAAAGCTTGGATGAATCAAACGTCACAGTTCTACTCATGGTGAATATTAATTTTAGTGGGCTGGCTATCAGCTCTTTGCTGTCTGATATCACCTAGGCAGTTAAATCTTTTTCAGTGGTACAAGACCTACACAGAATAAAACTCTTCTTCTTCTCCTAGTTTATTCTCTCCCCTCTCTCTCTCTCTCTCTTCTCCTCTCTCTCTCTCTCTCTCTCTCCTCTCTCTCTCTCTCATACACATGCATGCACTTTCTTTCTCTGTGTTAATTACTATCTTCCTCCTTCACTGTATTATGCTCCTGTTCTTTGTTTCTTTGTCATACCCCCCCCCCCCCCCCGCACACACACACACATACACACAAACACGCGCACGCACACACACACACACACACACACACACACACACACACACACACACACACACACACACACACACACACACACACACACCGCGCGCGCGCGCGCGCGAGCACACACACCAGAAAGTAGAAGCGAGTAAGTATTGATTGATATATACTTCCAGCATGGTGACAAATACGATCTATTTCACTGCTGACCATCCCTGTCTAGTAATGATAGAAATCAAACGCTGGTGATGGCAATCAACATGAGTGGGCAGGATGTGATCGTCGTCGTCGTCGTCGTCGTCGTGTGTGTGTGTGTGTGTGTTGTGTGTGTGTGTGTGTGTGTGTGTGTGTGTGTGTGTGTGTGTGTGTGTGTGTGTGTGTGTGTGTGTCGCGTGAGTGTGTGTGTGTGTGTGTGTGTGTGTGTGTGTGTGTGTGTGTGTGTGTGTGTGTGTTCATGTGAGCTTATGAGAGTCTGAAATTCTCTATCTCTCTCTCTCTGTTCACTCTCTCTCTCACACACACACGTGCGCACACGCACACACACACACACACACACACACACACACACACACACGCACGCACGCACGCACACACACACACAGAGAGAGAGAGAGAGAGAGAGAGAGAGAGAGAGAGAGAGGAGTGGATGGATGGAAGGGGGAGGAGAAAGAGAGGGATGGGAGAGGGTTGGACACACACACACACACACACACACACACACACACACACACACACACACACACACACACACACACACACACAATTACACTCACATACACACGCACGTGCGCACGCACGCACGCACGCACGCACGCACGCACGCACACAGACGCTGGTACATGGTCCCTCACGTTTTCCCCTAGCCCAGCTCTCTGTCCGTATTGGAGCGTGAAGGTATATTCACCCAGGACAGGCTCATCCAGTTGGGATAACAATATGTGTGTAACACATGTGCCTTCAGAAGGAACAACAAGGTTCTGGCACTGTAATGAGTCCATCTGCAAAATCATATGTGCACACATTTTTTTTTTGCGTTTACGTGCATGCTTGTTGCATTTCTTCCCTTCTTCCTCTCTTTCTTGCTTTCTTTCTTTCTTTCTTTTATCTTTTTCTGTCTTGGTGAATTTCTGTTCTCTCACGGTTCCTTTCCTTGAGATTTTATTTCATTTTTATCTTTCCTTCTTTCTTTCTTCCATTCTCTTCCTTCGATTCAGCCTTTCTTTCCTCTTACCTATTATCTTCAATCTATTTCACATCTATCATTTATTTATGTTTTCTTTCGTTTGCGTATTTGGTTGTTCGCGACCTACTTCCGTGTTTATACCTTTCAATCTTTCGTGTTTGCCTCGGTTCTGTTCTGTTTTTTTTTTCTTGTTTTGTTATGATGTTCGGCTGTTGATTATTTTTGGGGGGAAAGGGAGACCAGCTCGGTTCTGGCATTTGCATGAAACGTCTTTCAGCGCACTGGGCAAGGCAGGATAAAGGAGGGGGCATGCATGGAAATGCTTTCTTAGTAATGGCTGTGGACCTCGGCGCTCTTTCAGGAGAAGGGGTTTGGGGACCACCATTAAACCAGCGGGCAAGCCTGGTGATGTTCCTGGATGGCTGTTTACAGAGGGTCATAGGGTGCAGTCATTCTTGACTGACACACAGACACAGGCACACACAGACACAGACACAGACACAGACACAGACACACACACACACACACACACACACACACACCTCTCTCTCTCTCTCTCTCTCTCTCATTCTCACACACACAAGCACACACACACACACACATGCACACACACGACCACACACGATCACACACGCGGGCGCGCGCGCGGGCATATGCACACACACACACACACACACACACACACACACACACACACACACACACACACACACACACACACACACATTCTATCAGTCATGATGTATAATAGGTTCGTTTTATATTTTTGTGAATGTGTCTGTGTGTGCACCTATTCCTTTTGAGGGGGATAGTATATATAGGGTTGTATTTGCACCCACCACCTATACACTATTTTCAATATGCAGTGCACTTGTAAAATACATGCAACTGGCTTGGACACGAGAGACTCTAGTGCCTAATGTTTGAATCTTGCCAGTGTTCTTTTTCCCTTCTGCTATTCAAGCGCCCGACAAGTGAGTGATCTGTGTGCTAACCATTCTGATTTGAAAACACCTCACACTCCTGGGTGCGGCATGCGCCTAGTTGGCGTAAAGTAACTCAGGGCAAAAAGGCAGTTGTTCTGGGGGAAATTCTATAGGCAAATGCATTCGGAAAAGTAACTAATAAATACAGGCAGAGTGAATTCAAAGAGAAAGAAGAAAAAGAAAAAAGAGAAGAGGCACAGCTCTCTAACAGCGTGATTTCGTTGTAACGTTGAAGTTATCCAATCCTATCTAAACCAGTCCAATCCAACCTAGATCCATGCAGTACAGTCTAAAACAATGCAATGCAATGCAATACAATAAATACCATGTGTTCCATGAATAGTATAGCTCTATTGGACGCTGTGATTTTTTTGGTTGAAACAAACTGGGCAGAAGGGTAGGAACTGAATGAGCACTTCAAGGCAGTAGAATTAAGCCTTTTGGCTTGTTTTCTTTGTATGGTCTTTTCTGTTAGAACACATTTCCCCTTGTCTTTTCTTTTCCTGTTTCCAGAGGATACGTTGGCATTCACTGGTGCCAGTTCATATTGAACATACGCAGGAGAGCACCTACTAAGCAACACTACTCACAATTCCTTGGTTTGTTGCCGAACCAGCGTGAACGAACGATCCCCCAGGGGTCTCCATCCTGTACATGAAACGACAGTACCCAAGATGGGTGTATACGAAATAAACTCACTGCTGAAAAGACCGTTATAATTGAAACTAAACTGCGGCTGCTTCACCAGGGGAAAAAAGCCATTCAGTATGGGCCCTTTTTCCTAGGCACACTCTTCCCCACTGCAAACATTACTTATTTGGGGCAAAGGGAACAAAACCAACTAGAATTCTCTATTCATTAAAATGAAACAAATACAAAAAAAAAACTAAACAGAATCTCAAACACACACACACACACACACACACACACACACACACACACACACACACACACACACACACACACACACACACACACCACCTAAGACGTCGCTGCCATCATTATGACCAAGGAAGACTTGGGAAAGGAAACAAAAGCAGCATCTGATGAGGTCATTTAGGAGATCCACGGGGATTACAAGACTGAATCGGGGGATGTTTATGAACACCCCTGCCAGCTCTGAGACAAGAAAGCCAGGAGCCTGGATCTGGCGGAGTTGTTGACAGCTGGAAGAGAGGAGTAATGTCAGGATTAGCGTTGCTGAGGAAGGCGCAGACAGAGAATGGACAGTGTTTTTTTTTAGTTAGAAAGAAGATGGAGATATGGTCCTTATCAATCAACATTCATTTATTTACGTTTTCATTTACTTCCTTATTCTGGTACTTTTTCGTCTATAGTAGATGGAATTACGTCTCTGAATTTTCTCTATCTACTCTCTGTCTGTCTGTCTGTCTGTCTGTCTTGTCTGTCTGTCTGTCTGTCTCTCGTCAGTTCCTTCTTCTTCTCTAGTTTATTTTTTGTCTACTCCATATGCGTTACTTTCTTTGCTTAACCTTTTATTTTCTCATCTCCCCCACCTCCCACCCTCGACTCTTCCTAAAACAATCCAGCCAATATCCATAATTTGAAATGAACAAAACATGGCAGTTTATGACAGTCGTTCTGAATAGAATAAAGTGAATCATAACACACTTTATTTCAGATCATGCCAGAGTCAGCAGAATACCACTTTGAGGACAGCCAGGCACACACGTGCACTGGAGGTGAGTGTTGTTGTTGTTGTTGGAGTACCCTGGCTAAAGACTCCAGAGATCACCCGAACAGCTGAATCATTTGAACGCTATGGTACAAATGCATCAGCTAGGGATGAGAACATTACATGTGTGACCGTTTTTGATTACCCCGCCACGTGGGCAGCCACACTCCCACTTCGAGGGATTTTGGAGACTGATGGTGTTATGCTAGGAGCTTGTCACGACTGAAGACAATCCCCACATAACTATACAGATTATAACAACATTTTGATATAGTATTGGTGTTCTAGCCTATGACAGTTGGTTTGACACATCCTTAAGCCAAGGCATGGAGGTGAATTAATTGAATTGTAAAGTCTACACCTGCATTAAGTGATATGGCAGACGTGCATAACCATTCCATGAGTGTGGTGAAGGGGAATGTCTAGCAGTACATTTATACTACCAGAACGACAACACGTTTTCCTGGGATAACTATAAAGCCTTTTTTCATGTTGAGATCCTAAGGTTTGAACTTGCAGTCCGCTGAAAGCGCTCACATGTCTCTGACTGACTATAACAGTCATACGCCCAGTGCTTCGTTCAAAATACTTGTGCACTCATGAAATGAGAGCACATCACCAAAGCTCATTGGCAGAATGGTTGTTGGCCCTCACGGACATTCAGCCATTAGCGGCCCCGGGTGTAACGAAAAGTTTTAACTCCCCGAATGGTTTAACTCCCTGGGAGTTAAACTGTTCATATGTAAATTTTAACTCCCCGGGAGTTAAACTAGAATGACTCCCACCCTGTGCCAAAATAACTCCACTCAGTAAAACTTCAAAATGTTCTAAAATCTTTTTTGTACAAGTGTCAACAAATTCTTGAAACATTAAGGGGGGAGTCATTTTGTACATATATCAGACTTAACTCCCACCCTGTAACAGAATGACCCCCCTGGGAGTTAGTACAGATTAACTCCCGGGAGTTAATCCAGGCGTGTAAAAGTTTAACTCCCTGCCCACTAAGGGGAGTCAGTTTTCACAGTTTAGAATAACTCCCATGGGAGTTAATTTGTACACGTGTTTTCTGACTCCCAGGGAGTTACTTTGTAACAGAGGGGAGTTAATCTGATCACGACTAAGATGACTCCCCACCCACCTATTCCCAGGTGTCTTTCGGTAAGAGAATGGAGAAGGGGATTTAATGTTCATGATCATCATCATCATCATAGGAAAGGAAATGTCCGTGTACATATTCATGTGCTCATCTATGCATGTCCTTGATATTTTACTATGCCTTTTTGTATATAATCTGTATGTAAAGTCTGTATATACATGAATTAATGGTTTGATGCCTTTGGTAGAAATACTGTACCTTCAGTTTTTGGGATTCTCTCTCTCTCTCTCTCTCTCTCTCTCTCTCTCTCTCTCCTCTCTCTCTCTCTCTCTCTCTCATGGAATCTATGCGACTATCAAACAGTCACCCGTAAGTGTAGGCCATTACACTCAAATGGTGTAGAAATGGAAATTTTCAATTTTTCATTGTGTCATGCCGCCAAATTAGGGAGTGAGGGGGGAAGGGGGGGGGGGGGGGGGGGGGGGGGTTGAGAGGGTAAGGAAGGGTGGGAGAGAATGACGAGTAGTCGCGACGTGACGTAAAATTGTTTGTATTGACTTGCTACATCTGGGAGAGAAGGAAGGAGAAAAAGGGTTGGCATAGATTTGAAATTTGTGTGTGAGACACATGGGATAGAGAAAGGGAAGGGGGGGGGGGGGGGTGTTGGTGCCTGTTTTTGTACAATTTGTACAAGAGGGTGGCTGCTTGGGACCGATCTGATGAAGTTTTCAAGTGACTCGTCACAGGTGTGGTGGTGTGCGTGTGCCAAGCTAAAAATGAAAGTCGGCCAGCCAATCCAGAAAAACACACATTTTTCAGAAATGAAATGAGGCAGGGAACAGTAAACGATAAACAGTAAACAAGTTGGGTATTTTGCTCCCATAAGAAAACCTAACACAGAGTTACTTTATTCAGACTGGCACAGCCTTTAAACTTGAATAAAGTCAGACAAATACATAGACGAACAATCTAATAGTGGGGGAAAACAAGCGCAGGCCAACAACTGAACTATCTTCATAGTAATGACTTGGCAAAGATTTGGACTTAAGGAGGGGCGGGGGGTGGGGGGTGTGCAATTTGAAGATGTAGAACTGGAACATGAAATTAAGAAATATGTTACAGATATAAAAGCTTTATATCTGTAACATATTTTCTTAATTTCATGTTCCAGTTTCTACATCTTCAAATCCACACCCCCCACCCCCGCCCTCCCTAAGTCCAAATCTTTGCCAAGTCATTACTATGAAGATAGTTCAGTTGTTGGCCTGCGCTTGTTTTTCCCCACTATTAGATCGTTCGTCTATGTATTTGTCTGACTTTATTCAAGTTTAAAAGGCTGTGCCAGTCTTGAATAAAGTAACTCTGTGTTAGGTTTTCTTATGGGAACAAAAAATACCCAACTTTTTACACATTTTTCAATAAAATCAGGACACGTGACTAATTCACAGAAACCAATAATATCGAGGAAACAATTCTACCTGACAAGTCTTGATTTGGCAAGTAGTATAAGAACACACACACACCACACAACACACACACCACACACACACACACACACACACACACATTTCGAAAAAATATATAGATGCATGGGTGGTAGCGAGGAGCGGGGAGTCGGTGGTGGGTGGTGGTGGGAGTCATTCTGGTGGTATGTCAGAATAACTCCCTGGAGTCAAACTCAAACACAGAGGGAGTTAGTTTTTTATGTTCTAGTTTAACTCCCAGGGAGTTAAAATTTACAAATAAACGGTTTAACTCCCTGGGAGTTAAACCATTCGGGGAGTTAAAACTTTTCGTTACACCGGGCAGTATTGGAGGAGCTGAGCGACAGATTGTTAATCAGGAAATACATTCGATGCGCCATGTGGGTTCCTACTCACGTGACTGAGTGCACGTGCAAGACATGAAGTGTGTGTAAATCGAGACTGCTAGTTACTGACCATGGTGTATGAATGCAACATGAGCTAGAGAAGGTGATGTTGGTTTTTCAATACAGAACTGACGTGAACATCTCTCTCTCTCTCTCTCTCTCTCTCTCTCTCTCTCTCTCTCTCTCTCTCTCTCTCACAAGTTCACACACACACAAGTTCACACATACACATAATCATCACTGCTATTCCACGCTATTCTTTCGTTCTGGTAACGCTGTGAAAAGAATAGATATAAAACGCTTGTCCGTTTTAGCGTAAACAAGGCAATTTTCACTAAAATTATCAGCCAGGAAATAAGAAGACGAAGGATTAGGGGAGTCTGAACTGGATTTATTTTCAACAGCGTCCTCCATCCCCCATTCTGCAGAAAATCAAAACACACATTCACGCGCGCGCGCGCGCGCGCGCGCGCACACACACACACACACACACACACAACACACACACACACACACACACACACACACACCAAATGAAAACAAGTGAAAACAAATTGAAAAAAAAAAAACCGTCTGTGAATATCTGGTCACGTATCAAATTTGCTTTCGATTTCCTGCCTTCGTTTTATAAAGAATGGAAATCAAACTAATGCACTTAAAAACAGTCTTCCAAGTTCCAGATTTGCAGATACTCGTAATGGATTCTTTCCAGAATAAAGGATAAGTGAATGACAGGTTGAAAATCTACTATCGTGTTTTTTCCTCTGTTTTCTACCCTCTAAGACAGTGTAATGCGTGATCCAGTGAAACTTTGAGTCCAGGAAAAATGTGAATAAAACAACAAGAGAGAGAGAGAGAGAGAGAGAGAGAGAGAGAGAGAGAGAGAGAGAGAGAGAGAGAGAGAGAGAAGCCACGCTGTACATTTCGCTCGCTTGCCATATACTTCAGCAGCAAATCTTGAAGATACGCAGCACAACAGTGTTCTTGTCGATCTGCCAAACGGCATCAGT
>CM065718.1:29162513-29185013 GCA_033310375.1 Conus canariensis
CGCATAGCTCTTATAAATTTCCACAGGCAAAGAATCATAGAATACAATATCCTGGCATTGAACTAAAATACCACTGACATTGCACATGTTGTCATTTTGGACTGGGAAAATGTGTCTCAATATAATTTTCTAAAGCAACACAAAAGATGCCTGGACAACAACAACACGTAACGTATTTCTAAACAGACATGGCAGATGGTGCAAAGATGAAAAAAAAAAAAAAGACAATGGAGAAATCAAAGAGACAAAGGTGTCAATCAGTCCTTGATGCGCCTATGATCCAGTCATTAGCAGGGACACATTTGAAAATTTGAATATACTGTAAAATATACTGGTTATTACCCTACCCTATATTGACGTGGTAGATAATGTCCCTATTCTCATATTCCATGCCAGCAGGATATAGTTGGGTTGGGATGGGGGTGGAATAGGGAGTTTTACTAACATTTTTTACAAGCTTGGGAGGACACAGTGAAAATCCTGCTATGCTTGTCTATTTGCTATGTTTCCCTCGTCCGCTCTACCATCATTCTTCTTTCAATTCTTCTTCACTATCTCCTCATCTTTAATGTATTGTTTTAAACAGATCTGTTGCTTTAAAGTACAAAACTTGAAACACACACACACACGCACACACACACACACACACACACACACACACACACACACACACACACACACACACACACACACATATACACACGCACACACACACGCACGCACACACACACACACACACACACACACACACACACACACACACACACACACACACACACATTTCACAAGTACATTAATATCTGCAGCAACATCAATAAACATCAATGTGGCATTATTACAAACATCACCATTCAGTGACAACCAGCAACCCCACCTTACAACAAACCATAGAAACACGTACAGAAAGCGAAGGGACCAACCAGTTAGCCGAGTAAAGAGCAGAAAGCTAATCTGGAAGAAGGTTAGCAGGCTGTATACATAGACCTAAAGATCAGAAAGGGCAGTGGAAAGATGGGGGAGGGGGGGGGGGGAGGGGAGGAAGTAGAGGCGCAGTGCTGCTCATTCTGTACCACTGAACAAACACGATTTCTTCGTGGTCTCTCCCTCCGCAAGAACAATCTAGAAAGGCGACCGACGCTTTTAAGTGAGGAACGTAGACACCCCCGTTGGCAAGCAACAGCAGATCCTTGGAAAAAAAAAACACACCTGGAGCTGGGCGAAGAAGTCTTGACAAATGCTGATATAGTAGAGAGAACAGTTTGTCAGTAGACTTTTGTGAAGGTCGAGATCGACGTCTGTACTGTTGGCGGGGGTGGGGTGGGGGGGGTGGGTGGGGGGGGGTGTTTCCATGGGAACAAAAGAGCCAGTCCTGCAATGCTCTTATCGTCAGCTATGGAAACGATGTATGTTTCCTGTCTTGGGCAAACAAAACCTGTCATCCTTTTTTACCAAAATAGCATTCTGTCTGTTTGTTGAGTTTTTTCTGTGTTGTCGTCATTGTTGTTCCTGTTGCTGTATATTTGGGTTTGCATTGTTACTGGGTACACCATCTGGTGGAAAAAACAAATGCATAAATGGCTGGCATACTAAAGGAAAATCACATTAACTGTCCATTGGTAACAGCTGCCATTGACTAACGAAAAATTTGCCACAATGGTATCTGTTAGATCTTTTCGATTCGTGAACAGCTTGGCACTTTATATCTACATTATATCATCCGTGTGACAGATATATGATAGCGTATTTTTTGTCACTTTCTGGGCGTCGCGATATTCTACTTGTCTGTAACAGCGATGTTTGTCATTCAAAGTTTTTTGTTTTTTTTTTGCACGGGGTGTTTTTGTTGTTACGTTTTTAACATAATGGTACTGGAATGACCCGAACATTTCCAAAATAGATTTATCGCATTGTTAACACCCCAGAACAAACACCTCTGCATGATGTCAGTTTGTGCAAAATACTCGGACAATCGACCCCAGGATCACATGATGAAAATGGGGAAGTAAATATGAAACTCGCAGAAGCAGGAGTGACATGCACTGAAGAGCTGCATTGCCTGCAGGTTGGATTGATCCATCTAGCTGTTCAGCCAAAATAAATTTTACCTGAAAGGTACATTTGGTTTCATTTTCTCAATAAACAGCATCACCTGTTTGCAAGATGTTTTTTTTTCCTGTTCTACATAAAACGAGTCGATTCCCTAACAATGTTCGGTTGGTTTTTTTCTGTGCCACGCTAAACGAAAAGTCGTAGTTGCAAGCATAAAGCAATGTGGTTTTCGTTCATACTCAAATGATATGAACATTTTACAAGCATATACTCCAGGACTTTTATTACATGTCGATATTATTTCTTTTGCAAGGAAGCTAAGGGGTAGGGAATGGAGAGTTCGCAAAGTCAAAATATTATAACTTGTTTGGAGGCAAAGAAACTGTCTCCTTACAAAAGCAAGCCGTTTTTTTTCTGACATAACATAACCTGATGGAAGGCACTTGTCAGGAATTATGCCTAAATTCCTGACAGGTACAAGCATTTTATCGTCGTGTTGTCTGAAAGTATATGCAACACGTCTTTTGTAGGGTGTTTTAAGCCTTGAAGGTTACAACACACAAGAAGCAGTTTCACTTTTTATATACAGATCACATAACATTTTCAGCCAAATACAACAAAGTGTAATGGTTTTGAATATATCAAGACAATCGTAGTAAGCTGAGTGACTGCAAGTGCATGGATAGCTAGCTTCCACTGCTTGGCTCCGAGAGATTTTTCTACACATATTCCAGAACAAATGAGAACACTTATCAGCATCCACTCCAATTAAGGGGAAAAACATAACTTCAAGAGATGGACGCGTGTATAAGGGGAAGGGGACATGAAACGTAATCCATCCCCAGTGAATGATTCATGACCTTGCTTGTTTTTCTCCGTTGGAGATCAGCACGACCAGCAGGTGACAGCTATTTCACTTTATGAAGAGCTCATCAGGATTGCTGTGGATCCTGCCTACCTGCTGATGACAAGCACTCCCAAATAAGCAACAACAACAACAACAACAAAAAGAATTAACACAAATGAAAATGCATGAATAAAATCAAATAAAGTAAATAACAAAAGCTAAATTTGATGCTTTCTGGGTGTCCTAGTTTCGTAAAATCTTAAAATCTAACACTATGTTGCACTGTGTATTTAGTAATAAAAAAAAACAAGTATTTCATAGTAACACTGACAGACCATTTCTTGAGAGCTGGTGCTACGTTGCCGTGAAAGTGCTTGGCTAGGAATAACAGTAGACGCATTTAGCAATACTGGCAGTTTACCGTTCAGCGTGTAATGTTGCCATTGTTCGTTTGTTATTTTGGCGAACAGTGTTAAACGCCAGCCGGACTCTAGTGCGTGTAGTCTGGGAAACCAGATCTCGATTGTCTGCATTGAGTTCGAAACCGTATTTTGCTGAGAACGAAAATGTAAACAAATTGACAGAAGTATTCGGGGCCAGAATAGCTCAGTTGGTAGAGCACCGGACTCGTGATCCTGGGGTTGCGGGTTCGATTTTCGGTACAGGGTGATTTTTCCCTCGGAGTTAATATTGGTTCTGACTCCATTCACCATACAGTCCTTCGAATGAGACTATAAACCGAGGTTCCGTGCGTGAACGCACGCACAACATCTTGCACACACGTAAAATCCCATCACCAACTTTCGCAAGAGAAGGCCAGTTTGGCCGTTGGTATGGATGACACGTTACACATAGCATGCATCTTCCCCGAAGATGGAGTATGGCTGCCTTAATGGCGGGATAAAAAACGGTCATACACACAAAACTCCACTGCCTGTCTATACAGGCAGTGTCCGCAGGACTATCAGCCTGCGTATGCAGAAAGAAAAAAAAAAAGAAAAAAAGAAAAGAAGACCAGCCGCCGTGGCGAAGTGGTTAGCGTCGCGGACTCCCGGCTGGGAGGTCGTGGGTTCGAATCCCATCAGAAGTCATGTGGTTTTTCTGCCCCGACCGGCTCCTACCCAGAGTTGAGTTGCTGCGGACTCAGTTGGGAAGACTGGGACCACACAGTCGAGTTTCATCCACTTAATGGATGCGTTTCTGAGAGTGTTGCTCAAATTTCCTGACCAACGCTGCAGGTGCCTGTATCTCTGGGCCTGGTTGACGCCGGGATACATTATGAAAGGAAGCGTAGAGTACAGCCCTGTCATGTTGTCTCAAACCGAAATGGAAATCCGTAGCATCATCTTAATCATCCTCATTCTCATCGATCAGCATAAAAAAAGTCTCAAATTCTGTGGCCCTTCATGCCCTGCTCTCATGGTGACCTCAATTTCGATGTCCTCTCCACGTCTGTGGCTTTGGTTTGGTTCCGTCGGGGTCACCGGTATCGGCGAGTTCATGGGGGCTGTCGTTGGACGGACGTGGTGGCGCCCTCCGGAGGGAGAGCTCACTCACGCCGGCTCCGCGACTAAGCAATTATTGTCGTCAGTAGGGGGCTTAGTAGGTGGTGTCCTGCGTATGTTAGATCAGAACAGGCGCCACTGAACACCACCGAAGTGACTCGGCGGCAGTGCAGTGTCTCCTCCGGTGGGTTGTCTCTTGACGACTTGACATTGACTGCTCCCTGTGGATTGCCGGTCCGGGGTTGCGGCGGGGCCGACCGGGCTGTGGCTGTGGACGGGGTGTCGGAATGAGCGGCGTGGGTGCACTGAGGTGGCGTAGTGGTTGGGACAGCAAAAAAAAAAAAAAAGAAGAAGAAGTATTCCATTCTAAGAACATTATTGGGAGTAGATGCTACAGAGGAGCGAAAACAGTGGTAAACTTTTAGAAATGATGGCGGAAAGACGAGACGAGCATACGCGAAACCGATCACTGCCAGACGAACAATGTAGGATCTGAACAGCAGAGGCCACAAAGAAAGTGATATGTTGTGTCTAGCAGCCAAGTCTTTCGCCATGCCAAGGTCGGTAAAACCTTCCAGTTGTAAACACAGAGATGATTAGTTGCAGGTCATCCAGAGGAAAACTGAAGACGTACAATGTTTTCTGGATATTCCGGAGATAAAAAAAAAGTGATATTTTCCTGGGTAGTAGAAATAGAATTTTGTTTTCGTGACTTTACCAGACAAAAGAAGTTTGGCAGCGAATAAAAAAAAGGACAAAAGCTGACGAGGACGGAGCAAGTTTTTTTTTTTTCTAATTTACACACACACACACGCGCGCGCGCGCGCGCACGCACGCACGCACGCACGCATGCACGTACACACGCACGCACTACACACACACACCACACACACACACACACACACGCACACACACACACACCACACACAACACACACACACACACACACACACACACACACACACACACACACACACACACACCACACAGAGTGAAGTGTAGAGTCATTTGCCTAGGCGGAAGCGAAGAATATTTTTTTGCAAATATGACCAGACACAATTCGGGTCTACTTTGTGAAAAGCTCCGCAGATATTGCGTTGGGGGCTGGCTGGAAAGAGAAGATGGGGTGAGAGCTTGTCGTGTCTAGCAGACGAGAAGACTGAATTTTGAGAGAGAGAGAGAGAGAGAGAGAGGAGAGAGAGAGAGAGTAGACGACGGAGAGAGAGAGAGAGAGAGAGAGAAAAGAGAGGAGAGAGAGAGAGAGAGAGAGACAACCCGTATACTCCTACTGTTTGATAACCTTTATATTCTTATGACAATTGCATGAGAGAGAGAGAGAGAGAGAGAGAGAGAGAGAGAGAGAGAGAGAGAGAGTCCTGCAGGCATAGGTAGACAGACGTGTAATAGATGGCACTCTCTCCAAGAGAGAGATATTGTCTGACAGGAAGTCACGTAAATCACTGGTAAAGCTGTGGGCAGAGAGTCTTTTTTTTTTTGCGATTTGTCAGAGCTGGATTAACTGGAAGGTTCTGCCCCACCTCCTCCCCTTTCCCTTACCCCCCTCTCGGCCATCCCCACTCCCACACCTACCCCTTTTTCCTTCTCTCTAGACCCCTCTTCCACCCCCACCCCCTCTTGAAAAAAAAAAGACAAAACTTAAAGAAAAACATTTCCATCGAGTAGGGCGGACACACAATGTTGTTGAGAAACAGAGAGAGACACGTGCAATTCTCTCTCTTTTCCGTCTTTTCATAATGCTCCTACTCTTTTTTCCCCCCCCATACGAAACAGACATGTCTGTGGGTCTGTCTGTCTGACTGTTTGCCTGACTATCTATCTGTCTGCCTGCCTGACTGTCTATCCATCTGAATGTGTGCGTCTGTCTGTCTGTCTCTCTGTCTGTCCCTGTCTCTGTCTCCCTCTCTCTTTCTCTCTGCATATAATAATTATGTGCAGATGAAGAATTGTTTGTTAAGTATTAAGAATGTTAATGGATATATGTTTCAAAGCAGGCGATGAGAAAATATCTTGTATACGTGGAAACATGGTAAGGGGTGCAGGGATGACTTTTCGTGAGAGCCCCGACATCATCTAGCCGTGTGCAGAACACGAAAGAGACTTCGTATTGTGGAACAATTATACATGAGACATGGAGATAGATTCTCTAGGTGCCCGAGATAGAGGAAGAATAGCGACAAAGATTCGCACGGAGCTGAATCTCCACAAAGAAACCATCATCTTGCACTAGCAACAGCCTGACGTCACAGGGAAGATGCACACATCATTATTCGCAAATGGAACCAACACGATCATGGACTTCCGAATGTCAGCACAGGGATCGAGAAACCAGGGTATGGCCCAGAATCAGAGTACCCGATCAAGGATCCAGATCCAGATCAGCGACCAGATCACGCGTGGGCTTCGACCACAGAGTGACCAAAGGGATCCCAAAACAGACGACGACCAAGTTCATCCACATATGGATGGACAGGACCAGGCAATCCGATCTAGACACAGTAACTCAAGAAGCTAGATTTTGGACCCCATCACGGGACCAGAATCTGGAACGGGAAAGGGATGTGGGGGTGGGGGCTGGAATGGCCATCAGCGGACCAGGTCAAGAAGTGACCAGACCGGAGGGAACCAGACCGGAGGACCACATCAAAGGAACCAGATGGGGTGGGGGGTGGAGGGGGAGAGGGGTTGGGGGGGGGGGGGCAGATCCAAGGGATCAAGTGATGAAACACCAGATCCAGGGAAACAGATCATGAAGAATGGGGAGCAGGGGGTTATGAAGGTGATAGGGGAATGGGGGTTAGGGGAGGGGGGGGGGGGGGGCGATGAAGTGGAGCGGATCATCATCAGAGAAGTGTAACGAAGCACACAGAGAGAAGGACCACAACGCGTACCCGGTATTCCGAACAGCGAGAGAACAATGTCGAGATCTCCGACCCAATCACAACTCCACAAACGACTAGTGTGGGAAATATGAACAACAAAAAGCAAAAACAAACAAACAAACAAACAGACAAACAGACAAACAAACAATCCATGTGTTCAGCAGCCACAAGCTAGAAATCAAAGCCAGCAAAAATGTGACATTGAAAGTGGCAAAACAGCAACAACGTACGTAGCAAGGAACACTTTGTCAACAACAACAACAACAATAATAATAACAAAACAGACACGAAAAGGAAGTTATTTGTCATATGATAATGTACATGTCTTAACAGTGATGCGCAAGTACAGGCGATTCAAAGGTAGCTTAGTGCACACACACACACACACACACACACACACACACACACACACACACACACACACACACACACATAAACACACACACACACACATACACACACACACACACACACGCGCGCGCGCGCGCGCGCGCACGCACACCTGGGACGGGTAAGAAAATGGGACCGGGAGGGACGGGGTGGGGGTGGAGAGCGGAAAACGAGTTTGAAATGCAGGAGGCAGTGTGATGATGGTAGGGGGAGTGAAGGTGATGGGGAGGGGTGGAAAAAGGGGAGGGGGTGGGGGTATATGTAAATATTTTCTGCAGGGAAAGAAATGTTACAAACACACAAGCATGTGTATGATGCTAAAGTCTCTACCCTTCTTGTTCACAGTGATTTCGTGTGTGTGTGTGTGTGTGTGTGTGTGTGTGTGTGTGTGTTGTGTGTGTTGTGTGTGTGTGTGTGTGTGTGTGTGTGTGTGTGTGTGTGTGTGTGTGTGTGTGTGTTGTGTGCGTGCGTGCGTGCGTGCGTGCGTGCGTGTGTGTGTGTGTGTGTGTGTGTGTGTGTGTGTGTGTGTGTGTGTGTTCAGACTATACTGACATACACGTCACCGGTTGATCATTTTGCTGCCATAGTGGTTTACGCTGCCGTCGGCGTAAAGAGCAGTACGCCATTCGTGTTCAGTCCATTTTGAGAACGCTAAGAAAGGGTCACACTCTAATTCCTGCGTAGCCCATACTCCTGGAAGTCGTAGCACTGTCCCCCCCCCCCCCCCCCCCCCTCATTTTTTCATCTCTCTTACGTTGCGAGTGCAGTATTTTGTACGAAGTTATGGGACAATTCCATATTCCACTGTACTGATAGTTCATTTGCTCAATAATCCCACTGCTAAATATCCCCCCCCCCCCCCCCACACACACACTTCTCTTGCTTCCCTGCGACATTTGCATATGCGCGCGAGCGAGGTCTTTAGCTGTGGTACGGGAAAGATTTCCTTTTGCATCCCCTCCCTCAGAGCTTCTTGCCATCGTGGGAGGGTATATTGAGTAGATGGAATATCGAGCAAGGGAAGTGTCGAGTGTGTGTGTGGTGTGTGTGGGGGGGGGGGGGGGGGGGGGGGGGAGGGGGGTATCAGTAAGCTCTTGAATTTTTTCTTTTGTCGCCAAGAAAAAGACACTTCAAATCCCCATAGTTTTCTTTTACCTTTTTTTTTAAAAATTAGATCTCCGCAGGCTGGGCCGAGTCAGCGCTTAGGGGCATCTAAACTGCGACACGTGTCGGGCATCTGACAGAGACGGCGGGGCAGTTGGCCGACGCCTTGGCTTGGAACCTGAAGATGGTGACTTTATTGGTCACGGTCCAGCTGATACACATGGCAATGTTGTGCATATGCATAAAAACTCTCCGCAGCCCAAAAAAAAGTCAGAATTCAATGAAAATCTTTAAAAAGGCCCGCGCGCGCGCCTGTGTTTGTGCGTGCGTAAGTGCGTGCGTGCGTGCGCGTGTGTGTGTGTGTGTGTGTGTGTGTGTGTGTGTGAGAAACACCCACGGTATGAATATTCATTCTGCGTGTGGGTTTTTTGTTGTTGTTGTTTTTTGCAGGAACTACATAGCCACGACAACCACGCGCACGCACGCACGTACGCGAACTTACACGCGCGTTCGTATTTATGTGCATGTGTGTGTGTGTGTGTGTGTGTGTGTGTGTGTGTGTGTGTGTGGTGTGTGTGGTGTATGGGTGTGTGTGTGTGTGTGTGTGTGTGTGTGTGTGTGTGTGTGTGAGAGAGAGAGAGAGAGAGAGAGAGAGAGAGAGAGAGAGAGAGAGAGAGAGAGAGAGAGAGAGAGAGAGAGAGAGAGAATACGGCAAACAGATGGGCAGCGACTGTGTGCATACAGCCATCACTTCACCTTACGATTTCATGCTTGTGTGTTTGCCTTTTCTTTCAGGCATACACAGAAACGGCAGTGTGACCCAAAACGCCTGTGATACACATTAAAATAGTATTTATCCTGTGCACTGAACGTAGGGTCCCACACATCAAATCCCTTAGATGACATCGCATTGAGCTCTAAACAAAACGTAGCGTCAAAGGTTCAAAGCGTTATAGGAAATACACTACACACATCGTGCATTGTCCATTCCACACGTCAAACCGCTGTTCTTAAACACAATCACTACACTACGCTTATGCAAAGTTGATGTACTTAGCACTTGGATCTTGGGAACAACTTCTCCGGTAACAACAACAAGACGCGATAGAAAACAAACAGCAATCATGTATAAATCAATACTGAAGGATATATGATGGGCATGGACATACGTTTAACGGCACAAACAAAGCAGATGCTATGTTCAATACGAGTTCGCCAAAAGAGATCGACCAATGCCAGACTCAATACAGAGGCAAAATGAGTTTTCTTGAGCGTCCGCCCAGAATACCATTATGTACACATTGAATAAAGTCAAGAAAGCATCATTGTGTAATCACAAACATTTCAGTTTGTTTCATACCATCACAAATGAAAAAAATCGATCTGCGTGTTTAAACACACACACACACACACACACACACACACACACACACACACACACACACACACACACCACCACCACCACGCACGCACACGCACACACACACACACACACACACACACACACACACACACACACACACACACACACACACACACACTCACACACACACACGGGCGCATTGGCGCACATGGATGTACTCTTCTTATATACGAGTAATCGAAGATGCAAAATTGCAGGCTGCATTTAATAAATTACAAAAAAATAAAATTAAAATTAAATAAAATTAAAAAAATAACACAAAGCATGTATGTCAGATATAACTGGAAACGACATATCTGGATGGGTGAATGATGAATAGATAAATAGATAAGTAAATAAATAAACAAATAAATAAATAAATAAATAGATAGATATAAAGTGATAATTTACACATTTCTTTAAGTCTGACAACAATTGACAGATCGATAACGCCTCCAGGAACTTCTTCTTCTTCTTCTTCTTCTTCTTCTTCTTCTTCCTCTTCTTCTTTTAAGTAAAAATCCCATTTGATTAAATCGGCTAATAAAAAATTGACGGTCCAATACCCAAAAAACGTCAGGAGAATCCAGTGACAGTGGTCAGTTGTAATGCGTTAGTCTATGGGGGGAAAAGTGGATCCATATAATAACTCAACACGGGTAAGCTAGTCATATCTCCAATAAAAGATGAATTAGTTAGCTCCTATGAGAGAGATAAGCCCGTTAAATCGCTCGACGAGATAAAATAAGTCACATCCTTGGGAAAGATGGGTAAGTCATTTCTATCGAAGAAAAAACAACAACAAACAAACAAACAAGTTAGTCAAATCCTATATAACGCCAGTCAGTCAAATCTCTCTGTAAAGAAAGGCTGATTGCATCCTTAACAAAGATGAGTTGGTCAACTATCTTAGAACAGGACACGTTAGTCAAATGCCCGATAGAGGTGAGTTGGTCAACTATCTTAGAACAGGACACGTTAGTCAAATGCCCGATAGAGGTGAGTTGGTCAATTATCTTAAAAAAATTGGGAAGGTTACTTAAATCACAAATGCAGGTGAGCTGTCTTACCACTTAGTAAGAAAATAGTCATTTTCCTAATAAAGCTGAGTTGGTCAAATCTCTGTTCAAATTCAATTCATATTGTTTATACCTTAGTCTTTTTTTTCCTTTAGTCACTTTGCTTAGAAAGGTAATTGGTCAACTACCTTAAAAGGGGAAGGTTACTTAAATCCCCAGTGCAGGTGAGCTGTCTTACCACTTAGTAAGGAAATAGTCACATTCTTCATAAGCTGAGTTGGTCAAATCTCTGTTCAAATTCAATTCATATTGTTTATACCTTAGTCACTTTGCTTAGAAAGGTGAATTGGTCAACTATCATAAAAGGGGAAGGTTATTTAAATCCCCAATGCAGGTGAGCTGTCTTACCACTCTGTAAAGAAATAGTCGCATTCCTAATATAGCCGAGGTATCAAATCTCAGTTTAAATTCAATTTGTTTAAATTCATGTTGTTTATGCCTTAGTGTTTTGCCAATGAAGGTGAGTTGGTAATTTTTCTCGATGAATAATTAAAAAAAGAATATTATCATATTCCTGATAAAGTAAATTTCTGTTCAAATTCAATTCACGTTGTATATAATTATGTAAGTCGCTTCCACAAGAAAGGTGAGTTGGTCAAATTTCTCCATGAGGAATCAAAATTGTCGCATTTTCTGTAAAATTGAGTTAGTCAAATCTCTTAATAAGGAAAATTTAGGCATATCCCAGGTAAAGGCGAATCAGTAAAATCTCCAGATAAGGAAAAGTAAAAGACACGCCCTATAAAGTCGAGCTTGTCAAATCTCTAGAGAAGAAACAATTAGTCATATTCCAGGTAGAGTTAAGTCAGTCAAATCACTACAAACATTACTCACATCGCTGAAAAAAAAAGATGAAGTGGTCAGATTGTTCAATTTGAAAAAGTTAGCCAATTCAACAAAGTCGAGTCAGTCAAATTATCCAGAAAGGAAATGCTATCAACGTAATTTGGCCAATCTTTCGCTACGGAAAAGTTAGTCATGCTCCACGAAGGCGAGCTGATCAGATCAGCAGATAAAGAAAGATTAGCCACACTGCTGATCAAACGAGCTGGTGGGATCACGGTAAAGAAATGTTAGTCACTTTTGTAATGGAGGTGGACTCGCTAAATCTCTCAATAAGGAAGTCATGTCTAACGAAGGCAGGTTGGTCAAATCGCTTGATAAACACGAGTCCGACAAATCGAATTATAGGGATGAGAAAGTCAAGCACCCTAATAAAGATGGGCTGGCTATAGTGAAGTCTCAGAGGTGTGTAATCGAATTCCCGATATTCCCAAATAAACGAGTAAAAGAGCTTTCTTTGAGCCTGGGTGTTGCACGCGAAATGTATCCTTTGACAGAATGTACTTTTCTTGTATTTCAATTAAATACCCTCTCTCCTCTCTCTCTCTCTCTCTCTCTCTGTCTCTCTCTCTCTCTGTCTCTGTCTGTCTGTCTGTCTGTCTGTCTCTCTCATTTGGGCTTTTTCTGTCTTTTCATTCCCTTTGAGAAAATAAAGTTAACATCTCATGTGTACAGTTTGTGCTTTAAAACAAACGCGCGCGCGCGCGCGCGCGCGCGCGCGCGTGTGTGTGTGTGTGTTGTGTGTTCATTTCGATTATTGATTTTTTTTAAATCCACGTTGAAGATCTGTGCCAACATATCCTTTTCGGCATATTAGAGGCCGATGACGCACGCATGGAAACAAGCTAGGAAGAGCAAAAGAAAAGGAACTCAGGTCACCCTCTTTAGCCCACCACGCGAGCCATAACCTAGTTCGCTAAAATACCCAGTCATGGTATAAACAACGGTAGCATCGGCAAGCTTACTCACAGCTACAGCACTGACTAACAGCAAGCCTTCGGCCGCAGCTAGATGAGCTAGTATAGAAACAAAACAAAACACATCTCAATTGTCACATCATGCAACGGAGCTCAGAAATAGTCGTCATAACTCAAAGTCTCTTATGTTTCGCACAGCTGACAAGATGTGAGATGTATTGTTTGTGAAAGAGTGAAATTGTTCCTCTGAAGCAAAGCGCAAAGCGCTGAATGATTTTCGTCCGGAAATAGTTCAAACAGAAAAGCAATAGAGCGTGTTAGATTACAAGTTTATCTTTGCAATACAAACGAAATAAAGCAGTCTGAAATAAGGAAACCAACTGTTTAAAAAAAAAAAGTAAAACGTTGTTTCATTTTTCCTCAAGATGATTTTGTTTGATTCTAGACGGCTTAGCGCACATCAAAAATGAAAATGACATAAAATGACATGTTCCGTTTTCTCGAGCAGTATGTAAAATCACACTATTGAGCAACAATATTGTGTACAAAATAAACATGTGCACACCAAAAGAACACAGAGGAAGGGGGCAGATAGGGAGGGCAGAAGAACGAAGAGAAGGAGAAGGAGAAAAACATGACGAAGAAAACAGATACAGGGTCATTCACAAGAGAGAGAGAGAGAGAGAGAGAGAGAGAGAGAGAGAGAGAGAGAGAGAGAAGGGGGGAGAGACAGAGACAGAGACAGAGAGACAGATCGGGGAAGGTTACAGGGGATGGAAAGGAGGGTGTAATCCATATTAACATCCACTTTGATAATACGAGACATACCGACTAACAACATGAAAAAAGATGAAGACAGTGAAATAGCATGAAGTATGTTTACACGTTCACACTTAGACAGTGAAATAGCATGAAATATGTTTACACGTTCACACTTAATTACATCGCATCAAATGACATCAATACGTTGATCGTTTAAATCATTTTTGCACTCAGTGCCTGGCATCGAACGTCTAACCGATAGTTCCTGCGGTGAAGCACACACCACACACACACACACACACACACACACACACACACACACCCCACACACACACACACACACACCACACACACACACACACACACACACACACACACACACTCACACACACACCACATCACTCACACTCACTACACACACACACACACACACACACACACACCACACACACACACACACACACCACACACACCACACACACACGCACTCACGCACAGTGAAAAAAAGGATCCTCTGGCACTATATACACATGAAACCAACTGCCCAGATTGTTTGTAGGCACTCGACCGCCAGACGCCCAACATGTATCAGCAGTTGGAATCGAAATGGCGGAATAGTAACAGAAAAGTGAAAAAAAAAGAAAAAAATAATAAAGCCACATCATTGACCTTTCATCCCTCTCATCAGCACGGACTTTTAATCGCCCCGGGCAAAAAATGTGCAACACAAACGTGTGTCCATTTCTTTCATGTGTTTGAAAGTCTTCGTGTCCATCTTCTGACGCACGACGTAGACACGGTCTCATCTTTACTGAAGGCAGTCTGTGCCTATAACTCCAGGAACACGTCATTAGTTTGTACTAGAACTTTAGTTCCCAATTACTGGTTGTCTTGTTTTTATTTCAGTTACGTCTTCTCATATTGTAGATAAAGCTAAACATGACGACACTGATTATTCACGAATCACCATTTTGATAACTTTTTTTTTGAAAGTCTGCAATTGTTGAACCGTGTGTTTCTCAAGTGTGGTTAAAGAAGTATTGTTTCTGTTGAATTCCAATGGGATTTTGATTTCAAACACTAAGATAAAATGGTGTAAGTGATGTAAACTTTCACTGACAATATTGTAGCTCTCATATGCTGGGTTCTTTTCATACGCCCGTCTCTCCTTCTTCTGTAGCATATTTAATCAGTTCATAATTCCGATCATTGGTCTCAGATACTTTTAGTCTAATCTGCATACCTGAACTCATGGAGACATAGAGAGTGGGGATGTTGTCTTGTTATAAACACATCAAACGAAATGTAACTCCAACGAGCATCTCCAAAGTGGGTGTGCTCCTTCGTTCAAAACGAATAACCTAAACGGTATCCTATTTGAACATCTTGACCATCAGCATTCAAAGACACCCCCCCTCCCCCGTCTTTTCCCATAGTTATCCCATTACCCAGTCCCTCTCGAGTTTAAGGCAAGAGGCTGTCTCTTGAGGTCAACGCACGTCAGTAGTAATCCTTTTGCGTCCACAAATCTGTGTGTCTTAGACACTGCAGACGGCTTGTTTCAGCAGTTTTTGCGTCTAGACATGCATTCCATTTCATGTTGTGTCCTACTCACGCTTCCCACATTTGAAAGGAAAATATTGTTTCTTGCTCTATGTTCAAACCTTAGGTACATTATGACGAAAAAACAAACAAACAAACGACCTTTTAGTACATGGATTGTGTTAGATTGTTGGGGGGGGGCGGGTGGGGGGTGGGGGTGGGTGGGGGGTGGGTGGGTGGCAAAAGATGTTGGATACTGCTGTCACCCCACCTCCTCTTCTTTCTTTCTTTCAATATTGATGTTCCCATTCATTTTCATTTCGATGACAAATTTAACATGATCGCCCGTCAAATACTAGGGATGAAAATAAGATTCCCCCAGCCGTCAGGGAGTCGTGGTCGTGGTAAGTGACGTCCTGTGTATGGCAGATTGAAA
This sequence comes from Conus canariensis, assembly GCA_033310375.1. NCBI lineage: Eukaryota > Metazoa > Mollusca > Gastropoda > Neogastropoda > Conidae > Conus > Conus canariensis. The sequence goes on from CM065718.1 coordinate 29,178,290, forward strand.
CAGACACCACTTAAGTACCGCCGAAGTGATTAAGCAAGAGTGCATAGTCTCCCCTGGCAAGAGCCGTCATGGCGACCTGAACTTGATAGCTTCATATGGACTGCTAGGCCTGCGACCATGACAGAGCGAGACCTTTGTGGGTGTGTCTCCAGATCAGCGGAGTGGGAGTCTGGAAATACAATTAACGCCACATAGAGAAGCACTGCAGACGGGGCAGCTAGGAGAAGGGGGACACCCTTTCTCCTTGCCCACAGCAACTGAATATGGCTCCAGATTGTGTTTTCCATCAACATGTCCGATGACCTTGACTGACACAGCTCGTCCACAGACATGAAGACCACAAACAGCGGCGGGAGGGGGCTGAAACTGGATGGGTGAGCAGACAGTAATCTGGCAAATGCTAGTTCCATCCTCACTTAGTTCTGAATTATCCTGTGGTGTGGGCAGGTTACCCTTCTCCCCAGTGAAGGTAGGAGTGATAGTATGACTCCCCAACCTACCTGACCGTGACTGCCATATGTTTATTTGGTTTGTTTTGTCTTGTACTAGAAACATTGCCATTGTCATCTGTTTGAAGAAAACGCTTCGCGTAGGCAAGTAGAGTGTAACAGAACAGTTTTCGAGCCGTACTGTTGAAACGATAAACAAGCGTCTCTATGATGTCGTTTTATGTTTCGATTCGTTCCTGCAGTTAGACGGCTAGTTCAACGTGATGTGTGTGTGTGTGTGTGTGTGTGTGTGTGTGTGTGTGTGTGTGTGTGTGTGTGTGTGTGTGTGTGTACCCCCGCCCCCCTTGTATACATCAAATCACACGAGATTCCTAAACACAACGCAGTGAACAAGTGTCAACAACTCGAGCATCATCTGGTCAGCAGATTCTATGCCGCCTGGCAGCAGGTAAGCACTGAGGAATTCAGTCCAGTGCCGGACCATCGTGCATCACACCAAGCCCTCCGTCCCTACACACGTCATAGACAGGGACAGCCAGAGTGGCCTCCTTGTATGGACGCTCTCCACGAAGGCTCAGGAGGTAGATGAGTTTATCTTCAAAGAACTCGTACTCCGAGTGGCGACACCGCCCAGCCTCCTATTGACTGTTATCTGTCTCTTCACATCAGCAGCACATTCAGTTGTTGTTTTTTTTTTTGCCACTTCCCATCAACGGAACGAGCAAACAAAGAAAAGAAAAAAAACAAACGATTTACGTAACATAATGACCATTGTTTACCATGCGTAAACGTTGTTGACCATTTAAAGCTATACTGTAATGACTCCAAAGAAATTCTGTCGAGACGCCAATAACACGATTACAATACTCTCTGACTGACACAAAACAAAATGTGAACAGCTTCTCAACAGCCTTATGCGATGTACAGTATGTGACAGTCAAGCAGTGAATGAGCAGATGCACACGTTGTGAAAGATGACATTTCACAGAGTCCTTACTTCACTTTATATATAACATGGATAGTCTTCAGGCGGCTCCGCGCATTCAACAACTGAGCTTCCAAGTTCATGTCGACAGACTAGGCTTGGCAACGTTCAGTCATAAACAGTGTCCTTGACAGCTTTGGCAGATCCTCCATCTTCCACCCATACATCCCCGCCTCTCTCCGTCCCACAAGGACTGAGCGGGGTAATATTCCACCTGGATGGGCTGAACGGCGTTCCACGGCTGTCTGGGTCACCAAGCAATGGGTTTGGGATGCAGAGTTCTCTCTAAGGCTTAGCGCAGACACACATCAGCAAGTCGAGGACCGAAATGTTTGCGACAAGAACCTCCTCCCCCCACACACACTGCGTGGATTGTCGGCAGCTGCACGATGTTCAAGGTACACTGAGCAAGGCATGGGTCACCGCCAGGCCTCAACACCTCCCCCCCTCCCGCTCCCTCTCCCTCCCTCCAGTGACCGTCAACACAGAGGAGTCTGAGGTCGCATAGCCCACCGTCCCCAATCAGGTGTCCTCCGTGCCCTGTTCCTCAGCGAGGTTCAGGTGCACCTTCTCCGAATCGGCGTCATAGAAGGCCTTGGTGTCCTTCGCGTTGTTGGGCGTGTTGGTGGCGTCGGCGGTGGCGTTGCAGTTGTTGTCGTTGCCGTTCTTCATGGGCGATCGGTTGAGCATGATGGAAGGCTGGGCCTCCACGCTGGTGTACTGGGTGTAGTTGGAGTTGTTGGCGCTCTGCCGGCTGCCCATGAAGAGGCACGGCAGGATGGTCTTGAACTCCTTCTTGAAGCTGTCGTTCATCCAGGCGTACAGGAAGGGGTTGTAGATGGTGGAGCTCATGGCGATCACGTGGGCGGTGAAGAAGATGAGGGTGAAGTAGTACCAGCTGTCTACGCTCTCCTTGTACTCGCGCAGCAGCAGCACGGCGTTGAGTGGCATCCAGCAGCACATGAAGATGACCACCATGGCGATCAGCATCTTGTTGGTCCGCTTCTTGCGCCGGATCTCCTGCTCCTCGCGCTCCCTGGACCGTGCGCCGCTGCCGATCTTCACCTGCACACATCCCGGCACGGTAAGATGGTAACAGGACCACGTACACAGGAATTCAACACCCACTGTGCATGACATGCTAATGCTTGCCGGGGTGGAATGTGTTTTTCCCTTGCAATGAAGGTTCCATATCCACTTCAAACCCATTTCACAGATTTCGGTAATATGAGATGGGTTCAGGAACATGTACACACATCCAATACCCACTGTGCATGACATGCTAATGCTTGCCGGGGTGGAATGTGTTTTTCCCTTGCAATGAAGGTTCCATATCCACTTCAAACCCATTTCACAGATTTCGGTAATATGAGATGGGTTCAGGAACATGTACACACATCCAATACCCACCGTGCATGACATGCTAATGGTTATAAGGGAATAATGTGTTTCCTCGCAATAAAGGTTCTATATCAACTTCAAACACACTTCACATCAACAACACCATACCACACTCCATGAATGTACAACACCATACCACACTCCATGAATGTACAAGACCATACCACACTCCATGAATGTTCAGAGTTCATCAAGAGAAACAAACATAATTCAAAATTATTCCCGTATATACAACGTGACACGAGCTGAATTTTAGCGTGATTATGAATACTTTACAGTATTATATTTAGAACCGGACATATGAGACTAAAAGGCAATTTAAACTTTTAGAACCGAAAACAAAACACAAGGGCTATGAAAACAAACTAAAACAAACAAATAAAACTGGAGAGAGGGAATGGAGGGGGTTGGGTGGGGGAAGCGCATGAGAAAGGAAAGAAAGTACACATTGCCAACTAGTGTTCATTAATTAGTCTTTCCTATGGCTTGTCTGATCATCATTTTGTTTATGGAGGGATCTATTGTACCGTGACCAGACGAAAACAAGTTAACAAGGTGACAGTCATTATGACAAAATGATAACAAAATGTTTAATGAGGGGTTTTCGATCAAAACAAATAGACTTCATCGGTCTCTCTAACTGCCCGTCAGCTTTAGTTGCTGGCCGTAGCTTTAGTTGCTGGCCGTAGCATTACGCATCCTTAACTTCCGAATGTGTTTAAACTGTTTTAAAATCTGATGGCTTCAACATTGTTAGGTTCCTTGGTATTCGAAGTAACGAGGTGACCGATCAACTTGCAACAAACGCTGCAAAAAAAAATTTTGAACAGATTCTCCACCCTCACATTCATCTGAAATGTAAAGCTCAGATTCATGTCAAAGCCCTCTGTCAAGAGGGATGGAGCACGCAGACGGAAACAAACAAACAAACAAACAAACAAAAACTTCCAAATCCGTCCAACGTTGTTTTTGTTTTGTTTGTTTTGTTTAAGTTTTTTGTGTTTGTTTTAGATCGTGTGCCACTGGAGGCTGTAAAAAGAAGAGGCAGCTTTGTGCAGATTGCACTCAGACCTCCCTTCTACACCCACTCATATCGATCAAAAGGCGGCAAAACTCCATGGTGGATTTCATGTGATGTACCACTCGCAATAGAATATGTCCTTAAGTAGTGTTATGGCCTGCTTGATGCCAGACATCGAAACTTTACATTGAATTTCATGAAATGTTGTCCATAGATGTCCTACCTGACGTGATGTTTTTAGTTCCCGAAAGAGAAACGTTTTTCATCTAACATTTTACGGAAAGAAAAAAAAAAGATTTAGAAGCAATTCCCGCATCTTAAAACATCTTTTAACGATTTTTTGTTTACACCTTCTTTTTAACATCTGTGTAGAGAGTGACTGCCACGAAGTGACAGCCCTCTGCGGTCGGCTGGCTATAAACAAGGTGGGTTTAACTGAATTGCAAAACTCCTTCGGGGTATTCTGGTTGAAGCGTATTTTCCTTCGTGCGATATTTTCAGTTTCAATTTCATCAAGGAGGCGATAATGCCTGTGGAACGATCAATATACGCTGCAGCCCACCATTTAATTAATGCCACAGGAATCGAATCATCCTTGATGTAAATTCTGGTATAACTATGCGAAATGCAATTTGGGATGGCCTAAGTCTCTCCTCTCTCTCTCTCTCTCTCTCTCTCTCTCTCTCTCTCTCTCTCTCTCTCTCTCTCCGTGTGTGTGTGTGTGTGTGTGTTGTGTGTGTGTGTGTGTGTGTGTGTGTGTGTGTGTGTGTGTGTGTGTGTGTGTGTGACAGAAATGACAGTTGAGCGTCAACGACTATTCTGTGTTTTTGTTTTTTTTTGTTTTTTCTTTTTTTTTTCATCTTCAGCAGAGTGTATTTGATTCACATAGCTTTCATTTAATGTTGGTGAGCAGTCTTGTTAGATCGTTTAGTTTCTCCTTTGCCAATATTACAATGTTGCTGTAGACTGGAAGAACAGCTGAGGAGGTATCCACAAATTTGTACTGTGCAAAGGTAGGACAGGAAGTGACGTATACGTGTTGACCAAGATGAAGCACCTGTCACATTCATTATTTCACAGCCCCCCACCCCCTCCCTCCCCCCACACTTCCCACATTCCGTCCCCGCCACTCTTTCACAATATGCTAATGAATCATCATGCCAAATTTGGAGATCGGATATAAACCGTGAATTAGCATAAGCAGCAAGAAAGACAGAGAAAAAGACTGACAGAAAGCGCGTTATATATCAAATTATGAATGAATGAATATGCGATCCAGAGCTTTTCAGAAACTGTGACATTTGCTGAACTTATTCACTGGCGAATGAACCCTTAACTAAAGTTTTAGCATTGCTCCACAAATGTTTCTGATCAGTGTTTTCTCATTTTCATCATGAAATGCACTGCACAGACTGTATGATTAACACTTTACAACCCACGTAGACAGACTCTTACAAACGCAGTATACCACAACACCGTCTATGGATCCACGCAAGCCACAAACATGCAACCAAGCACTCTCCCAGAGCTTGAAGAGGGCAAAGGCTTAGGGACAACCACTGTTACACTTCACTTAGAGGGCTATACACAGAGCAAGGTCATGAACAACACTGACCAATAATTAATGTTTTACGGAACTACTGTATCACTACACGTGTTCAATCACAGAATACTGCATACAATAAAGTGTGCAAGTACGTCCTAGACCATAGAATTAATGAAAACAAAAAGGAGTGAAAAAAGAACTAGTAAACAAACAAACAAACAAACAAAAAAGGAGCTAAAAAACCCGCTTAATTTCAAACGCTTGGACGTACACCCATTCCCGCGCACTAGCAAACATAAATAAGCAATACTGTAACCCCTTATAATGTGCACGCACGTGCACATATAATGTGTGTGTGTGTGTGTGTGTGTGTGTGTGTGTGTGTGTGTGTGTGTGTGTGTGTGTGTGTGTGTGTGTATATGTGTGTGCGTGTGTGTGTGTGTGTATGTATGTATGTATGTATGTATGTATGTATGTATGTGTGTGTGTGTGTGTGTGTGTGTGTGTGTGTGTGTGTGTGTGTGCGTGTGTGTGTGTGTGTGCGTGTGCGTGTGTGTACGTGTGTGTGTGTGTGTGTGTGTGTGTGTGTGTGTGTGTGTGTGTGTGTGTGTGTGTGTGTGTGTGTGATCTAATCTAAGTTGCATAAGCTTCACTTTCCCCACCAGGAATCTTCAAGTTTATACTCCCACAGATGACAGCAAACGATAGCCCACAACAAAATTGCCGAAATACATACTGAATGCCCCAGTTGTCAATTTTGACCTTATGGTCTCAGATACGTAAATGCACGTAACAAAGGCACTCTTTGTTATATTGCTTCTCTTTGACATAATTCAAGTTAGAAAAACCATAGTCTTTTTTTCTTCAATATGTTTGGGAAGAAGCAACACTTGAAACTGGAACTGGAAGTGCAAGGTTAGAAGAGATACGAGGACGCAGTTTTTCATCCAACGTGTTGATTCGTTATATTGTAATTATATTTCCGTTATATTTATTTTCAAGAACAGCTATTCAAAATATACAGCCGAAATTTCCTTGTCAATTGCCAGCCCAAGGCTATAAGGTTTAAATGCCTGAATAAACATTTAAAAAATGTTTGATTCTTGCGTGCTGCAGAGACTACATGTGTGGTTTACAAAATGATGCCTTACTCACATTCAATTATTTATTCGCGAATTCCTCACATGTTTAGTGGACAAACAACATAGAAACAGTCCTGACCCCACCCGTATATACTCGGATGTTTTTTGCATGTGTGAAATCGATCCTGATAGTGAGTGAATTATCTTGTTCACATGTGAATGTGTGGAGGTGAATGAGTT
>CM065718.1:29190013-29195013 GCA_033310375.1 Conus canariensis
TAGAAATCTTGGCAATGAATAACAACTGAATAATCACGTCTCATCATGCCGTGTTGACTTGGTAATGTCGGTGATGCGCGTGTGCGATATGTCGTATCTGCCTTTATATCACCCGACCATCCTCCATGGAATTATACAAGAAGTTCCGTCCTCCTGAATCAAGCATTGTTTATGTTTGTCATCAGGCTTCACAAGAGCTTTCTTCATCTTTGGAGGTTAATGACAGTACCCTGTGTGGTATTTACGATGCGACGAATCTTTTTGTCTCCGGAGCCTGATAAACGCAATCCCCCAGATATCAGGCAGCTCCATTTTGGGCTGCTTTTAATCACCTGAGACTGAAAAGCCGAAAGAGACAACCGTTATGAGACTGAAAAAAAAAGTAAAATTATGACATGAGACTGCCAACAGAACACCAAAATAAAGATTCTTTCCAATGCTAAATATGTATGTTCCGCACTTCAAAAATGAACATTTTTGTAAGCAAATATCTATTTTTTTTTATTATTAAATAAACTCAGATATCATGAGATAAACTCCCAGATGTTTTTGCCAGAAAACAAAATGCAAAACTCTATTGATTCTGAGGACAAAATGCTGTTTTTCTAAACCAGTAATTCATCTTCTGAATGATCAATTACTATTCGAGTCTAAATATATGCTGGCTTTTTTTTTACCAACAGTCTAATCTTATCATAATTTCGAGGATCATTACTCTCATTACCATCAGTGAAAATCTCATTTTAGGTTGATTTATGCTTCGTTTTAACTTTGGTTTGAGCGAATTCCATTCAGAGTCGGCATACAGCAATGGACAGTTATCATCGGCATATAGCAATGGACAGTTATCATCGGCATACAGCAGTGGACAGTTATCATCGGCATATAGCAATGGACAGTTATCATCGGCATATAGCAATGGACAGTTATCATCGGCATACAGCAGTGGACATTTATCATCGGCATATAGCAATGGACAGTTGTCATCGGCATATAGCAGTGGACTGTTATCATCGGCATATAGCAATGGACAGTTATCATCGGCACACAGCAGTGGACAGTTATCATCGGCATATAGCAATGGACAGTTATCATCGGCATATAACAGTGGACAGTTATCATCGGCATATAGCAATGGACAGTTATCATCGGCATACAGCAGTGGACAGTTATCATCGGCATATAGCAATGGACAGTTATCATCGGCATATAGCAATTGACAGTTATCATCGGCATACAGCAATGGACAGTTATCATCGGCATACAGCAGTGGACAGTTATCATCGGCATACAGCAATGGACAGTTATCATCGGCATACAGCAGTGGACAGTTATCATCGGCATACAGCAATGGACAGTTATCATCGGCATACAGCAGTGGACAGTTATCATCGGCATACAGCAATGGACAGTTATCATCGGCATACAGCAATGGACATTTATCATCGGCATATAGCAGTGGACATTTACCATCGTGATTCCACAGTTCTACCATCAATGTCAGTCACAGCAGCATCCATCTCTATCGTTTCTATGGTTGTACCAGAATGCAGACCATCAAAATACCTCAAAAGACAGCCCCAAACACCACATCAAAACACAGCAATAATTGCTATTGCTATCGATTTTCATAGTTGATTTCACGAAGCTTGCTTTTGGAAGGTTACTTTCAATCTTGCGGAAACTCCATACGTAAGCGTTTCAACATCTTCAAAGTAAATCTGTCAAGGAAGCGACCACTATGGCTACTGGATCAGCAATCATTACTAATAACTTGGTCAAATGGATTCAGTATGGAGTTTCCCGCAAGTGCCAAAAACCATTCAGAACCATTAAGGTCTAGTATCATTTCCTTTCCACAGTCGATTGCACTGTCACCAATACACCAACACTCTTCCTGTTGATAGCAGGAGAAGATCCCTGAATGTACTTTATAACTTGCTTGCACTGGGAATCAGCACGCGTGTCACTACTGGTCAAACCAATGCCACATCGGGAACGCGATAGGGGGAAAAACGTCCACGAATTGCTGAAGAAGGCAAATACTCTGACAGCCATTATGTTATAATGCGGATAGAAGAAGAAGAAGAAGAAGAAGAAGAAGAAGAAGAAGAAGAAGAAGAAGAAGAAGAAGAAGAAGAATAACAACAACAACAACAAGAAACAACGATAATATCAACAACAACAACAACAAGGAGGAGGAGGAAGAGGAGAAGAAGAAGAAGAAGAAGAAGAAGAAGAAGAAGAAGAAGAAGAAGAAGAAGAAGAAGAAGAAGAAGGGGACGGAGGAGGAAGAGGAGGAGGAGGAGGAAGAGGAGGAGGAGGAGGGAGAAGGAGGAGGAGGAGGAGGAGGAGGAGGAGGAGGAGGAGGGAGGAGCAGGAGGAGGAGCAGGAGCAGGAGGAGGAGCAGAAGAGAAAGAAGAAGAAGACAGTGAATTTGAAGAGGGGGTGGGGTGGGGGAGGACAGGGAAGGCAAAGAAAAACCTTGTGGGGGTAATTTCATAACATGGTCTGGGCCCTGGTAATGGCCTGCATCGACCAACTGGGCCACAGGCAAAATGGCAGGGAATTGAGTAAGTAAACCACACCGCCACAGACATGGGGCTCTGTGAAGCGGAAGACACGGCCACTCTGACAGAGTCTGGAACTACCAGGGGCTTTCATAACAACCCCTAATGCCAGCCAGACCTCATGGTACCCCTCTCCCCCCCCCCCAGTCCGGTCACCTTCAGCGTGGACGTCACATGCTGGGGAGGATTTGACTGTAGAGTCTGTCTGTCTGTCTGTCTATCTATCTGTCTGTCTGTCTGTTGTCCGTCTCTCCACAAATGTCAATGCGCCCAAAGTTGTATGTCTTTCCGTCACTGTCTGTCTGTCTGCAGAGACCTGTCTGTCTGTCTTACGAGTCTGTCTATCTGTCTCTACGAGTCTGTCTATCTGACAATGAATGTCTCTCTGTCTGACTACAAGTGTCTGGTCCCAACATATACAGTTTTGTTCCAAAGACCACGATCGCTGCATAGCATCGTAAAAGAACAGTTTGAGATGCAGCGCAGCCACCGGACGTACAAGTTCACATGATTAGCTTACATCAATTTAGTGTCAGTCACATACATTCAGAATCATGCTATTCATCCCAATCTCTCCCCACCCCTTCCTCCTTCCCATCTCCATCATTCCTCAATTGCAGGAGATGCCGGCAGTCCTTTCAGCATAAATTGCATTCCCACCTGGAACCCTAGGGGAATTCTATGCCAGTAATTTGCCCTTTTTTTCGGTCAGTCTTTCAGTTTCTCCTGTCCTTCCTCGTTGCTCTCTTCTTTCAAACTTTCTCTGTCTTTGTCTCTGTCTTTGTCTCTGTCTCTGTTTGTCTGTCTGTCTGTCTGTCTGTCTATCTATCTATCTATCTATCTATCTATCTATCTATCTATCTATCTATCTATCTATCTTTTCTCTCTCTCTCTCTTTCTATCTATCTATCTATCTATTCACATATCTATCTATCTATCTACATTTTGTGTGTGTGTGTGTGTGTGTGTGTGTGTGTGTGTGTGTGTGTGTGTGTGTGTGTGTGTGTGTGTGTGTGTGTGTACGTGTGTGTGTGGACTTTACTACGTGGTGACAGCCCTGATGTGGCCCTTTGCGGTCGGCTGGGCTATAAGCAACATGACCTTAATTTACTGCATGGAAAAAGGTCATGTGGGATTGGGGATGTGTGGGGGTCGGGGGTGGGGTGGGTGGGTGGGGGCTGTGGATGTGATCAGGTAGGCTACCGTCACACTGAAACTGATATTCCCCTATCTCACGTCACCCACCTCCCTTCTCCCGCCCCTCCCCCCCCACCCCCCCATCACAAAACTCACCCCCCACCCCCCACCCCCGGCTCTATGTGGTCATCGTTCAAAACGCTGTCATGCACGACAGTTACTGAGCAGACTGAACGGAACACAAGTTGACGGAACTGCATGGAACCGGTTGAACTGCAGAGAACAGAGGGCAAAGCCAGTGGTTCAGAGGATGAAAGAGACCGGAGATGAAATATGGATGATCTGCTGTCGTTATGCAGATGTGTTATAGAGAGACCATTGTGGGTTGGGGAGTTGGTGGAGAGGGTGTGTGTGTGTGTGTGGGGGGGGGGGGGTGGATGGAGGCTGAAAGGGGGGGAATGTTGCCATCCTCTGGGCTTGTGTCCGTTTTGATTCTTTATTGCGGTCTGTTTTTTTCTTTGTTGATTCTCTCTCTCTCTCTCTCTCTCTCTCTCTCTCTCTCTCTCTCTCTCTCTCTCTCGCTCTCCACAAATGGCAATGGGCCTTCAGTTGCATGCCTTTCCATTAACTGTCTCTCTGTCTGTCTACAGAAACCTGCCTGTCTGTCTCTACGTGTCTGTTTCTCTGACAGCAAATGTCTGTCTGTCTTACTACGAGTGTCTGGAACCAACATAACAGTACTGTTCCGGAGACCATGCTCGCTGTATACCATCATAAAAGAACAGTTTGAGAAGCAGCGATGCTACTGGACGTGCACGTTCACACGAGTAGCTCACATCAGTTTAGTCAGTCAGTCACATACATCCAGAATCATGCTATTCATCCCAACCTCTCCCCTCCATTACTCCCTCCACTTTCACCCATTCTTCAATTGCAGAGATATCAGCAGTCCTCTCAGGATAAATTGCATTCCCACCTGGGACCCTAGGGGAATTATATGCCAGTAATTGCAGAGATATCAGCAGTCCTCTCAGGATAAATTGCATTTCCACCTGGGACCCTAGGGGAATTCTATGTCAGTAATTTCACCCGTATTTTGGTCAGTTTTTTTCAGTTTCTGCTGCCCTTCCTTGTTGACCTCCTCTTTGAAACTCTCTCTCTCTCTCTCTCTCTCTCTCTCTCTCTCTCTCTCTCTCTCTCTCTCTGTGCGTGCGTGCGTGCGTGCCTCGTCCGTGCGTGCGTGCGTTCGTGTGTGTGTGTGTGTGTGTGTGTGTGTGTGTGTGTGTGTGTGTG
>CM065718.1:29230013-29235013 GCA_033310375.1 Conus canariensis
ATATATTATTCAGACGGTATTGAGAGAGAGAGAGAGAGAGAGAGAGAGGAGAGAGAGAGAGAGAGAGAGCGAGAAGAGAGAGAGATGAGAGAAGTGAGAGAGAGAGAGAACAGACAGGACAGACAGAGAGAGTGCGAGACAGAGACAGACAATAATGAATGATTGAAGGAAGGAAGAAGAAAAGGAAAGGAAGGAATAACGCGTAAATGAATGAATGATGATGAATGATGCTTTTATTTCATGTAGGCCTCTGCAGAGAGAGAGAGAGAGAGAGAGAGAGAGAGAGAGAGAGGAGAGAGAGAGAGAGAGAGAGAGAGAGAGAGAGAACGTTTGCAATATTCATAATGGAAATCAGAAAGCTGATGAAATATTGTGAAAGACCAGAGCGGCGTCGCTATAACAAAAGCCTATTTTCCTTGGTTCAGTAACCCCTCTGGGACAAATCAAATGGACAGTGCACGCGACGGTTCCGCTATACTTTTTTTTTTTTTTTCATTTTTGTGACAAAGTTGACACGAAAACGTATTGATCAAGTTTTCTCACAATAGCGCGGTTTGGCGGTCATGTTTTGTTGTTTTTTTTTATCTCCCAAGGCCTGTGTTGAAACATTTTCCGAACGTTTTCAGGAATGGATGAATGATTGGATGAATGAATGAATCACAGTGAATTCTCATCTCTGCATCCGCCCCCCCCCCCCCCCCGCCCCACCCTCCCTTTCTCAAACTTGGTCTCATGATCTCTACCCTTTTCTTATCTGTGTCAGAATGTACTATAGTCTACAGAATGCGCAAGAGGCATTCTTATATTATTCCCTTTCAGTCAACAAGAGGCAAAACCTGACATAGATATTGATATATAAAAAATACTCTGTACGGTGTACTCCTCACTCATTCAGTCGCATTGTCGTGAGTTCGCTCACGGCGGTGCGCACTGAATCCAGTTCTCAACCCAGCAGTTGCGCTGAAGAAGTCGGCCGGATTGCCGACGAAAGCTACGCACACAGTGAGTAGCCTTCTTTAACTGAGTGACCTGTTTAGTCTGGTAGCCATTATACATATGATTAGTAATCTCACTTTCGTCATCTGCACAAAACAAGGAAGGGAAACAAACCAAGGTGACGTATCAGGGAGCAAACAACATAAACAAACAGATGTACAAAACTGAAATAAGAAAGACAAAAGACCAAACAGGGAGAAACCAGCTGTATTCAAAATGCGATTTTCCTATCATAGGAACACACACACACACACACACACACACACACACACACACACACACACACACACACGCCCCATCCCCTTCCCCACACGCACTCCGGAAAATACCATATAAAGCTTGATTGCAGTAAAGCTATGTGGAGTTACAACTTTTATGGGATTACTCTCTTATGTCTATAGAACTTACACTCTTTGATTTGAATACTTTTTTTCTTAACTGAAAATGGTCTCAGGTGATCCTTTGCTATTTGTGTTTGTTTGTTTAACTCATGATTGCTTTATAGACTATAGAAAGTGCTCATATTGCCGAGGTGTGTTTGACATTTTCTCAAATTTCCATCAAAGGATTGTAGAAATGGCAGTTGGCAAGGAATAAGACTGGCGTAATTTTGTTGTTGATTTTTGTTCTTTGTTTGTTTTACTATTCTCTCTCTCTCTCTCTCTCTCTCTCTCTCTCTCTCTCTCTCTCTCTCTCTCTCTCTCTTTCCTTCTCTCTCTCTCTCCACACCCACACTCATATATATATATATATATATATATATATATATATATATACTACTCAAAACAATTGAAGTACCACTTAGGAAAACTGCTGTCATTCGAAAGAAAACAAAGCTGAACATAATTTAATGATTGAATATTTTATTTTTATTATTCCTCAATCCATTCAAATTTATTCAAACACCGTGACAAAAAATTATCTTTGTTTTACATTTGATTAAAGAGGCATACCCCCAAAATGAAAAGTAACAAGAGTCTATGGTAGATGTCATGATGTTAATAACGGGTATGACCACCGTTCGCGTTCAAACAAGCGTCACATCGACGTCTCATGGAGTGCACCAGGCGGCGGAGAGTGTCCTGGGGGATCGCCTGCCACTCCTGCTCCAGCAACTGAAACAGCTGGTCCACGGTGTCTGCTGGAGGGTTGTGGGCCCGCACTCGCCTCCCCAGCACGTCCCACAGATGCTCTATGGGGTTCAAATCTGGTGACCTGGCAGGCCAGTCCATTCTTGTCACCTGCTGCCCTTGTAGGAACTGATTCACGATGGCGGCGCGGTGGCACGGCGCGTTGTCGTCCTGGAACTGGGCGCCCTGGCCAACTGCCCTCAGGGCGGGCATCACAAGGGGGCGGATGATGGTGTCGCGGTAGGTGGCACCGGTCAGGCGGCCTTCAACACGGTGTAGGGGGGTCCTGTGACGTAGGCTGAACCCACCCCACACCATCACGGACCCACCTCCATAGCGGTCATGCTCCCTGACGGCAGCGTCAACGTAGCGTTCTCCAGGACGTCGCCAGACGCGAACCCGCCCGTCGTTGAACCTGAGGGTGAACCTTGACTCGTCTGTGAAGAGTACTGTTGCCCATTCAGCTCTTGTCCACCTTCTATGACATGCTGCCCAGGCCCGACGATGAGCTCGATGCGCTGGGGTCAGTATTGATCTCACTGCTGGGGACCTTGACCTCAAGTTGGCGTCGTGGAGCCGGTTCCGAACTGTCTGGGTACTGACGTTGACGTTGCTGGCTTGTCGTAGCTGGTCTCGGAGTACTGTGGCACTGGCTGAACGGTCTCTCAGACAAGCGATAACAATGAACCGATCCTGCTGTCTGGAGGTGCTTCTCGTCCGTCCACGTCCCTGCTGTTCTTCAACACTTCCAGTGTTAAGCCAACGGTCTCTGCGCCTCAGAATGACTGGGTGACTCACTCCAAGCCGTCGACCAATCTCCCTCAAGCCAATACCTTCTTGGTACCATGCTATCGCTCTTCCTCTGTCGGTGTTGCTTAGTCGTTGTCTCGCAGGCATGGTTAAATCTTCCTAAATTTCGCGACTTTTTATACCCCTCAAATGTGCTAACTGATTGCAATTCTGCTCAGAAAAGACCTTGCTTTCACGTGCATCACATTTTTTTTTTCTTGCTGTGTCTGTGTCAAAATCTGGGAGCGACACAAGTTCGATAATTTCTCGGGATTTTTTTGCCTCAGATGCGACGCGGTAGATAACTGCTGACCGACTTTAACATAACAAAAATGCACGAGGAGTAGTATTTGAGAACCGGGTAAGCTTATCCAGCAGAGTTTATTCAATTATCAATATTAATTGGTTTATCAGAGCTTTTTAAAAATTGCATACAAAAATTAGGGGTGGTACTTCAATTGTTTTTAGTAGTGTATATGTATGTATGTATGTATGTGTGTGTGTGTGTGTGTGTGTGTGTGTGTGTGTGTGTGTGTGTGTGTGTGTGTATACTAAATAATCATGACAATAGAAAATAAATAGAAAAAATAACAAGGTCAAAGGAACAATAAGAACAAGAACTTAATCGAAAATTAATTAAAGTTTTGCAAATCGTGTAGCGATTTGAGAAAGTTTAATTAACATTCGGTTAAGTTCTTGTTCTTATTGCTCCTTTTTATCTTGTAATCTCAAAACTTTATATAAAACCAGCAAGCAACTGTTGTGTAGTGGTAAACGTTGAGGATTCCCCGCTGGGAGGTCGTTGGTTCAATTTCCATTCGAGCCGTTTATTCCTGAGGAATTTTTCGGCACAGAACTAGCTCCTACCCTGAGTTTAGTTTGCTATGGGGTCCATTAGGAACCACAGCATCGAGTTTCATCCACGTGGTGGACGCGTCTCTTGCAGTGCTACTCACATTTCCTGACACACACTAGGGGTGCTTGTATCTCTCGGGCCTGGTCGACGCCGGGATATATAATAAAAGTAAACGTACAGTAAAGCCTTGTCTTGCATGCTTGGACCTAAATGGAACCCTATAGGATCATCTTGATCATTAACGTTCTCATTAATTAGCATACAAACCCTATCACACATTCGGTGGCCTTTATTGCCTTGCTTGCCTGGTGACCTCAGTTACAACTTGTTCTCCACGTCTATGCCTTCGGTGAGTTGGCGTTGAGGTCGCCGCTGTCACAGAATTCATGGGGACTCTGACCACACGCTACAATTAGGATTTTGCTCTAAAACACTATATAACCCCCCCCCCCACCCCCGCCGTGAAGAAAGGAAGATTCTTTAGCTACTAATGTAAACAGCACTACTTTATTTTCGTCATCATTCTTCCCATTTCATCAAACTATATCAAAGCGCAGGAATGTTACGACGAATAAATAAACGATAGTCGTGGTGTTGTTATTTGGTGTGTGTTTAACGGCATGTCAGTGGGCTGTGGGTAAGTACTCAGCGGCGCCCATGTCCTCTCCGAATATTCTGGTACACGCTGGGTAGTCTCATGCTTCCACAGTCCACTACGCGCCTGCAGTGAAAGAGTTTTAATAATAATGTATGGATTTTATATAGCGCAATTCTTGGGATCAACTCATTGCGCTCAGCACACACTCAAACACTCGCACTAACATGTGTTCACACACACACACACACACACACACACACACACACACACACACACACACACACACACACACACACACACCTACCGACACAGGCGCACTTATCAAGTTCATCGGTTCAAGCGTAAACAATACAGTTATGCATGCAGTACATAAAAAAGTCAGGTCATAATAATAGACACAGCATTCAGATATTATGGTTGAAGAAGGCTTTCCTAAAGAAGTATGTTTTTAACTCTGACTTGAATTTAGATAATGTAGGCAGGTCACGTAAGCTGTCAGGAAGAGAATTCCAAAGAGTGGGCCACTAAAGCTAAATGCTCTCTCACCGACTGTCTTTAACGAGCGCCTAGGAATTTTCAGAGGTTTTTGAGAAGATGACGTTGTTTATGTGTTGCAAACCGCTCTGTTGCC
>CM065718.1:29247513-29250013 GCA_033310375.1 Conus canariensis
TCCAAGGGTGGTACAGGACTGCTCTAAAGGCAGGTGAAGACAGTGCTTCTCTGGGTCCTCCCCAGCACCTTCGGGTGTTTCTTTTTCTTCTTTTCTTCTTCTTCTGCATGTCAATAAACATCTTGTATCTCATGTTTCGCAGAACAATTCGCTTCATCCCAATAAGTGAGGATTGAGAGAAAACCAATCATGTCACACTGCTTAAATTAACCTCGTCGAGCTTTGGCTCGTTAATATAAATGAAAACAATGTCACGGGAATATTGTTTGTCGACTTTGCAAAAGCTTTCGACGTCACTGACCATAATTGGCGGCTACGTAAGCTGGCCTTACATGGACTTTCCGACAAAGCTCTTTCTCTTAGATGTTTTTCTTTCTAACCGTCATCGCAAGGTTTTCGTGGGTAACCAACAATCCAAATTCCAGACACAAAAATTTGGTGTTCCCCAAGGATCCGTTCCTGGTTCTCTTCTTTGTTCTCTCTCTATTAATGATCTTCCCTTATACATTTCAGAAGGCGTATGTGAACTATTTGCTGATGATACGTCTATTCATTCGAACCATTCTAACTTGAAGCAATCATCCACGTTTCTGCAGAACAATGTTAATCACTTAATTGAATGGACTGACGTGAATCACGTCATTGATCGACCCAAAAACTAGATACATGATCATAACTTTGCGACAGAAACGGCAAGAAATAATCTTCAGTCTGCCTTCTATACAGATAGGTAATACAGTCATTCATGAAGTTGCTACTCACAAATTTCTAGGTGTTACTATCGACAACAATATTTCCTGGTTACCGCATATCGATAGTTTATGCAAACGTATTCCCCAAAAGTTATTCTAGCTTTCAAAAACTTAAGAGTTTCCTCAATGTTACAGCTCGAAAGAAATTATTTCATGTAATTTTATCATTATCTATCGATTATACGTCAACACTCTATGACATATTCAGTGCAAACACATTGAAATATCTGAACAGGATCTACACACGTTCTCTGAAGTTAGTAGTTTTAAAATCTACTAGTTTGACGACTGCTTAGCAGACTGTTTGAAGACTGCTTAGCACTGGATGTTCCTCCGTTATCGTATAAACTACAGTATAACAAAGCAGTTGCGATGTATCGAATAATGAATGGATTTGCTCCTCCCATACTAACCACACAATTTCCGCGAAATCAGTCTAGATACACAAATGATATTGTAATGAGAAAGCCCAGAATTTATCTTTTTAAGACAAGCCTCGCCTACTCAGGAGGGGCCCTTCGGAACTCCTCACTAAATTACATGAAAAATGAGAATAGTATTAGCTCGTTTAAATCAGCTTACAGAAGATTTCTGTTTCAAGCATTAAAAACTTAAATGCACACTACATATTTAGACACCATGATATATTTCTCCATGCCCAGTGATGCAAAAGAAACTGTATAGTTTGTTGTTGCTGTTGTTGTGATTGTTGTTGTTGTTGTTGCTGTTGCTGTTGTTCACTAGATCAATTCCTCCATATATATATGTGTGTGTGTGTGTGTGTGTGTGTGTGTGTGTGTGTGTGTGTGTGTGTGTGTGTGTGTGCGCGCGCGCGCGCGCGCATATTGATGCATGCATGATTCTGTCGTTTGCTTTTGTAGTAGTAGTCTGTTCCTTCTTATAGTTTGCATGTTGACCAGTGTATTCACTGTTCCCACTTTTTGCTGCTATATTGACTTGCGTATTTTCCATGTGCTTTTTTTTTCTTCTCTTTTTCCCCCCAGGACTGGAGGGGAAAAAAAGCATGTGCAATTCGCTTATCTCATTACACTGGTTAAATAGAATCTCTCTCTCTCTCTCTCTCTCTCTCTCTCTCTCTCTCTCTCTCTCCAAGCTGCTCTTTTCTTTTCGTATTTTTTGTTTTGCCTTTTCTTTTCTTTTTTAAAATATTTTTTTCTTCTACTTCTTTTTCTCCTCTGTATGAACCCGTCTCTCTTACAGCATCCTTCCTTTTAAAAAAAATTCTTTTTGTTCTTTTAGTGGCACCTTTAGGAATAAATTATGATCAATTGATTTCCAAACACCGATAATTTTGTTTTCTTCAGAGTACAAACAGGAAAGGAACGGTGCTCAGAGCATGTATACGATCGTCACATACCTGATTTCATACATTTACCTTGCTTCTTTCTTTTCATTGTTTCTGTCCATCTTTCCTTTATTTCTCTTTTAGTTACCCTTTTTTTGCATCTGTCTTTCTTCTATCATCAGGATTTGTTTTTCCCCTTTTTACTTTTCTTTCCTTCTTCCCTCCGTCTTCCTTTTGTTTCACGTGTCCATCTCTCTGGTTTGTTTTGCTGGTTCGTTTTTGCATTCCTTGGTTCGCACTTCCTTGATTTCCCAGCTGGAATCAATTAGACACGTTGCTGCAGGGGACGGGTCTGTCCAAACACAGTGCCGGGTCTGAAAGATCCAAGATCAACAGGGGAGGCAAGCCTTAAAGACGCACGTGTGAATGAATTCATACCACC
>CM065718.1:29257513-29265013 GCA_033310375.1 Conus canariensis
TTTTGTTAGATGAATCAATCATGTTTTTGAGGTTGGGCATACATGAGTATGACAGTTTAATGGTGTTTTTGTTGAATATTTTGGACAGTTTGTGTTCTTTTGGGAATGATGTTTCCAAGATTTTAAAGAATTCTTTTCCTACATTTGTTTTTACTTGTCCACCATATGATCTTTCTTTTCCTATTTTTCTTAATTCTGTTCGTGTTGTTGTCTGGACTGTATTGTAGTTTGTAATTGTAACCACTTTTTTGTAATGCTTGTTGATATTCTGTTGCTGCATCATTGAATGCGTTTTCATTGCGTGACAGGTTGGATAGTCTCTTGTTTATACCATTGGGTATTGTTTTTAGTATAGATGGTGGGTGGTTGCTTTTGGTGTTTACGTAGACAGGTATGTCATTGGGTTTTTTGTATGGTTTGTACACATGGTCATTGAGGTCTAATGTTATGTCTAGGTAATTCACTACTCTTTTGTTTGCTTCTATTGTGATTTTTAAGTTGTGGTTTTTAAAGATTTTACATAATTCTTTTTTCTTGTTTTCAATGGTTGTTGGATTATTGTTTAATGCAGCGAGGCCGTCATCTCTGTATAAACCGGCCTGTTTTCCAAGTTGTTTTTGGATGTTGGATAGCATGAATAGTCCGACTAGTTCACATGTTTCGGCACCATCATACGATCCCATGGTTACATCAAATGTGGAGTTTGTTGGAGTGGAAATCTTTGCTAGCACATTCCACCTGAACAGGCCCCAATAAGAACCACAGGCCGCACGTGCAGCAAATGAGATCCGCCTGCACACACAGTTGAAATCAAGTCCCGCACGCCATAAAAGATCGTTGGCGTGCCCCAAAAGACATCCTGATGATAGCAAGGCTTGAAACAAGCTTGTAGATTTTACTACTTCATTTTTAAAAATATTTTTTAACAGATGTTGCTCCCCAAGGGGTTGAGCACCTTCAGATTTTTTAAGGACTTTTTTTTATATTGTTCATAATGTATGTATATATATATATATATATATATATATATATATATATATATTAGTTAAAAAATATTTTTTAAAAATGAAATATTAAAAATATTTTTTAACAGATGTTGCTCCCCAAGGGGTTGAGCACCTTC
This sequence comes from Conus canariensis, assembly GCA_033310375.1. Taxonomy (NCBI): domain Eukaryota; kingdom Metazoa; phylum Mollusca; class Gastropoda; order Neogastropoda; family Conidae; genus Conus; species Conus canariensis. The sequence continues at coordinate 29,258,637 of CM065718.1, forward strand.
AGATTTTTTAAGGACATTTTTATATTGTTCATAATATATATATATATATATATATATATATATATATATATATATATGTGTGTGTGTGTGTGTGTGTGTGTGTGTGTGTGTGTGCCTTTGTGTGCATGCGTGTTGGAGAGAGAGAGAGAGAGAGAGAGAGAGAGGAGAGAGAGAGAGAGAGAGATGGACAGACATACAGACGGACAGACAGACAGACAGATGGACAGAGACAGACATACAGGGAGTGAGAGAGAGGGAGAGAGAGAGAGAGAGAGAGAGAGAGAGAGAGAGAGAGAGAGAGGGAGAGAGGGAGAGAGAGACAGAGACAGAGACAGAGAGAGAAGACAGACAGACAGACAAACGGGGAAAATAGGAAGGCAGAGGTTAAGTAATAATCATACTCCAGATGATCACAGAGACCCTCTTCATGGCTGTCAAACTCATACAGGAAAGCATGTCATCATGGGCAGGCCAGATCCTCAAACAAGACTATATCCTAAAGAAAGAAAGAAAGAAAGAAAGAAAGAAAGAAAGAAAGAAAGAAAAATAAACAAAAAGGAAAGAAAAACAGATAGAAAAAAATGAAGGGAAGAAAGAAAGAAGGACAGAAAGAAACAAAGAAACAAAGAAAGAAAGACACAAACAAACAGCAGTCAATGACATGGGTAGCTAAAGTATTGGCACCTTTTGGCACACACACAAAAAAAAAACCCGCTGTGCTGAGAGCGACATCATGCCCATGATTTCTCACTCCTTGATTTACAAAAATGATAAAATATTAAAATAAGAAATATTCAAATGCCTCAAAATACTGAAAATGCCATATCTAAAAGAAAATGCACCCTGCAAGATAGCTAGCTAGCGTCTTCTATGTACAGTGTGCTCAATTTTGAGAGTGAGAGAGAGAGAGAGAGAGAGAGAGAGAGAGAGAGAGAGAGAGAGAGAGACAGACAGACAGACGGACGGACGGACAGAAACAGAGACAGAAACAGAAACAGAAACAGAGACAGACAGGCAGAAGACAGACAGAGACAGGCAAAGAGAGAGAGGGAGAGAGAAAAGAGAGAGAGAGAGAGAGAGAGAGAGAGAGAGAGAGAGACAGAGAGAGACAGAGAGAGACGAATACAGAGTGACAGAAACAGCGACAGAAACAGAGGCAGATTGACAGAGACAGACAGACAAGCAGAAGACCGACAGACAGACAGACGGATGAACTGACAGAGAGAGAGAGAGAGAGGAGAGAGAGAGAGAGAGAGAGAGAGAGAGAGAGAGAGAGAGAGAGAGAGACAGAGAGACAGAGAGAGAGAGAAAGAGAGAGAGAGAGACAGACAGACAGACAGACAGGCAGACAGACACTTAAACTGACACAGACACAAGCCTTTAATTGTTCAGAGAGAGAGAGAGAGAGAGAGAGAGAGAGAGAGAGAGAGAGAGAGAGAGAGAGAAAGAGAGACAGACAGACAGACAGTCAGACAGAAAGACAGACAGTCAGTAGCTGACGCAGACACAGACATTTAATTGTTCATTCACTCGGGCTGTCTCCCCATCAGATGGGGCAGTTAGTTTCCAAATCAAGGATACTAGCAGTATTTCCTAGAGCACCTCATGAATTCATACAAGCAGCTGGATGCCTAATCAGTCACTCAAACTTCACGTGTGTTTAAGACGCGATGCAGCGTCATAATGATGTGTTATATCTGAATACACAGAGATGAAAACGTACATGTTTAGGATCAGCATAGTAAACCACAGGAAAAGCAAAAAGGACTGGAGAGAGAGAGAGAGAGAGAGAGAGAGAGAGAGAGAGAGAGAGAAGAGAGAGGAGAGAGAGAGAGAGAGAGAGAGGTGGGTGGGTGGGTGGTCTGAGCGCGGGAGAAGGGGGGAATAGTGAAGAATGCACGTCTCAAGATTCACCCCAAGCCTCTCCTAATATCATGTTCCTGCCTTTAGACGGCAGGAAATAGAGTGCAATCATGGGAGATGTGACAACGAGGGAGTAAGGGAGTAAAGGGAGGGGGGATGGGCGGGGGGGTGGGGGTGGCGGAGAAAAACAACACTCGACAAAATATATGGCTCATCTTTTAGAAACAAAAATGTTTCATTTTGAAAAAAAACAAAAACAGAATCGCTTTTTAACGACACCAAGACGGAAGACTCAGTAACGAGTGAAAACTGTAATAACAAACAACGGTTTGTATTGTTTCAAAGTGAAATGATTTGATTGCAAACATACAACCCACCCTCAGGGTAATATGAAAGAGACGATAAAATTAATTGAGAAAAATAAAGTTCCTTACATTCACTCACTCACTCACTCACTCACCCACACCACCCACTCACTCACTCACTCACTGAAGAGAGAGAGAGAGAGAGAGAGAGAGAGAGACAGAGACAGAGACAGAGAGACAGAGAGAAGGGTGTACATTAAGAAAGAGAGAGAGAGAGGGAGAAAGAGAGAGAGGGAGAGAGAGAGAGAGAGAGCGAGAGGGAGAGAGAGAGAGAGAGAGAGAGAGAGAGAGAGAGAGAGACAGACAGACAGACAGACTGACAGACAGAGGGATGGGCAGAAACTGGGGACGGGGAAGGAGTAGAAGGTGAAGGAGAAGGAGGAGGGGTAGGAGAAGAGCAGGGAAGTATACACATTTTAGATTTACCCATACATTCTTAACCTGGCATTCACTTCCTTGGTTGGCGAACATGGATGCAAAGACAACAGATGTGACAGTGGGTGAGGGAATAGTGCACCACGAGGGACTCATTCTCTGAAAACAGGAACGACGTGCCTCCAGACAAATGACCGCCCTTTTAAGCAACATGACCTCGTGGTTGTGCAGCCAGTCGAAACAAGACAAACACCAGGCTGAACTTCGTGAAACAGAAGCAACGTGATAACCGACAAACAAAACCCTTTTCGACAAGAACATATCTGGTAAGCAGCGTGTGCGAACACGACAAATTGAAATGTTTCCCTTCCCAAACTCATTCCTACCAAACCTCCTGCTGCTTCTCTCTTTCACCCTTTCAGTGTCTTTTTGTTTGTTTGTTTGTTTGTTTTAACTTATAATTACATTAAAGAGAAGAGGAAAAATCAACTAAACGTTCAATGGTTTGTAATCCACTAAAGGAGCAAGCCTGTTCGACATGATCAATGTGTTTACATTGTCAGTGCCCCAAACTCTGCCAGTATCTTTACACAGCCCCAGAGCCCTTTACACTGTCCCTACCCATTCCCTCCCTCTCCACCCTCCACCCGCCCCAACCCACCCTCTCCCCCTCCACCCTCTCCCCCTCCACCCTCCACCACCCCTACCCACCCCTTTCCCCCATCCCCTTCCACCGCCCCTACCCTTCCCCTCCCACTCCACCCTCCACGACCCCTACCCACCCCCTCCCCCTCCACCCTCCACCGCCCCTACCCACCCCTCCTACTCCATCCTCCATGACCCCTACCCACTCCCTCCCCCCCCCCTCCACCGCCCCTACCCACCCTCTCTCCCTCCACCCTCCACGGCCCTTACTCACTCCCCCTCCACCTTCCACGGGCCCCTACCCACTCCCTCCCTCTCCACCCTCCACTCCCTCACCCCCCCCCCTCCGCTATATCCCTGTCAACCTGAACGCCTTTCTTTTTCACTGCCCTGTCTGCTCTATCCTTCTACTTACATGACTATCCCCTCCTTCTTCCTGTGTTGTAAATGGCGTCAGGCTTGACCTGTGCTGGATCTGTCTGCTTTCAAAGTTTCCATAAAGGATATTCTGTTTGTTCTTTTCTTTTCTTTACTCGATTTTGTTTTTCACCAGGAAATTATCTGGCACAACAACAGGCATGCACATACGATTATATCACATTCTATTGTACAAATGTAAAAACAAACAAACAAACAAAAAAAACAACCTAAAGGGACAACAGTTATGACTGTATGAAAATGATACAGAGAGTGACTGATTTTTTTTTTCACCTCTACGCGAATAGTGTCCTACGCAAACCAGACGCCAGTTCCTAGCGTTGTACAGGAGCATATCAGCATCTATAGGCAATAATGGCTGTCTTCTTCAGAAAAAACAGCACCGATCATTGAAAGAAATATTGATATTATCATGAAGATGATGATGATGATGATGATGATGATGATGATGATGATGAGAGACAGACAGACAGACAGACAGAAAGGCAGGCAGGCAGGCAGACAGACAGACCGATGGACAGGCAGACAGAGACAGGGCAATAAAGCATTGTGAGTGGGTAGGAGAAGGCGTTGCTATTAGGCTGGCGAGGGACAGAGGAAGGGAGTCACAGAGAGAGAGGAAACAGAGAGACAGACAGACAGACAGACAGACAGACTGAGAGACAGACAGTCTGAACGTGTGACCATGAAGCAGGGAGACCACAAAGCCAGGCCGCAGCCACCAGCAGTAGAGGTGCCTTTGAATCTTCTTGGACGACTCGCCTGGAACCCTCGCTGGAATACTAATGGCCTGATAGGGCCAAGAAGGCGTGCTGCAACAAAAGGTCACCTTTACCATTTTCCCCGGGCGAGGTGTCAGCCTGAAAGCGCTCAACCCCCCCTCCCCCCCCCATTCCCCTCCTGTTCCCATCTAGATCAAATGGACAAAGAGATCTCCTAAGGTAAAGTCGGAGTCACGTGACAACTGGGGGGAGATTTTGGAGTAGGAATCCTTTTAGTCTGCTGATTGTGGACCAGGCGTTTTGCTCTGAAAGGGCTGCAAAGGATCATCAACTTAGTGTTTGTGTCTGGATTTATTTTCTTTTCTTTCATGATGCATTTCAGGGCGGTGAATAATAATAGTTTTAACAAAGAAAAGCATCATATCATCACCATGTTTTTCTGTCTGTGTGTTTGTCTGTTCAACTCTCCGAATACCTGTTTGTTTTCATCTCCGTCTCCCTTTCTCTGCCATCTGCTTTCTTGTCTGCCTGCCTCTCTCTCCATCTCTTTGTCTGTCTGTCTCTGTTTCTGTTTCCCCCTCCCTCCCCCTTTCTCTCTCTCTCTGTCTCTGTTATCTGCTTGCCTGTCTATCTGCCTGTCTGTCTGCCTGTCTAACTATCTGTCTGCCTGTCTGTAGGTCTGTCTGTCCCTCCATCTCTCTCTCTCTGTCAGAATAACTCCATCGAACCGTACCCCCACCCCAGCCACACTAGAGCACAGAGGCCCTTGCAATAATTCTCTTTCTCTTGGACATGGAGTTTGCTTCCCTTCGGCGTTCATCTGTCGTTTGGAGGTCTGATAATGGCTGGTTTTAGTAGAAAGAAGGCACAGTGTTTTCCTTTTTTTTTTTTTTTTTGTTTCGTTTTGTTTTGTGGATGTGTAGGTTTTCTTCAACAAAGCTGCTTTTCAAGACAGCAGGATGTTTTGTTGGTTGTTCTTTTTTATGCTTTCTGGATAATGAGAGCTCGACCTTTAACCAAAACCTTGACCAGTCTATCAACTGGTCAATCTAAAGACACATAACCATTGACATGATTTCCTGTCTTCTTGCACGACTCTGAGAACTTTCTCTTTCTGGATTCACATAGTAAAGGTCGGTGAAAGCATGCACACATTTTGCTTACATTGACCAGTATGTACATCTGTATAGATATCACATGTACGCGAATTTATCTATGTGAGGATGTCTGTTCATTTATGATGGGTTTGCCTGATTCATATCAAATTCATAATTACTGTTTGTTTCACGAAATTGGCTACGTCTTGCTCACGACCCAGAAGTGAATGGCTACGTGATTCAGTTAAGGGAGACCAAAGCAGCAGAAGGAGAGGTGAGGGCGCTATCTTCTATCATGCTGCCCTCCAGACACGATGAGCCTCTGACAGGTTGATCTTAGCCTTAACTTTAACCTAATAATTAACAACATCTATCTGCCTAACTGCCGTGGTTATGCCACCTCAAGACAAGGCAATTCATAATTAACTTTGTAAAGCAAGTTATGCTTTCACATGCGTCTATATGTTTGTTTGTTTGTTTGCTTGTCTGTCTGCCAGACTGACAAAGAAAACTACATAACAGATTTGTTTCAAAACGTTGCAGAGAGATGACTAACCCAAACGTTGGTACAGATTCTTGTGAAAAGGACGCAACCAGAATCCCTTTACGTCTAAACCAATGTTAATGAAACCTCATGGAAAGACGAAGTATGTTTCTAGAAGGATCATGTCGAATTTCTATGTGGACCTGTCAAGTGGATCTGCATCAAATGGACAGAACCAAGATCTCTACAGTCTTGACGGAGGTCTGCAATTTCCGGAGTGCTTTACTACTTCATATATATCATATACTTCATATATTGCTGAACGCACACACCTTTCTATAGACACAAAGATGAAGAAGAAGTGAGGTGAACATTGTCAAACACCACA
>CM065718.1:29285013-29287513 GCA_033310375.1 Conus canariensis
TCTCTCTCTCTCTCTCTCTCTCTCTGTGCCTGCCTGTCTATTTGTCTATTTGTCTGTCTGTCTCTCTTCTGCCTGCCTGCCTTCTTGTGTGTGCGTGCGCGTGTGTGTGTGTGTGTGTGTCTGTCTGTCTGTCTGTCTGTCTGTCTCTCTCTCTCTCTCTCTCTCTCTCTCTCTGAACACAGCCTATTCCTCCCCCCTCTCCATCTACTTTTTTTTTTTTTTTTTCTATGTTGATGAATCAAGCGAGATGTCACGGTCAACACACACTCACAAAAGAATGCAAAGCACGAGGAACGTCGCAGAGTCGTCGCCCAGAATTCTACCCCTTCCACCCTCCCCCCTCCCCCTCACTCTGCTCACCGTTCCTGTTGTCCGAAAAGCATAGACAACCTTGCAATTCCCCCCATCTCTTGGGACATGGATTGTCTTTCCCTGAGTCGTTCTTCTGGTGTTTGGAGATCTGACAATGGCTGGCTCAGGTATATGAAAGCATTTTGTTCTCACGTTTTTGCTGTTGAAGTGGGGGAGGGGGGGGGGGGGTGTTCAATGACGCTGATTTTTTTTTTTAGACAGCAGAATTTTTCTGTTGTTGTGAATGTAGATGGTTTGATAAAAAACTGATCTGTCTTTAAAGGTCTCTGGATCATGACAGGCTGGGATTTTCCCATGACAGACTGAGATTTTCTGGGATGATCCATTGGTTAGCCTCGTAATCAACAAGCCAAGTAATCAATCATTCAATCGATTAGCTCTATCGTCTTGCCCAACTCTAGATAAGGGTTTACCTAGACATGCGTTTGTTTATGTCGACTAATTATGTAGATCCATGTAGATATTCTAGGCGTGCAGTTCGTCAAGGTCTGCATCTGTGTGCATTTTGTGAAACAGGTTCTCCTTGATTCATGAAAAATTCCAAATTGCTGTCTGCATCTGCTTCAAGAAATAGGCTTAAATCTTATTGCTGTCTGCATCTGCTTCAAGAAATGGGCTTAAATCTTATTGCTGTCTGCATCTGCTTCAAGAAATAGGCTTAAATCTTATTGCTGTCTGCATCTGCTTCAAGAAATAGGCTTAAATCTTATTGCTGTCTGCATCTGCTTCAAGAAATAGGCTTAAATCTTATTGCTGTCTGCATCTGCTTCAAGAAATAGGCTTAAATCTTATTGCTGTCTGCATCTGCTTCAAGAAATAGGCTTAAATCTTATTGCTGTCTGCATCTGCTTCAAGAAATGGGCTTAAATCTTATTGCTGTCTGCATCTGCTTCAAGAAATAGGCTTAAATCTTATTGCTGTCTGCATCTGCTTCAAGAAATAGGCTTAAATCTTGCATACAACCTGACAGTAAATGGGTACCTGATTCAGTCCAGAGAGTCTGAAGGTAGTGGAAGGAGAGGGTTGGGTGGCGCCTTCCATTATACAGTGCTCAGATATGATGAGTCTCTAGCAGTTCACTGACCATATGACATCTTAGTTACAACTGTTTTAATCCTTACCAAAAGTAATGTTTACGTCCATTTAAATCTAACTTATACCCCTTATGTATGATTGCCTTATTTCATGCCACCCCAAGACACAGGCAATCCACGAGTATTGTTGTCAAGAAGTTATGTTTTCACTGACGTCTATAGTTTTGTTTGCTTGTTTGTTTGTTTGTTTGTTTGTCTGCCAGATTACATAAAACAAAAGAAGAGTATGGAGCCAGTCTCTTGCAAAACATAGCAGATCCGCTTCGAAAGGGCGGAACCTGAATCTCTTAACAAAGACTACGCAACAAACTTCCAAACCTTTCTCAACGAAACTTAATGGAAAGATGGGGTATAGTGCCAGACCGATTCATGTGATGTTGGCATGGCTCTGTTGTGTGAATCTGCATCCAAGGGGAAGAACCAAGATACGTTCAATCTTGGCAGAAACCTGCGTTTTCCCAAATGGTTTGGTGATACATACTCTATCTGTTGCTGAGCACAAATAGGCCTTTCAGTTACGCGTCTACCTGCCCGACGAGTTGCCACCGCGCTGTTATCTATAGATCATATCGCCGGTGAAAAGAAGAGCTCTGTCTATTTTGTTCTCATGGCGGAGAGTGGAAAATGACGAGGGAATCTCTCTCTCTTTCTCTCTCTCTAACACTCAAACACACACGTGCGCGGGCCCACTTACACACATAAAAACACGCGTGCGGGCGCACATACACATATATATACACGCGCGCCACAGACACGCACGCACGCATGCTCTAACGCACGGGCGCATGCGCGCGCGCGCACACACACACACCCGTATTTATCTATCTATCTATATATGTATATAATGCTGAACAATTAAGTAGTGGGGGAAAACAAGTGCAGGCTAACAATTCTTCAGTCGTTATAGTACTGAATTGGCAAAGATGTAAACTTTTAGGAAAAAAAAATAGGAAGATCAAGAAAATGGGGAATGTATGATTAATATGAGAAACCCTTCACTAGCCGTCTGAGGGAACCGTCGTAATCCCTCTCGA
>CM065718.1:29295013-29305013 GCA_033310375.1 Conus canariensis
GCATATTTACTCTTGCTTCTAATATTCCAATTGAACTTTCCACTACATCTGGCTTTCAGGAAGGATTTTTCACCAACACATCTAATTTTCAAAGATGGCCTTTCAACTAATACTTTTTGTACTTAAAGTGGAATTCTTTACCGTTGCCTTTAATGTTTAAAGAGGACTTTTAAGTGCCACTTCTAACATTCACAAATGACCTCTTCTCTGGTACGTCTAAGGTTCAAAAGCTTTTTTTTTTCTACTTTAGCTTCTGATGTTTAAAAAAATTTTTTTTTGGTACTTCTGACTTTCAGAAAGGATTCTTCCACTTCTACTTTAATTTTTCTCGAGGAGCTTTTCAACATATTGGCAATTGAAATGTGTTTTTCATTACTATGTCTAACATGCAGTAACTTCTAAGAATCAAACACAGTTTTTCCATCTTTTCTTAACTAAAGCTTTGTAGATTTCAAGGGACCTCGGATTTTCGCCATTAGTTTTCTGGAGTTCAACTGAGTTTTGTCATTTTGTAAATATACTAAAGTTACATGTCTCTCAGAATCTTACATGTCTGTGCCAAAGCTGTACAGAGATAAAAAAAAATGCGGACATTACACTGTGTTCAAACACAATGGAACTAAAACATGCGCAAATTCTCGTCACAACACACACACACACACACACACACACACACACACACACACACCCCATGCCCACACGGACGCACGGATCTTCACACGCACGTACGCACACCCCCCTTTTTTAAGTAGAAAGACATGCGTGTTTCCCAAACCAGAACACCACCTTCTAAAGGAAATGAAACGATAACTTTAAAGACATTATTCTTCCGAAGAGAAAGAGCAACAGTGTCAGCGCTCTAAAGCCAAAAGGAACATCTATCAGCTGAAAACGGACACGTGACGTCATTCGGAAGACAGTAACTGTGAAGTAGCATCATCCAGACACGTAACATGATCTGTCTTCCCATGGATTAAAAAAAGGGCAGAATCCATGTAAAATGTATACTTTCAGAGGGGGAATAAATAACACCAGCTTAAAAAGTAAATGGAAGTATTGATCTCAAAAGCTAACGAACGTCAGATATATTTTTGGACTGATAAATGGCGAGGGGAGAGTTACGGCTTCCGTGTATTAACGGTCTCAACGCTTTGTTCACTTGAAACAAGAGCTCTCAAAGCGTTAGAACTCTGTGAAAAGAAAACTTTTCAGCGCAGTGTGACTTACACCAATAAAACATTATTTCCGTTATCGCGTTGCGTGCTCTCTGACTCTGTTTGTGTGTTGTGTGTGTGTCGTGTTGTGTGTTGTTGTGTTGTGTGTTGTTCCTTGTAGTTTTTTCTTTATCTTTTGTTTTCTTTCTCGTTTTATATTCTCCTCTCCGTGTCTTTTTTTCTCTCTTTCTCCCGTCTGTCTTCAGTCTCTCTCTCTCTCTCTCTCTGTCTTCTGTGTCTGTCTCTGTCTGTCCTGTTGTCTGTCTGTCCTTCGTCTGTCTCTCTCTCCTCTCTCTCTCTCTCTCTCTCTCTCTCTCTCTCTCTCTCTGTCTTGTGAAATACTACCAATTCGTATCAAACTCCACCCCCGTATTTTCTGTTCCTTGGAGATTTCTAGGAACTGGTCCAAGCATACAACAAAGATATAAATCACTCCTCCAGCGAGACCTGGTCTCTCCTCAAAGGTTCCTTACTAGGCACTTAATCAATTAGGGAGACTGGACAAAAATCACGAACATACCACGACAAACGTGCTTGTAACGAAACTTAGCTTAAAAAATTATATAATTAGTGGATAAAGCTTTCTTTATTATTCTTCGGTTTAAAAACTATGACAAACAAATAAGCAAAATATCAAAAAGTAAACACAGACCCCTCCGATAAATAAAATCGAACCTTGCCAAACGTTGGTGTTTTTGGTAAGGGTGGTTCTGTATCAGTTTGTTTTTCTCTAAAGAACAGAGTTTACAAAACACAGAAGGATTTTGCAAGTTGAATGCATTTGGACTTACAATGGTATTTGTCAAAACGATAAAAATCTGATGGCATTAGGTGAAGCTGAAAATGTCTAGGTACTGATACTGACCTGCACTGAACAATCACTATTTAAATGTGTTATGAAAATCTACCATGAGCAGTGTTCGTTCACATCGTGAAAAGTATGAGTATTTTTTACATGTTCTGTGGGTACAGAGTGGAATCTTCCTTTGTCAACAGGAAACTTATTATTTGAAGGTATACGACTAGGGCTATGAGATAAAACACAATGATGAAAGACCAAAGAGAAAACCCTTTCTAGACATGCCTCGGTTGAATTAGTTATCTACTCTGTGTTTCTAAGTTTGGACTTATTGATTGAAAATTCATCCTTTGATGAGATTTTAGAGCCATTTTAATTGTTCATGTACTGTAATGTATTTCTTTGTTTTTTGTTGTTGTTGAAACTTTATTTGAATTCATATTTTATCAAAAGACGTGTTTTTTTGTCTTACAATTATATGTCAATAAACTACCTGCTTCATCGAAGGACACATCTCCTAATGCACAAGAAATTGATAAACCTGTTACAAATGCACCTAAATCATGGAATTGGTTAACAATTTATCAGCATGTCCATTGTAAACCATTTTTTTTCTAATACAGCGACACACACACACACACACACCACAACACACACAACACACACACACACACCAACACACACAAAACACACACACACACACCTTTTGAATCATTCAAAATTACTATTAGTTTAGGCCTTTGTGCATCATCCGCAGAGAGAGAGAGAGAGAGAGAGAGAGAGAGAGAGAGAGAGAGAGAGAGAGAGAGAGAGAGAGAGAGAGAGAACGGTAAATGGGTGGATGTTATAAGAGAGAGTAGGAAGCTGGTATAGACTGATTCATGCAGGGAAAAAAAAACTTCCCATCAGATGCATTCTGTGCGACAATATCGTCGACAAAGCCACTGTAAAAAAAAAAAAGCCATTGAAGATCTGATATGTGACACCAGCCAACATTCCTGATTCAGTAGAGTGCGCTGCCACTTGTAATATTCGTTTGCTTTTCTGTGAACTAGAACGTTCTGCGCTGTCCTCTTAACTCGCACTAACCTTTGGGCATCCTGACTTATGCACTGCCGGCAGGAACGCCTTGAATTCTGATGTACCTGTCAAAGAGACTGTTCAACACTTCTCTTCGTCAGTTCAAAGATACATTCAATAGAGCCTGCCGTGAGTTCCAAAAGATCTACGATTCTTGTTGCATGATTCTAAGAAAACGTACAACATGTCTAGGTCTAGACTTCAAAGAAAACTTTTCAACATGTGCTTTTGCTGAATCATACAAAACATCTGCAATAGCTACTTTTGTTGGTTTTGAAGTCGAGTTTTCCACGGTTAATTTTTTGATGATCAAAGGTAGCGTTTCCGCCGCTCCCCTTGACCTTCAAAGATGACCTTTATGGGGTACGTCTGATGCTCAAGAGAACTTTTCTACTATTTCTTCTCGTATGTAAACAGTACGTCTTATGTTATAAAAAAAAAGAAATGGTAAAACGTATGGTAAAAAAAAAATCCACTGCTACATGCACATTGTATAAAGGAACTTTCTGCAGGTTGTTTGATATTTAAAAATGTCTTCGCCACTGCTACATCCTATAGTCAGACAGGACTTCTCCATAGCAGCTTCTAATGTTCACATACAGCTTTCCCACCGATTCTCCACTGAAGCCGTGTGGACTTTCTAACATGATTGTTTTCTTCCTGCATATCGGATGTTCTGAAGGAATGTTCACACTGGTACTTCTAAAGGTCACCAATTGTTGTCTAGAGTATAAATGAATGTTCTCCTCTGTCATTCTGCTGAAGTTTTATGTCCCTCGCTGGGAACTTACAACTCTTACCCAGGCTGCAAAAGGTCTACAACACGATCATACATACAACAGTTAAACGCATTGAAAACAATTAAAAAACGAACAACCCCCCAAAAAAAACAACAAACAAACAAAAACAAACAAACAAACAAAAAAACAACAACAAAACCCCTCAAGTATGAGTGTAACCCTCGTGAGGAGAAAACAAATGTATATTTTATACTAAGAGGAAAGTGCTTTCCCTCTTTAAAGGAAGCCGGGTGATTGAGTCGAACAATAAAATCAAAAGCTTGGAAACGTTATTGCGCTGAATAGAAACTGACAACGATCGCCATGCCCTGAAGTCAAAAAGAGGAACTATTATCTGAAACCCGAACGCCTGAAGCCAGCCTGAAGGCAGTAACTCTAAACTGGCATTGTCAAGACACGTAACATGATCTATCCTTGCTTGGATAAAAAGGAAAAACAATGCAGAGAAATGTACAGTTCAAGAGCGGGAATAGCTAACATCAGTCTAAAAAGAAAATGGAACTATTGATCTCGAAAGCTAGCGAACGTCAGACGTATTTTTGGACTCACAAAGGGCGTGCGGAGAGTTGGGGTTTTCTTGTATTAACAGTCTCAACGTATTGTTCATTTGGCAAAAGAGCTGTCAAAGCTTACGAACTTTGTACAGAGATCTTTTCTGTCTTTTTCGTGTGTGTGTGTGTGTGTGTGTGGTGTGTGTGTGTGTGTGTGTGTGTGTCTCTCCTAAGATAGTGTGACTAAGACCCGTATAGTATTACTTCCCCTATTGTGGTGCACGCTCTCTGTCTGTCTGTCTGTCTGTCTGTCTGTCTCTCTCTCTCTCTCTCTACTCCCACACACACACCCCCCACCCCCCGCCGTGTGTGTGTTGTTATGTTTGTGTGTGTGTGTGTGTGTGTGTGTGGTGTGTGTGTGTGTGTGTGTGCGTGCGTGCGTGCGTGCGTGCGTACGTGCTTGTGCGTGTGCGTGCGTGCGTGCGTGCATGCGTTTGTGTGTGTGGCGTGTGCGTGCGTGCGTGCGTCTGTCTGTCTCCATTTTCTGTCTGTCCGTTTGTCAGTCTGTCTGTCTGCATCCTATCTTCCTGCTCTTTCTCAATCTATCTGTTTTAAATTCTTCTTCCCTCTCCCTGCCACCCCGGTATCCCTCCCTTTCTGCGCATTCCCCCCCCCCCCCCCCCTCTTCTCTCTATCTCTCTCTCTCCCCCTCCACTCCTCTCTCTCTCTCTCTCTCTCTCTCTCTCTCTCTCTCTCCTCATAATACTGCCAGTCTCTATGAAGCTCTACTCCCACACCTTCCTGTTCCATGGCGACTTATAGGCCTGTGGTAGCATACAGAGGAGAAATAAATCAGTCACCGGCCAGACACAATGTCATCTCTAATCCTCTTTACCCGGTATTTATCCATGCTAAGGAAACAGGATACAATCACGCACAAACCGCGACAAACTTGCTTATAATGAAACTCCTTTTGCATCAAAGTCTCACTACTTGCTGCTTGAACCTATTCTTATACATTTTTTCTGTTAAAAAAAAAACGAACAAAAAAAAAAAGAAAAAAAAACCCACACCCCAAGACAAACAAACATACAAACCCTCGCGCAATACAATGATACTGAACCTTTCTAGATATGGCAGTATTTTAAAAGCTGGTTCTGGGCATCATTTAACATTACATCAATGTTAGACTCTATTCCAGTACGGTTTCCTCACAAATACATTGAACAAAACACACAGACGTTTCGTTAGTTCTGTGAACTCAGACTTACCATACGTATTCAATGAAAATACCGCATTTGACGGTATGTAGCTGGGCTGAAAATGTACAGGTATTTCCCGGCCGGCACCGAATAATAAGCACTTGAACAATCACCTATTTTTGTCCACATTAAGAAGACTAGCTATGATCAATATTTTGTGCATGCTGTGTGTGTGTGTGTGTGTGTGTGTGTGTGTGTGTGTGTGTGTGTGTGTGTGTGTGTGGGTGAGAGAGAGAGGAGAGGAGGAGAGGAGAGAGAGAGAGAGAGAGGAGAGAGGAGAGAGAGAGAGAAGACTAAACACACTGACACTGACACTTATGCCATTAGCAAAGCCCTGTTGGCAAGGGTTATCAATGATCATATTTAGCAACAGCTGACTAAAAAGGAAACAAATACAAAAAGACTTCCCTTGTGATGTTACAAACTCACCATACATATAACTTACAAAATGGATAAACTAATCAAGCACCCATCAATCCACACGACCCCCCCCCACCCACCCACCCACCCACACACCACCCACATACACACACACGCGCGCACGCACACATTATATACTATTGACATAGACTATCAGGTTACAGTAAGTGATTATCTTTTTCATTCATTATATTCTTTTTACGAAAAGTGCAAGCTTCTGCGATGTACTTCGCAAATTCTATTATAGTGTTCTCGTTTCCACTTGATAAAATCACTACTAAATCTCTTCTTTCAGCAACTGATTCATTGAAAATGTTAAAACCTCTGCGAATATTGGCATGTGCGGGACAATCAAACACAAAATGTGCTTCATTCTCAACACTGTCTCTTTCTGTACACATTTGACAAGATCTGTTATTCGATTTCTCAAACCAGCTTTGGGTTGCATTAAGGCCGAGCGTTCTGGTTCGAAATTTTGCTACACTATATTTATGCCATTTATGCGTTATGATTTTAAGATACTTCTCTGCTTCGAGATTACTATTAAATGAGAGGAACCAGTCGTGTTTATCATTTCCATCCATGCCAGTATGCCAGTTTTGTTTATAAGTACAAACTAACCGCTCCTTGAATTCTGAAATAAATTGTGCTTTTTTACCGACTCCTTGTGACAACCAAACTATGCCAAAACCATTCTCTGTCAATATTTTCTTAATACAGGAGGCCCAGTTTAATTTTCCATTTTCATGTTGCAGCATAAGCATTTCATACGCCTGGGCGCAGAATCTGGTTAATGGTAAATTTACTTATTCCAGCCTATATCTAATACATCTAACATAAATCATAATAATAGAGAGTATCGTCCACTTTCGCCATAAACCATTTTATTAGATGCGTGCAAAGGTACGTGGATAATACGTTTTATTGCATAGGTATGAACTTTTTCCATTTGACTGTTATCCAACATTCCCCAGACTTCTGAAGCATATGTCAGAATAGGCTGTATCTGTGAATCGAATAATTTCCAAAATAGATTCACATCGTTGGAGTTCAATTTCTTCATAGTCCTCAGAATATCCATGACACCTCTCTTTCTCTTTCTGCACATCTCAAGCCAACCCTTACTCAAGCTTAATTTTGCCGTGAATAACATCCCAAGGTATTATACTTGTCAATCTAACTTCTACTCCACCATCAAACCATCTATCATATTTGATAAGTAACCACCATTTCCAAAAACCATTACATTAGTTTTGTTTAGGTTCACTGTTAATTTTATCCTATGTGATTCCCTTTTCAATGTGTCTAACTGATTTTGCAAACCAATAGGGGTATCTGCTAGGAGGATAACCTCATCAGCGAAAAGCATTAGAACTAAGTCAGCAGCACCAGGTAACATTTTATTCCATGCTTCCCTCCCCTCGATATCTCTATCGCTGATTCGTTCATGAAGAATGTGAACAAAAATGGGCTAAGCAGGCACCCTTGTTTCACTCCTCGCGGGCAGCTGAAATAATCAGTATAAGCTCCTTTCTCTCGAACACATGCAAGAACAGACTCATACATTCCATGATCAGCTCCATACAACTTCCCATTTACGCCATTATTCCTCAAAATACACATAGAACATTTCTGTTGACTGAATCGAACGCTTTCTGAAAATCAATAAATGCAACATACAATTTGAATTTTGTTGATAAGTATTTTTGTACTAAAGCATACAGAGTAAATATATGATCTATTGTACTATATTTGGATCGGAATCCAGCCTGCTCTTCCATTATTTTCTCTTCTCTCTCTTCCCATGCTTTTAATCTTTTGTTAAGTACATGTGCATACATTTTACTAACAATACTCGTCAGTGCAACACCTCGATAGTTGTCAGGATTGTTACTATCACCTTGTGAAGAGGAACTATGATGGATTAAGACAAAGATTCTGGAAAGATTCCCTTATCAAACTCTAAGTTAAAAAGATTAACCAAGAAATCAACAACACTAGAGTTAGCACATTTGGACATTTCTCCCACTCCTTTGTATGGTCCAGCACTTTTTCCACATTTGATGTGTTTTATACTCTTTAAGATTTCATTTCTTGTTATTTGATCATTAAACAATGGTTCGTCGGTAATTTGTTCGTCACTATCAATATCTATGCTCAAATCTTCACGATCGTTATCAAATCCATTAAATACACTGTAGAAATATTCATACCATTGTTGTGAGCTGATTTCATTGTAAATTACTGGTTTTCTACTGATCGATCGAATGATAGACCAGAATAATTCAGGGTCGTTAACAGATGCTTTCAATCTATAACAGTTTTTCACAACTTTTTTCTTATTCTTGCACTCAAAAATCAAACCAATCGCTCACTTCTTTCTTGTTTTCCCCTTGGTCCTTACCATACATGCAGCTGCACTATACAAAGCTTTCATGAAATATTCTAAACCAGTGTTGATATTCATATTGAGATACTCTGTAGCTTCGTCACAGCACTGTTTCAACTCATCTGAATCTAGTTCCTCCTTGTAAGTCTCTGCGTGATCTTCGGACCAAATAAAGCGCTCTTCTGTATGAAATACTGGATGTTTTTCTTATATCAATATTACCTGTTTTCCATTTTAATTCTACAGGTAAATGCCAGGAAAATAAACAACTGCCAACCTTCATTCTGCTATTTCTTAGTAAATCTTTAGTAACAATGAAATAATCAATTAAACTACTGCCATTAGGTGGCACGAATGTAAACTCTCCTTTCGAATGATCATGGTATGTACCCTTCACAATATATAGGTCAGACATAAAACACAAATCTAACAAAGATTTACAAACTCATTCACACACAAGTCTTCAGAGCAGCGCTTTAACACATCATTTCCATCGTCCTTTTCATGATCATCTTCAGTACAACCATCTTCATCATATGAATCATCACCATCACAGACATCCATGTCATAATCACCCTCACCATCAACATCACAATCTTCATCATCATTACTATCATCTCCAGGTGTGAAGTTTGACATAGTCTCCAGTTTGGGTTGCTGACGTCCAGTCCGTGCATTCAAATCACCACATAACAGAATATTTACAACCTTATTTTCTGTAATTTCTAACATATTATCTTCAAGAATCAGGATTCCATCTTTAAGTGCATAGTTGTTATACATCGGCCCTCCCTCTGGTACTACATAACATGCAATCAGTAGAACATCCTTAGTTGTATTAAACAATGATTTGCTAACATTCAGGACTATAAGTTATCACAATTTACACTGACCTGAGTGACAAACATTTTATATATTTTCTTCACCATTAGTAACACACCACCAGAATGACGACCTTGATATGATAATTTCTTTGCTGGAGCATGAAATTTCACAGAATCAATAACACACCAGAGAAATCAAACTTTTCATGAACAAATGTCTCAGTGAGGCACACAAAATCAAAACCATTTATGTAATTAATGAACAAAACACCATTAAGTTTAGTGTATACATTTTTTATGTTATAATTGAGAAATGACAATTCTTTTTTCTGATAGTCTAGCCTGTCCTATTTTAAGCACGTTTTTGATCTCAAAGATCTCCCACGGACATCTTTAGCCAGATAAGAATTAATGCCACTTTGTTTTCTCGACCCAGCCCCTCGCCCTGCATTGTGCGCGGCCACCCCTTCCCCCTGTCCATACCGTGATCCACTGTTGTTTGGCACACTGGTGGGGGTTTTCCTGTCCGTCACACCACGCACACACTGGGATACGGCCCCCGCCTCGTGTTGACGTGAACTGGTCGGAGAATCCCGGCTCTGGTCTGGCAACTCATCACAAGATCGCGCTCTGCCACTCAACACAGGTGTCGATGTAGGCGTTCGCACGTTTGGAGGTACTGTGTGTTGGTGTCACGGCTGGTTGGCTGCTTGCTTCCCCG
>CM065718.1:29330013-29332513 GCA_033310375.1 Conus canariensis
TTGATCGTCACCTCAATCTGTACTTCTGCTAGCTTGATGGCACCTCCAACTGAACTTCTGCAAGCTTGACTGTCACCTCCAACTGACTTCTGCTAGCTTGACTGTCACCTCCAACTGAACTTCTGCAAGCTTGACTGACACCTCCAACTGAACTTCTGCAAGCTTGACTGACACCTCCAACTGAACTTCTGCAAGCTTGACTGACACCTCCAACTGAACTTCTGCAAGCTTGACTGACACCTCCAGCTGAACTTCTGCAAGCTTGACTGACACCTCCAACTGAACTTCTGCAAGCTTGACTGGCACCTCCAACTGAACTTCTGCAAGCTTGACTGTCACCTCCAACTGAACTTCTGCAAGCTTGACTGTCACCAGTCACCCGTCCATTCACTAGAACACCCCTGTCTTGTTCTCCAACCCTCCACCTCCACATTACTCCCCATGCCCCTCCCCCCCTCCTTTCCCCTGCTCTTTCCCTTTCCCCTCAAATTCATCAAACAATCTTGAAACATGTCCAGCAGCACTTCCAATTTTCTCGATGCTGGACAGGAGACTGACTCCCCTCCTTAGTATCAAGTTTAACGGAAGCGTGGTGGAAGAACCTTTGTGAAGCACGTGGTGATGATTGAGCTGAGGTATCTGAGAGAGCCTTGGGCTAAGACTTTTCTCCACCAAATCCTTCCGTCTCCTCTCCCAACATACAGATCACAGATACATCATCCTTGCTGCATTTGCAGCCTTTGCTTCAGCGGAAATGAAACACGGACTATACAAAAAAACCTCATTCCTTGATGCAAATAGAGACTCAACCCATTCACTAGTGGAAATTGCCGGGTTAAGAAAACAAAATGTAGCAGCGTCTACTATAGAAGTCTCGCCAGTTTTTTTTTTTTTACTCCTTCTCGGGTTCTTGGCAACTAGCTCAAGAGAACGAGGGACATAGAGAATTGTAAACTTTCGGAGCTTCATAAACCGAAACACTGTAAAAAGGAAATTACAAACCGGCCTTAACATCGCTCTGTTCCATCTCAAACCATACGGGAAGTGCTATGGTGTGATGGCACCAAGCAAAACGATGATATTTCCAACTGGATGGAGTCTTCGTTGTATCTGGTAGCCTTAATCGTCACCTACAGAGAGAGCTCCAGTACACAGACTACTGGGTGGTGATAAGTCCAGTCGTTCTTCAGAAACGCTCATTTTCCAGAAATGTCAACATCATAACCATTTTCCCTTTTAAAATCGTTAGACCAGTTTCAGTGACGATTTGCAGGAAAAAAGGAAACAAGAAAAGAAAATGATAATGCATATGATGATGAGATGATGGTGGGTGTCTGTTTCTGTCTTCTTCTTCTCTACTTCTTCATGTCTTCGTCTTCTTCTTCTTCTTTTTGTCTTCGCTTGTGTTTTGTCGTGTTGTGTGTTACAATCTCATGTTGATTATTTGACACTTTTGTGTGTATGCTTTTTTTATCCCGCCATTAGGCGTCATACTCCAACTTAGGGAAGGGTGCATGCTATGTGTAACGTGTCATCCATACCAACGGCCAAACTGGCCTTCTCTTCCGAAAGTTGGTGATGGGATTTTACGTGTGTGCAAGATGTTGTGCGTGCGTTCACACACGGAACCTCGGTTTATAGTCTCATTCGAAGGACTGTGTGGGAATGGCATCAGCAACAACTTTATTTCCCGGAGGAGGTTTAAAATCCACCTAGACGAGAAACGGCCGGTGGTGATAATCCGCGTCCTTCAAAGTATTTTCGAGTCCATGCTACTTTCCAAACTGTAGTCAATTTTCGTAGTTGGTGGGGGGAAAAGATGATGATGATGATGATGATGATGATGATGATGATGATGATGATGATGGTAGTTGTGGTGATGATTGACGATGACGTCGACTATACATGTGGTGTGCGTGCGTGCGTGTGTGGTGCGCCTGTGTGTGCTTGCCGTGTGTGGTGCATGCGTGTGTGGTGTGGTGTGTGTGTGTGTGTGTGTGTGTGTGTGTGTGTGTGTGTGTGTGTGTGTGTGTGTGGTGTGTGGCTGTGTGTCTATGTTGAAGGGTCGCAGCCAGGTACAATAGATACCATGTTTTCAACCATCACCAGTGACACAAGAACATAAACAGCAGCTCAACACGAACAAATGCATCATTGTTTTTCAATGATCGTCGCCATCGTCTTCTTTATCATTGTACTAAAAATCACTGTCGTCATTGTCATCTTCGTCGTCTTCATCCCTGAAGGGACTTGTCAAAAGTCGTGTATCACCTCTCACCCTTCAATCGCTGAAATCATCCACTCCCGCCTTCCCACCCTCCATCTCCACGCCACTCCCTGTGCCCCCCCCCCCCCCCCCCCCCACCCCCACATACACACTCCATATTTCCCATTCCCCTCAAATCAGCAAACAGTCTTGAAAAACGTTCAGCAGCACTTTGAGTTTTCACAGTGCCGCAGAGAAGATTGGCTCTTTCCCTTGGAACCCAGTTCAATAGGA
>CM065718.1:29355013-29360013 GCA_033310375.1 Conus canariensis
GGGTCGGCCACCATGGCGTTACGAGGATCAGCCTGGGTCTTTCCAGCCTCGCCTTCCTGATCACCTTGTGTAGGATGGGGAAGGGGGGAAAGGCATATGCCAGTAGGCCCGTCCAGGGGAGGGATAGTGCGTCGACTGCATACGCCTGGGGATCTGGAACGGGGGAGACGTACAGGGGCAGGCGATGGTTGAACCTGGTGGCAAACAGGTCGATCATGGGCACAAACCAATGCTCCCATACCCCCGACAGGGTATGTCTGTTGAGGGTCCACTCCGTGTGGAGGAGAGACTTCGACCTGCTGAGGGAATCCGCCAGGATGTTGCGTTTCCCTGCTATGTGTCTCGCGCGGAGGGTGATTCCCCGCGCGTGACACCAGCGAAGGAGGGCCTCTGTCCTGAGGGAGAGGCCTATGGAGCGGGCCCCTCCCCCTTTGTTGACATAGCAAGCTACCGACGTATTGTCCGTGAGGAGGAGAACAAGTCGGTGCGCGACCTTGTGTTGGAATTGGAGAAGGGCTAGCCTGACCGCTTCCAGCTCCAAGATGTTGATGTGGAGGCGTGCAGTTTGTGAGTCCCACTCCCCCGAGGCGTGACTCTCCTCCACGTGGGCCCCCCAGCCCAAGTTGGAGGCGTCTGTATAAAGTTCCAGTGGTTGGGTTGGGAGGGAGATGGGGACCCCGGTGGAGAGAGTGGCTGGAGTGAGCCACTCCTCCGTCGCCGAAATGAACCAGTGTCCGAGGGGAATGACCTGGTCCCAGCGGTCGGAGGTCTGTGACCAACGTCGGCGGAACTCCCTCTGAAGTTGGCGTTTGGGGACCCGCCCCAGGGGAATGAGGGGAGACAGGGACTCCATCATTCCTAGGAGGGAGGACAGGGTTCTGGCCGAGGTGTGGGGTGTCTGTGACAGGCGGGAGATGAGGTCCACTATGCGTGCAGACCTCTCCGGGTCGGGGAGACTATCATGGAGATTGTGTCGAAACTCATTCCCAGGAAGGAGAACCTCTGGCTGGGAGTGAGTTCGCACTTGTTGGGGTTTGTGACAAACCCCAGTGTGGAGCACAGACTCAGGAGGCGGGTGGTGTGGGCTTGGCACTGGGCCCGGGAGGGGGCCAAGATGAGCCAGTCGTCCAGATACACTAGGAGGCGGATGTCTTCCTGCCTGGCTAGGGAGGCCATCTCCTTGACAACCTTCGTGAAGAGGAAGGGTGCCAGTGATAGGCCGAAAGGGAGGGCCCTGAACTGGAACACTCGGCCCTGCCAGACGAACCGTAGGAATCGTCTGTGGACCGGGTGAATCAGGATCTGAAAGTAGGCGTCCTTCAGGTCTATGGATGTGGCCCAGTCGAGATGATGGATGGAGTCTCGGATCTGGGTGGGGGTCTCCATCTTGAACTTGGTGGGCCTGAGGAATTTGTTGAGGGGCGAAAGATCTAGAATGGGCCTCCATCCTCCCGAGGCTTTTGGGATCACAAAGAGGTGAGAGTAGAAGCCGGGGTTTGGGTAGGAAACCTCCGCGATGGCCCCTTTCTTGAGGAGCTCTTGGACTTCCGTGCGAAGAGCTTCTGCTTTGGCGGGGGAGGGTTCGTTGGGGGAGGGAGGGGGAGATAGCATGAGGGGGGGACGCTCGTGGGCCCAAGGAAGGCGAAACCCTTCCTGTAGCACCGCCACTATCCAGGGGTTGAGGCGCATACGTCTCCACTGGTGGGCATGCCGGGAGAGGCTGCCCGCCCGGGGGGGCGAGGGTCTGGGCTGGTGGGAGGGGGATAGGGCGAGGGGGGGTGCTACCTGATCTAAGTCCACCTCGGGCTGTCTCCCTAGTCAGCTCCGGGAGCGTGACTGTTGGCCGAACCGAAAATTTTGCTGATGGGGTTTTGGCTTAGGCCTTGGGAGAAGATTAGGTCGCTTGGCGGGCCGTGCGGTGCGGGAAGGCGATTGCCTGGGATAGGGTCTGTGCCTGGGGAAGGAACGAAGTGGGGGTCTAGCAGGGCGTGGCGGTGGCCTGGGCGCAAAGGACACAGCCTGCTTGCGTTCCTCAACTGCTTGGGCTATGACGTCAGCCGAGTAGTCGCCAAAGAGCGACTGGTCCTGGCCCGGGATGCATCGCAGGGCTGCCTTAAGCGTCGGGGAGAGAGAGGTCCGCGCCAGCACGGGATCTCTCGCGACCAACAAGCAGTTGAAGTGGCTTCTGGCTGCGCTGTCCGCCGCAGCCGAAAGGTGATGCGAAATCCTGTTAACTAAGTGTCGCATGAAAGGATCGCTGAACAAGCGAGGGTCAGGCTCTTGGTGCTCCTCAGAGCCCGAGTCCCCCGGTACTGGGATGGCACCATCATCCTCCGGCCATAGAGCCTCCGCTCGCTGAAGGAGCATGCCCAAGTAGGTGTGTCCCGCCGTGGTGTGGAGGATGCCCATCCTGGCTACTCGGTCCCATTCCTTTAGGTTCTTAAATGAGATGGTGCCGGAAGTAGGGGGGGGCAGGTGGGGGATCAACCGACGGTCCGACTGGGAAATGCCCATCTCCCTGGTCACGGGATTGTCCGTAAACAAGGAGGAGACTGAGGGGTTCTTGCGGTCCCCGAGGAGGAAACCGACCTGGGCTGCATGTGGGGCCGAGAGGGGTCCCTGTCCTGGTGGAGGGATGGCGTGCGCACCCCTGGCGCGAGTTGCTGGGCCTTCCCAAATTGAGGCGAGGGATTGGGGGGCAACGATCTTTGGTCTAGATCTCTGGGCCGGGGGGGGACCGGCGAAATGGGAGAGGGAGAGAACTTCGTCGGCGGGTGCGGCCTCCCTCCTAACGAGGTCTGGTCGCCACCGTTCTATCGTGCGGACATCGTACAATGAGGTGGAGGCTAGTTCTTCCTCATCGTCCGCCTCAGGGAGGTACTGGTCCTGAGAGGGTTCATAGCACCCGTCATCAGGAGGTAAGTCGAGGGGTGCCTGTAGTGAGTCCCCGGTGGCCCTATAATCGGCGGCCGGGACATCGTCCTGCCGATCGGACAGCTCCCGAGGAGGGAGACCAAGGTCGACCCAGGCAAGTGAGGCCGGGTGCCACATTCGACCATATAGCTGGTCGTACTGGGTGTTGGCGTTAAGCCACTGGTCTCTCTCGGGGGCATAGAGCCACCGGTCCCCGGGGAGGTAAACGGGCTGTGGCGGCCCTGGGGTGTAGGCAGAAAATCCCCGGGGACCCGGGTAACCTGAATCACTGTTGGGGGGGTCTTGAGAGGCCGTGGCCTGTCGTCCCCGTCCAGGTCCGTGCACTGTACCATACACGTCCTTGGAATGGGCCTGGGAGGGCCATAATGGTATGGAGGAGGATGCGGAAGTCGAGCCCCCAACCCGCGAAAGTGCGGATTGGTCAGGATGCGGTCCCGTGTTCCTCCCCCTGGAGGAATATGTCAGGTTACCCTTGGTCCCGCTGGTAGATCCTCCCCCGGAGGAGCGGGACCGTGGACGTTGCCCAAATGGGGATCCGAAAAGGTCGGTTCCCCAACGTCCAATACCCCTAGGGAAGAAGGTGACGTTCGATCGGGGTAGGTCGACCGTCCTTGTGCATGGGCACGGCCGGGCCCATGGCGCGGCGTGCCCGCACGCCCAGGATTATGGACACCACCGAGGTCGTGCGTCGGGGTGACCATAAGGCTGCTTCCGGAGTCGAAGCGCTCATCGAGCTCAGGTGTTGGCTGCACCTGTGCCCGGTGGGGCCGAGCGCTATGAGTGGACGTATCAACTTGGGGGGAAAAGGAGATACGTGACTCATCAAGGCGAGTGACGGATGGTGATTCCATCCCAGATCCGTCACCCGTGCTGGTCCGCGGCTCGGCAAGGTGCCCCGGGGGCCGAGATTCGCGTGACTCAGCATGATAGTTAGAAGTCTCCGAGCGAGTCCGTAGGCTAGAGGGCAAGCTGGCCGATGGAGAAGGGGTGGGGGAGGGCGAATTCCGTTGGCTAGTCTTTGCTCGGCAGGGCCCCTTGAGGGGAGCCTTGCCCTTAGACTTTTTGGGCAGCACCTTGAGGGGAGCTTTGCCCTTAGACTTTGCAGGCAGATCAAATGAAAGGCATTTTGAAATGGTGGCCGCTTGCCTATCAGCCTTGGGACGCCGCGGTCGTGCGTCCGTCGGTTTGGTAGACGAGGAAAGATCACGCGTCCCTTCCGCGGAGGAGTCGTCTCTGTCTACCTGAACCGTACGTTCATCGGTGTGAACGGATTGCTCCGAGATGGAATCGACCCGCGGGTTCTCCGGGAAATTGAGCGAACTCCGAGCAGTGGAGTGGCTCGACCCGGCGGTGTCCTTCACCATGTTGGGCACAGGTGGATAGAGCAAACCCGGAACACACGACCGCAAAGAGGAGACAAGGTGGCCGATCGAGAAAATCAATTAATCTCGATCGTCCGTGTGGTGTCGTGCAAAGTGCTCGAGAGATCGACTGAAACTCGAACTACCCGTACACGCCACCGGTCGGGTGACTGGTATGGCTATTAATAGCAATCTCTTTTTGGGCACTAAATCTTAATAAGCAGATCAGTGTCACGCACCCTTACTCGAACACGTTCTACCTGTGAAGGGTATTATTGAGCACTAAACCTTAATAAGTGGAACCAGCACAAAATGCGTGTTGAACCCGAGGCTCGGCAATATGGTGGGGGAACACGACCGGCGAGCGGTGCCGACGATCGCGAGTAACAAAGTCGCGAGAGTGCCGGTAAAAGAGACAAATCTTTTAATAAATACGCTCCCGAGAGTGCCGGTAAAAAAGATAATTCTTTTAATAAATACGCTCCCACCAAGAGCCTCACACGGCAAAATACTCAGGGTCTAGTGCAAGCCACAACTGAATCAAGTATAGAAACAAAACACAGCAATCTTAACACAAAGGCAAGTATAGGCGAGACAGAGCACAAGACTTATCTTGCTTTGACGGCAGGCCGAAGATGAATGATGTATAGGAAGTTGACACTGGCTTCTTCCGGGGCCGGAAGTGGGGTGACATCACGTGACTGT
>CM065718.1:29362513-29370013 GCA_033310375.1 Conus canariensis
CAACTGGATGCACAGGCTGGTGGTAAATAGTGGGTGCAGCATTAAAAGAATATAATGTCACGATTTCCTCTTTTCTTCCCCAACCCTTCCCTCTGTCAACGTGTTTGATATGACCTTAAATCATAACACCACCAAACCCCTCACACTCCAAGTCATCGTGACGATGTGCAGGACATCTTATCTCTGTGTAAACTGGTGTCTCTGAATTCATATAAGACAGAAGAAAAGGAGAAGAGGAGTAGAGTAGTGATGGGGTGGTAAAGGGAATCGAGTTATGGAAGTGGAACTGTGTCAGGTACATTTATTTCAGCACGACAAAATTGTGTCTGTATCAGGCCATTTCCCTCCTCACATTAGTCAGTCAGTGACTCAATAAAACATGCAGCATTGCCTGCGAGACAGTTATTATCCTTGTACCACCCACCCACTTACCATGTTACCCTCGTTGCGGCCCTGGTTAACCTTTCCCCACCAGCTAATGGACCTCAGTTCCCACCAGGCCCAGTGTCTTGATGCACTGAGCGATGGACAAATAACTGAAGGAGAACAGAGGGAATAAACCTTCACAGGTTCCATCCCCATGGATTTGTTGTTGATGATGTACTTCAGTAAGCCACAAATAGAACAACTCAAGCTCGCACACACACACACACACACACACACACACACACACACACACACACACACACACACACACACACACACACACACTAACACACACACACACACACTAACACACACACACACACACACACACACACACACACACACACACACACACACACACACACACACACACACACACACACACGTTTCCTGCATCAATGTGCAAAGATTCCTTTTTCATTTGAATAGTTCTCTCTGGATGTATCCATGACTTAAAAAAAAACTGGCGGATGGGTGGAAGGAGAGTGCGAGGTGAAGAGATGAGGGTGCGGGGGATGGGGGTGGGGGGTGGGGGGGAAGGAGTGAGGAAGGGGGAGTGAAGGCAAATATGACATTAGGACAAGAGAGAGTGAATGCGTTCCGGATATACTTCTGCTACACCAGTAATTGAACTAGAGACAGTCATTCTGCCGATGTGGCAAGCAAAGTGTCACTGTTCTCCTCCCACTCAAACAACCCCCGTTTTTAACTCTTCCATCACTGTCTTCCCTCCTTCAGACCCTTACACCCAGCCTTACCCCCCCCCCCCAACCCCATCACCTATCCCCATTGTCAATTAATAAAAAAAAGAACTTCAGTTCCTGTTACGCTCATCTTCCTGATTCACGGATTGGTTGGCTAATAACGGGTGCAGCGTAGAACCAGTAATCTTTCACGAATTTCTCTGGGTATGTGAATAATGATGTCTATGGGTAAGCCAAAGTAACACCACACACTGTATAGATCTCTATTTAAAATATGCAAAGTGCAAACACATATTTTTTTTCAACTCGATATTGGTATTAGGAACACATTTGCAGCCAGTTATAAAGGAGAAAGAAAGGAAGGAAGGAAGAGAGAGAGAGAGAACAGAGAGGAGAGAGAGAGAGAGGAGAGAGAGAGAGAGAGAGAGAGAGAGAGAGAGAGAGAGAGGGAGAGAGAGATAGAGACAGAGAGAGAGAGAGAAAGAGAGAGGGAGAGAGAGAAGAGAGAGAGAGAGAGAGAGAGAGAGAAGGCCAGCCAGAGAGAGAGAGAGAGAGGAGAGAGAGAGAAGCTGGAGGGAGGCAAGCAAGAGGGGGGGGGGGGGGGAGAAAAAAGCTGGAGATAGACAAGACAGTGCAATTTCAGGCAGAATCTCGAGAAGAATGCTGAATGTGAATAGGCCGTTTGAAAAAAAAACACACACACAAAATTGTCCAAAAAGACAGCAACTGAATCAGAGCACCACAGCAAGCTGTCATCAGCCTCCTCCCACGTCCCCGCTCCCTTTATGTCTGTTGTATCTTTGCTACCTTTCCCCTGCCAGAAAAAATGACCTTGTATTCCCATAGGATCTAACTTCTTAATTAAAGCACAGCATGATCAGCAAGCAAGCTACAGGAACAGCATGGAAGAAGCAGGGGGTGGGGTGGGGGTGGGGGGGGGAAGTTGTTTTAATTTTATTTTTTATCGGTTTCATCGATAGGGAATGAGCTCAATATGTGTTGAGTAAACCTACACTAGCACCATTAACATGCTCGTACCCAGACTCAACATGCAAAGCCCTCTCTTCTTCGTTAGAAATGATCTCGAGGTACAGCCATAAGGAAATAAGGACGGGAGGGACAAGAAGACGTGACAGAAGACATGGGAAGAAGGGACAGAGGGGGGAAAAGAGTGAGATTTTGTTTTTTCTTTATGTGTACGAATTCTGTTTTTAGCAGAATTAAGAGAGGCAGTGGGGGCACATACCTATCTGTGTACATTGTTTGTTTGTTTGTTTGTTTGTTTGTTTGGCACCAATAGCTCGCAAAATAAACTATAATGAAACCCACGCAGCATGCGTTCTGCTATAAGTGTCCTCTAACGCTCTCCTTCCTCCCCCCCCCCCCTCACTGCTCCTGTATTTCATCCACTCTTTTCCTTATGATGTATTGAACTTTCGTTCCTCTTGGGCCCATCTTCTGTATGCAGTACATTGTCTACCGCTGGCGCAGCACAGAGCAATACACTTCCCCTCCCTTCTAAAAAAATAAATGATTGATGATTTCCTCGAGCAGTTTGAAAGTAACTTCCCCCTCCCCCACCCCACCACCATCTACCCCCCCCACCCCACACACACACACACACACACACACACACACACACACACACACACACACACACACCATGCACGCAGGCACACATGCACACACGCCTGTCCGCATACAAATCAGTGTGCACGTGCACACACACATACACACAAACTCTCTCTCTCCATCTCTCTACTCACACTCACACCTCACACCTCACCACACACACACACACACACACCAGCCACAGCGCACGCACTCACGCACGCAAGCACAACACACACCACACACACACACACACACACACACACACACACACACACACACACACACACACACACACACACACACACACACATCCCTGGCAATGTTTGAAACATCAATTCTGTATTTTAAGTAGTTTCTTTGGGTATCTGGAAAAGGTAGAAGTTATGCTGTTTACATCCAAGCAAACTCAGTGACATTCAATAAAATTCCAGGAATCCACGTTCAGGGCAACAGAGAGGGGCCGAAATAGGTTTGAGGATAGACTTGGGAATGTGAAACAAAAAACAATGGCTCTTTTTCATGTGTGCAAATATATTATTTTTTTTTCATTGTCATCGGGTTTAAGGTTAGAGTCATTCAGATTTTACATGACCAGTATGAATGACAGGATAAATCTTGTCTGATGAAAGCCATACAACCATGAGCCATCGGAGCTAGACTAGCTTAAAACAATGTTTAAGTCGCTGTTTGGAGGAGATTTTTCAATGTACAGCATAAACGAACTGGCACAAGTGGAGAGCCTTGTGACATCTAAGAGTCAGAACTGCATGCTGTAGTATGTGATCGTTCACCATAGCAGGTCGTGAAGTGCCTGCTGATAAAGTGTGGCCTAATCCATAGCTATACCAGACATTCCACACACTGATACCTTTCTGATGCAATGAGGTCATTGGCTATCAAATGCAGGGAAAATATCTAGCAGTACAACTGAAATATGAAATATCAACACAACCCATGATCAATTCTCACAAACGTCAAATGCTGTGGTTTGAGTAATGAGCAGAACTAAGGAGTGCAGGGTATATTATACTATGTGAAGGAGAAAGAAATACCATTCATGTTTTGTAGATATTTCGATCGTTTTGATCATGCGTATTAAAAAAAAAAAAGAAAAGTAGTTTGAAAAGATATTTTAACATGGAAAGAGCTGTAACATTAGACATCCAGTAGTGTTTATGGGAAGAGGTAGTCTAATGCATACTAGAGGGAAAACGTCTCCGGCATTGCATCAAGAGATGGGTGGTAAGCTTTGATTTTCAATCTCCTTATAGACGTCTAAAAGTGCAGACAGCAATACCCCACGGTTTTTTTGTTTTTGTTTTGTTTGTGTTTTTTTGTTTTGTTTTTTGTTTGTTTGTTTGTTTTTTTTTTTATAGGATCGACGCTAGAGAAACTGGGCTAAGTCTTTCATCCGTCACAACAGGTCGTCAATATTTATTTCGAGCCGTCATCCACTGAAAACGCAAGATGAGGAGAGACCGGGAGATAACAGAATTGGGGGGAGATGGTCAGCGCACCGGTATGCTAGCCTCGTCTGGATGCAGCAAGGAAATCAGAGGGCGAAAAGATCAGGGAGATGGGATGGGAGTGAGCGCGTTTGTTTGTGTGGGGAAGGGAGGGTGGAAATGGTAAAAGGTGGGAGTGGAGGAGAGAGTATGGGAGAAAGGCTATATCTGGTTCTGGGGAAAGAGGTGATGGGAGACAGAAGATGGATTGCAGTTATCGCCCTCGATACTCGTTGTTAACGCGGGCAGTGTGTGGGTTAAGACAGTGGTGACCTTCTCATTCACGGGTCCTGACATTTCCTGGAAACAGCTCTTCATCTTTGTCAAACCAGTGTGATTGCTTGTGTGTGTGTGTGTGTGTGTGTGTGTGTGTGTGTGTGTGTGTGTGTGTGTGTGTGTGTGTGTGAGATAGAGATGAGAGAGAGAGAGAGAGAGAGAGAGAGAGAGAGAGGGAGGGAGAGAGAGAGATGGAGAGAGAGTGAGAGAGAGATGTGTACGTGTGTACAAGCGTGTGTGAGTGCTTGCATGCGTGCGTCTGTGCGTGCGCGCATGCGTGCGTGCGTGTGCGTGCTTGTGTACACGCAGATTTGTGCATGCATCAGTCTCTTTATGTGAGTGTTCATGTATGCATGCAAGTGCGCGTATGTGTATGTGTGTGCGTTTGTGTGTATTTGTTGTGTGTGTGTGTGTGTGTGTGTGTGTGTGTGTGTGTGTGTGTGTGATAGAGAGACAGAGACAGAGACAGCGAGAGAGCGAGAGAGAGAGAGAGAGAGAGAGAGAGGGGGGGGGAGACAGAAACAGAGGCAGAGACAGAGATCGAGAGAAAAAGAGAGAGGGTAGTACGGGAGTTTTTGAGTTTGTGTAAGATTCTTTGATCTCTCAGTCTGTCTGTCTGTCTCTGTCTGGCTGTCCCTCTGTCTGTCTGTCTGTCTGTCTCTATGTCTGTCTGTCTGTCTGTCTGTCTGTCTGTCTGTCTCTCTCTCTCTCTCTCTCTCTCTCTCTCTCTTTTCTCTTTCTGCTTACTCCTTGAAATAGCCCACACAAAACCGATTTTATCTTTGTTGACAGTCTGTCATGATAAGAGAAAAAGAGAGAAAAGAACATTTCAAGGAAATAAAGAAAAATCGGATCGTCTGGATTTCCCATAAGCCTCTTCGCAGCAAGATAAATTGGATCTTCATAATATTACAGATACTACCTGGGGAAAACTCTGTTACTTTGCAGCAAGATGAATTGGATCTTCATAATATTACAGATACTACCTGGGGGGGAACTCTGTTAACTACAAAAACAGCCAAAGAAACAACCACCTCCCCCGAGTAATAAATGCATGTACACAAATATTAAAAAAATGAATATGAACATGAGTCAAAATGGAGAGAGAGAGAGAGAGAGAGAGAGAGAGAGAGAGAGAGAGAGAGAGAGAGAGAGACAGAAGACAGACAGACAGACAGACAGACACACACACACAGAGAGAGAGAGAGAGAGAGAGAGAGAGAGAGAGAGAGAGAGAGAGAGAGAGAGAGAGGAGAGAGAGAGGGGGGATTCCCAGGTGAATGATAGCATGGATTCCAAAGCTGCTGATCTTGTCTAGTCTAGTGCCAAAAGCGAAGTGAGGTGGGGACCTTTGCCCGATTCTCATCCATTCTTCTACCCTACTTCCACAGTGACATATCTTCTTCTGCACAGAACAAGACAGAAGAATGTCAAAGAGCTTCATGCAATAATATGCCTTCACTTGTGTACGAGATGGTGTTACGCCACACAGAGGTGACAACCTATTCTAGGACGATATTTTAAACGTGCGTGTGTGTGTGTGTGTGTGTGTGTGTGTGTGTGTGTGTGTGTGTGTGTGTGTGTGTGTGTGTGTGTGTGTGTGTGTGTGTGTGTGTGTGTGTGTGTGTGTGCGAATATTCTAGCCAACTATGGCTGAGTTACAGTTATTGCTAAGGAATAGCAGTTCTAGGAGAAAAAAAAACACAAACAGTAGTAATTACTGTAAAACAAAACAAAACCTGCATCATTACACATTAATGATAATCGTCATCAGTTTCTTCATATTTGTTCTCAGTTCACTGCCGTCGTTCTCGTCACCGTCGTCGTCATTTTGCACAAAAAATAGGGACTCCTCCAAAGTTTACAATCACCACTCGCTCATCGATTGATTAGAACATCTCATCCCATCTTTCGAACCCACCACCTCCATGCTACTCCTCAAGCCCTTTATTCTTCTTCCCTCCCTCTCCCCCTAAACCCAGCAAACAGCCTTGAAACATGTCCAGCAACACTTTGAGTTTTCTCAATGCCAGACGTGAGATTGACTCTCCCCCTTGGAATACAGTTCTCAAGGAGCGTGGTAAAAGAAACTTGGAGTGGCACGAGCTAATTCTTGGCCTGAGGTATCTGAGAGAGCCTTAGGTTAAGACTTTCAAACCCAACCCCTTCCATTTTGTCTTCCAACGTACAGGTCACAGACACAACGTCTATGCTGAGTTGGTAACATTTACTTCAGCTGAAATGAAACTCGACAAATACGAAAATCTCATCCTTTAATGCGAATAGGAGGCTACACGTGTTTACTCGCGAAAATGGCTGGGATACGAAACCTACTGCAGAGTTTTTGCTACTTATCTAGGACTTCTCTTAACACCTAGTTGAAGATAATAGGCGAGTTAAATGTTGTGGGAACATTACAAATGGAAATGCTGTAACTGAACCCCCCTAAAAAAACGCCTTGAAAGCGCTCCGCTTGATGTTAGATCATCTATCATCTACATGATAAGTGCAGTGTGTTTACAGGTGCAGACGATCCTTTTTACAGCATATGTGGATGATTTGGCTGCAGTGTCTAAGATAGCCTTAGGCTAAGACTCCGACCCACCGATCCCTTCCATCTCCTCATACAACACACAATACACAGGTATAGCATCCACGCTGTGTTTGTAATCTTTCCTTCAGCTGAAATGAAACATGGCCAATACGAAAAAAACCCTCATTCCTTAATGCAAGTAATGGACTGAGTCTATTCCCTCGCAAGAGTTGATGGAATAAGTAAATCTTCTTTAGCACAGTCTGCTATAGAATTCACGCTAGCAAGCTATTCATTCTCAGTTCTTAGCACCTACCTGAAGGCAGCGAGGGAAATGGAAAACTTTCAAAACTTTCCAAATGGAAACTCTGTGAAAGGAAAATCAAAATCAGCCTGAAGATCGCTCTGCTTAATGTCAGATCATTGACAAGGGGAGTTCAGT
>CM065718.1:29375013-29380013 GCA_033310375.1 Conus canariensis
GCTCAAGAACAAACTGTGCTTCGGAATTTGAAGGCTTTGTATAGGTACAAGGCAAATTTTTTAACAACATCCTCTTTAGTGCAGGCCATAAGTAAGATGAGTCTAAATACAGATGGTTGTCTGTAATATTTAGGCGGAATGAACTCATCTCTAAGACTACTCAAGGCAGTACACTGTAATACAAAATGAACTTCATCTTCATATGCATTTGTGCATAATGGACAGATGAGATCAGAGTTGTAATGTTGTCTATAACGAAAATGATGAACAAAGATATCCGATATTCCCAGTCTAAATCTTGTCATTATGAATTTCAGATGTCTGTCCATTTTCATTGACAGATAAGTCGGAATATGATGCAAGGAGTTATACTGTCTATACAAATCAAATCTAGTACTATCATTTATGTGGGAATTCCATTCTTGCCATCTACTATCAACCAGTCTTGAACGAAGCATTCGGATAAACGTCGGTTCATCTCCTACACCCTGATTTAACCAGACATATCCAAAGCCTAATTCATATAATTTAATTCTCAACTTTGTTGCCCAGTTTGGTTTTCCCCTAGCATCCAGATTACACAACATATTATAAGCTTTCTTTGGTAACCTAGAATCGTTCATTTTTATCAGTTTCAACCAGTAACGAATACATCTAACTGCAGAATTCAGATATATTGGGTACCTATTAGTTTCCCCATAAATCAAATCATTAGATGTTTGTAGTGAAACCCCAAGAAATCTCTTTAAAGCAAACAAATGTACTTTCTCGCAATTCACTGCAGCTTTATACAGACCCCAGATTTCAGCACCAAATTGGACAATGGGTTGGATTTGGGAGTCAAATAGTTTAACAAATATTTCAAATGACTGATTTCCCAGACTTGATAATTTCCTCATTATACACAAAGCAGCATGTTTTGCTTTGCTTGCTAGATCTTTACAAGCAAAGTTAAAACTTAATTTGGTTGAAAAATAAATTCCTAAATATTTGTAGACATTCACGACTGGGATAGGTATTCCATTATAATTCCAATGTTCTCTTGCACCTAAATAGCCACCTTTCCTGAATACAATTATATTGCTTTTCTGCATATTCACTGTCAGTTGTAGAGAAGAAGCAGCATGCCATAAATTATTCAATTGTGTTTGTAAACCAATAACTGTTTCAGACAACAAAACAATATCATCTGCCAGAAGAAGTATAAACAATTCTAAAAAGTCGTCCATGAACTGGGCTCCATGCCTCCATTATGTATAACTTTAACTGTTAATTCGTTAATGAATAAAGAAAATAGAATAGGACTACACACGTCACCTTGTTTAACACCGCTAGTGCACATAATATAATCTGACAATTTTCCGCCACTTCTCACTCTAGATTTTACACAATTATACATACTTATAACACATTTATATAATTTTCCATGGATACCATTTTTCAACAAAACAGGCACAAAATACTTCTGCTAATAGAATCGAAAGCTTTTTCAAAATCAATAAAGGCAACGTAGAGTTTACGATTGAAAGAAAATTGTTTCTGAATAAAATCCATCAGAGTGAACATATGGTCTATAGTAGAGTAATTACGTTTGAATCCAGCTTGATATTCTCCCGTGAGATTATTTTCTTCTACCCATTCTTGTAACCTACAGTTAATGACCGTGCTGTATAGCTTACTGGTAGCATCACAAAGTGAAATGCCTCGGTAATTATTGGGATTGTTTACGTTTCCTTTCTTATAGAGGGGTATAATAATAGATTCTGCCCAATTCTCAGGATATATTCCCTTGTCAAATAGAGAGTTGAAAAGGGTTACCAAGAAATTCAAAATGAGATCAGATTTACAACCATATTTTATAAATTCTCCAATTATACCATCTGGTCCTGCAGCCTTGCGTTGTTTAATTTTCCTAATGGCAAACAAAACTTCTTCTTTAGAGATTGGGCGATTTAAATTATCATTCACCAGTTCTTCATTATATTCACACTGTAACATGTTATCAGTATTAGTATCTTTTGTCAGCAGTGTTTTGAAATGTTCAAACCAAGTGCCTATACTTATGTTATTTGAAGGCTGATTTTGTTTCAAAGATATCCTTTTCACTGTGTCCCAAAACTGTTTCTGACTATTCACAGAAGACAGTAATTCTGCAATTAGTGTATCATTAAATTGTTTCCTCTTTCTCTTCTGTAAATGCTTATATTCACGTCTTGCCTTGCAATACTCGTGACGGTCTCCATCATCATGTGAACGCACAAATTTATTCAACAATCTACGAACATGCTTTTTACAATAACCACACTCTAAATCAAACCAATCTTGAGATTCATTACTTCTTTTATGCCTTACTTGAATTTTCATACAGACAGCAGCTTCCTTTATACACACGTTAAAGCAACGCAGTGCTTCGTTAACATCAAGATCAATCAAACTGAGTGCATGTGCCATTTTTTCCTGAAAGTCTATTCGTGATAAGTTATTACAGAATACACTGCTATAATCATCATTCCATACAAACTTTTCCAAGATGAAACTGTTATCATTAAGTTTAGTGTTTGAGTTATCATCTACACACCTGACATGGAGTTCTACAGGCATATGATCTGACTCAGTACGTGCGCACACGTTTAGCTCACACGAATCACCAAAACACGCAAATAATTCACAAGACATTAAAAAATAATCAATAACACTGCAGCCACTATCTGACACGTATGTGTAGCAACCTTCAAGATCGCCATTACACAAACCATTAAGCATACACAAATCTACAGCAGTACACATATTTAGTAACAATTTACCATAATTATTTAATGCCTTGTCCTGAGAACATCTACCAACATTTAATGGGTGACTCGCACATTGCAACTAAAAAATATTGCCATCATTAATTCTCTGACAAACATGTGAAACATCAGAAGTCCTGCTGTTCATATCTCCACACAACAACACATACACATCATGTAAGTCAGTATACAATCCGTTATGTAATCCTCAACTGAGCTATACCATTTTCACTATCAAAATGAACATAATATGGCGAACCCTCGGGAGGAACATAAGAATAGATATACAGCACATCTTTATCTACCCCGAACAACTGCGTTTTGATAAGAAATGCACCGCAGAGTCGAGATTTCATAGGAATTTGTTCGACATACTGTAAAAAGTCGTTTCTAATTAGACATACTATACCTCCAGATCGTCTCCCCTGGTTCGTGAATTTTACAGCAGGTATACAAAATGTTGAAAATCCAGAAAATACATTAGAATAAAATTCTTCAAGAAATGTTTCCACTTAACATACGAAATCAAAAGAGCAAACATATGAAACAAAATCTTTATCACTCAATTTTGAAAACAAACCATTAACATTCCAGTGAAGAAAGGATACGGCGCGTTTTCCTTTATTGTCATCATCAGAACTAAAAAAACGTCATTATTTAATCGATCACTCGGAAACTCTACGAATTCTTCTGCCACTGGGATACGGCCCCCTCCACGGGTCAGCTCAGCACACGGCAAGTCACAGCACGCAGAGTCACAGTTCACGCTGTCACCCACAAAAGCACGTGCGGGCTTTGTGCCACTCACAGGTACGCCAGGCGATGACACCGGTGTCACGTCAGCTGTCGACTCCCGGCTGAAAATCTCCGCGGAAGAAATGTTCCACAGGGACCGGCCAACTTCCTATTTGATTTCCACCAACCTCTCCGCACTATCCACAGAGTACTTTTTGCCGTCGATTAATAGGTGATCATATATTATTGTCACTCTTTTCCCTTCCTGCCGAGCTTTCTTTAGGTGTGGCGTCAGTCTTCTACGAACGTCTCTCACACCTCTGGAAAAGTCTTCGCCGACGAAAACATTCGATCCCCGGAGTTTCTGTTTTGCCTTCAGAATATTCACCTTCTGTTTGTAGAAGGTGCATCGTGCAATAATGGGAGAATCTGACTTCCCATTAAGCCGATGCACCCGGTCAAACTCCACGTCGTCTGTCAAGCCAAGTTTGTCGGTGATCAGGTCTTGGAGCATTCCTTCGCAGTGAGCATTAGTCTCATTTTCCGTTCGAGTAAATCCGTAGAAAAGCAGATTATTGCGTTTGGAACGCCCCTCCAGATCATCGATCTTCTTGTCACAGTCGGTCAGTCTCCTCCACAGGTCGTTGTTGGTCTTTTTTAGCTCCTGGGTCTCTGTTCTTAGCTCGTTCAACTCCTCTTTCAGTCCTTTCAGTTCGTTTTGTAGAGCCAAGTGATCGTCGCGTAACTCACGAAGTTCTTTCTTAACATCATCCAACTTGGCGTTCATCTGGTCGCCAATGGTTTTCATAGTCGTCACGACATCACTCAGGGTAAGATCCAGGGGCTGGCAAGTTGCAGAAGCGGTGGACTCGCTCAGTCTCTCCAGGCTGACACTGCGACTTGCTGCTGTACTGGTCAACCGTGACTGTCTCGTGTTGCTCTTAACTGGGGGATTGTTGGGTCCTGGATTGCTTTCAATGTCCCCACAACGCAAAAGCAAACTGCCCCAGAATAGATACGAGAGGAGTAGTCCAAAGGTGACACCGTCCGCTTTCCGTCCAAGTTTAACAACGGCGACGCGCATAGCCGAGTTGTTTTGGGCCCTTTTCGTCATGAAGTTGATGTAAACCGGCACAAAACAGCCACACACACATCGGAAATCCGTTGCTGCTGAAGGCATGACACTTCACCACAGTCTCTGCCAAACATAAGCACTGAACAACGTCACGATTTACTGCGATTCTGATTTAAACAAGAGAGAATATGTAGCACGCCTGCACTCAAGAACAGCTATTCACTTCCCCGAGAGAGAGAGAGAGAGAGAGAGAGAGAGAGACCGAGAGAGACCGAGGCAGAGAGAGAGAGAGAGAGAGAGAGAGAGAGAGAGAGAAAAAAGAAAGAGAAAAAAAAAGAAAGAAAAAAAGAAAGAAACAAATGTTACTATTCCTCTGCTTTTGCTGTCCAGAGACAATTGTG
>CM065718.1:29385013-29387513 GCA_033310375.1 Conus canariensis
TTCGAGATATGGTGAGCAATCGAGCTGAAGGAAATCCTGTCATCATCGCCAGCTCTGTCGTCTCTGATGATGAGGTACTTTCAGCCAAAGCAGCTGGCGGTGAAGAAACCCCGGACCTGCACAGCTTGACTGAAGAGGCAGACGCCAGACTGGTGGTACATGTGGGGTGGACCGTTCGTGTCAAACAATGCAAGAAAGTTATAGCAGTTTCCAACGACACGGACACTTTCGCACTACTGCTTCACTACACCCCTCAGTTCCAAGCGCTGGGGTTGAAGGAAATCTGGCAGCAGTTTGGTATAGATGAGAAACAGCGGATGCTTCCACTGCACCAAGCAGTTTCTAGGCTTGGAGCACCGCTGGCCAAGTCAATGCACACATACTGACTGGAGATGACTGTATGAACAAGGTACAGACGAAGCACGCTGCTATGGCCGCTGATCCTGTGCAGCATCTGACGAACTTTGGAGAGACAGACAGCTTGTCAGAGCAAGATGAAGCTCTGGCGGAAATGTACCTTGTACATGTTTGGGCGAGTGTCAGATCAACAACTGCTGAAACGTTCAACCAGCTCAGAGTGGAGAACTACAGCAGTGCTACAGCTGGAACTGACTCTCTCCTACCCACAAGCAGTGTCATCAGAGGCCACATCCACAGAGGAGCCTTTCTGGTGCTCAAAGCATGCCATTTGTTTGGGGCGGCCAGTCAACAACGTGAGGACTACCTAGAACCACTAGAACGTGGGTGGGAGCAACATTTTGGCACCCTGTTGCCATCTAAATGCATGAAGCCCTTGCCACCCACTTTGCTACAATATGCAAGTGCGCAGGCAAGTGTGACACTCGACGGTGTGGGTGCTGTTCTACTGGAGTTTGCTGCGTCACATTCTGCTATGGAAAAGCAGATAATTCTCCATGTTCCAATCAGTGATGGAAAGAGACAATTGCAGTTACATTGAGCATGTTTGTTGCATACTTGAGAACTTTTTCTGTTTCTGTTGGGATGTGTCAGTGACCACACAATACAGGAAAAAGTGAAAAAGCAGCAAAGACAGTTTTAGTTCAATAGGTAAAAATGGCGTTCACTTGTGAATTCAAGATCAGAATGACTTATATCTTAAATAGTGAATAATACAGTGAAAATGCATGCCAGAATTAGTAGCATTATATGTAGGAGCCCTGTTGTTACTGCTAGAATATCGCCAGGTTACGGTCAAGACCGTGGGTATAAGAAAATTACGTTGACCATGGCATTTGAAGGTCAAGATGACCCCAAATGGACAAAATAATACCAGAAATGAACTCAGCACACCAAAATCAGTTGGATTAGAAGTGTTACAAGTGTATATATTGTCAAAAATACAAAAGTTAGGATTTTCACCGCGGCGGGTGGCAGCCATATTTGAATCGGCCATTACGCAAAATGTACCAGGGTGGTGCCCGATCACCTCCGTGATTTTTCATGTCTAGGTGCCCCTTGACTCAAATCAAGTGATAAATTATCCTAACACCATAATGTACACGGGACTTATAGCCAGGTACTGGATTACTGAGCCGGATTGGCTGGAAACAAAATGTGAGTCATTGAGTGGAGAAGATTGTTCAATCTACGGTTTGACCAAACCAGCAGGAGTAATGAGTCCTGTGACACACCAGAGTGAGAACTGTATGCTGTACTCTGCAATCTTTCACCATTGCAGTTTGTGCTGTGTTTGCTAATAAAGTCTTATCTAATTCAGAACTATTCCCGACATACCACATATGAAAATCTTTGCGATGCAAAGAGGTCAGTTGTTGTTAAATGAAGTGGATGATTATATTAGAAAAATGAAGAAATGTCAAAACAACCCACGATCAATTATCACAAGAATCAACAGCCGCCGTGGCGAAGCAGTTACCGTCGCGCACTTCCGGCTGGGAGGCCTTGGGTTCGATTCCCATCAGAGTCATGTTGGATTTTTCTGCCCTGACCGGCTCCTACCCAGGGTTGAGTTTGCTACGGGCTCAGTTGGGAAGACTGGGACCACACAGTCGAGTTTCATCCACTTAATGGATGCGTCTTTGTTGCTCAAAATTTCCTCACCAACACTGCAGGTGCCTGTATCTCTCGGGCCTGGTTGATGCCGGGATATATTATGAAAGGAAGCGTTGAGTACAGCCCCGTCACGCAGTCTCAGACCGGAATGGAAATTCGTAGCCTCATCCTCATCATCCTCATTCTCATCGTTCAGCATAAAAAAGAGTCTCGAATTCTGTGGCCCTTCATGCCCTGCTCTCATGCTGACCTCAGTTTTGATGTCCTCTCCACGTCTGTGGCCTTGGTTTGATTCCATCGGGGTCACTGGTATCGGCGAGTCCATGGGGGCTGTCGTTGGACGGACGTGGAGGCGCCCATCGGATGGAAAGCTCACTCACGCCGGCTCCGCGACTAAGCAATCATTGTCGTCAGTAGGGGGCTTAGTAGGTGGTGTCGTGCGTATGAAGGATCAGAACAAGCGCCA
>CM065718.1:29397513-29400013 GCA_033310375.1 Conus canariensis
AACCTGGTCAACTTGATGAGGACTCGCTGCGTCGAGTGCCAGAACAGCCATGGTGGTTACACGCATTACTGAGCTTTTGGGAGCATCAGTATGCCCTGTCTTGTGATTTCAATGACTTTGGGAAATCAAATTTGGATACGTACCCACTTTAATCAAATGTACACACCAAACGATTGCTCGAGATTGAAGGCAATTGTGTATCGTTATCACTAAAGAATGGAATTAAATGTTGGCCAAACTTCAACGCATTGACTTTCTTATTTTGACAGTTATGAATGTTTGTGAAAGTGATCCTTAACTTTTTGTGCGTAGCTTATATGGGCACGCGATTGAACTTTGTTGTTAAGAAGAAAGAGAGAGAGAGAGAGAGAGAGAGAGAGAGAGAGAAGAGAAGGACAGACAGACAGACAGACAGACAGAGACAGACAGACAGATAGTGTTTGAATGCGTTCCTTGTTCCTTTACATATTATTCAAAGAAGAAGAAGAAGAAGACTGACTGACTGCTTGATTGATTAATTGATTGACTGATTGGTTGATTGATCTTCAATAGAAGAAGAAGACAAAAAAAAAAGAAGAAGACTGATTGCCTGATTGGTTGATTGATCTTCAATAGTCAATGATGAAGATTTTTGGCCGAAGTCAATCTAGTCTTACAATCTGTCCTTCTCATAGGTGAATCATTTCAATACATTATTATTCAAACTGACAATTCAACATTATAAGGTAACATGTGACAGGCGACAAGCAAATCATTGCTAAATGTAATATGACATGGTGAGTAGTCAAGCAGAAGAAGAAGAAGAAGAAGAAGAAGAAGATCATAATGATGATGATGATGATGATGATGATGATGATGATGATGAATTTAAAGGAGCAGACGGAAGAACAAGTAGTGAAAGGACGTGCAGATATATTTGAGGAAAAATGAGAGAGAAGCGGAAGCGAAGGAGTTTATTCAGTATAGGCCATAGCCCCTTCTGAAGAGGGTACAATACATGGACAATAACACTTTTGCATAAACAGCGAAT
Organism: Conus canariensis; assembly: GCA_033310375.1. Lineage (NCBI taxonomy): Eukaryota > Metazoa > Mollusca > Gastropoda > Neogastropoda > Conidae > Conus > Conus canariensis. Next base: position 29,398,544 of record CM065718.1, read on the forward strand.
AGGTAGACAATTATATCAAATGACATGACAGTTGAGCATTAATCCATTCTGACTGGGTAATCTAAGAATACTTTAGCTGAGTAGTATAGTACGTCTTTTAAATGCTTTATACAAACATATGCAAACATTCTTCAATATAATTTCGTTCCGATTTGCCATGAGCAATACAACTTTAAACAGGCATGGGCTTTTTAGATATTTAGGGGGAATAAAATCATTTCGTAAATCTTGGAAGACAGGGCAGCACAGCAAAAAATGTTGTTCATCCTCTTTGGCATTCTTACATAATGGACATATAATAGCATCTTCATCAACATTATATACCGATTCTTCTGTGCGGATATATCGGCTATTCCAAATCTCATTCTTGCCATATAGGTCTTCAAATGCCTATCAATGTCCAGCAAAAGATACGCTTCACAATTCCTATATGATTTAAATGTTCTATAAAAAGCATACCTGTCACTATCTTGAATGTGTTCCTCCCATTTTTGCCATCGGTTATCAATCAACCTTTGACGTAGTTCTTTTAAAAAGATATTGACATTTTCCACACCTTGATTGACCCAGACGAACCCGAACCCATTTTGATACAAAAAATCTCGAATGTCTGACGCCCAATTTTTCTTACCTTTTAATTCTAAACTAAGCAACATTTTATACGCCTTATATGGTAATCTTTTCTCATCCATACGCAGAATTTTCAACCAGTAACTAATACATCGTAAATAGGAGTTGATGTACATAGGATATCGACCTGTATCCCCATACACAAAATCATTTGGCGTTTTAGGTTGCACTCCCAAGAATCTTTTTAAAGCAAACAAGTGAACTTTTTTTTATTTCAGCAACAGCTTTATCCATACCCCTTAACTCTGCTCAATATTGAGCAATTGTTGGACTTGCGCATCAAAAAAGTTTAAGTAACACAACCAAAGAGTTGTTATTAAGCATATACAATTTTCTCAATATACATAGTACCGCATGTTTTGCTCTGCTCGCAAGGTCCTGACAGGCAGGTGAAAAACTAAGACGGGTAGTGAAATAGATGCCAAGATATTTGTAACAATTCACAATACCCATTACCTCGCCATTTAAAAACCATCTCTCCCTTGCTGCCAGGTATCCACCTTTTCGAAAAAACTACAACGCGGCTCTTTTCCATATTTATCTTAAGTTGAAGCCTTGCAGCTGCATTATGGAGGTTATTTAACTGGGTTTGGAGTCCAACAGGAGTTTCTGATAACAAAGCAATATCATCAGCTAGTAACAAGATAAATAATTCGAAGATTTCAGGTGACAGTGTGGCTCCATACGTCCCTTTTCAATTATTTCTGTGGCCAATTCATTTATAAATAACGAAAATAATACAGGACTACAAGCATCTCCCTGTTTCACACCCTGTGTGCACAAAATACAGTCTGTAGTTCACTGCCCGCTCTTACTTTTGCTTTCACATTAGAATACATA
>CM065718.1:29425013-29430013 GCA_033310375.1 Conus canariensis
AAAGAACTCATCCAGATATTTTCTCAGTTTCTAAACATTGAATAATAGGACATATTTCGAACTTTCTGTAGGTTTCTTACCAAAGAATGCAAAAACGCGATGGAATAAGTCAAGTTTATTAAGTGTACTGATATTTTTCAACTTGTAGTCAATGATGTACACAACCAGATTTCAACGTGGATAAATGTGGGCGTGGGAGGTGAAGATGGGGGGTGGGGGGGGGGGGACGAAAATGTAAAAGAAAAAAAAGTTAACAAACCAACCAAAAAATAAAAAAAAACCCTTCATACTGCTGGGGGGAGGCAGGGGTAAATTGGAAGGTTTAGTCAGTCACTGCAAACTGACCTTTAAACCTTCAAAAATCATCAACCATTCTCCCTACCACATGGACAACAGATGAGTCACTGTTCGTTCTTTGTTTGTACTGTCCTAAATGTTAAATGTGATCTGTTTTTTTGCTTGAAGGAGACCGAGGAGGTCGAAATGCATCGTGTCTTGTCCTGTGCTTTGTTTGTCAATGTCATTGGCGGTAACTAACACCCTCTCTTTCTAATTTTTTTTTTATCAACGTGTAGCTAAAACAATGAAAACTGAGTTAGGTACAACACATTTATTACCTTTGTAATAAACGTGTAGATGTATCAAAAGACACAACAATGGATTCAGGCGAGGAGCTAGAGGTACGTATTATTATGTACACGGACTGGAAGAACGTATTCATCCTTTAGGAATGCAAATATGGGTATTCCTCAGGGATCAGTTATTGCTCTCATGTTGTTCACAATCCTAATCCATGGTCTTCCCAAATCTATGTCAAAAGCAATGCATGTAGTTCAATACGCAGATGATATCGCTGTTTGGAATAAATGTGCATTAAGGAAGCATTCCTATTCAAAGAACAATAAACTTTGTACAGAAGTTGTACCAAAAGGGATTAGATAAATTATCTATATATATGAAGAACAACGGATTAGAACTGTCTGGAGAAAAAACATGTCTTATGTTGTTTAACAATGGTTAGAACACAAAGATGCTACCCTCGCTTTTGCTAGATGGTCAGATTCTAGAATTTAGACAAAAATTCAAATTCCTGGGGATATTTGTTACTTCTAAGCTGAACTGGAAAACACATATAGAAAATGTTATTGATAAAACAAGAAAAAGTTTAAATGTTCTTAAACTTATATGTTGTCCACCACGGGGTCAGGAATGTCATGCCGTTTTACATCTATACATATCTTTACTCCGATCGAAAATGACATACGGGCAGGAAGTGTATTTATCTGCACCTAATTCTCTTTTAAAGAGATTGCAAAGCTTGGATAGTAAGGCCATGAAATTAACCCTGGTAGTCCCAGTTCATGCAAATACTTATAGATGTTATAAAGAAACAAATATATCACCACTAAATGAGAAGTGAATATTGGATGCATCCAAATATATTGTCAGAAGTCTTTCTGTTGTAAATTCAGTTACTGAAGAAATACAGATGGATTCCAGTAAAAAAAGTTTGCTAAGAGGTCTAGAACCATTATATTCAACCAATAAGAAACTACACAACTGACTTTACGTCACATTGTAATATTGATATTACTGCAAGACCAGAACTTCCTGCGGTGCCTCCAATGCCTCCATGGGAGCACCTAAATGCTTCTTTTTACTTTATTAAAGAAAAGTGATAATGTAAATATTTCAACAACTGAAGTTCGTAAACATTTAGAAACCAGCTATCCAAATCATTTAAAAGTGTTTACAGATGGGTCAGTGATGGAATTCTCTGACAATGGTTCTGGCTTTATAATACCAACTGTAATTGTCAGGAAATCATATTATTTAGGAAAGGGGTTTTCAATCCATACCTCATAATTAAATGCAATACTGTAGGCTTTGACTTACATATATGACACACCAATTGCTTTCTATAAAAATGTTACTTTGTGTTGATTCCAAATCTGTTTTAGTCACTAGAGCATTGGGACTGCAAAGCTAGAAAAAAGTGCTTTTTTAAAATAAAACATTTACTGCATTTTTATAACTAGGCATAAGAATTGATTTTTGTTGGGTCCCATCTCACTGTCGTATATAGTGGAATGAAATAGCAGACAGTTTTGCAAAAGAAGAAGTAAATAGAAACGCCGAAAATGTGTTTAAAAATCCCTTTGATTTGTCCTCTTGTGAATTAATTCAAATTATGGAAACGTATATACATAAGCAGAATTTTAGTAAAACAAATGGCAACTTTACCATCGTGCCCAGGGCACATTGTTAGGTTAATTCATAAATTCAGGCTGAATACTCGGAACACTAAATATTCTCATGGTATTACTTGCGTCTGTGCATCGTCTTTTGATTGAATGCTCAGTGTTGACCTCGCTCTATCGGGAGAAAGGTATTGAGACAAATAACTTTGATAATGTCAATGCTGTCTTATATGGTTCATATTTTGCTGAAGTTGCCATGGTTATTTTTTTTTAAAGATCAATAATTTTGTGTGCCACTAGGGTATTTCACTTATTTAAATATACATATATCAGGTGTGGGTTTGATAACGTGGATGATGAGTTGAGTGTGGAGGTGATTGTTTGTTTCTTTTTAATAAGAGTCTAGTATCATCTGGCGTAAAAAGACATTAGATAAACCACTGAACTGAACTGAACTCAGGAGCGAGATACAGAATGAAATATAACACCGTGTGACGACCTCGAAACGCGTCTGAGTCCTAACGAGTTCCTTCCTGGCTACTTAAACGAGACTGTGAAAGTGGTAACATTTCACGTTCAGCTGAACACTCGAGGAATTCGGACTCGCAACATCCCCTTTTAAAAATAATGGATGATCCCCACTTTTTACCACCATCCCCTTATTGAACCTCACACCAATAACAACTTCCTCTCTCCTTTCCCTCACTACTTCCAAGGATACAAATGGTAGCCAACACTGGTTATCCACAATGAGTGAGAGCTGAGGCGATGCTGTCCACACATCTCTCGACATTACTAGTAATGGGACAGAGAGAAAATGGCAAGGAAACATCGTTAAACTAGACTTTGCTCCTTAGATTCAGTACTGGTCTTGTTTGTGTGGAAGATTACCGGCTTTACCAACGTAAAGAAGCTGAATCAGGGACTCGATTTGTTAACATTTCTTCATGGTTTCCGTGGTGTGTGAGTGAGTGGGTGTGTGTGTGTGTGTGTGTGTGTGTGTGTGTGTGTGTGTGTGTAGGTAGGTGTGTGTGTGTGCGTGTGCGTGCGTCGTGCGTGCGTGCGTGCGTGCGTGCGTGCGTGCGTGTGTGTGTGTGTGTGTGTGTGTGTGTGTGTGTGTGGGTCTCTCTTTTTTTTATACCCCTCCACTAAGTGTGATTTAGACAAAGTTGTGTGTGTGGTGTGTGTGTGTGTGTGTGTGGTGTGTGCGTGTGCGTGTGCGTGTTTCTCCAGTTATCATTTATAAAGTCCTAACAGAATCAAATATTGTAAGCGGCACCTGGACATGGAATATCAAAGTGGAAAAGAATGGAAAAAAGAAGAGAGGAAGAAGAAGAGAAGAAGAAGAAAGAGAGAAGAAGAAGAAGAAGAAGAAGAAGAAGAAGAGAGAAGAAGAGAGAAGAAGAAGAAGAAGAAGAAGAAGAAGAAAAGAAGAAGAAGAAGAAAGAAAGAAGAAGAAGAAGAAGAAAGAAGAAGAAGAAGAAGAAGAAGAAGAGAAGAAGAAGAAGAAGAAGACCAAGAAGAAGAGAAGAAGAAAAGAAGAAGAAAAGAAGAGAAGAAGAGAAGAAGAAAGAAGAAGAAGAAAGAAGAAGAAGAAGAAGAACCAAGAAGAAGAAGAAGAAGAAGAAGAAGAAGAAGAAGAGAGAAGAAGAAGAAGAAGAAAGAAGAAGAAGAAGAAGAAGAAGAAGAAGAAGAAAAGAAGAGAAAAGAAAAGAGAAGAAGAAAAAAAAAAGAAAGAAGAAAGAAGAAGAAGAAAGAAGAAGAAAAAGAAAAAGAAGAAGACCAAGACCAAGAAGAAGAAGAAGAAGAAGAAGAAGATGAAGAAGAAGACCAAGAACAAGAAGAACAAAAAGAACAACAATAACAACAACAACAAGACACCAAATCAAACACGAAGACTAGAAGACATACTGTAGAAGTGGAAACAAAGTGCCAAAGAAAAGCAGCATACTGTTTGCCCAAGTTAACGAGGTCCCCTGTGAACTATTCTGGGGATTTTACTGTCTGGATGACTACTTCAACCTTTGTGTCTTCACCAAACTGGCCAGTATTGCGCCTCGTTCTCCTACTGAGTGTAGATGTCACCATCGCGATAGAGAGAAGGAATGTATGTTGCCTGCTGTCTGTCTTTCTTCTTTTTTTCTTCTTGCTACGTGCTTCTCTCGCCACTTTACTTCTTCTATTCATTTTCTTTCTCTCTTTCTTTCTTTTCCTCTTTTTATTTTGTTTCCACATATTTTGAAGAGACAGTTTTTCTTTCTTTCATTGTGTCTTTCTTTCTTTCTTTCTTCTTTTTTTTAATTTTGTTTTTCTCTGTTTCTTTGTCTGTTTGTGGCATACTTTGAATTCACAGAAACACAGAAATGAGAGGCATTATAAGAATATTGCTATGGTCTCTCAGGTTTCTGTTAGAAACGGCAGGTCGAGGTTTTGTAACAACACACACGCTCTTTTCTTAAAACCGCATTACCTTGGTCTGTGATGTACACAATGTCTCAGTGCTGGCCAGAGAATTGAGAAAAGTGCTCTGCAAGGCACATTCGTGAAAGAAATGACGCATGGATGCGTTGTTAGGCTCTTCCTGTCGGAGCCTCAGGGAACCAGACCTTACCGTCACTGCTTCTTTGAGTAGACACCAAAAAGGCATAGGTTGTTTGAGTAAAGTATTGTCTGTCCAAACGTGTCCCTGACGGTGTGTCTTTCCATTTCTTTTTTTGCACACACTTTCTCTGTCTTTCTACTCACACACACACACACACACACACACACACACACACACACACACACACACACACACAC
>CM065718.1:29432513-29442513 GCA_033310375.1 Conus canariensis
AGAAAATGATGAACGCAGCAAAGGACCATACCACCAATGATCTTTCACGAATGTTACTCTCCCTGGGGCACATGAATGTTGTCCACGGAGTAAGCTGAATACAACATCACACACTGTATACATCTCCATGAGGATGTGCCAAGTGTAAACAGTCAGCTTTCCGTTTAATGTTGGTGTAGGGATGCACATTAGCAATAAACAATAATAATCAAAGAAAGAAACCAACCAACAAGCAAACAAAGAAACGGAAAGAACGTGAGGCGGAATGGACGGTTCGAGCGAGGGAGAGAGGGGGAAAGGGGGCGGGGTTGAAACGAAGTGCAGATGGACGAGAGAATGTAAATTTCAGGCAGAATCTTGTAACGTGCCCTTTACATATTAATCATGTTAACAAAGTTAGTTCAAAAAGACAAGTGAAACAGACTAGCATGGCAAGCTTTCATTAGCCTGTTCCCATCTTCCCGCCCCTTAGATCTGGTGTGTCTCTGCAACCCCTGCCCCCTGCCAGAAAATTAACCACTATTCCCACTGGATTTAACTCCATACTTAAATCATGAGATGATCAGCAAGCAACAGAAGCAGAATGGAAGCAGTTTTTTTTTTCTTCTCTGTTCTGAATTCTTTTGTTACTTCTTTCATGTACAGGAATGTGCTCAATATATCTTGAGTAAACCAACATTGGCACCATGGGAGCCAGAATAGCTCAGTTGGTAGAGCGCCTGACTCGTAATCTTGGTGATCCTGGGTTGCGGGTTCGAATCTCCGCCGGGGCGTTTCGGTACAGGGGATTTTTCCCTCGGAGTTAACATTAGTTCTGACTCCATTTCCCATACAGTCCTTCGAATGAGACTATAAACCGAGGTTCCGTGTGTGAACGCACGCATAATATCTTGCACACACGTAAAATCCCATCACCAACTTTTGGAAGAGTAGGCCAGTTTGGCCGTTGGTATGGATGACACGTTACACACAGCATGCACCTGCGTAAGAAATGGAAAGAATGAAGGAAGTAAGGAAATTGAGTGAACGATATTGAACGATACTGACTGGATGACACGGGAAACGACTGAATGAAGCGCCAGCTGGCAGCTCTTCAGTCGGCACTACCAGGTAGGCAGCCCGTTGTGTAAGCGAGTGTTGATTGTAAAGCGCTTAGAGCTTGGTCTCTAGCCGAGAATAGGCGCTATATAAGTATTCATTATTATTATTATTATTATTAACACCTTGGCATCCGTGATGTCTGCAAAGCCCTCCTTTCTTAACCCATTAATGCCGCAAGTTTTGTTTTTGACAAAAAAAGTGAAACTATGTTGGATTTAGTGTATTTTTGGCAAATATGTATTTACAATGATGGTGTGGGTAATAGTACTGTCCCAAAAATGGGACGCGAGGCACGAAAGGGTAGGGGGTTTTCATGACATGACAATAATCTTCATTGCGAATAATGGCTAGCTTTTAATGGTTTTCATGATTGTTTGACCGTGAACCTTGGCGGAAAACACATTGTGATGAAAACATGATAAAAAATGGCGATTAGGATCATACAAAGTAACAATTATTACCGAAACTGTAGCCGAGAACATGAAATGAATCTGTTCTGCAAAAACGTCCCTTGCTAGTTGCAATAGAAAAGTGGAAGGGGAGGGGATGGAACGGTGGGGAAAAATAAACCAGTCTTTCTGTTTAGTAAATGCTGATTCTCATTACTGCTGGTCATGGTCCTTTGCTCTGGACGCTGCAGTCACTGAGTGTGGAAAACAGCAAAGCATTTTGTTTGGTCATGCAGTCCCATTCTACACTTTTGTCATCTCTTTTTGGTTTTCATGCCACAAGCAGCACAGCAAAGCTGGGCAGGCCAAGGCTCCACAAGATTGTTGATTCCATCAAATTGGACAGCAGTGGGCACTCTTCTTGTCAATGGTGGCATTTTTTTTTCCCTTGGCAGTTGGGCGTCCAGCTCCCTTGGTCCTTGGTGCACAGGTCAGGTAGTTCCAAGCAATAGAGCAACGTACTGCCAGCAAATCAAGAGGCTTTTCCTGGCTGGTAGGTGCTTCTCTGTACAGGTGCCAAGGCGCCTGCACGCTCACATCAAGGAAGTATGCAAAAATGGGCCACCAATACTTTTTGAAACTGATGGCTGTTCGGTACTGATCACCATTTTGTTCCCTTCGGTCCACACCTCCAATGGTCTGGTTGATGTGAGGCCCAGGTATCTCAATCTCTGGGAAGACCGTCATTTCACCTTGGTTTGTTTTGAAAGCTTCCTTTCGATTTGAGCGTGCATACTTTTCTGACATGTCAACCATCATCTGGATGACTTCATCATCAAAAAAGACTTCAAAGAGCTCCACGGGTGTGGATGGAAGTCCAGACACATCACGCTGGGGAACATCCCATTTGAACCTGTCCTTCCGCCTCTGGCGGAGGTCAGTGCATCTTCAGTCTCTGGTCTTTGACATCTTTGTCTTTTTCTATGGATGCGCTTCCGTTATAGAAGACCCTTGCCTCTTAACTGAAGACCCCTGCCTCTTAGCTGCACATCCGAAAGGTGTTGAGCAACATGTTGAAGGAGAAGGTCTCTCAGGGTCAGCCTCTCCAGGTACCTGTGCACAAAATCACAGTGAAATCTAATCAAATCAAAACTATAGATGACACATTTGAGCAATGAAACCATTACATATCAATACGTTAATGTTTTAGGAGCCATACAAGCTAATCCCCTGTGGGTTTTATTCATTGCAAATCATTGCAAATCGATCTTTCAGTTCAGTACCTGGACTCTATATCGATCCAGTATGATCCCAAATGAAGCCCTTATGAATTGTCACTATACTCTGACCATCACCCCTTTACGGAGAGGACCTTTCTCAATAATCGGTTCAGTTATAAACCATTCATTATTTTGGTAGCTGACTTATTTCCCACTCCACCCTTGTTACCACAGCTTCTGCACTTACCCTCAGCTAGTGCCAATTCAGGTTGCCAACCGTTCCTCCTTCGTTCTCATCCGCACTATCCTCATCCGTCAGATCATCATTTGGCGGTGGTTCTACGTACACATTTGCTGTTTTCAAATGCTTCTTCATCTTCTAGGATGCTTATCACTTATGTGCCGTGAAATCCCCCCTCACCACACCCCCCCACCCCCACCACACCCCACACACACACACACATAACTTTATGAGTCATCTTACCAAAAATCCCCTACCCTCTTCGTGCCTGGCGTACCACTTATGACCATGTTTCGCATGGATCATGACTATTTTCCAAACAAAAACTGAGAAATACAGATTCAGATCATGAACCAAACAACATTTTTCTTATTTGACATTACTATAAAGTTACATGCGGAATGAACTATGGGCTTACCTTTTGGAGGTTGACATTTCGACGATTGTTCTCTTGAAAATTTTATGCAATAGCTGCTGTCAGATGCTCCACGGAAAGTCATCCACAAAAATTGTGTCTAATTGGCAAGTAGCCTCCTTTTATTGATGGAAACATGCATATGCTCACAAACAATAATATTGATTTTTGAGAGGCTTACAAGTAAAGTGTCCCAAAAAGGGGACGCTAGGCATTAATGGGTTCTGATATTATCTCTAGATAAAGCCACAAGAAAGTGAGGAGGGAGTGGCAGAGGAGATGTGAGAGGGAAGGTGGGAAGACTGGAAGCAGCAGGGAAGGGAATAGTGGATTAAAACTGTGTAAGAACGCTATTTTCAGTAGAATACAGAGTGACAGAGGGCACATATCTGTCTGGACAATTCTTTTGTTTTCTTCACTCAATAATGCGCAAATTAACGATGAATTAACCAACGCAGCATACGATCCGTCATTAAGGTCCTCTAACGCCATCTACCCCCTCCCCCTATTCCTCACTGCCCTTGTATTCCTTTCCCTATGCTTTGCATGGATTTCAGTTCTGCTTGATTCACTTTTGTGTATGCAATGGGCAACTGCCTGAAAATCGGTGCAGCACAGAAAAAAAAGACTGCCCCCTCTCTCCTGGAGATGTGTTTGATGATTTTCGCAAGCAGCCTGAAGGTAACACCCCACACACACACACACACACACACACACACACACACACACACACACACACACACACACTACACACACACACACACACGTACACATACGTGCACACACACCCCACACGCCCACGCACACACACACACACACACACACACACACACACCACACACACACACACGCGCGCATCACACACACACACACACACACACACACACACACACACACACACACACACACACACACACACACACGGCAATGCTGAAAACATCGTTTTTGTATTTTAATTGGTTTCTTTGGGTGTCTGAAGCCATGTTTTTCACATCGAAGCTAAATCAGTGACATTCTATTAAATACCAGCAATCCAAAATTGATGGCAAAGGAGAGAGTAGCAACAATACGTTTCTGTACAGCTTTGGCAACGTGAAACAAAGAAGTGGCTACCTTTAAACGTAAATGGGTGTTTTGTGTTTATTTTGTTATTATCATCGAGTTTAAGGTTAGAGTCATTCAGATTTTTGCATAACTCAAACTGGCTGAAAACACAATCTGAGTCGCTGAATGGAAAAGAGTGTTCAACGTGCTGCATAATTTAAATAGCACTGGTGGAGAGCCCTGTGACATACCAGAACGAGAACTGTATCATGTAATGTGTGATCGCGCGCCACTGCAGTTCGTATTGCGAATACTAATAAAGTCTTATGTAGTTCAGAGCTATATCACATACACCACTATAATCTTTGCGATGCGAAGAGGTCATTGGTGATCAAATGCAGCAGACAAATCTAGCAGTACAAATGATCTCATTTATTACAACGGTCACCTCAATGTTGTTTTATGGGTAACAGGCAAACTAAAAAGCGCAGGGTATATGATGAAAAAAAAACTAAAGTTGTAACTATCATCCTTTCGGTAGATTTTGTGATCGTTTTGATCACACACATTTACAAAGTGGTTTGAAATGGTGGACTTCAATAGTGAAGGAGCTGTATCGTAAAACTGCCAGTGAATGTTTACACACACAATACTTGAGTGAAGGTGTGTTTAGTGTATGATCAGGGGGTGGAGGGGGGGGGGAGGGGTATGAGGGAAGGGAAGAGGGTGGGGTGAAGCATTGCACAGCTAATATTGGATCAAGAGGCAGGCGGTAAACATTGATTTTCAAATCTCTTTCTTTGGGGACGTCTGGAAGTGCAGGCTGCAATACTGCAATTTTTATCCCACATGATCGATACTGAAGAAACTGGGCTAAGTCTTTTCATCCCTCACAGCGGGTCGTCAATATCTATTTTGTGCCGTCGTCCTCTGGAAAGGCAATATGAGGAGAGACCGGGGGATGAAAGCATTGCGGGAGGCGGTCAGCACAACGGTGCGTGGGTCTCGTCTGGATACAGTAAGGAAATCAGAAGAAGGCAAAAAAAAAAAAAAAAATGACAGGGAGACAGAATGAGAGTGGGTGCGTTTGTTTTTGTTGGGAAAAGTGGGTGGAAGAGAGTGGGGACAAGGTTCTGGGGGAAAGAGGTGATGGGGGACAGAAGATGGATTGCAGTTATCGCCCCTCGAAACTCGTTGTTAACGCTGGCAGTGTGTGGGTTAAGACAGTGGTGACCTTCTCATTCACGGGTCCTGACATTTTTTTGGAAACAGCTCTTCATCTTTGTCAAACCAGTATGTGTGTGCGTGCGTGTGTGTGTGCGTGCGTGTGTGCGTGCGTGTGTGTGAGAGACAGAGTGGGTAGTGTGGGTGTGTATGAGTATGTGCGTTCTTTAATCTCTCTCTCTCTCTCTCTCTCTCTCTCTCTCTCTCTCGTGTTTTTCCTCAGTTTTAGCTCTATGAGGAAGAAAAAAGCAAACGTATTTTAATTAAAGTTTTCCTCCTTTTCGTTCTCTTTTCCCGCTGTCTGCCTGTCCGTCCGTCTCTCTCTCTCTCTCTCTCTCTCTCTCTCTCTCTCTCTCTGCGTCTGCGACTGTCTGTCTATCTTTGCCACCCTGTCTTTTGTACTTTGCCCCTTCCTCTCTCCCCGTCCCCTCCCCCCTCTCTCTCTCTCTGTATGTGTGTGTCCGAGAGAAAGAAAGAGAGGATGTATGCGTGTGTGTGAACGAACAGGAGGAAGGAGTGTGCGATGAAGAGAATAAGGAGGGGGGGGGGGGAGGAGGAGGAGACGGAGTGGTTAGGGAAGAAGAACAGTAAAATCAAGAAGAGAAAAAGATAAAGAAGAACGAGTACATGAAACAAAAAAAATCAAGTAAAACAAAATAGAGAAGCTGGGGGTGAAACACAAGATGTTTATTTTGATAACAACAGTGGACGCAGTGATAGTGATGATAATGAAGACGGTGAAGAGAAGAGAGATTACAAGCTTAAAAACAAACGAAATGTTTACATAGATAGATAGATACAGTTTGGTGGATATATATATATATATATATATATAAAGAGAGAGAGAGAGAGAGAGCTAAACAACTAAGTAGTGGGGGAAAACAAGTGCAGGTTAACAATTCTTCCATCATTATAGTAATGACTTCGCAAAGATTTGAGATGAAAAAATAAATGAAGATGAAGAAAATGGGTAAGTATATATTATGAATATGAAAACCCTTCACTATCTGCCTGACGGAACCATCGTAATCCCTCTCGAAGGCAGATCTATATGTATCACCCGCTCCTAGGCCTTTCGTCCGCTGGATCGGACTCATCAGGAAGACACGGTTGATTGTGTCTCTTCTCTTGGTGTCAAATAGATACACACCACAGTCCATAATTCTGTGGTGTTCTCACCACCAAGGGTTCAAAAAATAATCCAACAGCACCCCCAAAGCAGCCAGCGAAAGGTAGTAAATAAAAGAAAACGAAAGTGTGGAGAGGAAAAAAGTTGCTGAAAAACTAAAAACATGCAAACAGTATAAAATGTAGGGGACAATCTTTGAGCCTATGCTTGAGGATCCATTTAAGGATGCAAGGGAGATCAAAAGATATGGAACAGTCTGAGTGGTCAGCTCTGCTGTTCAATAACCCAAGCATTGTCAGCGGCGAAGAATTGTGCAGAACAACCTTTACTTGGATCTCCTAAGAGATGCAATCGCCCACTGATTGACCAAACAATATAATGCTAAACAATTAAGTAGTGGGGAAAAACAAGTGCAGGTTAGCTATATTATATATATATAATATATATATATATATATTATATATATATATATACTTACATTCATTCATACATACATAGGCCTACATACACACAAGCACACATACATACATACAAATGAAATAAAGATATAAAAACACCGCCACTTGTTTTATTTTTCAATTTCCGTGTTTCACGGGGAGAAGGAAAAATAAATAATGCAAGACAGCAAAGCAAGCTTTAAGCTGCTGGCGGTGTATCAAAGATGTTCCACGATGTTGGCAGCATTAAACGATTCTCAGGAACTATTCCTGGAATCGTTGCCATCGACTGCAACGCTCTGACATCTGTTTCTTCACAGAAATTATCATAATGGTGTTATATTCTTGTATTGCAAATGTTACCAGGGTGATGAACGGAGGGAGCACATCTTGCCTTTGGCCTTATCTTTAGTTCTTTCTTTCTTGCTTGCTTTTCTTTTCTTTCTTTCTTTCTCTCTTTCTTTCTTTCGTTCTTTCTTTCTTTCTTTCTCGCTCTTTTCTTTTCTTTTCTTTTTCTTTATCTGTTACGTTTTTTTTTTCTCTCTAAATTTCACACTGTTACCCTTGGTATCTTTCACACACACACACACACACACACACACACACACACACACACACACACACACACACACACACACACACACACACACATGTGCACGTGATTGCATGCGCTCGCTGCATTCATGAGGATATGCCAAAGGCATGACCAAATAGGCTGTCAAGCTTCGTTTGTTCGTGTTAGATCGAGTCTTCGAGTGCCATTATGCCTGACAGGCTGTAGGAAGAATACTAAACCAATCTTTTTTTGTTGTTTTGTTTTTGTTTATCTACTATTGCTCGTGGTGCCTGTTACCAGCATTACCATCAGAATGACAACCATTTTTTTTGTTTTGTTTCGTGTTTTTGTTTTTTCTTTTCTTTTTTGTTTCTTAATCTTTAAAACATAAATGTGTGAGTTATAGGTCGTTTGTAAAGTTGTGAAGTTAGACGGAACTCCTGCTTGAAAGCAAATGGCCTCTAAATGAGCAAAGTGAACACTAAGGTAATGAACGTCGTCCTGCTGCTTTTTTTTCCTTTTTTTTTTTTTTTTTTTTTTTGGGGGGGGGGGGGGGGTGCAGAGTTCATGCCAATCATTTTGCAATTGGACTGTAAGACAGAAAAGAGATGTTATGACAGGAAAAGAAGAGAGTAAGAGGGAGGTGGGAAGCAGTTACGACTGGAACTATCACACAAAGTGAGGAAATGAGAGTGGGCGCCCAAGTGCAGCTTCCTTCCACCAGTCATTCACAAAGTCAATAATTCAACCAGAGTGGCATGCGAGGCCGTGATGAGCCTTCAGTCCCCTTGCCGCATCCCTGATGCACCATCCTCTGAGCAGTAAATGGACCTCAGTTCCCACTGGACCTTGCTTCCTGATGCTCTGGCTCATCAGCAAATCGCCGGTGCACCCGTGGAGACACAGCCCCAAGCGAGCTTGTTCACCTGGCATATTGCTGACAGTCCATACATTAGTTGAATATCAGTAGATTCACCCCCACCTGCCCATCCTCCTCCTCGGCTATTTCATCAACAAGGTAAGAAAGCACTTCTTGATAGTGTGGCAGTCTGTTACTTTGGAGCGTATTGGGTGACACTTAAAACATAAGAGACAGACAGAAACGACATCATTTGTAGTGTGTACATGTGAAGATCTGTGTAACAGGCATCAAAGCATCAACTGCTGTGGCGATGTGATTAGTCTCACGGACTCCTGATTGGGAAGTCCTGAGTTTGATTCCCATGAAAACCATTTACTGTGATGTTTTTTTTTTTTTTCTGAGCTGACTCACTTCTATCCAGAGCTGAGCTTGCCAGTCGAATTTCATCCACTTAATGGATGCACCTCTAAGTGAGTTGCTCGAATTTCCTGACCAATACTGCAACTGCCCGTATCTCTTGGCCCTAATGGATGTTGGGACATATCATGAAAATAAGCGTAAAGTACAGCTCTCCCATGCAGTCTCAGGCCTGGATGGAAATCTGGAGCATCATCTTCATCATCCTCATCCTCATCAATCAGCATAAAAAGTGTCAAATTCTGTGGCGCTTCATGCCCTGCTCTAATGGAGATCCCAGTTCCAATTACCTCTCCACCTTTATGCCTCTGCTTTCGCCGTGTTGGGGTTACCGGTGTTGGCAAAATCTCATGAACTGTTTTCAGGACTGACGTGGTGACGCCCTCCGAGGGACAGCTCACTACGATGAAACCACGAGTAAAGCACTTGCCGACGGCAATAGGCAGCTTCATAGATGGTGTCCCGCATATATTGGATCAGAAACAGGCACGTAGAATATCACAGAAACGACTCAGCAAATTGCAGTGTCTCCTCCTGTGGGTTGTTCGATGACGACACTAACATTGACCGCTCCCCATGGATCGCCAGTGCCAGAACTCTGGTAGTACACCAGGCTGTAGGTAAGCGACTGGAATGAGTGGCATGGGTGCAGTGCCACTGAGGTGGTATGGAATATGAGACGAAAAAAAATGTCATCAAAGGAGACGTGTGCACAATTACAGAGATCTTTAGTATCCACTTGAGATCAAACGGAACGTTTTGAGCATAGTCAGCATATGGTGCTAGGGCTTCAAATACTGGGCTACAGCAGATGACATACGCGCTAACACAACTACTTTTGCAGAAAAAAAAAACAACCTTGGCCCCCGAAACCGTATGTATAGTGTCTGTTTGAAATTATCAGCGTAATGCTGTAAAATACTAAGTGCATGAAAGTCTGCTACTGCTCTTCTTACCCCCTTACT
>CM065718.1:29452513-29460013 GCA_033310375.1 Conus canariensis
ACCAACCAACTGCTCTTGAAACTTCAGTTTGTTTGTCTGCTTGATTTGCTGAAAGGAAATTAAGAATTCTTGACTTATATGTAAAATAAATCAATTGGCAATTTCTTTCCCGGAGGTAAAAACAAAAATCTAGCAGGCTAGGAACTGCCTGCTTACATATTCGCATTTTGAGAGTGCGGTGCTGAGGCAAGCACGCACAATAACAAAGACTGACAGTGGAATAACAGGCGACAGAAATACTGATACATTAGGCGCGCCTGTAGCATCAAACTTGCTGTCGTCTGAAAGGATTCAACTGGAGCTCAGAACGTGAACCACACTCAAAACATGTGTAACATGATTATAACATCCAGTTTACCTCGAAGCCTTGGGGAGGCAGGTTAAAACCAAATGTTCAAAATCACCGTCAAGTGTGTTGGGCAGCGGAGGAAAAAGTGAAGGGGGGAAATAGACAAAACATAATAACATGTGTGGGATCAAATTCATCAGCTTATACTTACTGTTAAAAAAGGGATAGTCTGGCTGATCGTATTGTCAACTGTGGGCGTAAAATGTGTTTCCTTTAAACAGCAAAATTATTCACGCAACCCATAAATAGACCAAAAAAAAAAAAAAAAAAAAAAAAAAAAAAAAACCCGCACACTAAGTTTCTGTATTTGAAGAGCGGATTGTTTTATCTCATCATGATGCATCTTTCCTGTCCTCAGTTGTGTTCCGACGTTCATTTCACCCAAGTCCCCACGATCTTGCCTGCCATAACACTATAAGCTTTGCCTTCAAAAATTCATAATGTCAGCAACACATCGTAGGTAATCGAATCAAAAGGGGAAAAAAAGTATTCTCAAAAATAAATTAGTAAATACAGACACATTTACTGAAAACAGAAAATCACAATCACAACCGGAAGTCAACAAAACTCAAATTGTAACTGAAACGAATATTTTAATTGTCTGCCCGGCCTCTCTGTTTCAGACGTAAACGCATAATTATCCTAGTAGCCAGCGACAAGTGGAGTGGTCGCCCTTGTTTGTGTTGTCTCTTACTACCAGTGGAGGTGAACAGAGGTGTACGCCAGACCAGCGTGGTTGAAACAAGGGGATGGATGGCACAGCGTAGGCGAATAATGATGTATAGGAAGAAAAATCAAACACAGACAGAACCACGAGTAAGGGGAGAAAATTGGACGTTAGGAACAACCAGCGAAGAGACCAAATTGAGCTATTTGATAAACAGTGATTAACCCTTCCCTGAACCATTCGCTTCTGCTAAGTTATGGCGAAGAAGGAATCGCTAAAGTTTGAAGTGGACTTTCATTAACCCTCCCTGTCGAATGTCAGCGGAAGATAATTACTTGCTTAGGTGGACTTTGCAAGATAACAAAATCTTCTTGTCTTTAAAGTGCCACTGATTCGACTTGAATTAACTAGGTTTTATGGCGTATATTGCACAGTGTAGCCGGCGTTCCCTTCACGCTGTCTGCCGGCAATACACTCTGTCTTGCAAGCGATTGTCGTGTTATCTCAGAGGACTCAGAGTGAATGTAAGATTCTTGAAATACAAATATTTTTTTCCTGAAAGGAAAGCCATGTTATCCAAGACGAATATCTCGGAAAAGGGAAGGACGGGCGACATCGAGCAAAGGTGATTGAAAGAATACAGTGGTAGGGATCTTTTGTTAAATAAACAACAGATACTGTTTTCTTTAAAACAAAACAAAAAACAGAACTCTCTCTCTCTCTCTCTCTCTCTCTCTCTCTCTCTCTCTCTCTCTGTATAGAGCTCTGTCTGTCTCTCGGTCTGTCTGTCCGTCTGTCTGTCTGTCTAGACTCTCTCTGTTTCTCTCTCTCTCTCTCTCTGTCTCTCTGTTTCTCTGCCTCTGTCTGTCTGTCTGTCTGTCTGTCTGTCTGCCTGTCTGTCTGCCTCTCTGTCATATACATTTACCACTTATATTTGTTTGCTTATAGTTCATGGTTCTGTGATCAAGGATCGAAACATATGAAATACAGGAAAATGAATCAACGCATAGTCTGTTTCTCGCCTTCACATCTTTCAAACCCTTTAAAACTAAAGCAATATTTAACATTTCCTGCGCGTTTAATCTCACCTCATATTGGCGATTATCTATCCCCTCCCCTTGCCTCTTCGTCTCTCACCCCTCAGAAGAAGAAGAAGAAGAAGAAGAAGAAGAAGAAGAAGAAGAACAACAACAACAACAACAACAACAGCAACAACAACAACAACAACAAGATGATGACGATGATGATGATGATGATGATGATGATGATGACGATGACGATGATGATAATGATGGCGACGTCGACGACGACGTCGAGGATGCAGATGACTATGACAATGATGATGATGATGATGATGATGATGATGATGATGATGGTGGTGGTGGTGGTGATAATGATGATGATGATGATGATTATGATGATGATGATGACGACGACGACGACGACGGTGATGATGACGATGACCAAGTTAACGTTGAGAAAGAAAAACACAGAGACCTGGGAACTTTGCCCTTCACTGAATCAAGACTTCTATTCACCCAGGCATCACTATTTATCATACAGTAATGAGCGGGGGGGGGGGGGGGGGGGGGGGGGGGGGGGGATTAATGACGTAAAAAAACACACATTACGTCAACTCGTTTTGACGCCGACTTCCATGGTCAGCTGAGGAAGGTTTGCAAAAACAGAAAGCACTTCTGTAAAATGCTTTGGGTGTTTGTTTTTTTTAAAATTTACACAAAGAGAGAAAGAAAGAAACGAAGACAGAAAGAAAGAAACAAAAAAGAAAGAAATGACAGAACGAAAGTAAGGAAGAAATGAAGGAAGGAAGGAAGAAAGAAAGAAAGAAAAACAGAAGAGAGACAGACAGATATAAAAAAGGAACGAAGGAAGTAAAAAAAAAAAATAACAAGGAAAGAAAGAAAGAAAGAAACAACAGAAAGAAACAAAAAGAAAAGAAAGACAGGAATGTACTTTCTCCCTATGCATGATACGGACGATCCACTCGTTGCTCTGAAGGCCTGTCACATCATCTGGGAAGCCCAAAAACGGGTTCCACGGATTTGTCAGATTCTGGACAGCACTAATGTGATGCTGTTACTCTGTTAATCAGTGTCTTCAGGCTGGAGGGCAACACTATCCCCAACTCCCTCCTCCCGCTCTCTCTCTCTCACACACCCCCTTCCATCCTCCTCTGTCTGTCCGGCTGTCTGTCTGTCTGTCTGTCAGTCTGTCTGTCTGTCTGTCTGTCTCTCTCTCTCTCTCTCTCTCTCTCTCTCTCTCTCTCTCTCTCTCTGCCTGCCTGTGGATCTGCCTCTCTGGCTGTCTGTCTATCTGTCTGTCTATCTGTCTGTCTGTCTGTCTGTCTCTCTCTCTCTCTCTCTCTCTCTCTCTCTCTCTCTCTGTCTGTCTGTCTGTCTGTCTGTCATATACATTTACTACATATATTTGCTTGCTTATAGGTCATGGTTCTGTGGTCAATAAAGTAAGCAGTACGACATTTTCTTTTTCCTTCAAGGATCGAAACATATGAAAATGAATCAGCACATAGTCTGTTTCTCGCCTTCACATCGTATCAAAAGCCTTTAAAACTAAAACGACATTCAACATTTCCTGCGCATTTAATCTCACCTCACATTGGCGATTATCTATTCATCCCCTTGCCCTTCGTCCCCCCGTTTTCCATCCCCTTAAGCACGTACCAAATTTGACGTGTCAGTAATCTGCCTGCAATGTGAAATTCAAAGATATGTGATATAACACCCATGCTAAGGAGGTGTAATGCATATTGTGAAACAACTGAAAAGCGGTAGCGATGGGTGTGCATGCGGGCGATGGCAATGTTGAGGATGGTATCCATGTTCGCAAGGCAGGATACGTGGATGGGCTATTAGTACGTGCTTGGGGGTGGGTAACGTTTTGAGCATCGAGCACACAAACAGTCTCCTCTCTCTCTCTCTCTCTCTCTCTCTCTCTCTCTCTCTCTCTCTCTCTCTCTCTCTCTCTCATAGACAGACAGACAGACAGATAGATAGATAGATAGATAGATAGATAGATAGACAGACAGATAGACAGACAGACATATAGAGGTAAATAGATAGATAGATAGATAGATAATACATACATACATACATACATACATACATACATGCATACATACATACATTTATACATACATACATGCATACATACAAACATACATACATACATACAAGCATGCTTACAAACATACATACATACATACATACATAGACAGACAGACAGACAGATAGACAGACAGACATATAGACAGACGTATAGGTAGACAGACAGACGCACAGACGGACGGACGGGCGGACGGACGGACAGACGGATAAATATATAGCTAGCTAGCTAGCTAGCTAGCTAGATGATAGATAGATAGATAGATAGATAGATAGATAGATAGATCAACAAAAGAAAAGTGGAGAATCCATTCACTTCAATAGCCAGAGTAAAATAAATTCGTTGCATGTAACGATGGCACTGGTTCCAAGTTTCTCTTGGCATGGCGCGACGGGGTGTATGATACAAATGATATTGTTAATTCCGCATGACCACGGAACGTCACGTCTGCACCTTTTAGCTTTACACATTTGTCAGATTTTATCTTCATTTTTGTCCCAGTGACTTTCGATATTCGGAAAATTACCGAGGATTTTACAAGATCTAAATATTCTTCCCCATTATTGTTTATGGATAGTGCTACTGACCTTTGCAACTGAGAGAGAGGAGAGGAGAGAGAAGAGAGAGAGAGAGAGAGAGAGAGAGAGAGAGAGAGAAAATAAGAGACAGACAGACATACATACATACATACAGACAGACAGACAGACACAGAGACAGACAGACACAGAGAGGGGAAGACAGACAGACGGACAGACAGACATATGCAGAGAGAGAGAGAGAGGAGAGAGAGAGAGAGAGAGAGAGACAGAGACAGAGACAGAGACAGAGAGACAGAGAGAGAGAGAGAGAGAGAGAGAGAGAGAGAGAGAGAGTACATGTTGACAGCGTTCCTTGTTCCCTTTTATTTTAAGAAGAAGAACAGTTTTCATAATAAGAAGAACAAGGCGAAAAAACAAGAATAGCAAAATCAGAAATAAGAAGAACAACAAAAACAAACAAAAAAGTTAGTACAACAGCAAGAATACGGACATGGATATGAAAGACAAGAAGAAGGTAAACAAGGTATAAAAAGCAAAGAAGAAGAAGAAGAAGGAGGAGGAGGAGGAGGAGGAGGAGGAGGAGGAGGAGGAGGAGGAGGAGAAGAAGAAGAAGAGAAGAAGAAGAAGAAGAAGAAGAAGAAAGGGAAGAAGAAGGACAACAACAAGAAGAGGATGATGATGATGCTGTTGATGCTGATGATGATGATGTTGATGATGATGATGATGATGATGATGATGATGATGATGATGATGATGATGATGATGATGATGGTCTTGACGAAGAGGGAGAGGAGGATGACTATGGTAAAATAAGGAAGAATATCAAGAAGAGTGGAAAGAAGGGCAGTTGGATATAGACTGAAATGATAAAGAGAAGGAAAGGTGGAACTGGAAAAGAAAGAGAGAAGGAAAGAAGAAAGAAAGAAAGAAAGAAAGAAAGAAAGAAAGAAAAAGAAAGAAAGAAAGAAAGAAAAAAGTAAGTAGAAAGAAACGAAGAAAGGGAGGAAAAAGGAAAGAAAAAACAGGAAAGAAAGAAAGAAAGAAAGAAAGAAGGAAGGAAAAAAGAGACGAGGAAGGAAAGAAAGAAAGAAAAAAAAGAAACGAAGGAAGGAAAAAAAGAAGGAAAGAAAGAAAGAAACAACAGAAAGAAACAAAAAGGAAAGAAAGACAGGAATGTACTTTCTCCCTATGCATGATACGGACGATCCACTCGTTGCTGTCACATCATCTGGGAAGCCAAAAAAACGGGTTTCACGGATTTGTCAGATTCTGGACAGCACTAATGTGATGCTGTTACTCTGTTAATTACTGTCTTCAGCCTGGAGGGCAACACTATCCCCACCCCGTCCTCCTATCGCTCCCTCTCACACACACACCCTTCCATCCTCCTCCTCTGTCTGTCTGTCTGTCTGTCTGTCAGTCTGTCTGTCTGCCTGCCTCTCTCTCTCTCTTTCTGTCTCTGTCTCTCATTCTCTCTCTGTCTCTATCTCTCTCTGCCTCTCGTTCTCTCTGTCTGCCTGTCTGTCTGTCTCTCTTTCTGTCTCTCTGTCTGTATGTCTGTCTGTCTGTCTGTCTGTCTGTTCTTCTCTCTCTCTCTCTCTCTCTCTCTCACTCTCTCTCTTTCCCTCTCCATAACTACGTTTAGATGTTTGCTTCTGTTGGGTGGTGGTCTGAAGTACCTACAACACTATGGCATGAATGCTGCATGGTTCCAGAGGTGACAAAAAAAAAACAAACCCAGCAACACAACTTCTGTACATCGACGCTTGGCCTTTCCCCACCACTGACGTTCCTAATAGTCCACATTTTCTTCTCTGGAACTTCGCCCTTTCTCCCCCCCCCCCTCACCCCCCTTGGTGCTATTCTCCCTCTTCTCTGCTTTATTTCCTTTCTTTCCCTTTTCTGTTCGTCATCGCTTAATCCTCCTTCTCTTCTTCTGGTTCTGCTTGTTCTTTTTGTTCCTACTCTTGTTCTTGTTTTTCTTGTTCTTGTTCTTCTTGTTCTTGTTCTCCTTGTTTTTGCTCTTCTTCTTCTTGTTGTTCTTGTTCTTGTTCTTGTGTTCTTCTTCTTCTTCTTCTTCTTCTTTCTTCTTCTTCTTCTTCTTTTCTTCTTCTTCTCTTTCTTCTTCTTCTTCTTCTTCTTCTTCTTCTTCTTCTTCTTCGTGGTCGTCGTCGTCGGCGTCGTCGGCGTTCGTCGTTTGTTCCTGCTTCTCCTCTCCTTCTCATCATCATCATCATCATCTCATCATCTCATCTCTCTCTATCATCAACATCATCATCATCATCTCTCTTCTTCTTCTCTACTTCACACACACACACACACACACACACACACACCACCTCACACACACACACACACACACACACACACATACATACAGACACGCACAACACACACACACACACACCACAACAACACACCCCACACACACACACACACACACACACACACACACACACACACACACCATGCTCGCCACAGCCAAACACAGCACAGCACGCACATAGATACTTTGAGGACGAAAGAGAAAGATAGTGAGAGGGGAGGGGGGGGGGGGGGGGGGCGGGGTAGGCAGACAGACCGACCGACAGACAGACAGAGAGGCAGACAAGAAGGCAGACAAATATACAGACAAATGTACAGCAAAACCAAATAAAACAACAGTGGCCACAGGGTTGATGACGTTGGCGATGACAAATGAAGCAATAACCGTCACAGAGTTCACGATGTACTGCTTCAGAGTTCTTTCCCCACCACCCTTCCTCACACTTCCCACCGACACCCTTTTCACCCCAGGCCTT
>CM065718.1:29470013-29482513 GCA_033310375.1 Conus canariensis
TTGTCTTGGTTCCGTGATTGGAATTTGTTGTCAGCCGGTTTGTGTTGTTACCTCTTTTCGGTATATTCTGTAAGTAGTGTACATAGTGGTTCCTGAGTTCGATTGTCATGTGACAGTTTGGCTAGACAATGTGGGTTCGATATAATAACCGTTGATGGGCGGTGATGTAGATATTGTTTGTGGTTTGTCTAGGTTAATTTCCGTGTGTTCAATGAGAAGGTAATACGAGGTTGCTTTTTGTTGAGGATCATAATATGAGTCAGGTGCGGATGTGTCTGCGTGAATCATAAAGGGATTGTGCTCAATTTCAGTCATAAATAATAATAGTTCGTTGAAATAGATTTACGATTCCGTAGTTGACCTGCACAGCATTGGAATCGGTTAACTGTGTAGTAGGGCTAAGGCCAATTTGTGGTCGAGTGGTTTACACTGGGGTACGGTCGTAACCATTCAACTTATATTGGTGTCTTTTCACTTTCGTTACGAGTCAGGGTTCTCGACGCGGGTGTCGTGCGCGTGCGGACTGTATCTGTGACGTTCGCATTTGGTACAGGACAGTGAGTCCATATGGTTAGAAGTTTTGTAAGAAAGTGACAGTCGTCACACGTGCAGGGATGTATGTATTTGTGACAGAACGGGGTTGGAGAAAGATATCTTAGGTTGTGGGGAGGCAACCCAGTTATGAATTTTAGTAAGCAGAGAGAAGGGAAAGGTAAAGTTTAAGGCGAGTAGCTTAGCAGTTGATAAGATAAAAACGGATGATGTGCAGCATGTAATATTGTATGAAGTGTGGTTGTGTTGGCATAACAAGGATTAACCACTGGGTTATCTGACAAGAGATGACATGGGAGTGATGTGCTGGATGGAAATTTTGGCGAACAAATCATGTTTTTGATATATGATGATAATTGACAGGGCAAAGAGGGGTAATAATGTGAAGGATTGTGGCTGCGAGCCGATTCTCTTGTGTGAACATGCTGGAACTGTGAACCGCTAGAATTGATAAGTTTTTTTGTTGTTGTTGTTTTTTTCCCTCTGAAAGATGTGTATTACTACTGGTTATTGTGTGGAGACATTTCCTTGTGAAATTGGCCATTTCCTAGATTATTTAGTATGTCCTAAGGGGGCCCATGGAGTCCGTGTTGGATCGCTTAGGTTGGTTTATTTCTCCGAGAATTGGGTGTGATTCATAATTTCATATGTAATAGCGTGGATGGGCTCAGGGAGAATATTGTTTTACCGCTGTTGTAAGGGTTGGCAGGAGATTGGTCTGATAACCCCAAAGCGAGCGACGGGTTGGGGGATGTGTTCGAAATTCAAGGGGTCACTCTCATGCCCGAATGGAAGGTAGGCAAGGGAGATGGAGAGTTAAAGCTTTACCAAGTAGCCTATGTGCCTTGATGACTCGGGTAGTAGCAACACTACAGTAGTGGCCTACAGTTGTGTCAGCAGGTATCCTGTTCCGTCCTGAGGCTGGGGCCAGATCACCGCAGTCTACTGCCGCGTGCCGGCAGGTGAGCGGCGCTTTCCAGGGCCTGCTGTTTTCCCGGGAGAGGGAGACCATCCAGGCCGTCTGCCTTCTGTGGGGCAGCTCTCCTTCGGCTACCGGTGCTCTTCCGGGAGTTCTCCGGCACTGGTTCCTCGTCCCTGTTCAGGCGTCCTGTGAGAGGGCGCTGCACCAGGCCTTTTTTCACCCTTGGTGTCCGGCGGGGCCTTCAGAGGAGGAGGCGTCCTACGAGCCCCGGACCCGTCGAGAGGGCGTCTGGTGTGTGTACGTTGGGTGTCGTGCCCATCGCAGGGAGGAGTCAGACTGCGGGAAGCCACGGTCAGCGCCGGGGTGCAGAGTCTTCGGGGAGGGTGTCGGCCCGCGGAGGAGCCACGGTCAGCGCCGGGGTGCAGAGTCTTCCGGGGAGGGGTCAGCCTGTGAGGGGCCACGTACAGCGCCGAGGACTGGAGCTTTCCGGGCCGGGATGGGTTGTCCCATGTTTGTGGTAGAAGGGGTGTAGCGTTAGGCAGTAGGGTTAGGGGTGTTAGCTACTGCCTCCTTTCAGGACGTAGTGGCCAGCACAGAGTAGGGTACTGGTCGATGCCTCCCTTAGGGACGCAGCGATCAGTGCAGTAGTGGTCCCGGGTGAAAAGAGAAGGGTGAGTCCTGGGGAGAGGTGTGGGTGGTAGCAGTCGTTAAGAGATTAGAGTCCCTTTGGTAAATCCTTGTCCCTAGTAGTTAGTCACCACGTGTGCGGGCTATCGCTGTGTCCCCAGGTCACAGTGATATACCGCAACTGGTGTTTTAGGTTAGGTTAGGGTCTTCCAGGTCTTTATAGTAGAGTAGGGTGAGTCAGCGGGAATTGGGATACTTGTGTGCAGTTGTGGATGTGCGTGAGTGGTGGCGCCATGGAGTGTGTGTGAAATAAAGAAGCGTGCGTGATTGTAAAACTGTGTTAGTGTGCTGTGTTGTCTGACCTAGGGTGTGATAGGCGTGGGTAGGGGTGGTAGGGCCGTCCGGCTTAGCGACCGTGACACTTTGGTGGAGATGCGGGGTACCATAAGGCGTTCTGGGTAGGTGATAGGTAGCTAGGAGGGAGGTAAGGGGGGTGTTGTGTCCGGTGTGTACGTTGTGTGAAATGTAAGTGGGTGGTTGGTGGGAGCGTACCAGTACCCTGGGAGGTGGTACGTAGTGTCCCTGTTCACTTCAGGCAGGTTTCCATTGGCAATGGGCAGGGCACTTGTGTTGGTGTGAATGGGTTGGCGCTACCGTGTGAGTGAGGTATGAATGGTCAATAAACATTGAGTGGTTGTTGGAAGTGTGAGTGATTACACCGTACAGTGTAGGTGAGGTGCCGGAGGGTACCAGGTGTCTTTTGTGTCCCTTACATATGGTATACCCCAGTGAGTAGGTAGAGTGGTACCCGGCCCGTGACTGTGCACACTGTGTGCTCGGATATCCTGTGGGGATTAAGGGCAGTGTAAGCCCAGGTGACTGTGTGTGGGAAGCACGAGGGTGCGCAGTGTTGTGGCATAGGGTATGCTGTGAGTGCACCTGGACTTGAGGGGTGCAAGTGCATTGTGATCGTGTGGGTGCGGCCTACCAGAGACGGTGAGGCCTGTGACTGTGGGTAACTGGTGCGCATGCACAGTGGACAGTGGACACACGGTGTCACGTGGTTCAGTCCGTGACCAGACAGTGCATTGGTAGTATTGTATGGGTTGGAGCCCATGTGGGTATATGTATGAGGTACACAAGTGTGGGTGGAGTTATGCTTGGTGCGTGACACATTGAGAGTATTGTGTACTTGTGCTGAGTTGCTTCAGGGGCTAGTGCGTAGTCAGGAACCTCCAGTTGCGCTCAGATCGCATACTGTCCGTTGCTAGTTCTGTGGTGGTAGGGGTACCCTATGTCTAAACACACCCGAGCCCATCCGCAGTACGACCCCGATAGTGTCATGGATCCACAGGCCCTCACGGCGGATACCAAACCTAAGGTTAGTGACCAGGATGCGGGGGTGGATCAAGAACAGGGGACGGGGGCTTATGCAAAGTTTGCCAAGTTGGGAGCGGCGATGGGTTTAGCTGGGGGAGACCTCGCCAAGTTCGTCACAGACTCAGTACGTAATGAGGATGAGAAGACGGCGACAGAAGCAGAATTGGAGCTCCGGATGGAGGAGAAAGTGAGGCAGAAGATGAGGGATGAAGAGGAGAAAGCTGCTAGGCAGAGGGAGCTAGAAATGAAGCAGAAGAAGATCGAAGAGGAGAAGGAAAGGTTAAAGCGAAAGATGAAGAGGAGAAAGCTGCTAGGCAGAGGGAGCTAGAGATGCAGCAGAGGAAGATAGAAGAGGAGAAAGCTGATAGACAGAGGGAGCTAGAAATGAAGCAGAAGAAGATCGAAGAGGAGAAGGAAAGGTTAAAGCAGAAGGATGAAGAGGAGAAAGCTGCTAGGCAGAGGGAACTAGAGGTGAAGCAGAAGAAGATCGAAGATGAGAAAGCAGCCAGACAGATGGAATTGGAACTGCAGAGGAAGAAGATGGAGGAGGAAAGAGCGATAAGAGAAATAGAAGCTCAGACACGGCAAGCCGAATTGGATCTTAAGAGACGAAGAGATGAAGCCGAGTTAGAGGCAAGAGAGCGAGAGCTAATCATACAAGAGAGACAGGCCTTGGATGAAGCATTGCATAGGAAACGCTTGATTGAGGTGGAGGAAACGAAGCATGTCCACCTTGAGCCGTTGGGAGAGAACGACGACGTGGACGCTTTCATCGCCCAATTTGAGCGTGTAGCCCAGATGTGCAAGTGGAGCAAGACCTCATGGCCCACACGTCTGATGTCTCTGCTGAGAGGAAAGGCTAGAGAAGCGGTGATGCGGTTAAGTGCGGATGAGTTAGGCGACTATGATCAGATAAAGAGCGCCCTGTTAAGCCACTTCAGGCTAGATGCTGAGGCCTACCGAGAAAAGTTCAGGAGCATCAAGAAGGACGCTGCTGAGACTTTCGGCCAGATGCTGGGAAGGATGAAGCGGTGGTTTTCCCTCTGGTGTGCAGCAGCGGCAAGGATGAGAGTGTGGCAGAGGACGTAAAGGATCTGCTGTTCCAAGAACAGTTTTATCAGCTATTGTCTCCAGAGTTCACAATTGAGGTGCGGAAGACATGCCCGAAAACTGTGGAACAACTTGCAACAGAAGCTACTGTTTTGGCAGAGGCCAAAAGACTGGGGAGGAAGGCGAGGCAAGACCGAACAGTTAACCAGCCCAACCTGGGTAATACACGTGAAACAGCAGGGAGCCAGCCCGCAGGGAGGTCCCAACAAAGTGATGGTGCACTACAGCAGCTGAACAGGAGATCAGAAGGGCCTAGATCGACCATAGTTTGTTTCAACTGCAAGAAGCCAGGCCACATCGCTAGGAAATGCCCTGAGCCCCATTCTGTTGGAGCTGTGCATTGCTGTGACCAGCCCCAAGCTCGAGTAGTCCCTACGTTGTGTCGCCCATGCGCTGAGCAGCGGTACGAGCCTGCGTGCATTGTAGAAGTTAACGGGTCTCCGGCCAATGGATTACGGGACACTGGTGCCGGACACACCGTAGTGGCCAAGTGGTTAGTACCGGCAGATGCGTACACAGGAGAGACAGTCCCAGTAGTGTTGGCTGAATCCAGATGCAGGTCTGTGTTACCTGTGGCGGTAGTAGAGTTGAAGTCACCATTCATCGCAGGGAAGTTGGAGGTTTTGGTCATGAATAGCCCTGTGCAGGAAGTCCTGATCGGAAACTTCGCAAAGAGAGGAGATCCCGGTTGGACACGTGTGCCTGTATACGCAGACCCGGCATTGGTAGGGGCAGTGCAGACACGCGCGCAGAGAGCCAGGGAGCAGCAAGAACCCGTACCACTGCCCGTCGAGGAATGCATTCTGAACACCTCTACCCAGCAGTTAATTCAGATGCAGGACCAGGATGAAACCCTGAGGAAGGCTCGGAGTGCGTGTGAAGCAGGGACGCACTTCCACACCAAGTTTGGACGAGTCGAGTACGCTCGGAAGTCTGGTGTACTGGTCCGGCGGTTTGAGGGTCCCAAGGACGTAGCGAGTCAGATCTGCGTCCCAGCTGAACTACGGACCACGGTGATGAAGCTAGCCCACGACGTACCCATGTCTGGTCATTTAGGTACCACCCGAACCAAGGAGCGAGTTGGTCGCCATTTTTATTGGCCAGGCATGCATGCTGACATTCGTCGGTACTGCCAGTCATGCTTCCAGTGTCAGCGTACTGTGGACAAGGGAAGAGTCTCAAGAGTTCCCCTCGTGAGGATGCCACTGATGCGTGAGCCGTTCGAGCGGGTTGGGATGGACATCATTGGTCCCATCGTTCCAGCATCCCAGAATGGGTACAGATACGTGTTGGTGACGGTCGACTTTGCAACAAGATATCCGGAAGCAGTCCTCTTCGCCAGATCACGAGTGAGTCGGTGGCAGAGGCAGCGTTCAACATGTGGACACGAACGGGAGTCCCTGGGTCGGTACTGACTGACAGAGGAACCCAGTTTACTGGTCAGATCATGCAGGAGGTCTACCGACTATTAGCCATTCGGGGTCTGACTACCACACCATACCATGCGCAGTGCAATGGATTGGTGGAACGCTTCAACGGTACTCTGAAGCGGATGCTGCGCAGACTATGTCAGGAGAAACCAGGTGATTGGGATCGGTGGATACCAGCACTGCTGTTTGCGTACCGAGAGGTCCCACAAGAGAGTACCGGTTTTTTCGCCTTTTGAGCTGCTATATGGACGCCAGGTGCGCGGGCCGATGCAGATATTGAGAGATCTGTGGTTACAACCGGAAAGGCAAGAGCTCCGTACAGCGGCAGAATACGTCGTCAACTTGAGGAACAAGATAGCTGAGTCATGCGAGCTGGCAAGGGAGAACTTGGCAAGGGCAGCGTATAGGTACAAGCGACATTTTGACTTGAGGGCGAAACCCAGGAAGATAGCTGTGGGGTCCAGAGTACTAGTACTTCGGCCGACCAAGCAGAACAAATTGGAACTGGCATGGAGGGGTCCCTATACAGTACTAGAAAGAGTGGGTGAAGCAGATTACCGCATAGCAGTAGGGGGAAAGACGAAGATTTTCCACGCAAACCTACTAAAGTCATTCATCGAGCGCGCTGCAGATCCAACAGCCTCGGTAGCTGCGGTTGTTGTGCCGGAGGAGCCTGAAGAGGAAACAGTAACTCCCTTGATGAGCAAGGACATTCCTACCATTCCCTTGGAGGCCACAGAAGGCCCTAAAGATGTGGTAGTACTTACTGAAGACCAGCACTTTACTAGGAAGTTGCACGAGTTAGTGGCCGAATTCAAGGAAGTACTGACTGATGTGCCCTCATGCACAAACCTAGAAACGTGCGGCATCAAGTTGACGTCAGACATCCCTATCAGGTTGAAGCCATACCCAGTGCCTTTTGCGCAACGAGAGACAGTTAAGGAGGAGGTCAAAGCCATGATCAGGATGGGTGCGATTGAGCCATCGACGTCGCCATACTGCTCACCCATCGTACTAGTTAAGAAGAAGGATGGGAAGATCAGGTTTTGTGTGGACTTCAGGAGGTTGAATCACATCGTACAGTTCGATGCTGAACCCATGCCGGATATCGAGTACCTGTTCGCCAAGCTTGGAGAGAAGAAGGTGTTCAGTAAGATCGACCTCGCTAAGGGGTATTGGCAGATCCCGATGAGTAGAGAGGACCGCGCGAAGACTGCTTTTGCTACACCGGAAGGACAATTCCAGTGGAAGGTTATGCCATTTGGACTGTGTACCTCAGGGGCAGTGTTCACGCGCATGATGAGAAAGCTATTGCAGCCACTTGAGAGCCCAGATGTCGATAATTTCATTGATGACATCCTGGTGGCCACAGTTGATCAGGACAGCCATATAGAGGTTCTCAGGCGTGTTTTCCAGAGACTCAAGGAATGTTCTTTGTCAGCCCGGCCTTCAAAGTGTGAGCTGGGAGGAAGGGAAATCACCTACTTAGGGCACAGGATAGGTGCAGGGAAGATATGGCCTGAGCAGAATAAAATGATCCGTATTTTGGATGCGCCTAGGCCTGAGACCAAACGACAAGTGCGGGGATTCCTGGGACTAGTGGGGTACTACAGGAAATTTGTGCCCGGTTTGCTGACATTGCCAAGCCCCTTACTGATCTCACTAAGGGAACAACCAGGCAGGTGAAATGGGACGACGAGTGCGAACGTGCGTTCCAAGCTTTGAAGCAGCATTTCTGCCAACCTCCCGTCTGTAATTTGCCGGTACCAGGTTTGACATTTGTGCTCCAGACTGACGCATCAGAAATGGGAGTGGGAGCTATACTGTGTCAGCAGTACCCTGAAGAGATGCGCCCTGTAGCATGTGCCAGTAGAAAATTAAGCCCTGCAGAGCAGAATTACCCTATAGTAGAGAAGGAGTGTCTGGCAGTGGTGTGGGGAATACAAAAGTTCCAGGTGTATTTGTATGGGACTCCCTTTATTGTCCAGACAGATCATTCCCCACTCCAATACTTGGAAAAGATGAAGTCTGCTAGTGGGAGGATCACAAGGTGGGCTCTGCAGCTGCAGCCATTTCAGTTTACGGTGCAGGCAGTGTCTGGAAAGGACAATGTGGCGGCAGACTTCTTGAGTCGCTTGCCGTAGAGAAAGAGAGGGGAGAGAGAGAGAGAGAGAGAGAGAGAGAGAGAGAGAGAGAGAGAGAGAGAGAGAGAGAGAACCTGAGGGTTCCGTTAACCTGTGTCGTGGGAGGTTGACATTATTGAAGCTATGCATGTGTCATGGGAAGAGAATGACGTAGCAAGTGTTACTGAGGGTGTGGTGTTTGTAGCACGTGTCGCACAGCGGTCGTGCATAGCCAGAGCAGCCTCAATTATGAAATTTATATGTAGTGCGTAGTGTAACGGCTGCCCATAAGTGCCTGCGTTAAGGTCGTGTGAGGCAGAGTTAGTCCAGGTTGATTAATGTAACCTGTGGTTGTTGATGTATTTAAAAGTTGATGTTGTTGGGATGGAAGTTTTGGTGTGCATCAAAAGTAACAGCAGGACAGAATGAGTGATGGGGAATTGAATTGTTATAGGTAGAGTGTGGCTAAAACGCCGATCGAGTGAGAAGTAGTTGTTGGTTTTAACCTGTAGTTAAAACTTAGGCAGGGGGGTGTGTCACCGATCGGCGGTACTAAACTAGTACGTCCACGTGTTTAAGAGTGGTGTGGATTCAAGATATAGAGCGTGCATGTATGCGTGCATGTGTGCGTGTGTGTGTGTGTGTGTGTGTGTGTGTGTGTGTGTGTGTGTGTGTGTGTGTGTGTCTGTGTGTGCGCGCGCGCGCGCGCGGGGGGTAAGGTTGGGGTTTAGTTAGCTACAGTTAGGTTAAGTTCCTCAGGGCTAGGTAGAAAGATTAGGCTAGGTAGGAGCCTGGGGAAATAGGACATACAATATTCTTTCATTCCAGTCTTCACATATTGAAGGAATGGAATGGAAGCGGGAGGTTAGTTTCGTTTCCGATTGTTACCCTTTTGTTACTTTGGTTCTACACCAGAGAAGGCGGGGCAGGATATCGGCTGTTGTTGTGTTGTCAAGTCTGTGAGTTGTTGTGGTAAATTGTCGTGTTGTTGCACGAGCAACAACTAGTCCGTTGGTCAGGCGTGTCAGCTCTGCGGAGGGATACACTGCTCTGACCAATCGTTGTTTTGTGTGGCGAGTAGAGTTCGCTTGATTCCGACCAGGGCGGAATGCGTTGGGGTAGCTTCACTTCGGTCCCTGGTGTTCGTCGGAGTGGACGTACTCCTTGTAGGTGCGGCGGCAGCGCCGTTAGTTTTGAAGAGTGACTTCGAGTCATAGTTAGTGCCAGGTCCTCGTCGGGGTTGGGTGCCCTTGGCCTGTACTGAGTCGGTGTCGTCCTTGTTGGCAGCCACTGTCAGCCAGTTGCAGAACTGGTGTGGTTGATCGTCTGTATGTCCAGGTTGGTGATCTGTTAGGTTCGTTGTGCTGTAGTTCGTTGTGTTGTCTTGTATTATGGCGAGTTGTACTGTAGTTGTCTCAGGTTGGGATTAGTTGTATGGTGTTCGTTGCGTATACTGGTTGTCTGGTATGATGTTGTCTTGGTTCCGTGATTGGAATTTGTTGTCAGCCGGTTTGTGTTGTTACCTCTTTTCGGTATATTCTGTAAGTAGTGTACATAGTGGTTCCTGAGTTCGATTGTCATGTGACAGTTTGGCTAGACAATGTGGGTTCGATATAATAACCGTTGATGGGCGGTGATGTAGATATTGTTTGTGGTTTGTCTAGGTTAATTTCCGTGTGTTCAATGAGAAGGTAATACGAGGTTGCTTTTTGTTGAGGATCATAATATGAGTCAGGTGCGGATGTGTCTGCGTGAATCATAAAGGGATTGTGCTCAATTTCAGTCATAAATAATAATAGTTCGTTGAAATAGATTTACGATTCCGTAGTTGACCTGCACAGCATTGGAATCGGTTAACTGTGTAGTAGGGCTAAGGCCAATTTGTGGTCGAGTGGTTTACACTGGGGTACGGTCGTAACCATTCAACTTATATTGGTGTCTTTTCACTTTCGTTACGAGTCAGGGTTCTCGACGCGGGTGTCGTGCGCGTGCGGACTGTATCTGTGACGTTCGCATTTGGTACAGGACAGTGAGTCCATATGGTTAGAAGTTTTGTAAGAAAGTGACAGTCGTCACACGTGCAGGGATGTATGTATTTGTGACAGAACGGGGTTGGAGAAAGATATCTTAGGTTGTGGGGAGGCAACCCAGTTATGAATTTTAGTAAGCAGAGAGAAGGGAAAGGTAAAGTTTAAGGCGAGTAGCTTAGCAGTTGATAAGATAAAAACGGATGATGTGCAGCATGTAATATTGTATGAAGTGTGGTTGTGTTGGCATAACAAGGATTAACCACTGGGTTATCTGACAAGAGATGACATGGGAGTGATGTGCTGGATGGAAATTTTGGCGAACAAATCATGTTTTTGATATATGATGATAATTGACAGGGCAAAGAGGGGTAATAATGTGAAGGATTGTGGCTGCGAGCCGATTCTCTTGTGTGAACATGCTGGAACTGTGAACCGCTAAGAATTGATAAGTTTTTTTGTTGTTGTTGTTTTTTCCCTCTGAAAGATGTGTATTACTACTGGTTATTGTGTGGAGACATTTCCTTGTGAAATTGGCCATTTCCTAGATTATTTAGTATGTCCTAAGGGGGCCCATGGAGTCCGTGTTGGATCGCTTAGGTTGGTTTATTTCTCCGAGAATTGGGTGTGATTCATAATTTCATATGTAATAGCGTGGATGGGCTCAGGGAGAATATTGTTTTACCGCTGTTGTAAGGGTTGGCAGGAGATTGGTCTGATAACCCAAAGCGAGCGACGGGTTGGGGGGATGTGTTCGAAATTCAAGGGGTCACTCTCATGCCCGAATGGAAGGTAGGCAAGGGAGATGGAGAGTTAAAGCTTTACCAAGTAGCCTATGTGCCTTGATGACTCGGGTAGTAGCAACACTACAGTAGTGGCCTACAGTTGTGTCAGCAGGTATCCTGTTCCGTCCTGAGGCTGGGGCCAGATCACCGCAGTCTACTGCCGCGTGCCGGCAGGTGAGCGGCGCTTTCCAGGGCCTGCTGTTTTCCCGGGAGAGGGAGACCATCCAGGCCGTCTGCCTTCTGTGGGGCAGCTCTCCTTCGGCTACCGGTGCTCTTCCGGGAGTTCTCCGGCACTGGTTCCTCGTCCCTGTTCAGGCGTCCTGTGAGAGGGCGCTGCACCAGGCCTTTTTTCACCCTTGGTGTCCGGCGGGGCCTTCAGAGGAGGAGGCGTCCTACGAGCCCCGGAC
The DNA here is from genome assembly GCA_033310375.1 of Conus canariensis. Classification (NCBI taxonomy): domain Eukaryota; kingdom Metazoa; phylum Mollusca; class Gastropoda; order Neogastropoda; family Conidae; genus Conus; species Conus canariensis. The sequence continues at coordinate 29,481,377 of CM065718.1, forward strand.
CCGTCGAGAGGGCGTCTGGTGTGTGTACGTTGGGTGTCGTGCCCATCGCAGGGAGGAGTCAGACTGCGGGAAGCCACGGTCAGCGCCGGGGTGCAGAGTCTTCGGGGAGGGTGTCGGCCCGCGGAGGAGCCACGGTCAGCGCCGGGGTGCAGAGTCTTCCGGGGAGGGGTCAGCCTGTGAGGGGCCACGTACAGCGCCGAGGACTGGAGCTTTCCGGGCCGGGATGGGTTGTCCCATGTTTGTGGTAGAAGGGGTGTAGCGTTAGGCAGTAGGGTTAGGGGTGTTAGCTACTGCCTCCTTTCAGGACGTAGTGGCCAGCACAGAGTAGGGTACTGGTCGATGCCTCCCTTAGGGACGCAGCGATCAGTGCAGTAGTGGTCCCGGGTGAAAAGAGAAGGGTGAGTCCTGGGGAGAGGTGTGGGTGGTAGCAGTCGTTAAGAGATTAGAGTCCCTTTGGTAAATCCTTGTCCCTAGTAGTTAGTCACCACGTGTGCGGGCTATCGCTGTGTCCCCAGGTCACAGTGATATACCGCAACTGGTGTTTTAGGTTAGGTTAGGGTCTTCCAGGTCTTTATAGTAGAGTAGGGTGAGTCAGCGGGAATTGGGATACTTGTGTGCAGTTGTGGATGTGCGTGAGTGGTGGCGCCATGGAGTGTGTGTGAAATAAAGAAGCGTGCGTGATTGTAAAACTGTGTTAGTGTGCTGTGTTGTCTGACCTAGGGTGTGATAGGCGTGGGTAGGGGTGGTAGGGCCGTCCGGCTTAGCGACCGTGACACAGTTGCAGCAGTCAAATAAAAAGCAAATTCCAAGCGTTTGATTCTCTCTGGGAATATGCATAATGTCGATGGGTGAACTGAAGTGACCACACCACACTACATAGCTCTGCACTGGCAGTTGCAAAATATTACTTTTTGTCTGTCTAATAACGTTCTTCACGCGCACATGTTAAAAAAGAATCGGAGAGGAAATTGAGGGGGGCAAGGGAGAGGAGGGGAAGTACAGAGGCGAGGGAGGAGTAGAGTGCATTCTGAGGCAAATTCTTTATTTAAAAAAAAAAAAGTTGAGTGACACGTGCCCTTTTTTAAAAAAAAATAAAAGTAGGTCAGACAGATAACACGTGAACCAGAGTAGCTTGGC
>CM065718.1:29487513-29490013 GCA_033310375.1 Conus canariensis
CGGAGCCGGCGTGAGTGAGCTCTCCCTCTGGAGGGCGCCACCACGTCCGTCCAACGACAGCCCCCATGGATTCGCCGATACCGGTGACCCCGACGGAACCAAAGCAAGGTCACAGACGAGGAGAGGACATCGAAACTGAGGTCAGCATAAGAGCAGGGCATGAAGGGCCACAGAATTTGGGACTTTTTTTATGCTGATCGATGAGAATGAGGATGATAAAGATGATGCTACAGATTTCCATTTCGGTTTGAGACTGCATGACAGGGCTGTGCTCTACGCTTCCTTTCATAATATATCCTGACGTCAACCAGGCCCAAGAGATACAGACAGCTGCAGTGTTGGTCAGGAAATTTGAGCAACACTCTCAGAGACGCATCCATTAAGTGGATGAAACTCGACTGTGTGGTCAAAGTCTTCACAACTGAGCCTTTAACAAACTTAACTCTGGGTAGGAGCCGGTCGGGGCAGAAAAATCCCACATGACTCTGATGGGAATCGAACTTAGACCTCCCAGCTGGGAGTTCGCGACGCTAACCACTTTGCCACGGCGGCTGGTGTAAACAGCCATTCTGTTTGAAGACTCTCACACATGAATGCCATCACACTTAGTCGTGTTTGTATTTGGACGTTGGTAAAAGTTAGCATCAAAATGGCAGTACACATCACCCAGGAACTAAGCACTCGAAGTCTCTGGTATCAAGTTCAGATCAGGAGTGAACTTTCTGAGCGTTAACAAGCTCCACATCAGAGTAACTGGCCTACATTAGTCAGAGTCCTGCCTCTGGGCTATTGCTCATGACACATCAGAGTAACTGGCCTACATTAGTCAGAGTCCTGCCACTGGGCTGTTGCTCATGACACATCAGAGTAACTGGCCTACATTAGTCAGAGTCCTGCCACTGGGCTGTTGCACATGACACGTCAGAGTAACTGGCCTACATTAGTCAGAGTCCTGCCACTGGGCTCTTGCACATGACACGTCAGAGTAACTGGCCTACATTAGTCAGAGTCCTGCCACTGGGCTCTTGCACATGACACGTCAGAGTAACTGGCCTACATTAGTCAGAGTCCTGCCACTGGGCTGTTGCACATGACACGTCAGAGTAACTGGCCTACATTAGTCAGAGTCCTGCCACTGGGCTGTTGCACATGACACGTCAGAGTAACTGGCCTACATTAGTCAGAGTCCTGCCACTGGGCTGTTGCACATGACACATCAGAGTAACTGGCCTACATTAGTCAGAGTCCTGCCACTGGGCTATTGCACATGACATTTGGTCTACATTAGTCAGAGTCCTGCCACTGGGCTATTGCACATGACATTTGGTCTACATTAGTCAGAGTCCTGCCACTGGGCTGTTGCACATGACATTTGGTCTACATTAGTCAGAGTCCTGCCACTGGGCTGTTGCACATGACATTTGGTCTACATTAGTCAGAGTCCTGCCACTGGGCTGTTGCACATGACATTTGGTCTACATTAGTCAGAGTCCTGCCACTGGGCTATTGCACATGACATTTGGTCTACATTAGTCAGAGTCCTGCCACTGGGCTATTGCACATGGCATTTGGTCTACATTAGTCAGAGTCCTGCCACTGGGCTATTGCACATGACATTTGGTCTACATTAGTCAGAGTCCTGCCACTGGGCTATTGCACATGACATTTGGTCTACATTAGTCAGAGTCCTGCCACTGGGCTATTGCACATGACATTTGGTCTACATTAGTCAGAGTCCTGCCACTGGGCTATTGCACATGGCATTTGGTCTACATTAGTCAGAGTCCTGCCACTGGGCTATTGCACATGACATTTGGTCTACATTAGTCAGAGTCCTGCCACTGGGCTATTGCACATGACATTTGGTCTACATTAGTCAGAGTCCTGCCACTGGGCTATTGCACATGACATTTGGTCTACATTAGTCAAGAGTCCTGCCACTGGGCTATTGCACATGACATTTGGTCTACATTAGTCAGAGTCCTGCCACTGGGCTGTTGCACATGACATTTGTACTAATATGGTGGCGTCAGCAGGAACACCGGGAATGCTTGTGAAAGATTGTGTGTGATGCCCCCCCCCCCCCCCCCCCCCACACACACACACACACTTCCCATTCCACCTCACCTTTCCCTCCTTACAAGGCCTTCAGCTTGCTTGCACTAAGCAGCAATACGTTTCTTGTCTGATTATGTTAGAGGAGCAGGGAGAGGGATTGCTTTTTCGGGGGGGGGGGGGGGGGGGGGGGCTGGAGGGGTGGTGGGAGTGGCGTTAGATACTTAACACGTTCTTCCAACCTCTCTCTGTCTGTCTGTCTGTCTGTCTGTCTGTCTGTCTGACTGACTGTCTGTCTGTCTGTCTGTCTGTCTGTCTATCTATCTATCTATCTCACCACACGAGACCGGGAGTCGAGAAAAAAGTGTAGGTGAAATGAAAAAAAAAGATTATTGGCCAGGTGAAGCCAGGTTGAAATACTTATGACACAATAAGGAATACATCA
>CM065718.1:29495013-29497513 GCA_033310375.1 Conus canariensis
TTATGATCTTTAGAAAGTTTAAACTTTTTCTTGCTTTATTCAAAATATATTGAATATGTTGGCTCCATGACAGTTTTGATGTTAAATACACTCCTAGGAATTTAACAGATTTGATGTATTGTAAGACCGACCCATTCAGGGTAAATTGTGGAAGTTTCTCTGGGTCATATCCAGAGTTAAAAAGCATTAGATTTGTTTTTTCGGTCGACAGTGTCAATCCATTTTCATGTAAGAAACTACTGATTTTGTTTAATTCATGTTGATATTTGATCTTTATGTAATTTAAGGATCTTAATGGGGTTTTTCTTTTCATAGTGACTTTCATCCACAGACATATGTCATCAGCAAACTGTACTAAAACTATGTCTTTGGATAAGCCTTTTGTTATATCTGCAATTAGGATATTAAATAAAATTGGAGATAATACTGATCCTTGTGGAAGACCCATTTCCAGTGTTCTAGTGGTGGAATATGTATGCTCTATTCTTGTTTGAATAATTCTACTTTGAAGGAAAGCTTTGACATAGTTATACATGGTTCCATTTATTCCAATAGTTTTCAGTTTATACAAAAGTCGTTCATGCCATACTTGTTCGTATGCTTTCCTTATGTCAAAGAACGTTGCCAGGATATTTTTTCGACTTGCGAATTGTTGTTTGACATGTGTTGTGAGTTTCACTAGATGTTCTGTTGCTGATCTGCCTTTCTGAAAACCAGCTTGATTTATAGGGATAATTTGATGTTTGGTACAAAAATAAAGTAATCTGTTTAGGACAATTCTTTCCATTAGTTTGCATGTATGCGACGTTAGGGCAATTGGGCGGTAGCTGTTTATGTTACTTCGAGATTTTCCTTGTTTATGTATAGGAACTATGATAGAGTGCTTCCATAATGAAGGCAAATTGCCATCTTCCCAGCATTTTTGAATGAATACTGAGATAAAGCGCTTTACATTAGGTGGCATATGACGTAACATTTCATTAGAGACACCGTCTAAACCCACTGATGTTTTTCTGGTGCCCAGATTTGCAAGACATTCTTCTACTTCTTGAATTGTTATGGGAGTATTTAGATAGTGGTTCATTACAGGGTCTGGATCGTTGTACATGGACTTTCCTTCTTCTTGTTCTCTGTGCAGTCTATTTACTGTTAACAAACTATCTTTGCTGCTATTTTTGGCGAAAATGTCAACTAAAGCTTCGGCCTTTTCTAGATTTGAAGGGAAATCAGAGTTTGGGAGCTTTACAGGACATTTTGGCAAGTTTACTCCATTTTTCATTGTTCTTAATTTTTCCCACACTTTTTGGAAATCTTTATGATTTGATATTTCATTCTTACAAAAGTTAGACCAATATTGCTGTTTTGCTTGTGCTGTGATGTGATTAAAATGATTTTTTACTCTTTTTTTCTCAAGAAGCTTTTTAGCGCGCTCTTCTCCTTTGCTTCGTAAATATTCTCTCAGTTTGATGTTTTTCTCCTTTTTCCCTTTTTCACATGCCTCATTCCACCAGGCATTACCTGCGTGCTTTTTTGACCTTGATTTGACAGGTTTTATCCTAGGTATTGACTGATTCGCAGCAGAAAGCATAGCATTCTGAAACTGATCGTATAGGTCGTCAATAGATTGAGTATCAAGTTCTTTTGTGTCGACATAGAATGTTTTTAGTAATTCCGTGAATTTACCCCAGTTAGCTAATTTATAATTATATTTTGGGACTTTTTCCTTTGTTAAATCTGTTGGTTCAGACCTTGAAGTTTCAAAGGTAATGATGATAGCAATATGATCACTATTGAGTGTGTCATCAAGGGTTTGCCAATCACAAAGTGGCGCTAGATCTGGAGATATTAAAGTTAGATCTATTGCACTTGGCTTGTGCTTAGGGTTGTCAGGAATACGTGTTATTCTCCCGTCATTTAAAAGATATAAGGACGAGTCGACTAGATTTTCAATAAAACGGTTACTAGTAATTAACTGACAATCCTTTTCCCAAAACGGGGAATGTGCATTAAAATCTCCAGTTATAAGATATCTATTGTTTTCATCTGGTCTTATATGTAATGATCGTAACCATTCAGAATTAAACTCGTTAGGTCCACGTGGTAGATAGATTGACACAACAATTAATATGATGTTGGTGTTTACCTGAACCTTGACTGCGCAGGAATAGGAATCAGGTGTGTTTGGTGGAACAGGACTTGCACAGGAGGTGTAGTTCTCTCCTTCCTTAATGTATATGGCTACGTTGATTTTATCATTAGTTTTCCCCTCTTGAACAACTGGGGGGAAGTAATAGCCAGCGAGTTTAGGTAATTTGTTTCTATGTGTGTTTAGGGATTGTAAGGCCAATACATTGTAGTTTTCTTCTGCAAGTTTTTGTGCTAGTTGGTCAAGGGAGGTTATAATAGATCGACAGTTCCACTGAAATACCTTAAAAGAACCGTCTTTTAACATTAGAAATTTTCACTTATCAACTGATGAAATAGGTACCTGTAAGATAAT
>CM065718.1:29502513-29507513 GCA_033310375.1 Conus canariensis
CTCTCTCTCTCTCTCTCTCTCTCTCTCTCTCTCTCTCTCTGCCCATTGAGTGATGTGATTCGTCACATTCTGCAAACCATCCAACTGCGAAGAATCGAAAATCGCTCATCCAACCATTTGGTCCAAGTTCTAAAGGGAAGTAAGAAGAAAGACAAGTTCGAGGTGGGGGTGGTGACGGATTGGAGGCAGAAGGATCATGCGAGACACTGATGATTGCAGTTGAGTCCATCAGACTGGCAATTAGAAAGGAGTTCCGACGTCAATGGTCTTAAAATCACACAAGAAGGAATGTTCTACTGCTTCATTACAGACCAAGGACATGAACATATGAATTTAGAAATAGCCTGAGAAGACATCGGTCCATTCACACATTCCATAAAGAAAAGAACCACACTGATCACATCTGTTTCATAAACGTGTATTCTGTCCCCATCAGTGACATATTTCATGCCATTTGTACTCTTCTTACGTTTGGTGACCTTGAGTTATGACTATTCCCTCATCACAGGCACGCTCACCCAGACATTTGTAAATGCTGACAAAATACAGTCACTACAGGCACTGATAGCCGTGAACATTTCTCTCTGTTGTCAGTTAGATCACAACCAGGTTTTCTATCAACCCCTTCCTGTAGCAGCTGGTATCTGGTGTCATTGCGATGACTGCGCTTGAAGAGACCTGTTTAGCACACTGCACTGGTATCAATATAACGACGATGCATTGATGGCCACCAACTAATTTCTTTTCTAGACTTTGTTAGCTTTTTTTTTTAATGTGTTGATGATTCACAAAAAAAGACAGTTAACAATATCTGACTCAGACGTAAAATGAATCACTTGACTTTTTTTTCTAGCTGAAAGGAAACTTATTGTAGCATTCAATGTTTTGATTGCTTACGCGTTGGCATTCTGAGAGTTTGAGGCCAGCACATACAATCACATACAATGGTGGTGGAATAGCAGGGAAATGGAATTGTAGTGTTTAAGAGCTTCCAACTGAATGAAACTCGCTGTCTTCTAAAACTAGAGCAGGATTCTTTTGATTGGAGCTCAGAAACATGCATAAACGTTAGAACGGTGGCAACATGATTTTGATATCCAGTGTACTTTGGGGTCTTGGGAGGTAGGGTTAAATAGAATTGTAACAAAATCACCATCATCAGTATAGGAGAGGGGAGCAAGTGATCCGAGTAACAGGCGCAACATAACCACAAGGGTGGGATATCATTCATTAGCTTGTGTTTACTATTAACAGAAATAGCATGGCTAGTAATATCGTCAGTTGCTGGCGTAAAGAATGTTTCCTTAAATAGCAAAATAGTTCACGCAACCCACTAAGGGAAAAAAAAGCTCAACTAAACGTCGTTTTCAACAAATCTCCCTGTTCGTGTGTGTGTGTTGTGTGTTCTGTTTTGATGTGTTGTGTGTGTGTGGTGCTGTGCGTGGTGGTGCGTGTGTGTGTGTGTGTGCGTGCGTGGTTGTGGTGTGTGGTGTGCGTGTGGTGAGAGGTGAGGAGGGTAGCAGGAGTGCGAGTGTGGTGAGAGAGAGAGGGAGAGAGAGAGAGAGAGAGATGAGAGCTCTCTGCTCTGATTCTCTCTCTGTCTCCGTCTCTCTGCCTTTGTCTCTCTGGTCTGTCTGTCTGTCTGTCTGTCTGTCGTCTCTCTCTCTCTCCTCTCTCTCTCTCTGTGTGCGTGCGTGGCTGCGTGGTAGAATGCGTGGGTGCGTGCATGTGTGCCTGTGTGCACCTGCGCACGGGCTTGCTTGCTTGCTTGCGTGTGTGTGTGTGTGTGTGTGTGTGTGTGTGTGTGTGTGTGTGTGTGTGTGTGTGTGTGTGTGCCTGTGTCTGTGTCAGTGTGATTTTGTCACTGATTCTTTGTTTTATCGTCTCCATGTTCGTTGTGTGTGCATGTAGTGCAAAACACCCTAATACAAGAGGAACTGCAACACTGGCGAAATTCATGAAAGGTTTATGGCATGAAACCCACTTATAGATCGCCAGTAGCAGCAGAAGAAGTCTTCCATTAAAGCGGCTTAAAACCTTTGGAACGTTTGTATGGACGTCCTCTTAAGCTTCTACACCTCAGTCGTATTACTCTACACATAACTGGCTATGCAGAACCAAGTGCCCCCCTTTCAACATAAAATCTCGTTTTAATAAAGCTGTCTTTATGTACAAAATAATGAAGGACCTAGAATCCGCGTATGTAAATGTCACATTTCAGGTTGATACCCTTCGTTATAAAGATACAATATTCATTTCCCGTCCCGGAACTGATCTTATGTCTTCTCCTACCTCTTCGAGTGGTAAACTCTGGAACGACATTCTTGATCAATTGTCAAAGGCGTTCAACTTATCTTCTTTCAAAGCGTCATGTTACCGATATTTAATGGAGAGGCTGTAACTCAATTTTATTTTGTGTAACCCAGAGTTCTGATCTCAATGTTTTATTGTGAATGCTCTGCTGTCTGTTGTCTCGTTATTTGCTTTACGAACTGATTACTGTGATTTATGTGTGGATGCTTATATATACATCTTTCTTGATGATTTGTTTGTTTTGCTTGTTTGTTTGTTGTTGTTTTCCGTTTATCATGACTGCACTGTCTTTAGATTATTTTGTTTCTTTCGTGTTGATATGGGTTCAGGTAGGGAGAAGGGTGGATGTGATGAGGAACAAGCGAGGGACTTCGTCAAGGTTTTTGTTTTCCTGTTTCTGTACAGTTATGGCGAAAAAAGTCAGGCTTGACCATTTCACCTTCAATAAAAATTCGTATCCGTATTCGTATTCATATTCGTATTTTCTCTCTCTCTCTCTCTCTCTCTCTCTCTCTCTCTCTCTCTCTCTCTCTCTCTCTCTCTCTCTCTCTCTCTTCACATACATCTGTATAATAGCTCTTAACTCAGGAAGGTGAACACTCACACATACACACATGCGCTCGCGTGCACGCACAGAGAGAGAGAGAGAGAGAGAGAGAGAGAGAGAGAGAGAGAGAGAGAGAGAGAGAGAGAGAGAGAACATCAGCCAGGCAGACATATTGCTAAGGCCATATAAAACAATAACAGTCACTGAGTTGATGACGTTGGCGATGCCAAGTGAAGCAATAACTGTCAGAATTCATGATGTTCTGCTTCAGATCGTTTTTTTTTTTCTTTTCTTACTACCCTCCCTTACACGTCCCTCTCGTTTTACCCCATCCCTTCCCCCGTTCTCCCTGCTCACCTTTCAGACCTCCTACGAAGAACGATGGGTGATCAATGGCCTTCACCTCCTTGCTTGCCACCAAATCCTGTTCAAGCCGCAGGCAACGCAATGATCGCTAAGGGAATCTGAAATAGAAAAAAAAATCACAGTAATAACACAGCATAATGGAAAGAAAAGGAACAAACACAACAAAAAGAAAGCAGAAATGTAAAAAAAAAAGAAAAAGAAAAAAGAAAACAAAACAAACAAACAAACAAAAAAAAAAACACCGGACGATCCCGTTGCCCAAATGAAACGTTTTGGAGATGCACATGGCACATTTATCAAAATAAAAACTGAGTTGAACAAAAATAAGATGAAATGAAATAAAATAAGCGGAAAATCCCATGCTTAAAACCCCAGGGTTGATCCTGGGACCTTTCAATCTTCAGCTCCAACCCACCCGCTTTCCCCCTGCTCTCCTAGACGAGTTCTGTCTGAAGAAGTTGGTTAGAACCGGGGTTTTACGTCCTCTCCCACCACAGATGATAGGACAGACAGGGCATAAACAGCCCAGGAGAGTAAGAGATGGCGAGGGGACAGAGGGGGTGGGTGGGTGACAGGTGAGGAGGGGGGGGGGGAGGGGGACAGAATACGGGATGGGGGTAGGAGATGAGGAAAAGGACTGTCTAAGACGGCACTGCCATCACTAAAACGACAAAACGTTACAAGTATCAGCCAAATAGTCTAATCTCTAACGTGGGGAGCAAACGGAAATCGAACTTGCAATCTTTCATTAGTAACCTCCTTTGCTTCACCATAGAGTCACCCAACCAAGATGTTAACTGTGGATTATTTAGTAAATGCCGTTTACTCAGCTGCTAACATCAGCTTTTGTTTGTTATGTTACTCTTTGGTACTTTTTTTTCCCATTGTGCTGTGAAAGATGTCTAGCTGTTGAAGCATTCTTACAGGAAGTTAATAAAAGTGAGTTGGACAGTATATGAATTACATCTCTCTCTCTCTCTCTCTCTCTCTCTCTCTCTCTCTCTCTCTCTCTCTCTCTGTCTGTCTGTCTGTCTGTCTGTCTGTCTGTCTGTCTGTTTGCCTGCCTGTCTGTCTGTCTGTCTGTCTGTCTCTCTCTCTCTCTCTCTCTCTCTCTCTCTCTCTCTCTCTCTCTCTCTCTCTCTCTGCGACTGAAAACAGTACCTTGCTGTTCACTTCTTCCCCTGAATGTAGGGCATAAGAAAATCTACATTACGAAGAAAGCCCGTAGGATAGGCTAACAAGCCATGATTGATGACTTTCGTAAAAGGGAGAACATTCAGGGATTTGCACACTTCGCCTTTTAAAGAAAACGAATGACTGCTTACTTTTCTTCTTCTTCTTCTTCTCCCTTCTTCTTCTTCTTCTTCTTCTTCTTCTTCTTCAAGTTAGACCTTTTTTTCCAGCACATTAAATTCCTTCGAGACACTCTTTGTCTGGCTCTGAAATATCCTTCAGTCTCTGACAACATGTCATAAATTAACAAATATTCATACAAATAGATAAATGCATACAAAAACTAAAGTGGAAGGTCATGTGAGAGACCGTACTCCTCTGCCAAGGCAGAATGGATCAGTTCAAGTAATAGAAAAAAAAAGATTCCCTGCAGGGAAAGTAGTGTTTGGTACAGTCCGATTTTTTTCTTTCTTTTTTTTTATTTATATATATATTTTTTAGATAGGACATGAAAGGAAACGAAATATTAACAATGCTGTCGCGAGACATTTTGAGTTTAAATCCGAAAACGTAATGCATCGTTGTCAGTGACCAATATATT
>CM065718.1:29512513-29520013 GCA_033310375.1 Conus canariensis
GTATTTCCGATCCAAGAACTCAGAAGAAACAATAATTCAGCTAAAGCAACATGCGAAAATGTCATTAGCGTCTTCGCACCCTCCCACCCTCTCACCACTCTCGTGTCCCTTGAATTTCCTCCCACCAACCAGTTCATAGACCTCGGTTCTCCTTGGATCAACCTTCTGAATGCACTGGGTGATTCAGCTAAAAACAAAATGGTGCAGCTTAAAAGCTGTATATAATCACGTGTTTGACCCCCTTCTGGGAAAGGTGTTTGGTCATTGCTATGTATAACTTGAGGACAGCATCTTCCACTGCCCCCCCCCCCCCCATCCCCTACCTCCATTCGGAACCTACCCCCCCCCCCCCCCCCCCACACACACACACACTCATACACCCACACCAATAACCTACGACACGTCAAAAATATCACTTGAAAATTAACTGCACCGTTTGTGTATATGCAAAAGATTTCAGAAGATTTCAGGCGATATAAATAATAGACATTCCTTCAAACATAGAAACTCAAAATGTATGTTTTGTTTGTTTGTTTGCTTGTTTGTTCGTTTTGTTTTGTTTTATTTTATTTTTTTTTTCTTCCAGTGTGATGATCGGCAAGTTTAAGCTTACTTTTCGTCATCCAGATTTTGTACATGACCAATAAAGTTGTACACAGTAGGAATGACAATATAAATAAGATTTGGCTGATAAAAGACATGCATCCATGTGCCATCCAAACCACACTGACTGGAAACAACATTCAAGTCGTAGTGTGGAGAATGCTCCAGACATATTACGAATTGAACCAGCACAACTGTAGAACCCTGTTAAACACCACCACGAGAACTAAAAGCTGTAATCTGTGATTGTTCATAATCGCATATCATGCTATGCCTGCTGAATACGTCTTACCTAGTTCAGAGCTATATCATATATGCCACATGCTGTTTGAGACCTTTGAATAAATGCCATGTTGTCAGCAATTATCAAATGCAACAACTAAATCTGACAACACATCAGACAGATCAGTGCATTCCATGATAAATTGTCACAGATGAATGCTACAAGAGTCACCTCAGTGTTGTCTTTTCGATGGTTGAATACAAAGGACAGGATATGTTGCGCATGTTAGAATAAAAATGGTGTACGGTTATCTTTTCATTAGATGCTGTGATCGTAACGACAATGCATGTTTGTTTTTTTTAAATTTCATTTGCTTTTTATTCTTCTTTTCTTTTTTAATGGTTGAAAGGCCTTACTTGAAATGGAAGAGAGCCATATCACAAGACTACTACTAGCCAATGGCAGAATCATCAGGTTTGTGGGATTTAGTGCATTCTGAATGGGGCAAAAAGTAAAATAAGGAATGTCATTGGCGCTGGATCAAGCGGCAGGTGGTAAGCTTTGATTTCTGGATCTCCTTCTTAAGGACGTCTGAGACGCATGGTGCAGTGCGCGACGTCTGTCCGGTGGGATCAGTGCTAAAGAAGGCAGTCTAAGCCTTTTATACCTCACAGCTGGTCATCGATATCTATTGCATGTGCCTTCATTCTCTTACGAGAGAGAGAGAGAGAGAGAGAGAGAGAGAGAGAGAGAGAGAGAGAGAGAGAGAGAGAGAGAGAGAGAGAGATTTTTTTTGAGGGACATGAATAAGCACAGTACAGTCTTTTTTATTTTTTTTACATCTTGTCCACAATGAAGAAAAGAAAGCATAATAATATGCGACTTCAAGAGAGAGAGAGAGAGAGAGAGAGAGAGAGAGAAGGCCGGGGCATGGAGGAATTCGTGAAGTGGTAGGGATGGTCAGCACAACGTAACGAACGTATGATCTAGGGGCAGCCAGGAACGCTGAAGAAGGCGATGAGGCAAGAGACCGACCGGTTGAGTGGTACGTTTGTTCGCACAGAGAAGCGGGTGCTGATAGGCAAGGGTAGTAAGGGGGTAGCCAAGTAGAAGAGTGACGCAGAAAGAAGGCATCTGGTTCTGGAGGAAAAGGTGGTGGTGGTGGTGGGGGGGGGGGGGGGGGGGGGGGGGGGGGGGGCGGGAAGATGGACATACATTTATCGCCCTCGAAGCTCGTTGTTAGTGCTAGAAGTGTGTGGGCTAAGAGAGTTCTGACCTCTCATTCACAAATCTTGGTAGTTTCTGGGAAACTTCAACTGCGTTAAATTTGTGCTTGGTCGTCGTCGTCGTCATGCTCTCTCTCTCTCTCTCTCTCTCTCTCTCTCTCTCTCTCTCTTTTCTCTCTCTCTCTCTCTCTCTCTCTTCAAAACAGCTTGACAGTGTGCCATACTATGGGAAAAAAAGAAAGAAAAAAAAACCCAACCCAGATGAGTCAGCGTTTCCACCTGCTTCTTCACAGCAAAAGAAACTGAATCTTCGGAATGTTGTAGATGCCACCAGAAAAAAAGAGAAAAAAAGAAGAAGCAAAACAGCACACCCATAGCAACATTCCTCCACCCTACCCCCTGTCCACGTCTTACAACAACAAAAAAGAAAACCCTGTTCCTGTTCGAGTGACTGCTAACATGGATTCAGCATCTCCTTATCTTGTTCAGCTGGGATGCCAGATTAAGTGATGCTGGAGTCACACCTGCCGCACTACCCCTCTACCCCTCACCCTTCCACGAGCCCCAGTCCTCCCTTCATGTCCCCAGTGAACTGTGAAATCTCTTAATGCAATATCAGACGAGGGGCAAAGAGTTCCATACTGTGCCACGCCTTCAGTTGTGTACAAGATGGCTTTAGAGTACACATGGTCGTCGTCCTATTCTAGAACGGTATTTTCACGCGCGCGCGCGTGTGTGTGTGTGGTGAGTATGTGTGTGTGTGTGTGTGTGTGTGTGTGTGTGTGTGTGTGTGTGTGTGTGTGTGTGTGTGCGTATGTGTGTATGTGTGTGTGTGTGTGTGTGTGTGTGTGTGTGTGTGTGTGTGTTTGTGTGTGTGCATTCACGCTCTCACGCGCCCATTCACACACACACACACACACACGTGCGCGCGCGCGCGCGCGCGCACGCACGCACATACGCACGCACGCACGCACGCACGCACACACACACATACACACACTAAAAAACATACACACATCCTTGAACATGCACTTGTTCATGCTTGCCATATTGAATAATTACAGATGCTGAACAGCTTTGTGTTTTTATAATACATCACCTCTTTAAATGACATTATACCTGGAAAGAGATAATGTAAGAACAATACTATACTATCCTTTCTGTCGTCTCTATATTTCCCAGTACCACAGTACATTTAGACCTAGTTTTGGATTGTGTATGGCTGTGGGATATGTTGATTAATGATACCTAGAAAACGTGAAAGCATCAATAAAATCCCATCATGCCAAGTTGGGACGAAGAACACAATTCCAGCATGAAACTAAATATTGGAACTACAGACTACCAAATGATAAAGCCAATACTATCAAACGAATGAGACTTCATATTTTGACCTTAGCTTTTCAGGACAAAAGAAAAAAAAATCAACCGTCATTCTTTCAAGCTTTATTCAATTCTTGCAACTAACTTGGCCTGCAAAACAGAAACAAAACATAGTTCTGAAGGGTGGACAACTAGACGGCAGGGGGGAGGTTGCAGGCATAATATGTAGAATGGGCGTCCAAGCCTTGCTTCCTCCCACCAGTCATTCACAAAGTCAATAATTCAACCAGAGTAGCATGCGAGGCCGTGATGAGCCTTCAGTCCCCTTGCCGCATCCCTGATGCACCATCCTCTGACGCAGTAAATGGACCTCAGTTCCCACTGGACCTTGCTTCCTGATGCCTGGCTCTCAGCAAATCGCCGGTGTAACAGAGAGAAAAAAAAATCCCCCAAACGAGTTTGTTCTCAAGGAACTGTCTATGGAGTCATTGAATTTGTTGAGTATTTTCATTACTTAAGCCCATCCGACGGCCCCTCCCCTGCTGTTTCCATGATATGGTAAAAAAAAAAATCTCTTGGGGGAAATGTAAACAGTCGTTCTGTTAGCAGACTTTCATACACTAATGCAGTCCCCGTGCGTAGCATTTGTACAGGAGAGATTCGTAACAAGTTAGCATCCAAATGGTGTTGCACACCAGCATGCACTTCAGCACTCGTCTTCTGTACCAACGTCAGGTCAGAGTTGTACTTTCTGTGCGTGAACAAGCGCCACATTAGAGTAACTCAGCCTGCATTAATTAGAGTCCAACCATTGGGCTACCACAGATGACATTAATTAGAGTCCAACCATTGGGCTAACACAGATGACATTAATTAGAGTCCAACCATTGGCTATCACAGATGACATTAATTAGAGTCCAACCATTGGGCTAACACAGATGACATTAATTAGAGTCCTACCATTGGGCTATCACAGATGACATTAATTAGAGTCCAACCATTGGGCTATCACAGATGACATTAATTAGAGTCCAACCACTGCGCTAACACAGGTGACATTAATTAGAGTCCAACCACTGGGCTAACACAGGTGACATTAATTAGAGTCCAACCATTGGGCTATCACAGATGACATTAATTAGAGTCCAACCATTGGGCTATCACAGATGACATTAATTAGAGTCCAACCACTGCACTAACACAGTGACATTAATTAGAGTCCAACCACTGGGCTAACACAGATGACATTAATTAGAGTCCAACCACTTTGGGCTATCACAGGTGACATTAATTAGAGTCCAACCACTGGCTATCACAGTGACATTAATTAGAGTCCAACCATTGGGCTAACACAGATGACATTAGTTAGAGTCCAACCATTGGGCTATCACAGATGACCTTAATTAGAGTCCAACCATTGGGCTTCACAGATGACATTAATTAGAGTCCAACCATGGGCTATCACAGATGACATTAATTAGAGTCCAACCATTGGGCTATCACAGATGACATTAGTTAGAGTCCAACCATTGGGCTATCACAGGTGACATTTGTGCAGTCAAGACACTGGCAGGAACACGGGGCTCACAAATTGAGTGCGTAGTGTGCCTGTGAGAGACTGAGTGTGTAGCGATGCACCGCCCCCCCCCCCCCCCCCCACACACACACACACCCTCGTCATCCCTGCCTCCCACCCAATATTTCTCTCTTTTTTTTCTTCATAAACACTTTAAGCAAGTGTCCACTATGCAGCGTCACGTTTGTTATCCGTGTGGGTTAGAGGAGTTGGGCGAAGGGGAGGAGGAAAAGTGAAGGTGATGGGAGTAGCGTACAAATTTGACAGACTCTCTCCCTCTCTCTCTAGCGTACAATAATTTATACTCTCTCTCTCTCTCTCTCTCTCTCTCTCTCTCTCCTCTCTCTCTCGTCTACATCTAACACACGGCGCGCGCGCGCGCGCGCGCACACACACACACACACACACACACCACACACACACACACACACACACACAACACAACACAACATAACGCGCGCGCACACACACACACACACACACACACACACACACACACACACACACACACACACACACACACAAGGGGAAGGAGGGGGAAAGTGGACGGTGGATGCAATGAGAAAGATTATTGGGGCTGGGTGAAGCCTGGCTGAAATGCTAATGACATTATATATCAGAAATCGCAGGTACGTATGAGAATTAGGAAAACACAGGAGTTTCAGTGTTACTTTATTACTATATGCACGTGAGTTGTAGATAACAGCAAAAAGAAAAAAAAAAAGAAAAAAAAACGAAAAAAAAAACGTGAGTATCCCTCATTGTTTTGAGAGATACCTTTTGTTGTTTTTAAATTCGCTTTGACTCACCCGCAGTTTCAATGGCTGATTCAATAACACGTATTTTTGGTCTGCAGTAAAGTTGAATTACATCTTCTTGACAGGATCCAGAAAACTGGTTATCATGTGGTCCAGGGCGGCTGAAGGCAGATTTATGACTCCTGTTTCAGTTGCTTAAATAGAAGAACCAATTCCCCGTGAAATACCACCATTTGGAATGTGACCTTTGTTGATCAACGATTGCAATCCGTATGACCTATTTGATTATGAATCATTGTGGCTTGCATTTTGTCTGACTCGGGATGAACAATACAATGATAACTGATCCCATGCACTGTTTAAATGGCTGTGTAGTGGTGATTTATATCAAGTGTTTCACATAAATCTAGGAATTCTTGATACGTATAAACCGCTACGCTTTAATGCAGTTGAATTGCTACAGATGGATTCTGCATGAACCGTATTAGTAGTGTGCAACAGAATATGACATTTCTGAAAAGCGTGAGATAAATAGTCAAAGTACAGCAGTGTAGTTTTAAAACAAAATAGCAGTGCTTGTTACTGAATTATGCACAGAAAGTGCATTTCCTGAGTTGTTTTCTTTTTTTATTTTTTTTTTTATTTTTTTTTTTTTACAATCATCCTAAGACTATAAGCTGATTCTCAAGTTATCTGCCCAGGGCAGTTTTACGGAAGGGGCACTGGATAATTCTTATCCCTCGCAGCATGGTAACAATATTGGATTATTCTTATCTCCCACAGCATGGTAACAATAACTATGACACACCATAATCTACTAGGGAGGCAATCGGTGAGGAGGGGAGGGGGGGGGGGGGCGAAGAGGGAATGCAGGTGTAGTGGAGGTGTCCAGAATGTGGGCATGCAAGTCTCGTCTGGACACAATCAGGCCCGCCAGGGTTGAATGCTGGGGGAGGGAGGTGGTGAGGTGGAAGAGGGGGAGGGGGGGTGGAGGTGATGTTAATTGCTGCAAATGATCGCTGTTAGTTGTGCCAATGGCTGGGACAAGGTAGATGTGACCCTGGCATTTTCTCGAAACACTTAATCGTTGTTGAAGCAGTCTGCTAGCTTGTTTCTCTAGCTGACTTTGTTTGCATGCACGTTTGTTTGTTTGTTGGAACATATTCATGCACACACTGGACATGTCCTTTTCAGCTTGTTTGTCAGCTAGCCCAGCCAACTCTCTAAAAACATATTGCTTCCAATTAAAAAAAAACACAAACTAACAAAGAAAAACCCTACCAAACAACACCAACATCAATGAATAAGAAATGGTGCTACAGAGAACACACATCCTTTTATTTTTCCTGTCTGAATGTCAGCAACGCACTCGGATGCTAAATAACGCCCTGGCCCAAATACTAACGAAAGGTTAAAGCCCGATAGCGCCATTGCCGTAAGGGCAGTGCACTCTCAGAGGGTCACTGTGTCCGGGGAATGGCATTACGGGTGCCAGAACCCGGAATGGTGTTAAAGGTGCCAGAACCCGTTTCTTTCCTTCCGCAGTCGTAACCTTTCCTGACCAGAATTAGCTAACTGTTTATTTTAGACTGATTTTCAAGCAACACAAGTCTAATTCCTCGAATGTTGGGATTTACTCCACAGGCAAACGCGCTGATCATTCGAATAGAAGCCCATCGCGATATCGTCATCCCCCAATACCTTTATTTGAAAAATTGTTATTTTCCTGTGCTTTCACGAACACTTAAGAAATTGTTCGCGCTCTATTCGTGTAAAATGAATTATTTACTC
>CM065718.1:29557513-29562513 GCA_033310375.1 Conus canariensis
GTAAAGGGTGTGTGTGTAAAGTGTGTGTGTGTGTGTGTGTGTGTGTGTGTGTGTGTGTGTGTGTGTGTGCGCGCGCGCGCGCACGCGCATGCCCACTTCCGAGTGCTTGCGCATGCGAATGCATGTTTGTGTGTTTGCTCCTCCCTGTAACCCTGTTATTACGAACTAGTGGGCAAGGCTGCAGGCCAACACTTCAGTTTTTCGATGAAATGAAGTTACTCAGGTGGAATATCTTAATTGAGGAGGAGGAGGAGGAGGAGGAGGAAGAAGAAGAAGAAGAAGAAGAAGAAGAAGAAGAAGAAGAAAGAAGAAGAAGAAGAAGAAGAAGAAGAAGAAAGCAGAGAAGAAGAGAGGGGAAGGAAAAAACGGAGATGAAAACAAACACCAAAAAACAGATTCTGGACAAAAGGCAAAAACATTCTATAATCCAGTTTATGAGAAAGTGAATACGAAGACAATAAGAAGAAGAGGAGGACAAAGGAGAAGAAGAATAGAGGAGGAGAAGGAGATGAAGAAGATGACGACGAAGGAGGAGGCGGAGGAGGCGGAGGAGGAGGAGGAGGAGGAGGAGGAGGAGGAGGAGACAATTGCCATTGCTTGCAATGACAAGAACAAAGAGAACAATGCCAGATTTAAGTTTGTAAGCAGAGAGAGAGAGAGAGAGAGAGAGAGAGAGAGAGAGAGAGAGAGAGAGAGAGAGAGAAGGAGAGAGAGAGAGATATACACAGACAGACAGACAGGCAGACAGAGACAGAGAGAGGTCATACAGCGACAATGACAACAATCTTTAATGTCAATAGCTTAACCTGTTTTCTCTGAAAGCCGTGGGTGAGAGTGCCCTAAGACATGAATATAAGATACCAGGACTTGCACTTTCTTGTAACTCCATCCAGAAAATGTTATGGCTTTTATTTGTGTCCATGTACCGATCTTCTGTCCGTATTATTCTAAAGACAGAAATAAAGGGAAGAAAAACAAAACCCAAAGCTACTTTTATGTCATTTCTGCAATCACATAAGCATGAGCAAAGCCACATTTTATTGAATGCAGTCCCATGAAATAAGTATGGGTCAATACATACCCACACTGCACCAAAACGAATACACGTCGATATTTCTATAAAAGATGAGAGGGTGTGTGTACTCCCACATCAATGGGAAATGAATAATCATTATATATCCTACATTCCAATGTATGGGTGCGTGCACACCCACATCGTTAAGGACGCAATAATATTATATATATATATATAATATATATATATGTTTTTTCGCCTAAAACAGAAAATGTTAACAGCTGTAATGTTATAGGATGGGTACATTGTCTTAAAAGGATAAACGAGAAACTGTGTGTGTGGTGTGTGTGTGTGTGTGTGTGTGTGTGTGTGTGTGTGTGTGTGTGTGTGTGTGTGTGTGTGGGAGAGAGAGAGAGAGAGAGAAAGATGGATGAATAGATAAATGGACTGATAGTCAAACACACACACACACACACACACACACACACACACACACACACACGCACGCACGCACGCACGCACACACACACACACACACACACACACACACACACACACACACACACACACACATACACATACATAAGCGCGCACGCGCATGCACACATATCGTCAGAGACAGACAGACAGACAGACAGACAGACAGACAGACAGACGACAGAACAGAGAGAGAGAGAGAGAGGAGAGAGAGAGAGAGAGAGAGAGGAGAGAGAGAAATACCACACTGTTATCTCAGCTCAAAGATAAAATATCATGAGAAAAACAGGGGGAGAGGGAGCGGGAACGCGGGTCGGGAGGGGGAGTGTAACAGAGAGAAAGTCAGAAAAAAAAAAAAAAACGAAGTCAGAGAATCTCTCATCGACACTAGCATGCTCGAGCGACGCCATCGGTAGAAGACAGGGAAATATGATCAGGCCAGATGAACCGCTTCCACCGATCACACACAGGGAAACACAGGGATAGGGATAGAGACAGCAAGTCTGCTGCACCAAAGTACACAGGCTGGAATCTGACACAGGAAAGACGAAGTCAGATTCTAAGCAATGAAAAAAAAAACGCATCCAGAGCTCTTCTTTTTTCCTGGCTGGTCACTTTTCCAGCTTGTGTTTCCTTGGCTACAGTAGTTACCTGTCTCATGGTTCTTTCCCAGTGATAGCTATCACCCAAGGATTCTTACTCTGCGACAGCTACCCATGCCAAAGGTTCTTAAGGTTCCTGCGCTGTGACACTGCCCTCTCTAAGATTCCTTCACCATGTCATATATGCTAAAGGTCCCCTCACTGAGGTAGATATCAGCCCCAAGATTCCTTCACCACGGCATAATATCCTAAAGGTTTCCTCACTTAATAAACTATCAGCCCCAATGTTCCTTCCCCACTGTAGATATCCTAAAGAACCCCTCACTTAGGAAACTATCGGCCCCAATGTTCCTTCACCATGGTAGATATCCTAAAGGTTCCCTCACTTAGGAAACTATCGGCCCCAATGTTCCTTCACCATGGTAGATATCCTAAAGGTTCCCTCACTTAGGAAACTATCGGCCCCAATGTTCCTTCACCATGGTAGCTTTCCACTTATTGGTTCTTTCACTATAGCAGCAACCTATCCCAAGGTTTTCTTTTTCACGACGTTTCTACCGCTGTTATCTTAGTGCCATCTGTTGAATCTATCCATCTATATAACCGAGCAGACACAGAGCACTGGAGCGTCGACTTTGCTATAATATAGATTCATTTCCATGTTCCGTCTCTTCTCATCCCTTCTATTTACATGGCTTTACGTTCGCCCGCCATCCGTATTCTACCAAACCTCCACATCACCTCTATCCCACTACCTCACTCTCCAGCGCTCTCACCATCATTTGTATCTTTTTTTTTCTCTCTTTGTTTTGGCTTCCTTTCCATTTTCCCATCACTTTGCTTCTGCCCCCCCCCCCCCCCTCCCATTTCCCTTCTTGTCTCTCTTCTTTTTCTTCTTTCTTTCTTTCACATCTGTACCTTTTTCTGTCTTCTTTCCTTTTCTTTCCTTCCGCCTTAATCTTCTTTTTTGTGTCACTTTTCTGTCTTCTTTTCTGTCTGTCTGTCTGTCTGTCTGTCTGTCTGTCTGTCTGTCTGTCTGTCTGCCCTTCATTCCATCTCTTAGTGCGTCTTTTAGCTTCTAATTCATCTGGTCACTGATTTACGGCAAACGCTGATCGCTTCAGTTTCTCATGCCTCTATTCTGATTAGAGATATGTCAAGAACGTCTTTCAGGGGAAAGAACAAAATGGTAACCAACAATAAAACAATTATTTACGAAAACGAAAACAAAAAGTACTGTGTGATTTTCAAAGTATTTTGTTTTTCATCAACAGAAAAGTAAAAATAGGAGAATAATACTTTAAAAAGGAAAATTAGTGATCATGCTCCAAAGTCAAGAGGACACGCCCGTGTGTGTGTGTGTGTGTGTGTGTGTGTGTGTGTGTGTGTGTGTGTGTGTGTGTGTGTGTGTGTGTGGTGCGAGTGTGTGTGGTGTGTGTGTGTGTGTGTGTGTGTGTGTGTGTGTGTGTGTGTGTGGTTTGTGTGTGTGTCTGCGTGTGTGTGTGCGAGTGTGTGTGCGTGTGTGTGTGTGTGTGTGTGTGTTGTGTGTGTGTGTGTGTGTGTGTGTGTGTACGCGCTCGCGCTTGCACGCGCGCATCTTTGTGGAAATGAGTGAGTGCGCACGCACGTTCGTGTGTGCGTTCCTCATGCTTGCGTTCTCAAGGCCACTCATGTATGTCTTGTGTAGATCTTAATTTTCCTGCAATTGCCCATTTGCTTGAAAACCTTGGAGTGCTTGACGTGAAGGAGTGGTTGGCGAGCTGTGATTGTGCATTAAAACAAGAAAACAGGAATCAAGATCGCCGTACTGACAACATCCTTCAACATCAATATCTTTGATTATTCAGCTGGAAGCTACAGGGAAAATGCATTGCTGCTGATTCGGTCAATCTGCGAAGAGCAGGATAAGCTGACATTCTGATCAGGCATGTGCCAATAAAATCTGATCAGCCGCAAAAGCTTAAAGGTTAGGGAAAAAAAGGGACGGTAGAACCGAAATGGAAGATGTATTATTTAGGTCCATTTGTTATGTCTTACCTCGCAGAGCTAGAATAGATTAATGAGCACCTGCACATCATCATCACACATCATCATCATCATCATCATCATCATCATCATCATCATCATCATCATCATCGTCATTATCCTCTTCCTCCTCCTCCATCATCATCAGAGAGGGATAGATGATTAAATGGACAGATAGATTGATAAATGGACACACACACACAACACACACACACACACACACACACACACACACACACACACACACACACACAAAGATTCAAAGATTTTAATCCTGTGACCCCTTTTGGGGCATGGAGAAGCATGGATGAAATCACAACAAATGTAAATAAAACAAATCAAACATCAAAAAATGTTCCTTTATCTAACATACTGAATATAATGTTACACAGCTTGACTAAGTTTTAGAGATTTCGCTAAGTTTAGCAACACTATTTTTACCACCACAGAGCAAACAATAGTTAAATACGGACTTTATACATGTACATTTTCTTGGTTAATAACTGATTTCTAATGTCGTTCCATTTGGTGCATTTTATTACAAAATGAAATTCATCACCAAGGTCATTATGGTCACAGTTCCTACAGAATTATTTATCGTGAGGTATTCGAAATCGTCTGCCAATTTCTATCACACACACACACACACCACACACCACACACACACACACACACACACACACACACGCACGCACGCCGCACCACACACACACACAACACACACACACACACACACACACACACACACACACACACACACGTACGCACATGCACAAACAGAGAGAGAGAGAGAGAGAGAGAGAGAGAGAGAAGAGAGGAGAGAGAGAATACTACACTTTGATCTCAGCTCAAAGATGAAACATTAGGAGAAAGACAGTCCG
>CM065718.1:29570013-29572513 GCA_033310375.1 Conus canariensis
GCCTCAACCTCCCCTGGCCTGGATCAAGCTCCCGGTTCACAGCTTGTAACCAAACACAATTTTCAAGCCGTAAAAAATCGAGGTTAGGAATGGTTTGAACACAGGATCGTCAGCTGCACACACCATTGCTCCAACCATGTGGCCACAAGTTATATTGTACAAATGATGAACGGTTTCTTTTAAGTATTACTTTTGTTTTACATATGGTACCTTACCAATGATGAAAAGCATCTTTTTTTCCATCACACTTTCAATAATTTATCTTAACAATATCAAAGGTTAATATGTCCTATCAAACGTTCAAATATTAGGTCACATCGAAGGTTAACACATTCGCAATTCTGTTTAAATTCGTGATAGATGTTCACACACACACACACACACACACACACACACACACACACACACACACACACACACACACAGTATTGAATTTTGACAGCAGTTTCGTAATAAAACACACACACACACACACACACACACACACACACACACACACACACACACACACACATGGTCTGGTCAAGCAAAGAGATGAAGAAAACAAAAAGAGGTGAAAAATGAATTTAAAGCCACGAGCACAATGTAAGAAAAAGAAAAGCAGTTGTATATTAGCTTACAGCAACGACAGGTGATAGATTATCATGCTATTGATCCAACTCCCTTGACATCGCATTCTACGGCAAAGAGAGAAATGCAAGAAAATCCTACAGGGGAAAACTAAAATAGAAAAAAAGAAAAGAAAAAAAGGCAACTCCCGAAAAAGTAATGAAAAAGAGGTCTACAATGAATGCCATACACACACACACACACACACACACACACACACACACACACACACACACACACACACGCGCGCGTGCGCGCGCGCGCGCAGGCAAACACGCATGCACGCACGGACACCTTTTTGACCCCCCTTGCGTCCTTAAATGATCCTCAAGCATAGGCTAAAACATTCCCCCTATCCTTTATACCGTTTGAAAAATGTTCTTAGTTTTTCAGCAACATTTTTCCTGACCACACTTTCTTTTTATTCATTTCTGCCCTTCACTGGCTGCTTTGGGGTACTGTTGGATTCTGTTTATTTTACCCATGATGGTCAGAATACCACAGAATTGTAGACTGTGGTATATCTTGATATGGTGCCAAGAAGGAACAATGGCTTGAATAAGAGCCGTGCATTAGCTGTGAGTCGTGCCTTCCGAATCGATCATTCTAGCAGACGACAGACCCCGGAGGACGCAATGTGAATGGGGCACAATGGGGCCTCATATGCTGTGAGTGCATTTGAATTTGTAATATACTGCTCGAAACAATTTAAGAGCCACCTGCATTTTTCATATGGTTTAGATAACGCATCGTAGTGTATAGAATTCAAAGCTTTTGTCAAATTTTTGCACAGAAAGTGTGACAACTGCTTCAATGCAAAACTGGTTTTGACATATGTTCAGTTGAATCTGAGTCTAGTGGGTTGAACGAGTTCACAAAAGAAACGCCGAAAACATGGTCGCGGTTTGCGAGCGCATAGCTGAGGCAGCAGAGTTGGGCTGACTGCAAACCGCATTGCACGTGCAAGTCGTGCCTTTACTGAACACATGGCAACCAGTTTTGCTGACCAGTGGGTATAAAAAGAGCCGCTTTTGGGGGTGTTTTTAACCATGCCACCAAGACGGAGATTAAATGACACTGACTGGGGAAGGGCTGTTGCTTGGCTTCAAGAAGGTGTAGGCGTGAGAGAAGTTGGTCGTCACCTTCAACTGCATCATGCTGTCATCCAAAGACTTCATGACCGCTTCAACGCCACTGGTAGTACTGCTGAACGAAGATGTCTGGCCGGCCTAGGTCCACCATCAGACAGCAGGACAGACTGCTGGTTCTGACGGCACTGAGAAAAAGAACTGCCACTGCAAACAACCTCAGGCGATAACTGCGTGCTGCAGCGAACGTCAACATTTCCGACCAAACTGTTCAGAACCGCCTGAGAGAAGTTAACCTTCGAGCAAGACGGCCAGCTGTTCGACCTGTGCTGACGGCGCTCACCATAGGGCGCGACTGACCTGGTGCCGAGCTCATGTGGCCTGGACAAGGTAGCATTGGGCCCAGGTGGTGTTTTCTGACGAGTCGCGTTTTGCTCGGCTCTTCCACGATGGTCGCATATGTGTCTGGAGGCGGACGGGGAAACGCTACCAAGAAGCCAACGTAATCGAACGGGACAGTATGGCGGGGGTTCTATCATGGTGTGGGGTGGCATAGGAAGGAACTTCAGAACCCCCCTGTACCGAGTTAAGGCAACCTAACTGGTGTGGGGTACAGGGACAACATTCTTCAGCCTCTGGTCCTGCCTGCCCTGCAAGCCCTGGGCCCTGATGCCATACTCCAGGATGACAACGCTCGTCCCCACCATGCCAGGGTGGTAAATGTCTTCTTGGAGGAGCAGCAGGTCAACCGCCTCGACTGGCCAGCGTCCTCGCCCGACCTTAACCCGATCGAGCACGCCTGG
>CM065718.1:29585013-29595013 GCA_033310375.1 Conus canariensis
GAAGAGAAACAGTCGCAGGCTATTGTGGAGGTTGCGGTACCACGTCTGGCATCCGCGTCATGTTATGTGTTCCTGCTAAATCTTCTCAGTAGGTTTATTCTGGCTGCTTGTCAACGCAGAAGAAAAGATATCATCGCTGAGGTGCTCCAGTCCTTTATGAAGATTAGCCAGTCCTTGGACGACTGTCATTGATAACCAACCAACAGGTCTGAGATCTGTATCACTGTACTAAAGAGCAAACTCCAGGAAATGACAAACGGATTTAATATCAAAATGTACTGATCACGCGCGATGAATCGACGATTATAACCGTTTGATTATTGATTACCACACCAACTTTGTGATTTTTTTCCCCCCTTTCTCTATTCAGTCTACGATGTCAGTGGAAGAATCGTTCAAGCCATGTCACTCATATCACGAAGTAAAATGTGTGCAGTTGACTGCAGAAGTGGTCCATCTAAACGATGCATGACACCAAACTGCATAACACACACACCCAAGACAGCTGTTGGCACTCTAAGCAGATCAGAAGGTCGCTGCGGCATCAGTATTCTGATAATTGAAAACAAATACAAACGAAACTGCCACCCGTCGTTTTCTGGTCAACTCAACGGAGTGCATGTCTCCCCAAACGTGCTGCAAACACACCGAATCCCTCCACACACTGTCACATATGTTATTACAGACACTCACCGTAGTCCACCGACGTGACGCGTACCAGTCTAAAGCCGTGTTACATATGTGGTCACAGCGACGGTGGAAAAGAGGGAGGGAGGCGGAGGTGGGGGCGGGGATGGGGGAGAGTGGGGGGTTGCTGTCCGTCCAACAACAACAACAACACACACCACCACCAACGCCTTCTCGCATGGCACCAACTCTCTGCGTAGCTGGAGGGGAGGACACTGGCGCCGCTGTAAAGATGGCGATCAGCCGTTTGATCTGTGACACTGACCAGAATCGATCAACAAATCACCACCCTCCTCCTCCGCAAGCCTCTCTAAACTCGCTTCTCCCCCTTTAGTCCTCCGTTCTGTGGCCCTCGAGCCAACCTCACACACACCCGGGGAGAAAAAAAAAATCACTGCCACTGACTCTCCCGAAAGATTGGAAAAAAAGAAGATAAATAATAAAACGAAACAAAAGACAGAAACGGCTGCCTGTTGTTAATCCTCTCGTTGTGCGGCCAAAGGTGACATGTTGGACACTGTAGAAACCGACGCAGGTGAAGACGGCGACAGTAAGCCACAGAAACGATGGAGTAGATGTGTGTGTGTGTGTGTGTGTGTGTGTGTGTGTGTGCGTGTGCGTGTGTGTGTTGTGTTCTGGTCACACTCTCAGACTCTGGCAGCCAACCAACAACGTACGGCGGGTCGGTTGGTCAATCGGTCGGTCAGTAGTGTCGGTTTGGCAGCACCCTGAACCCACAATCAGCTGGAGGAAGGTCGAGTCCAGCACCGCTTGCTTGCTTGCTTGCTTGCTTGCTTGCTTGCGTCAGGCACCGGCCAACAACAAGTGTCGGTTAGTAATTCGATCTGTGCGTGGGCCTGGAGACATTCATACTCTGGCACTATCCGCTACCACACCGCGTCACACGCACGCACGTACGAGGCGACAACGAGTGGAGGGAGGAGAGGGGGAGGAAGGCGGGGGGGGGAGGGGGGGAGGAGGAGGATTGGAAGGTGACGTGGAGATGGGAGGGAGGTGGGGTCGGGTGGTGGTGGTGGTAGAGTCAGACAGAGAGAGGAGGAAAAGGGTGGTGGTAAACGATCAATAAGAGACAGATTGGAAAAGTCTTAGTCTTTTACACCCCTCTGTAGTCTCAGCATTGTTCTTAGACAAGCAGAGGGAGATGGCCGACTCCATGTTATTGTTCCAGAAATGGCCACACGCAACTCATTCGCAAGTTCATAGTCGCATTCCCTTGACTCTAAATCACTGAATCCTCTGTCCGTGTGGTATATTGTGGGATATCAAAAGAAAAAAAAAAAAAAAAAAAAGACAACCAACGACAAAACTCGACAACATCAACCCCGCTGACTCCAAGAGTAAGTACAGGTAGTGGTGGTCGGTCAGCTCCCGACTCGCTCTATCCACCACCACCACCACCACCACCACCACAAAGCTGTTGGCACCAGCAGCCACAGAGGTCTCCGGAGAGGAGGACAGCAAGCAGTACGAGACGGCAGCGGTCAGCGACTGACTGGCCACCCGAGGGACGTCAGTCAGGCAGGCGGGAGCCACTACGCGGCGTCAGGCTGCCAGCTCTAGCATCCTTCCTTCCTGTCGCCTACCCACGTCCGTCTCTCGCTCTGTCGCTCTGCCTATCTGTCCGCCGCCGCCGCCCGCTCGACTTCTCTCCTCCCTCTCTCTCTCTTCTCTCTCTCTCTCCGTGTCTGTTGTGTGCTGTGTTGCTGCTGCTGCTGCAGCAGCGAGCAAAGCTAAAGCTGATTGCGGTAGTGGCAGAGAGAGAGAGAGAGGAGAGAGAGAGACGCGTGCGGCGGGGTGAGCGACTTTGCTGCCGGTCGGTCCGTTTCTCGTCTGTCGCCTTCACTGCTCCAGTGTTGCTGGTACCGCTAGCTTGCTTGCTTGCTTGCTTCGCTTGCTGCTACGGGAGGGTGTTGCTGCCGCCTCTCGGTGTCTGTGATGCCTTCAGCCTGCCGCTTGTTGCTTTGCTACCTTGCCGCCTCTGCTGCTGCTGCCGCACCGCCCGTGGTGTGTTGCTGGACGTACGCACCTGCTGCTATGGACAGCCAGCGTGCAGAGAGAGAGAGAGAGAGAGAGAGAGAGGGTAAGGTACGGTAATGTTGCTTATAGTCCAGCCGAGCGCCAAGGGCCATGTCAGGGCTGTCACCGCGTTGAAGGCAACTCACAAGTCATTCATTCACACAACTCTTCTAACCCCCCCCCCCCCCCCCCCCCCCCCGCCCCGCCGCCGCCATTTTGTTAAAATAAGAGAGAGAGAGAGAGAGAGAGAGAGAGAGAGAGAGAGAGAGAGAATTAATGTTTTGTATCATTAGTCCACCAGAGAGAGAGAGACACACACACACACACACACACACACACACACACACACACACACAGAATAAAGTTTTGTATCATTAGTACACCAGAGAGAGAGAGAGAGAGAGAGAGAGAGAGAGAGAGAGAGAGAGAGAGAGAGAGAGAGAGCGAGAGAGAGAGAGATCAAAGTTTACTCTCATTAGTGCTCCAATACTGCACCATAAAGGAACACGACCAAGTGTTAGCCCTTTCCTATGAATGCCGTGCAGTGGGCAACTGCCTTCATTCCATCAAAGCGTCATATCTATTGTCAGCTTCATATCTATTGTTCTTCCTGAAGGAAATCTGTGTCAGCAAACGTCTTCTGTCAGAACTAAATCGTTTATTTCTCTCGCACAATCTGTTTGTGTGTCTCTCTGTCTACCTGCCTGCCTGCCTATCTGTCTGTCTGTCTGTCTGCCTCTCTTTCCATCTATCTGTCTGTCTGTCAGTCTGTCCGCCCGTATATCTGTCCGTCTGTCTGTCTGTCTGCCTATATGTCTGTATGTCTGTCTGTCTGCCTATGGTCTGTCCGTCTGTTTGTCTGTGTGCCCTCTCTCTCTCTCTCTCTCTCTCTCTCTCTCTCTCTCTCCACACACACACACACACACACACACACACACATACACACACACTCTGTCTCTCTCTCACTCTCTCTCTCTTTCAACCTTAATTAATATTGTTTCCTGTGCTACCTCTTCAATACACACACGCGCGCGCGCGCGAAACACACACACACACACACACACACACACACACACACACACACACACACACACACAACGAGCACACACACACACACACACACACACACACACACACACACACACACACACACACACAAAGTCTAACCTAGAACCGACTCAATACCTACATTTTCTTGCACCAGTATACCCAGCCACTTCCTTTTCACATGCCTTCCCCTTCACCACCTGCTCTCGACACTATTCAGTTCACTATCCGACCTGCGAGGTCAAGCCCCCACGCGCGCGTTTTTAGCAATTTTGTAGTGGGGGAAAACAAGCGTAGGCTAACAATTCCTCCGTCATTACAGGGTAGGGTGGGGTGGGGGTGGGGGTAGTTGCAGTGGTACGGGCGGAGCGGGGCGTTGAAAAATGGAAGGGAGACAACAACAGTACATGTAAGGCTGACTTCAAAAGTTGTATGTTCCTGGCCGAAAGAAGACCGTTGTCGAATGACGCTGCTCTTGTTCGTTCATTTGGATTGCTCCACTCGTTTGAGTTGACTTGGGAACATCACTTCTATCTTCTTGTCTCCCTTTCCGCCTGTAGTCTCTCTCTCTCTCTCTCTCTCTCTCTCTCTCTCTCTCTCTCCGCGTGGCGGAGTTGTGCCCGACAGACAGAGGGGCATGCGAGCGTACCTGTCTAACCAGTCCAGCAAGTCTCTATGTGGGGAAAGGGGTACGGGTGGTACTAGAGCCTTGCGTTCAAACTCTGTAAAAGCAAATAGGACAGGCTAGACCATCCACAACAATGGACTTTCTTAAGTTATAATGTTGAAAATTTGTTTCCAAAACTACGTGATGTTTCTTTTGTAAATTATGTTAACAAATTTGATTTTGTTTGCCTTACAGAAACCTTTTTAGATTCGTCTTTTGACTATAAATGCATCTTCAATGATTATATAAAATTTCATGTTTTAGCTAGAAAGTTTTCATTTCATGGAAGAAACTCAGGAGGTATACTCCTTTTAGTAAGAAAATGTTTGGAAAAATATGTAAAAGAGATTCAGATAAATTGTGACAATACAGTTGTTATAAGAATAGATAAAGCTGTTTTTGGTGTGAATAAAGATATCATTTTTGTTGGTTGTTATATTGTTCCAGAAGGAGGCCCCCTGTATAATGATAAGGCTATCAAAGATGGCGCACTTCTATTAGAAGAGGCTTTATTGGAAAAGTTTGATAAAGAGGATGTATACTTTATTGTAACTGGCGATATGAATGCACGAACAGGTCAGATGCAATCTGAGCTGAAGATATGACAATGTATGATTTTGATTTGTATGAAATGGATGACATTTTTTTACGCCATTCAAAAGATATGGTTGTAAATAGCTTTGGGAAAACGTTAATGGATTTTTGTTTTTTGTTTGATATGAATATCTTAAATGGGTTTTGTGATGGAGATAAAGAGGGTAATTACACTTTTGTATCCCCTAATGGATGTAGTGTGGTTGATTATTTTTTGATTCATGTTGATTTATTACCGAAATTTGATTTGCATGTTGGTGACTGTGTTCATTCGTGGCATTTACCAATCGAAGTTGTAGGAATAACGTTCACCGGAATTTGGAAAGTAACCAGGTTAAACAACCAGGTGAAGAAAAAATTGTTTGGTCGAATGAAAATGTCCATAAATACAAAGACGAACTTGAAAGTGATGAGTTCCAAAGTTGTTTACAGTCAGCCCTCCTGCAAATGGATATTGATATAAATGATAGTTTAAATCTTTTTGTTAATGCTTTATATGGAGCTGCTGCATGTATGGTCCGCACGGTAGGTCAAGGTCGAATAAAAAGTAATGACTGGTTTGATGCTGAATGTGAGAGAAAGAAAGCAAAGTAAAAAGGCTGCTAAAAAGATTTCAGAGATGTAAAACAGCTAGTGATAAAAAAGAAAAAAGAGTAGAATATGCAGTATCACGAAAAGAATACATCAAACTCAGAGAAACTAAGCAATTAGAATTTGAGGAAAATAGACTAAAGAAATTAAGAGAATCCATAAACGATTCTAAAACATTTTGGTCAGTAATAAGATCTGTTAATAAGAAAAGCTTAATTTATAATGAAATCTCCATCCAACAATGGTATGATCACTTTTTTCATGTTTTCAATGACTCAGATAATACTGTACCTCTGGAAGAAGACATTTCACTGGATGATGAGGATGAATCTGTGCCACTGTTCAATAACACCATTTCTAAAGAAGAAGTAATGGATGGTATCAGACATTTAAGGACAGGGAAAAGTGCTGGACCCGACAGAATTGTTGGAGAAATGTTAAAAGAAGCAAATTCTATCATAATTGATTTTCTTGTTCGCTTATTTAATGAGCTTTTTGAACACGGCAATTTTCCTTTAGAATGGGCTAAATCTATTATTATTCCAATTCACAAAAAAGGTGATTCCAGTAATCCAGATAATTATCGTGGTATAGCACCCACTAGCACCATTAGTAAAGTGTATACTCATATCTTGAACAAAAGATTATCAAAATGGGCTGAAAATGAAGGAAAAATATTAGAAGAACAAGCTGGTTTCAGAGCAAATTATAGTACTATTGACCATATATATACACTATATTCACTTGTACAGAAATATTTATTGAGCAATTCTAAACTCTATATAGCCTTTGTTGACTTCAGGAAGGCTTTTGACTCTGTGAACCGTAATACTCTTTGGAACGTGTTGCGTAAAAGTGGAGTGAATGGAAAACTTTATTTGGCTATTCGTGGTATGTATAATTCTGTGCTGGCATGTGTGCGTGCAAAGAGTGAATATTCTAATTATTTTGACTGTTCAAAGGGTGTAAAACAAGGCTGCCTTTTGAGCCCACAATTGTTTTCTTTTTTTTTATTAATGAGTTAGCAATTGAAATATCGAAAAAAGGAAAGCACAGTATTCAATTAATCTCAGGAGCTGTTGAGATATTTTTGCTTCTATTTGCTGACGATGTTATTCTAATGTCTCAAACAGTTATAGGTCTCCAAAACCAACTAAAGTCACTAAAAGAAGAAACAGATCGTTTAGGATTAACTGTTAATTTAGATAAAACTAATATTATTGTATTTAGAAATGGTGGACACCTTTCAGTGCATGAAAAATGGTTCTATGGAAATGAAGAAATAAAAGTTGTCAATTCTTACAAATACCTAGGAATGATATTTTCAACAAGATTAAGTTTGAATTTTGCTTGGGAAGAGGGAAGCAGAAAGGGTAGAAAGGGTGTAATTGAAATTTTGAAGTCATTAAAAAAGCTAAATACTATTGATTGTAATCTTTTTTGGAAATTATCTGATGCCCAAATAGAACCTATTCTTACTTATGCTGCTGAAATATGGGGTTTGTACTCTAATCAGAAAATGGAAAGAGTGCATACATATGCTATAAAACGTTTTCTTCATTTACCTTTACATGCTTCTAATACTATGCTATACGGAGAAACCGGCCGATATCCTTTGTACATAAGATCTTTTGTCAAGTGCATAAAATACTGGCTAAAAATTATAAAACTGCCTCAGTCTCGACTGTGCAAACAAGCATACGACATGATGGTAATTCAACTCGAGACTGGTAAAGATAATTGGGCCTATCAAGTAAAAAAAGTATTGTCTGTAAATGGTTTTGGTATTGTATGGATGTCACAGGGAGTTGGAAATGATAGACAATTTATTTCAGAGTTTAAAGACAGACTGATATGTTCGTACAAACAAAACTGGCATTCGGCTATTGAGAACAATGAAAAATACAGTTGGTTTTCTTCATTTAAAAATGTCTTTCAAGCTGAAAATTATCTATATATTATATCAGACAAATGGCATAGGATTAATTTTGCTCGATTTCGATTCAGAACTCTCGGATTTAATACAAAGAAAAGATGGTATTTGCCTGGAGCTTCCTCGGAATCTTCATGCCCTACGTGTGGTTATGATGTTGAGGATGAAAAACATTTCTTATTCCATTGTACAGGATATGTAACATTACGGAACAAATGTGATTTTTTCATACTGATCTAGCTCAGACTCATAATGTTACATCTGTTTTACTTTCAAATGACGAAATGATTATCAAATCAGTTGCAAAATTTATAGCAGAGGCTCAGAAATTGCGAAAAGAAAAGATTAACACACTATGATGCATAATCCATTAATATGATGAAGATAAAAATGAATGTTTATATATCATATGATAAAGTGGATGGTCGAATTTCATATATTTTTACTGCGTGTGCGTGCGTGCTTATCTGCGTGTGTAGTGGTGTGTGTGTGTGTGTGTGTGTGTGTGTGTGTGTGTGTGTGTGTGTGTGTATGTCTGCGTCAGCGTGTGTGTGTGTGTGTGTGTGTGTGTTGTGGTGTGTGTGTGTGTGCGTGCGCGCGCGCGTGTGTGGGTGTATGTGTGTGTGTGTGTGTGTGTGTGTGTGTGTGTGTGTGTGTGTGTGTGTGTGTGTGTTGGGTGGGCTGGTGGGTGAGTGCTTGGGATATGTATTTATGTGGCTAAATGATCATTATATCATAAATGATTGAAGTTTCGTTGAGATATTTTTTTGTATTTTTTAGTATTGATTTCATATGCCAGCGATATTTCCTTTCTGAGCGTATTGTTATCCCCCTTGTCATCAGACCGTAATGGTAATGACAATAAAATATCGTGAATCGTGAAAATCGTGAATCTCTCTCTCTCTCTCTCTCTCTCTCTCTCTCTCTCTCTCTCTACATACAATTAAGTAGTGGGGGAAAACAGTGCAGGTTAACAGTTCTTTCGACATTATAGTAATAACTTGGCAAAAATTTGAAATTCAAAAAAAAAAAAAAAAAGGGGGGGGTGGGGGGAGGGCTGAAGATGAAGAAAATGGGAAAACACATTAAACATATGAAAATCCTTCACTAGCTGCATGTGGGAACCATCGTAATCCCTCTCGAAGGCAGATCTATATGTATTCCCTGCTCCTAGGTATTTCGTCCGCGGGATCGGACTCATCAGGAAGACATGGCTGATTGTGTCTTGCTCTTGGCGTCAAACAGAGACACACCACAGTCCGTATTTTTGTGGTGTTCTCATCACTAACGATCGAAAAGAAGAATCCAACAGCACCCCACTTTCACAACCACCACGCCCAACTCACTTCGAGGGGGGCATCTGGACGACAATGTTCTCTGGCACAGTGTGTGCAGAAAGTTCCTTCTGTTCACAGACCCTACCTCTGGCATCAATGATCTGACTTTCAAGCGGCTTTCGGTGATGATCGAATGCGGATTTAAAAATCTGGAAGAAAAAAAAAAAAAGAAAAGAAAAGCAAAGAAAAATTATTCTCGTAAGCCACGGGTCGCTGAGAAACCATCACAGATACAGGAACAGCTATGTTGATGCTTGGTGTTTGTTCTCTTGGCGTATTTAGAGAGGGGTGATGGGAAATGCGTGGTGATGTCAGTCTCGTCTCCAGGCAGTCATTTCATGCTGTGTTGGGCCTTTTTTTTTTGTACTCCCAGTTCTTCTAGAACAGGGGAACGAAGAAATGCTGTCTGTCTGTGTGTCTGTCCGTGGTCAAAATGTGTTCCACTCGCTCCACACAAAACGTCTGGGCCGATCTTTCTGAAAATTTGTAGGTATGTTCATTATGGGTCACGGATGATGCCTGATGTTTTAGTTTACCAGAATAGCCGTTACTAACGGCTGTAACGACCCAAAACTGTTTTTCTTCTTTATGGAATGTCTCAGAAAGTACCTGTATTCAAGATAAACTGGAGTACGTTTACATGCTTTGCATCTTGTTTTAAGTTTCTGTGATCCACCAAACGTTGTTAAAAAAAAATGGAAGGATGTTCTGATGGGAAAAAAAAAGACGGACATTGTTGAAGGGGGAAGGGGAGGGGATGGTGGGAGAGGAGTGGATGGATTAGGAGGGTGGCCGGGGGGGGGGGGGGGGGGTGTGGAGGGAATGGGTTATGGAACGTGTCGATGAACAGCCACGACAAAAATGTACAGGGCTAGAGCGACACACATGACGCCATAAATGCATGAATCAAAAGCAATGACAAGAAATGTGATCACAACAGTGATAGTTCTAACCAAACTAGAAAAAAAAACAAACAAACAAACAAAACCAAGACCAAAACAAACACACCAAAATTTTCTTGTAGAAGTTTGGCAGCACAGGAAACATTATCAAGGTTGAGAGGGAGAGAGAGAGAGAGAGAGAGAGAGAGAGAGAGAGAGAGAGAGA
>CM065718.1:29600013-29605013 GCA_033310375.1 Conus canariensis
ACGCACGCACACACACGTGCGCTCGTGCGCACGCAGCACGCACGAACACACGCACGCACACACACGCATGCACGTATGCACGCACGCACGCATCGCACGCACGCACGCACGCACGCACGCGCGCACACACGCACGCATGCACGCACGCACACACAACACACACACACACACACACACACACACACCGCGCGCACACGCGCGCGCGCGCGTGCGCGCACAGAGGTGTTGTCCCACAAAGGTAATGTGAGGATCGTCCAAAAAATTATAGGCAAAACAATTTTTTTTTAATCAACCTTTGGATATTGTTATAGATCTTTGCACATGATGCGAATCCAGATCCGTCATATCCAACAACACTCTCCCAGGTAATAACCAGTTCCTACAGCGCTGTTTATAAACTGTCTGGAGAACAGCTTCTACCCTCGGGACACGCCGTTTTGGCAGTTATTAAAAACGCTCACTCTCTCTCTGCTGACCCTCTCTCGAATGAACATAAATGTGTTGTGCTGCTGGATAGCTGTTCACAGTCGATCAGCTTCCCAAGAATGCCACAGATTAAAAAGAAAGGAAATGAAATAGAAGAAGAAGAGAAGAAGAAGAAGAAGAAGAAGAACAACAACAACAAACAACAACAACAACAAGAGGAAGAAGAAGAAGAAGAAGAAGAAAAACAAGAAGAACAAGAAGACGAAGAAGAACAAGAACAAGAACAAGGAGAACAAGACCCTGAGAGGAATCTCTGTCTCTCACACAGATCTCAATCCCATGGTTCAGGCTTGTGTCAAACACCTCTGACAAGGGAAATGAGGCTTGCAGACGGATAATGCAAACTCTTCCAAATCCTAGCCAAACATGAAAGTATGTTTATCGTGTGCCATAAAGAGGACACAATCCTGTGCCGTTTGCACACAGGCCCCCTGTCTTTAAACTCGATCGTACCTTTTGAAAGGGGAAGAAGCTCCATGGAGCATTCCATTATGATGTACCACTGACTATAAGACATGGTCTCATAGGGTGTTGGGACGTACATGGTGTCAGATATACACACAGTACAGCAGACTGCACGAACACCATGTTCCAAGATGCTCCACCTGATGTGAGTCTTGAGTTTCTGGAAGAGATCAGCATTTTTCATCTGACCGATAGAAAAGATCTTGAAGAAACTCCAGTGTGCCTTTTAGAAAATCTGTTTCAATGCCTTAAATCTAAATCGATATTGACAGTTTTAATCAATATTGACCGTTTTCAACCAGGGAAAATCCTGACATGCCGTTAGCGCTAGCTGGGCTACAAGGGACAGGAAATGAATGGAACTGAATTGCAGTATTACTGGCTGATGTCTGGCATTATTGCGTGTGTGTGTGTGTGTGTGTAGTGTGTGGTGTGGTGTGGTGTGTGTGTGCGTGTGCGTACGTGCGTGCGTGCGGCGTGCGTGCGTGCATGCCTGCAAATGGGCATGTGTGCGTGCGTGCGTGCGTGCGTGCGCGCGCGCGCGCGTGTTTGTGTGTGTGAGCGCGCCCGCTCGCGTGCCCACGTGCGTGCGTGCGTACGTGCGCATGCGTGCGTGCGTGCGCTTGCGTTCGTACGTGCGCGTGCGTGCGTGCTTGCGCGTGCGCTCGTGCGTGTGTGTGTGCGCGCGCGTGCGTTAATACATACAAGTGAGAGAGAGAGAGAGAGAGGGAGAGAGAGAGAGGAGAGAAGAGAGAGAGAGAGAATCCAATTCAAGCAACTTTACCTAAGCTGGGACACATCTCCTCTGGTCCACCTTGATGTTACAATGAACATTGGCAAGACAGAAACCATGTGTGTAACACGCATCAGACACACATCCACCCTCCACTGCAAAACGCGAGTTTTCTTGCTCGGCCAAATAAACGCAATCAATGACGCAAACACTCACTGTTCAGTCTTTATGAGTCAACATGAATGAAGTCAGTAAATATGGCAGTGGCTGTCATTATAGACAAAGTTGAACCACTGTTCAAAACTCACGATCTGTAACCGGAGCATGAATATGGGGGAAGCAGATCTGTAGTCAAATAGGTTCCATCGTGTATGACGTATTTAATAACAAGAGGTGGGGGTCGGAATAGCTCAGTGGTAGAGCGCCGGGATCGTAATCTTGGGGCTGCGGGTTCGAATCTCCAACGGGCCGTTTCGGTACAGGAGGATTTTTCCCTTGGAGTTAAAAATGGTTCTGACTCCATTTCCCATGCAGTCCTTCGAATGAGACCATAAACCGAGGTTCCGTGTGTGAATGCACGCATAAAATCTTGCACACACGTAGAATCCCATCACCAACTTTCGGAAGAGAAGGCCAGTTTAGCCGTTGGTATGGATGACACGTTACACATAGCATGCACCTTCCCCGAAGTTGGAGTATGGCTGCCTTAATGGCGGGATAAAAAAAAAACGGTCATACACACAAAACTCCACTCCCTTTGTTGGGTAGATGGGATTAATCCTTGCCTGTCTATACAGGGAGTGTCCGCAGGAGTATCAGCCTGCGTACGCAAAAAAAAAAAGGCTTCAAAAGCAAATTACGTAAACCGTAATCGTACAGAAAGCATTCTTGAACATGCTGCAAATGCATGGGTCTCCCATCTGCATGTTAACGTTGCCAGACTGAAGTCAACCAAAAGGTCATACCAGTAGATTTATGAAGAGTGGGGGGAGGGGAGTAAAGTGGGAGGCAGTGACAACAGATGGAAAGAATCAAGAGCTTTTGAGCTTCTGAAGCAGCGTTGTAGTCCCATTAGTCCCCCTTTTTCAACGGCAGAAGGGTTGTTGCCAGCCTAGCTTCCACGTCACTTTGTCAAGCACCAGAAGACAAGCAAGGGTCACGTAGGGGCCATCCGTCTTTAGAGATAATTGGAATGTTTAGCATGGACACTCATTGTTGCCTTGTACCCTCTGGGTGGAAAACAGCAGACGCGTAAACACTTTACCCCCAGGCCATTGTTGAATGGGTTCTGTGTTCCAGGAAAAACATACTACACCAGAGGAGTTCCAGAGACAGACCTGAGGACTGAATGCATGTTGTATGCTAGCCTGCATTCATGCTTCAAACTCCTCTACCCCACCACTTTACCCATCCGCCCTCCTGCTCCACCGTCTGCCGACCTCTACTCTTGTCAAGCAAACAGGCTGGGCATGTGAGGGTCAAGGTCAGACATGGCACGCGATAGGTTATTCCACACCACGTCCGTGGAAGTCAGTTTCATGTCAACTATTGTGAGACCCAGTCTGCATGTTTTTTGCATAGAAATGCTCTCAGCCATAGTTTTCGTGGCAACCTGTGTTCTTAACGAATGATAAATGATGTCTGAACAATGCAGAACTTCCCAGTCTTTTTTCGCACAAGATAATACTGAAGTGATTTCTGTTATGAGACATATTCAGTGACATTTGGATCAGCAGTCCTCGTGTACATGGCAAAGAGAATGGTGCCTCAGACAAGTCTTGGCGACTCCGTGTAGATGGAGAGTGGACACTCAGCGATAATCTGTTGCAGACGGCCCTTGGGATTCCCGGTAATAACTGAGCTAATTGCTTCCAGAGTCAGTATGCAGTCACAGACCAGGTCCCAGCGGTGCTGTCGTTGACGCTTTTAGCCTTTAGTAAAAGATCCCATATCCAATTATGCGTCTGGCTTTCAGCAACATTATGCAGACGATTCGGAAAATGAGCGAGGATTAAGCTATTGTTGGTCATGGTACCAGACTGGCCAACGATGCTGCAGTGACTTCGGATGTCTCTCTGAAACATCAGCCTTGCAGACTAGGTTTCATGGGCTATCATCGCATAATTGAATGTAGTCCGCCATTTCTTGAAATAGAGACATTTGCGACTCCAGATCTACGAATAATGTGGAGATATTGGGACAACAAAGATTCTGGCAGAAAACAACTGATTAATCAAATTAGATATCGGACGTCAACATCTAAAGCCTATTAGTCGCTCATTAAGAAAGCGACAGTCCCTAGAAGAAGAAGAAGAAGAAGAAGAAGAAGAAGAAGAAGAAGAAGAAGAAGAAAAGATGAAGTAGAAGAAGAAGAAGATTAGAAGAAGAAGAAGAAGAAGAAGAAGAGGATAAGTTTCACTTACCAATTTGTGACATTGATGATCCATGTGGAGAATGCAAAAACATGGTGCAGAATGTCATTTCAGTCTGAGACAGAATTACAGGAATATACTCTGCACTTGTTTTTGTTTTTTTTCCTTATGCATCGTGATAGCATCTAGATATCAGGTTTACAGACATATCTTCACATGCTATGGATTTCGCATCTTTGATGGCAAAATTCGGAAGCCAGTCACAGCACTGGGGATTTTGCGAATAAACAAGACAACAAAAATTAAAAAAATAAAATTAGCGCATGAGTCTGTTCTCTCTCTCTCTCTCTCTCTCTCTCTCTTCTCTCTCTCTCTCTCTCTCTCTCTCTCCTCATTTAATTAGACGAACCACCACCGGAGCCGAAGGAAAGGAATCTTACCCACCCAAAATCACTGCACTGCTCAGATTCAGCGACACTGATATATGTAAGTATGTTTGTGTGTGTGTGTGTGTGTGTGTGTGTGTGTGTTGTGTGTGTCTATGCGTGCGTGCCTGTGCGTGCGTGCCTGTGCGTGCGTGCGTTCTTTTGTGTGTGTGTGTGTGTGTGTGTGTTGAGTGTGCGTGTGTGTGTGTGTGTGTGTGTGTGTGTGGTGTGTGTGTGTGTGTGTGTGTGTGTGTGTGTGTGAGAGGGGTAGAGAGAGAGAGAGAGAGAGAGAGAGGGGGGACACTGTACTCCTGCTGAGTCATGTCAGACAAAGACACTGTTGACGAAGTCGTGCCGAAGGATCAATAATATACCAAGTAGCAGACCGATTTAGCCAAAACATTAATACATTCTCCTTAACACTGCCTTCCCCTTCCTCGTGTTGCATTAGCCTTTGACAACTTTCAAAGGGATGTCTAATGATCAGATGAAGACAAAGCGTCCAACTCTTAAGTTACA
>CM065718.1:29620013-29622513 GCA_033310375.1 Conus canariensis
AGGTTGGTGGCACTGCTGTAGTTTGCTGCATCCTCTATGAAACCCCACCTTCCTCAAAACCTGAGGACTGTGTATTCCCTAACGATTGAAAATAAAAGTGATGCATTAAACAGCCTCACTTGCTTCCACAATAGCGGTTACCAAACACCAAAAATCATTTAATGACGTTTGTCACAAAGGAAACGAAATTCGATGGCGCAGACAAACGAGGGAGAATAAAAACAGGCCGTAAACAAAATAAACATCAATGATCACACGCCAAGTGATGAAACAGATTTCTAGAACAAGTCTGGACACAAACACTGGGTGAAGGAAGGAATATGGAGGTAAGATGCCTTCCTTTGAACTACGACTGGCTGACAATAACAGTGCCCTAAGGGAACTCAAAAGTAGGCTGAAGACAACGTTCCATCCAATTTCCTCTACCTCTTCCGACCCATTCCCCTTATCCCACGCCCATCTCCATCTCTCAGTCTCTCCTTCCCTCCACTAACTTACCTCCGCCCTGTCTTTCTTCCTTGCTACTTCTTTCACCACAAATGACAAAAAGTGCGTTGAACCCGGGAGTGGCCTCTTTACTTTTTCCAGAGTTCTGTCTGAAGAGCAAACATTTTTATGCGTTCGCTTATCTGGTTTGTAATATTATCCAAAAAGGGTTCTTCAGTCTGTTATTTTCTGTGCCAGTTCTTTTTTTTTCAGAAGAATCCACCCCACCTTCACTGGCACATGGGAGTCGACCCCACCTTTCCTTTCCTGCCAAAAGGCGGGAGATTTTCAGACAGAGCAGAATGATTTGTGTTTAATTATCTTATGTATTAATATCCTCTTTTTTTCAGCCCAGGCTCAGTTGTATACTCATGTATTGGCACCCAAACTGACAAGGGAATCAACAAAATGTGACATTTGTACTGAAACACTAAATAACCCTCTCAACTAATGATTTCTGTTTGAAAGTAATTGGTCTCTTTCGTATTAAACGGTTTTAAAGCTTGGAAAACAAATGTGTAATCAACGTATAATTGCACATGAAGCAGAAGGAAAGATTGATTCGATTATTCAAAACATTGGACTGGTGGTAATTTCAACAGTAAGTATTGGGAAAAAAGTTTTTCAATGTTATTAAAATGTCTTTCTTTTCAGTATCCGGAAAACAAACAAACAAACAAACAAACAAAAAAAAATGCATTTAAAAAATGTTCAATCTACCAAAATATTTGTATACCTTTTTGAAATAATTTTGATAAAATGTTAATGTACACAAAATTTCACAGTTGTAGGAACAATAAAACCTTTATTTTTTTAAGTCTGTGTAATCTGTGTTTCTTCTTCTTTCTTCTTCTTCTTCTTCTTCTTCTTCTTCTCATGATGATGATGACGATGGTGACGATGATGATGATGATGATGATGATGATGATGATGATGACGATGGTGACAATGATGATGATGATGATGATGATGATGATGACGATGACGAAGACAACGATGGCGACGACGACGACGACGAGGTGGAGGAGGAGGAGGAGGAGAAGGAGGAGGAGGAGGACGACGACGACGACAACGACTACGACGACTACGACGACGACGATGATGATGATGATGATGATGATGATGACGACGACGGTGACGACGACGACGACGGCAATAACAACAACGACAGTAACAAGAATAATAATGAGTATTACAACTATAACAATATCAGTACGACGTCAACAAAGATGATGATGATGATGATAATCGCTCACCCAATTCGTTACGCATCAATTCGAATATGCAGCCAAATCCCATGCAGACAGCACAACCATCAGCACCCACCCCTCACCCACTCACTTTTCTTTCTTTTTCTTTTCATTTCGGAAGCAAAAAAGGGAATTCTGCTCATTCCTTTGTTGATTTTCCTTTTTCCTTTCTTTTTTTCCCTTTGTTTGTTTCTTTCTTTTTTGTGGACAGGATTGGAAGTGTGGGTAAAGGTGAAGATAGTCCTGTTTCATATCTTTATACGTGGAGCCTTCTGCTCGGCAGAGAATTATGTAGTATCCTAGATCCACTTCATGAGAAATTTTCAAAACTGACATCCAAATCGTTGGCAGGTCGAGGAAGGCCGCTTAGAGGATAAACCACAGGGCAGACTGACAGCGTCTATCATCAGGAATGAAGGAAATGGCCGACAACATCGACGAGGACGACGAGACGAAAACAGCAACATGACCTCCTGTCGTTTCAATCGTCCAGGAAGTTCATTACAAGTCAGTAAACAAGAAGAAGGAAACTCAACTGAAAAAAAAACATTGCCAAAGTCCGCAATCTTTTGTAAAAGCCAACCAAGTTTAATAGGCTGGGTGAACTGTTTGTTGACAGGGGCCAAGACAAGCAATAGACTCAAGCCCCAAATGCACAGCAGAAGGTCAGAACAAGAATGAAGCAGACAAGCAAGACAAGCAAGCAAATAAACAAACAAATAACAAACAAACGAACAAGAATGCAAGAAAGACAGGAAGAAAGA
>CM065718.1:29627513-29632513 GCA_033310375.1 Conus canariensis
CGTTCCTTCTCCTTCCTGGCTCCTAAAACTTGGAATTCTCTTCCACACGACATATGGCACTGTGACTCTTTTCCAGTTTTAAAACGAAACTAAAAACTCATCTTTTTACCGTCTATTTCGGCTGATAATTCAAAAGTCCCGGTCATACACAGATGTCAGTTTGTGTGGGTGCGTGTGTGCGGGGGTGCGCGTGAGTGGTTGTGCGTGTCTGCTTTCCCGTGTGTGCTGTGCGTGCCTGCTTCCCCGTGCCTGAGTATGCGGTTTGTGTGCGTGTGTGTGTGCGTGCGTGTGTGTGCGCGCGCGCGCGTGTGTGTGTGTGTGTGTGTGTGCGCGCGTGCGTGGTGTGTGTGTGTGTGTGTGTGTGTGTGTGTGTGTGTGTGTGGCGTGCGCGCGCGTGTGCGTGTGTGCGTGCGTGTTTTCGTTAGTCCTTGTATTGTAAAGCGCTTAGAGCTAATCTAGGATTTGCGCTATAGAAATATTCATTATTATTATTATCTATCTATCTATCTATCTATCTATCTAAAGTAGACAGGCAAGAGAGACAAACAGACATATAGATAGAATGCTAGCTAGCTAGCTTGATCAATAGGTGAATAGAAAGATAGATACACCCCAGTACGCTTAACTCGAGTAAGGGATAAGTCGAAGTTCGCATAACTCGACATCTTTTTCAGTTCCCGGCCGTTCGTGCTCTTTGAAAGACTAATTTTCAAACGGATATGTCGAAGTCGTGTATCTTTTCATGTGACTCGAAGTGTTTTTCCCACCTGTATTCACTGATAAGTCGAAGTCAAGAGAGAGAGAGAGAGAGAGAGAGAGAGAGAGAATTTCTATCTGTTGTTGCTGTTTGTATGATTACAATGTAACCATGAGTTTGTGTGACAGTGTATGTGCCTGTGTGTGCGAGTCTCTCTCTCTCTCTCTCTCTCTCTCTCTCTCTCTCCACAGCACACGTCACTGTCTTTTTGCGTGAATGTAGGCCAACGTCTGGATCTATTCAAGTCACTTTTCATTCAATTAAAAGAAAACGTGCTCCAATACTGTTGACTTTGTTAAGAGGACA
Organism: Conus canariensis; assembly: GCA_033310375.1. NCBI lineage: Eukaryota > Metazoa > Mollusca > Gastropoda > Neogastropoda > Conidae > Conus > Conus canariensis. The sequence continues at coordinate 29,628,577 of CM065718.1, forward strand.
AATTGTGAAGCCATACGACTCATTCTGCGATCATAGTTCGCCATGGCTGAACGTAAATTAAAAATGCTCTCCCTGAAGCGCAAACTGGATCTAATTCGTGAAGTTGAGAGGAATCCTTTGAAGAAACGGAAAAAACATAGCAGAAGAGTTCCGTCCAACACATTGTCAACTATCATGAGGGACCGCAAGAAATATAAGAAGCTGTATTTCAGCAGCGAGACTGACTCCAGAAAGCAGAGAGTTCGCCATGCAGCACACCAGAGCATCGACCAAGGTTTTCTTGACTGCTTTGCCAATGCAAGGTCAGCTAATTCTCAAGCAGAAAGCAGAGGAGTTCTCTCGGAATTTGGGCACACCAGACTGGCACTGCAACAATGCCTGGCTATCCAGATTCAAAAAGAGACATGCTATCGTTTTCAAGACAATGAGCGGTGAACGACACTCTGTAGACGAGCAAGCTACAAACGCATGGACTGTGAGCGTGTTAATACCTACCCTACGCCGATACCAAGCAAAAGACATCTTCAACGCTGATGAAAGTGGCCTCTTTTGGCGTCTTTTGCCAGATAAGACACTGACGTTCAAATCTGAGAAATGCTTTGGTGGCAAGAAATCAAAGGAAAGAATTACATCCTTGCCTGCACGAACATGGATGGCTCTGGGAAAATGCCACTCTTCACCATAGGACGGTGTTTCACGGGCGTCAAAACGCTGCCAGTTGAATACGATGCTAACGTCAAGGCGTGGATGACTGCAAAACTATTTGAGAACTGGTTTACGAAATTTGATCTAACAATGCATTCTCAAAAGCGGAAAGTGTTGCTAATGATGGACAATTGCTCTGCACATGGGAAGTTTCATCATCATCTGAAGGCCACGGAGCTGTTGTTCCTACCTCCCAACGCCACAACAAAGCTGCAGCCACTTGATCAAGGGATCATACAGAATGTAAAGGTGCACTACAGAACAGCCAACCTGTCGAAACTGGTCACAAATCTGGATGCTGGAATGCCAAAAGAAACCTTTCACATCAGTCTTCTCGAGGCCATGGCAACACTGAAACAGACATGGGATCGTGTTACGCCCACCACCATCAGAAACTGCTTTAGAAAGGCAGGGTTTGTGACCACCTCTTCCAGCAGTGTCCCAAGTGCATGTTCCCGCGATGAAGATGCAGAGCCGGAACCACTACTGTCCAGACTGTGCAGTGAATGGGACATTAAAGCAGAGGATTATTTTGACATTGATGTAGATCTTCAGACATCGAGCTGCGAGGCGACACCAAAGAACTCATCACACTGCCCACAGCCATCATCAACTCCATCAACAGCAGCAGTCAGTGACCATTCTGACTCGGATTCCGAGCATGATGACTGTGGGGAGCCAGAGCGTGTCACCTACAAAGAGGTACTGGATTATGTGCACAGAATCAACATCTACTGTATGCAAACCCGTGGGTCCCAGAGCCTCCTGGACCAGTTCCACGAGTTTACAGAGAGTCTCAACAGACATGTTGCCAATGTTATGAGTCAAATCGATCAGTTTGTTGGAAGGAAAGGTAGAAAGAGAGAGGATGGCGTGAGGAGTGAAAGCGAGAAAATGCCAGCTGGAAGTGAGAGAAAATGGTGTGAGAATCAAAGGAGTAAGAGTGACAAACTGAAGCAAGGCCAGAAAGACAACAGAGAAAGTACATGTGTGGAAAATGACAAAGACTGGGAGAAAGAAGACAGTGACAGAGAGAGGAAAGATGGTAACAGAGAAAGCGAAGGCGAGTGTGGAGAGAGAGAGAGGAGAGCGAGACATAGAGGAGAGTGATACAGAGAGCAAAAGAGACTGTGGAGAGAGAAAAGAGAAAGAGACATAGAGGAGAGTGAAGGAAACTGTGGGAAGAGAGGAGAAAGAGATATAGAGGAGAGTGAAGTAGACTGTGGGAAGAGAGGAGAAAGAGATATAGAGGAGAGTGAAGTAGACTGTGGGAAGAGAGGAGAAAGAGACATAGAGGAGAGTGAAGGAGACTGTGGGAAGAGAGGAGGATCAGACATAGAGGAGAGTGAAGGAGACTGTGGGAAGAGAGGAGGAACAGACATAGAGGAGAGTGAAGGAGACTGTGGGAAGAGAGGAGGAACAGACATAGAGGAGAGTGGAGGAACAGACATAGAGGAGAGTGAAGGAGACTGTGGGAAGAGAGGAGGAACAGACATAGAGGAGAGTGAAGGAGACTGTGGGAAGAGATGAGAAAGAGACATAGAGGAGAGTGAAGGAGACTGTGGAGAGAAAGGAGAAACAGACATAGAGGAGAGTGAAGGAGACTGTGGGAAGAGAGGAGGAACAGACATAGAGGAGAGTGAAGGAGACTGTGGGAAGAGAGGAGGAACAGACATAGAGGAGAGTGAAGGAGACTGTGGAGAGAAAGGAGAAAGAGACATAGAGGAGAGTGAAGGAGACTGTACAAAGAGAGGAGAAACAGACACAGAGGACAGTGACAGAGAGTGTGAAGAGAAAGGAGAACCAGACACAGAGGACAGTGACAGAGACTGTGGAGAGAAAGGAGAAACAGACGCAGAGGAGAGTGACAGAGAGAGTGAAGGAGACTGTGGAGAGAGAAGAGAAAGAGACACAGAGGAGAATAACAGAAAGAATGAAGGAAACTGTGGAAAGAGAGGAGAAAGAGACATAGAGGGGCGCGATAGAAAAGGGGGTTGGAGAAAACGTGAGGAAATAGGGGACGAGAGAGTCTTCGTCACAGGCTATTAAATGGGACCTGAGCAAGCATTCGTTCCAACAAATGCATGCTGGCGTGCGCGACAATGTGCACGGCTTGGTCTCCCCAGGCCCCGCATGTTGCCAGAACGGAAACGGCAGGCAGTCCTGACAGCCCCCAAAGATGTCAGCAATATAGTTGGGGATGGCAACTGTCTGTATCGTGCCTTGAGTTTAGAAGTGTGTGGGACACAAAACTTCCACAAAGAAATTCGAGCACAAATCGTAGATTTTTTTGTGCGTACATCATGAGCCATTCTCCAGATACTTGGGACAAAATCTTGAAGAATATCTCAATTGGAACACACTGGAGCTAGGGTCATGGGGCTCAGACGTGTAGATTTTGGCAGCTGCCGCCATGATGCAAACAACAGTTGTGGTTTACACAGCTGTCTCCCAAACAAGCAGGATGTGGCTGTCTTACCAGCCGCTGTTTCCCGGTGTAACGAAAAGTTTTAACTCCCCGAATGGTTTAACTCCCAGGGAGTTAAATTGTTCATATGTAAATTTTAACTCCCCGGGAGTTAGACTAGAATGACTCCTACCCTGTGTCAAAATAATTCCACTCAGTAAAACTTCAAAAAAGTTCTCAAATCGTTTTTGTACAAGTCTCAACAAATTCTTGAAAACATTATGGGGGAGTCATTTTGTACATACCGGTACATCAAACTTAACTCCACCCTGTAACAGAATGACCCCCCTGGGAGTTAATCTGTACTACATCCAGATTAACTCCCGGGAGTTAATCCAGGTGTGTAAAAGTTTAACTCCCTGCCCACTAAGGGGGGGAGGGGGGGGGGGCAGTTTTCGCAGTTTAAAATAACTTCCCTGGGAGTTAATGTACACGTGCTTTCTGACTCCCAGGGAGTTACTTTGTAACAGAGGGGGAGTTATTCTGATCATGACTAAGATGACTCCCCACCCACCTATTCCCAGATGTCTTTCTGTAGAATGGAGAAGGGGATTTAATGTTCATGATCATCATCATCACAGGGAAAGGAAATGTCCGTGTACATATTCATGTGCTCATCTATGCATGTCCTTGACATTTTGCTCTGCCTTTTTTTGTATATAATCTGTATGTAAAGTTGTATATACATGAGTTAATGGTTTGGTGCCTTTGGTAGAAATACTGTACCTTCAGTCTTTGGCGTTTTGTCTGTCTGTCTGTCTGTCT
>CM065718.1:29635013-29660013 GCA_033310375.1 Conus canariensis
AATAGTTGCCATTATTTGTGTGTGAATCTTTTGTTGACAAGAGTATGTGTGCTGCTGCACATCAGCTTCTGTAGTATGCTAGGCGCTGTCTGTGCCACATGTGTTTGATGTTCTAACATTAGTTTTGTGCTGTGTGTTGGGTAAATGCATCGATTTTGAATCACGTTCGATTGTATTATTTTCCTGTTTATAGCCTTCAGTATTTTGACACTAAGAGTCATATGCAAATCTGTTTCTGCTACGCACTATTTCTCAGTCATGGCACACTATCAGTAACTGTGTATTGGCGCCACACAGTTTCATGTTGATTTGCCGTTCATTGTTTTGGTGTCATACAAAGACTGGGAAACAGAAGCAGGCAAACGATGATCATTGTCAGCTACATGTTTATCAATATAAACATTTTTTTTACTGTCAGCATTAGCACCATAGAACAAACTGGGCAGAGTTGGCAAAAATAAACCAGATGGAGATGAAAAGGCTGCCTTGCCTACCCTTGGCTTCTTCTGTGTTTCACAGTGTTATTCCTGTTTACCTGGAGGGGGCACTTTCTGCCATACACAGCATGGACGCTGTGGTAGTAACGTGACAGGGAATAATCGGTTATAGTATTGAACCTCAGGACGACGACAATGTGGTTTCCTTTGCCATCAGTTTTGAACGGGGATAGCTCATGTTCTGCAGTGTGAGTTCAGCATACTTTCTAAAGTTGCCGAGAGACTCCTAACAGGCATACAAAGAGACTTGTGTAGGAAACAACTGAATATTTGAACTAGCTGCTGGTTAGGGAGGAACAAAAGTGAACTTCATAAGCATAAATTTCTCAATGTATGATAGGTGTCTGTTAGCAGTGGGGTAAGACATCCGTCTGAAAAGGCACGCCTTCAGACGCCCACCTATCCAAAGCTGCGGGTTCGAATCCCGGCCGAGCAAAGAAAAAAATGTGAAGAATAAAAAAAAAATTGAAGAATAGTTAATTAGTTAGTTTTAGTTAAGTAGTAAGTAAGGTAGTTAGTCAGTTAGGTAATTAGGTAGTTACTTAGCTATTTAATAGTTAGTTAGAAAATGAGAATTATTTTTATCTCTTTTTTTTCTGGTTTCTACCAGACTACAAGTAGTAAAGAGCCTCTTTCTGTCTGTCTCTAACTTTGTAATTGTCTTTTTAAAACATGACAAAAAAATGTGTAAATACAGACATATATACAAAAATAAATAAATAAATGAATAGAGTACAAAAAAAGAAAGAAAGGATGGAAATAGGAAGATAAAGAAAGAAATAAGAAGGAAATGTAAGACAGGGAGGATTGATGTGGCATGAAGACGTTATGAAGAAAATGATTACAAATTCAGAGTAATAGAACTAACTAATGAACTAATTAAGTAATTAATCGGTTCTTTTTTTACTTACCCACCGAGCAGACTTCGGGGTTTTGTTTTCCATTTTGTTCATCTCTCTTGCTTTTTTTGGTTCTTTTCCTTCCCTCCCTCCTTCCTTCCTTCCTTCCTTTTTTCTTTCTTTCTTTCTTTCTTTCTTCTTCCGTTTTCTCATTATTTGCTCTAGTGGTATAATTGTGACAACGTCTACGTTATCCTCAATGAAGTTTTAATAATTCACCAAAATCTTCATGGTATATGAAATATTCGTTGTTTTTTTCTTATTTATTTATTTACTTATATACTTATTTACTTATTTACCTTTTTCTTTACATATTTATTTATAATTTCTTTATTTTTTAAGGCATTTACTTAGGTATGTAGGTATCAATATGCATACCTATTTAATTTGTGACTTTTCAGAGAGAGAGAGAGAGAGAGAGAGAGAGAGAGAGAGAGAGAGAGAGAGAGAGAGAGAGAGAGAGAGCATGGACGCTGTGGTAGTAACGTGACAGGGAATAATCGGTTATAGTATTGAACCTCAGGACGACGACAATGTGGTTTCCTTTGCCTTCAGTTTTGAACGGGGATAGCGTCATGTTCTGCAGTGCTGAGTTCAGCATACTTTCTAAAGTTGCCGAGAGACTCCTAACAGGCATACGAAGAGACTTGTGTAGGAAACAACTGAATATTTGAACTAGCTGCTGGTTAGGGAGGAACTTCATAAGGCATAAATTTCTCAATATCGAGTAGGTGTCTGTTAGCAGTGGGGTAAGACATTCGTCTGAAAAGGCACGCCTTCAGACGCCCACCTATCCAAAGCTGCAGGTTCGAATCCCGGCCGAGCAAGAAAAAATTGTGAAGAATAAAAAAAAAAATGTGAAGAATAGTTAATTAGTTAGTTATTTAGTTAAGTAGTAAGTAAGGTAGTTAGTCAGTTAGGTAATTAGGTAGTTACTTAGCTATTTAATTAGTTAGTTAGAAAATGAGAATAATTTTTATCTCTTTTTTTCTGGTTTCTACCAGACTACAAGTAGTAAAGAGCCTCTTTCTGTCTGTCTCTAACTTCGTAATTGTCTTTTTAAAACATGACCAAAAAATGTGTAAATACAGACATATATACAAAAATAAAATAAATAAATGAATAGAGTACAAAAAAAAACAAAGAAAGGATGGAAATAGGAAGATAAAGAAAGAAATAAGAAGGAAATGTAAGACAGGGAGGATTGATGTGGCATGAAGACGTTATGAGAAAATGATTATAAATTCAGAGTAATAGAACTAACTAATGAACTAATTAAGTAATTAATCGGTTCTTTTTTCACTTACCCACCGAGCAGACTTTGGGGTTTGTTTTCCATTTTGTTTATCTCTCTTGCTTTTTTGGTTCTTTTCCTTCCCTCCCTCCTTCCTTCCTTCCTTCCTTCCTTTCTTTCTTTCTTTCTTTCTTTCTTCTTCCGTTTTCTCATTATTTGCTCTAGTGGTATAATTGTGACAACGTCTACGTTATCCTCAATGAAGTTTTAATAATTCACCAAAATCTTCATGGTATATGAAATATTCGTTGTTTTTTCTTATTTTTATTTATTTACTTATATACTTATTTACTTATTTACCTTTTTCTTTATATATTTATTCATAATTTCTTTATTTATTAAGGCATTTACTTAGGTATGTAGGTATCAATATGCAATACCTATTTAATTTGTGACTTTTCAGAAGAGGAGAGAGAGAGAGAGAGGGGAGGAGAGAGAGAGAGAGAGAGAGAGAGAGAGAGAGAGAGAGAGAGAGAGAGAGGAATCCGAATGTGAATACTTTAATGTGGTTTTGGCTATTAAGGCCCATTGACAAAAAAGGGCTATAGAGGAATGGGATGGTGGAACGGGGTAGGGGTGAGGGCTGGGGAAATGGAGTGAGGAGGGAGGCAGATATACGAAAGTTATGTGGAAACAACGTTGTACAATTGGCCTTTACAAACGTTCATCGTGACGTGAATCCCACATCGTGGTATTAAACATATTTGTAACTAATCCTTGGACTGTCTATCACACATAGTAATAGTCCACTTCACAACTTTACAACACAACAGTCACGATGGGTCCTAGTGAGGATTTCCTTTCACAACATCTTTGCTCCAGGTAGAAGTGATGTGTTGAACTTGGCCACAAACACGGAGGAGATTGACCAAGGTCTTCCCTCTTTCCACAATACTTGCCATTATTTGTGTGTGAATGTTTTGTTGACAAGATTGTGTGTGCTGCTGCACATCAGCTTCTGTAGTATGCTAGGCGCTGTCTGTGCCACATGTGTTTGATGTTCTAACATTAGTTTTGTGCTGTGTGTTGGGTAAATGCATCGATTTTGAATCACGTTCGATTGTATTATCTTCCTGTTCATAGCCTTCAGTATTTTTGACACTAACAGTCACTATGCAAATCTGTTTCTGCTACACACTTTTTCCTCCGAGTCATGGCACACTATCAGTAACTGTGTATTGGCGCCACACAGTTCATGTTGATTTGCCGTTCATTGTTTTGAGTGTCATACAAAGACTGGGAAACAGAAGCAGGCAAACGATGATCATTGTCAGCTACATGTTTATCAATATAAACAATTTTTTCACTGTCAGCATTAGCACCATAGAACAAACTGGGCAGAGTTGGCAAAAATAAACCAGATGGAGATGAAAAGGCTGCCTTGCCTACCCTTGGCTTCTTCTGTGTTTCACAGTGTTATTCCTGTTTACCTGGAGGGGGCACTTTCTGCCATACACAGCATGGACGCTGTGGTAGTAACGTGACAGGGAATAATCGGTTATAGTATTGAACCTCAGGACGACGACAATGTGGTTTCCTTTGCCTTCAGTTTTGAACGGGGATAGCGTCATGTTCTGCAGTGCTGAGTTCAGCATACTTTCTAAAGTTGCCGAGAGACTCCTAACAGGCATACGAAGAGACTTGTGTAGGAAACAACTGAATATTTGAACTAGCTGCTGGTTAGGGAGGAACAAAAGTGAACTTCATAAGGCATAAATTTCTCAATGTAGAGTAGGTGTCTGTTAGCAGTGGGGTAAGACATCCGTCTGAAAAGGCACGCCTTCAGACGCCCACCTATCCAAAGCTGCGGGTTCGAATCCCGGCCGAGCAAAGAAAAAAATGTGAAGAATAAAAAAAATGTGAAGAATAGTTAATTAGTTATAGTTAGTTAAGTAGTAAGTAAGGTAGTTAGTCAGTTAGGTAATTAGGTAGTTACTTAGCTATTTAATTAGTTAGTTAGAAAATGAAAAATAATTTTTTATCTCTTTTTTTCTGGTTTCTACCAGACTACAAGTAGTAAAGAGCCTCTTTCTGTCTGTCTCTAACTTTGTAATTGTCTTTTTAAAACATGACAAACAAAATGTGTAAATACAGACATATATACAAAAATAAAATAAATAAATGAATAGAGTAAACAAAAAAAACAAAGAAAGGATGGAAATAGGAAGATAAAGAAAGAAATAAGAAGGAAATGTAAGACAGGGAGGATTGATGTGGCATGAAGACGTTATGAGAAAATGATTATAAATTCAGAGTAATAGAACTAACTAATGAACTAATTAAGTAATTAATCGGTTCTTTTTTCACTTACCCACCGAGCAGACTTTGGGGTTTGTTTTCCATTTTGTTTATCTCTCTTGCTTTTTTGGTTCTTTTCCTTCCTCCCTCCTTCCTTCCTTCCTTCCTTCCTTCTTTCTTTCTTTCTTTCTTTCTTCTTCCGTTTTCTCATTATTTGCTCTAGTGGTATAATTGTGACAACGTCTACGTTATCCTCAATGAAGTTTTAATAATTCACCAAAATCTTCATGGTATATGAAATATTCGTTGTTTTTTCTTATTTATTTATTTACTTATATACTTATTTACTTATTTACCTTTTTCTTTATATATTTATTTTATAATTTCTTTATTTATTAAGGCATTTACTTAGGTATGTAGGTATCAATATGCATACCTATTTAATTTGTGACTTTTCAGACAGAGAGAGAGAGAGAGAGAGAGAGAGAGAGGAGAGAGAGAGAGAGAGAGAGAGAGAGAGAGAGAGAGAGAGAGAGAGAATCCGAATGTGAATACTTTAATGTGGTTTTGGCTATTAAGGCCCATTGACAAAAAAGGGCTATAGAGGAATGGGATGGTGGAACGGGGTAGGGGTGAGGGCTGGGGGAAATGGAGTGAGGAGGGAGGCAGATATACGAAAGTTATGTGGAAACAACGTTGTACAATTGGCCTTTACAAACGTTCATCGTGACGTGAATCCCACATCGTGGTATTAAACATATTTGTAACTAATCCTTGGACTGTCTATCACACATAGTAATAGTCCACTTCACAAACTTTACAACACAACAGTCACGATGGGTCCTAGTGAGGATTTCCTTTCACAACATCTTTGCTCCAGTAGAAGTGATGTGTTGAACTTGGCCACAAACACGGAGGAGATTGACCAAGGTCTTCCCTCTTTCCACAATACTTGCCATTATTTGTGTGTGAATGTTTTGTTGACAAGATTGTGTGTGCTGCTGCACATCAGCTTCTGTAGTATGCTAGGCGCTGTCTGTGCCACATGTGTTTGATGTTCTAACATTAGTTTTGTGCTGTGTGTTGGGTAAATGCATCGATTTTGAATCACGTTCGATTGTATTATCTTCCTGTTCATAGCCTTCAGTATTTTTGACACTAACAGTCCTATGCAAATCTGTTTCTGCTACACACTTTTTCCTCCGAGTCATGGCACACTATCAGTAACTGTGTATTGGCGCCACACAGTTTCATGTTGATTTGCCGTTCATTGTTTTGAGTGTCATACAAAGACTGGGAAACAGAAGCAGGCAAACGATGATCATTGTCAGCTACATGTTTATCAATATAAACAATTTTTTCACTGTCAGCATTAGCACCATAGAACAAACTGGGCAGAGTTGGCAAAAATAAACCAGATGGAGATGAAAAGGCTGCCTTGCCTACCCTTGGCTTCTTCTGTGTTTCACAGTGTTATTCCTGTTTACCTGGAGGGGGCACTTTCTGCCATACACAGCATGGACGCTGTGGTAGTAACGTGACAGGGAATAATCGGTTATAGTATTGAACCTCAGGACGACGACAATGTGGTTTCCTTTGCCTTCAGTTTTGAACGGGGATAGCGTCATGTTCTGCAGTGCTGAGTTCAGTCATACTTTCTAAAGTTGCCGAGAGACTCCTAACAGGCATACGAAGAGACTTGTGTAGGAAACAAGTGAATATTTGAACTAGCTGCTGGTTAGGGAGGAACAAAAGTGAACTTCATAAGGCATAAATTTCTCAATGTAGAGTAGGTGTCTGTTAGCAGTGGGGTAAGACATCCGTCTGAAAAGGCACGCCTTCAGACGCCCACCTATCCAAAGCTGCGGGTTCGAATCCGGCCGAGCAAAGAAAAAAATGTGAAGAATAAAAAAAAATGTGAAGAATAGTTAATTAGTTAGTGTTAGTTAGTTAAGTAGTAAGTAAGGTAGTTAGTCAGTTAGGTAATTAGGTAGTTACTTAGCTATTTAATTAGTTAGTTAGAAAATAAGAAATAATTTTTATCTCTTTTTTCTGGTTTCTACCAGACTACAAGTAGTAAAGAGCCTCTTTCTGTCTGTCTCTCATCTTTGTAATTGTCTTTTTAAAACATGACAAAAAAATGTGTAAATACAGACATATATACAAAAATAAAATAAATAAATGAATAGAGTACAAAAAAAAACAAAGAAAGGATGGAAATAGGAAGATACAGAAAGAAATAAGAAGGAAATGTAAGACAGGGAGGATTGATGTGGCATGAAGACGTTATGAGAAAATGATTATAAATTCAGAGTAATAGAACTAACTAATGAACTAATTAAGTAATTAATCGGTTCTTTTTTCACTTACCCACCGAGCAGACTTCGGGGTTTTGTTTTCCATTTTGTTTATCTCTCTTGCTTTTTTGGTTCTTTTCCTTCCCTCCCTCCTTCCTTCCTTCTCTTCCTTCTTTCTTTCTTTCTTTCTTTCTTTCTTCCGTTTTCTCATTATTTGCTCTAGTGGTATAATTGTGACAACGTCTACGTTATCCTCAATGAAGTTTTAATAATTCACCAAAATCTTCATGGTATATGAAATATTCGTTGTTTTTCTTATTTATTTATTTACTTATATACTTATTTACTTATTTACCTTTTTCTTTATATATTTATTCATAATTTCTTTATTTATTAAGGCATTTACTTAGGTTGTAGGTATCAATATGCATACCTATTTAATTGTGTGACTTTTCAGACAGAAAAGAGAGAGAGAGAGAGAGAGAGAGAGAGAGAGAGAGAGAGAGAGAGAGGAGAGAGAGAGAGAGAGAGAGAGAATCTGAATGTGAATACTTTAATGTGGTTTTGGCTATTAAGGCCATTGACAAAAAAGGGCTATAGAGGAATGGGATGGTGGAACGGGGTAGGGGTGAGGGCTGGGGGAAATGGAGTGAGGAGGGAGGCAGATATACGAAATTATGTGGAAACAACGTTGTACAATTGGCCTTTACAAACGTTCATCGTGACGTGAATCCCACATCGTGGTATTAAACATATTTGTAACTAATCCTTGGACTGTCTATCACACATAGTAATAGTCCACTTCACAACTTTACAACACAACAGTCACGATGGGTCCTAGTGAGGATTTCCTTTCACAACATCTTTGCTCCAGTAGAAGTGATGTGTTGAACTTGGCCACAAACACGGAGGAGATTGACCAAGGTCTTCCCTCTTTCCACAATACTTGCCATTATTTGTGTGTGAATGTTTTGTTGACAAGATTGTGTGTGCTGCTGCACATCAGCTTCTGTAGTATGCTAGGCGCTGTCTGTGCCACATGTGTTTGATGTTCTAACATTAGTTTTGTGCTGTGTGTTGGGTAAATGCATCGATTTTGAATCACGTTCGATTGTATTATCTTCCTGTTCATAGCCTTCAGTATTTTTGACACTAAAGTCCTATGCAAATCTGTTTCTGCTACACACTTTTTCCTCCGAGTCATGGCACACTATCAGTAACTGTGTATTGGCGCCACACAGTTTCATGTTGATTTGCCGTTCATTGTTTTGAGTGTCATACAAAGACTGGGAAACAGAAGCAGGGAAACGATGATCATTGTCAGCTACATGTTTATCAATATAAACAATTTTTTCACTGTCAGCATTAGCACCATAGAACAAACTGGGCAGAGTTGGCAAAAATAAACCAGATGGAGATGAAAAGGCTGCCTTGCCTACCCTTGGCTTCTTCTGTGTTTCACAGTGTTATTCCTGTTTACCTGGAGGGGGCACTTTCTGCCATACACAGCATGGACGCTGTGGTAGTAACGTGACAGGGAATAATCGGTTATAGTATTGAACCTCAGGACGACGACAATGTGGTTTCCTTTGCCTTCAGTTTTGAACGGGGATAGCGTCATGTTCTGCAGTGCTGAGTTCAGTATACTTTCTAAAGTTGCCGAGAGACTCCTAACAGGCATACGAAGAGACTTGTGTAGGAAACAATAGTAGAAAGAAACTCGTGGAGAGCGTGGCAGCAGAGAGTCCTCAGAAGAGAAGCCCCCTTCAAGCAAGTGTTTCGGCCCTTATCTCCTGACACTCTAGGGGGGTTGGGCCACACCCGGTTCATGACTCCGGATGTCCCTCTGCTGCCCCTTTTTTTTCCCATCTTGGGACGAGCCATGGCTGGGATTCGAACCCATGACCCTCTGGACATGCTCATTTTCCACTTAATGACTCGCGCTTTAACCACTGAGCCACAGGGACACCTGATATTTGTAAGGAAATTAAGCCTTATGAAGTTCACTTTTGTTCCTCCTTGACCAGATCCAGCTTGAACACCTCTCTGCCGCTTCTGCCATTGCTTGCAGGGCTCTGGTTTTTTCCTTCCCTGCAACTGAGAGCTGTTTCATGAGGCTGTATGCAGACGTTCCTACAAACCCCCTAGCTCCAATTTCTGCAGTGAGGACTTTGACCTGATAGCCTTCTCTCCTCAGGCTGTTTGCCAGATCAGCATACTTTTCAGTCTTGTAGATTTGAGCTGCCTCCATTCTGTTCTCATATGGCACCGTGAGCTCGATCATGATCAGCTGCTTGGTTGACTTAGAATGGACTACTATGTCTGGTCTCATGCCACTCTTGCTGATGATCTCTGGGTGACTCTTCCATTCTGGGAGGTCTGCAGTGCACTCCCAGTCATCTGCCCCGTCCAGCAGACTCTGCCTGCATGTTTCGACTGGCACTGTTGTTCTTGGCCATGATTTGCTGCCTCCTGCCGTGAAGAATGTTGCGGGTGCTTTTGGAGTCCTGATTTTCCCTTTTGTGGTGTTGGTACTAGCCCAGACTACTTGTACAATCTCTTTGAGCACTTGGTTGTGCCTCCATGTGTACATTCCTTGAGCCAGGGCTACTTTACATGAGCTTAGGACATGCTCCACTGTTTGTTTTTCATGGCAGAGGGGGCATGCAGGATCGTCTGTTTTCCCCCACTTCACCAGGTTTGCATTTGAGGGCAGAAGGTCATATGCAGATCTGAGAATGAAGCTGATCCTGAGAGGGGCCATGCGCCAAATGTCATTCCAAGTGAGACTTCTTTGGAGTGCATTCTCCCACGTTGTCCATTGCCCTTGCTGGCTCTGCTGGACTGCTTTTAGGAGTCTTTTTTGGTCTTCTTCTTTTCTCATCTCCTGAATCATCATGTCTCTTTTGGCTTTTCCTTTGGCCTTTGACCACCATTCAGTTTTGGTCACCCCCAGTCCTTGTCTGTTGGTCTGTGTGTGTCCTGTTATTTCTCTGATCTTGAGACTTTCTTTTGCAGAATCCATCGCCTCTTGAACTTTCCATTTTCTGCCTGTCTTCAGCTGGGGCTTGATTGCTTCTACCACCTTGTCTCCTGAGTCCTCCAGCATGCTTTGAAGTCTGATCTTCCCTGCTTTGTATTCCTCCAGGATGGATTTCAGTGGTAGTTTCAGCTTTGCTTGGCGACAGTACAGCGCTATGTCAGTCAGACAGGGTGGGACACCAAGCCATTTCCTTGTGAACTTGTTGATTTTGGCTTCCATTGCCTCCACTATGCTGGTGCAGATGTCGTATATCATCAGAGGCCACAGGAGCTGTGGTATCAGCATGAACTGCAGACACCAGACCTTGTATTTGCCAGGGAGCCCACACTGGTCAATGGTCTCCAAGCCTTCCTCCGCCATCTGCTTGGTTTCTTTTGCTCTTTGTGTGTCTTTCAGCGTATCATCATACCATCTTCCAAGGCTCTTAACTGGTTCTTCTGTGACTGTTGGAATGGCCTGGTTGGCAACACTGAAGACCACAGATCCGGCCACTTTTCCTTTCCTCAGTGAGAGACTCCGTGATTTCTTTGGCTTGAACTTCATTCTGGATGAGGCAACTATGTCGTCCAGCCTCTCCAGCACATGACGTGTCTCGTCTTCTCTGGATGAAATCACTGTAGTGTCATCCATGAAGGCCTTGAGAGGAGGCATCTTGTATCCATCGCCAAGGTCTGTTTGTCTCGCGTTGTTCGTTGCTGCTTTCAAGATGAGTTCCATTGCCAGCACGAACAGTATTGGGGAAATTGCACAGCCCATTGCAATACCCACTTCCAAGTTGATCCAGTCTGTTGTGTACTCCTTGGTGGAGAACCGCATTGAGAAGCCATTGAAGTACTTCTTGAGCATGACACGGATGTTCTTTGGCACATGGTACATCTCAAGAGCCAACTGTATCATCTCATGGGGCACAGATCCATATGCGTTTGCCAGATCAAGCCACACTACGTCCAGGTCTCTCTTTTCTGTTTTTGCTTTTTGGATTGCGTCCCAGATCATTGTGGCGTGTTCTACACAGCCAGCCACGCCTGGGATGCCACCTTTCTGGACTGACACATCCAAGTACTTGTTTTCCATCAGGTACTTGGTCAGCCTTGCTGCCATGACAGAGAAGAAGATTTTCCCTTCGACGTTCAGTAGTGATATTGGCCTGAACTGGCTGATGTCAATTGAGTTTTGCTCTTTGGGGATGTACACACCATCTGCCGTCATCCACTGGCCGCTGATCTTCTGGTTTCTCCAAGCCGATCGCAGCAGCCTGTGGAGCCACTCCAGCACCTTGGGACATTTCTTGTAAAGCTGGTAAGGTATTCCGTTTGGCCCTGGTGATGATTTGGCTCTGGCTTTGTCGACCACCTTCTTGATTTCCGCCAACGTTGGAGGCTTGCCATTGAACTGTTCCTCAGGGTTGGTTGGCCACACCAGACCTTGAATGTCAAGTGGTGCTTTGCTCTGTGGGTCAGAGTATGTTTTCCTCAGATGCTGCTCAAGAACTCCTTTGTCCACGCTTAGGGTCCCAGATTTTGGCTGCTCAAACAGTGTTCTGGCAAACTGGAAGGGGTCTCTGAAGAAGCGCTCTTGTGTCTTCTTCTTTTTGCTCTTCCTCTTCCTCGCAGATTCCGCTTTGCTGAGGGCGCTGTGTTTTTCTTTCAGGTCTTTCCAGAGTTTTTCCAAGCCTTGTTTTTCAGCTGGCAGTGCGGTCTTCATTTGCATCTTGAGGTTTTTCTTTTGGACCCTGATCTTGTCCATCTTTTCTTGGCGTCTGGATTTCTTTGGAGGTGTTTTCTCTTTGGGTAGTTTTGCTCCATAGGCGTCTCTACATGTGGCATACACAATGTCCCCATATGTGGCTAGTTTGTGTTCCAGGGTGCTTTTCCCTATCAGTGCATCGAGTCTTTGGACGATTTTTGCATCCAGTTTCTCCCAATCTTCAGTTTCATTTGCTCGTGGCAGGTTGAGTTTCAGGCGCCTGGCATCGAGGGCCTGTGCAAATTCCTCATCCGAACCAACAGCGTGGATGTCCTTGGCACTGTGGTTTAAATCCTGGCCTTGGTCTTCCGACGTCTTATCTGCTGATGCAGTGCGCTGCTGCTCATTCAGATGAGTCTTCACACATCCCATCTTTGTTCTGTGGATCTTCATGCCACGGGTGGTAGCGAAACGCTTTCCACAGACACATGGATATTCCATTTGGTCCATGTTCATAGTCCGTTTGGGATTTGCAGTCATGATTGGTTGAGCACCGATGGATTCATCATTCTCTCCCCCTTTCGGTGAATCCTGGGAGCATCTTTTCCTTTTATTCTTAGTAGCCACATGTTTAAGGCAAAGTGGGGAGCCAGCCCACAGAGCCCTTGGTTCTGGTCTTTCCCAGTGTCCTCCGGTCTTTCCCGGACGTCCTCCGGCCTATTCCCGGAAGTCAATGGTTTACCCATGCATCAGTAGAAAGAAACTCGTGGAGAGCGTGGCAGCAGAGAGTCCTCAGAAGAGAAGCCCCCTTCAAGCAAGTGTTTCGGCCCTTATCTCCTGACACTCTAGGGGGGTTGGGCCACACCCGGTTCATGACTCCGGATGTCCCTCTGCTGCCCCTTTTTTTTCCCATCTTGGGACGAGCCATGGCTGGGATTCGAACCCATGACCCTCTGGACATGCTCATTTTCCACTTAATGACTCGCGCTTTAACCACTGAGCCACAGGGACACCTGATATTTGTAAGGAAATTAAGCCTTATGAAGTTCACTTTTGTTCCTCCTTGACCAGATCCAGCTTGAACACCTCTCTGCCGCTTCTGCCATTGCTTGCAGGGCTCTGGTTTTTTCCTTCCCTGCAACTGAGAGCTGTTTCATGAGGCTGTATGCAGACGTTCCTACAAACCCCCTAGCTCCAATTTCTGCAGTGAGGACTTTGACCTGATAGCCTTCTCTCCTCAGGCTGTTTGCCAGATCAGCATACTTTTCAGTCTTGTAGATTTGAGCTGCCTCCATTCTGTTCTCATATGGCACCGTGAGCTCGATCATGATCAGCTGCTTGGTTGACTTAGAATGGACTACTATATCTGGTCTCATGCCACTCTTGCTGATGATCTCTGGGTGACTCTTCCATTCTGGGAGGTCTGCAGTGCACTCCCAGTCATCTGCCCCGTCCAGCAGACTCTGCCTGCATGTTTCGACTAGCACTGTTGTTCTTGGCCAACTGAATATTTGAACTAGCTGCTGGTTAGGGAGGAACAAAAGTGAACTTCATAAGGCATAAATTTCTCAATGTAGAGTAGGTGTCTGTTAGCAGTGGGGTAAGACATCCGTCTGAAAAGGCACGCCTTCAGACGCCCACCTATCCAAAGCTGCGGGTTCGAATCCCGGCCGAGCAAAGAAAAAAATGTGAAGAATAAAAAAAATGTGAAGAATAGTTAATTAGTTAGATAGTTAGTTAAGTAGTAAGTAAGGTAGTTAATTAATTAGGTAGTTACGTAGCTATTTAATTAGTTAGTTAGAAAATAAGAATAATTTTTATCTCTTTTTTTCTGGTTTCTACCAGACTACAAGTAGTAAAGAGCCTCTTTCTGTCTGTCTCTAACTTTGTAATTGTCTTTTTAAAACATGACAAAAAAATGTGTAAATACAGACATATATACAAAAATAAAATAAATAAATGAATAGAGTACAAACAAAAACAAACAAACAAAGGATGGAAATAGGAAGATGCAGAAAGAAATAAGAAGGAAATGTAAGACAGGGAGGATTGATGTGGCATGAAGACGTTATGAGAAAATGATTATAAATTCAGAGTAATAGAACTAACTAATGAACTAATTAAGTAATTAATCGGTTCTTTTTTCACTTACCCACCGAGCAGACTTTGGGGTTTCGTTTTCCATTTTGTTTATCTCTCTTGCTTTTTTGGTTCTTTTCCTTCCCTCCCTCCTTCCTTCCTTCCTTCCTTCCTTTCTTTCTTTCTTTCTTTCTTTCTTTCTTCTTTCCGTTTTCTCATTATTTGCTCTAGTGGTATAATTGTGACAACGTCTACGTTATCCTCAATGAAGTTTTAATAATTCACCAAAATCTTCATGGTATATGAAATATTCGTTGTTTTTTTCCTATTTATTTATTTATTTACTTATATACTTATTTACTTATTTACCTTTTTCTTTATATATTTATTTATAATTTCTTTATTTATTAAGGCATTTACTTAGGTATGTAGGTATGAATATAAATACCTATTTAATTTGTGACTTTTCAGACAGAGATAAGAGAGAGAGAGAGAGAGAGAGAGAGAGAGAGAGAGAGAGAGAGAGAGAGAGAGAGAGAGAGAGAGAGAGAGAGAGAGAGAGAGAGAGAGAGATAATCCGAATGTGAATACTTTAATGTGGTTTTGGGTATTAAGGCCCATTGACAAAAAAAGGGCTATAGAGGAATGGGATGGTGGAACGGGGTAGGGGTGAGGGCTGGGGGAAATGGAGTGAGGAGGGAGGCAGATATACGAAACGTATGTGGAAACAACGTTGTACAATTGACCTTTACAAACGTTCATCGTGACGTGAATCCCACATCGTGGTATTAAACATATTTGTAACTAATCCTTGGACTGTCTATCACACATAGTAATAGTCCACTTCACAACTTTACAAACAAACAGTCACGATGGGTCCTAGGAGGATTTCCTTTCACAACATCTTTGCTCCAGGTAGAAGTGATGTGTTGAACTTGGCCACAAACACGGAGGAGATTGACCAAGGTCTTCCCTCTTTCCACAATACTTGCCATTATTTGTGTGTGAATGTTTTGTTGACAAGATTGTGTGTGCTGCTGCACATCAGCTTCTGTAGTATGCTAGGCGCTGTCTGTGCCACATGTGTTTGATGTTCTAACATTAGTTTTGTGCTGTGTGTTGGGTAAATGCATCGATTTTGAATCACGTTCGATTGTACTTATCTT
Source organism: Conus canariensis (assembly GCA_033310375.1). Taxonomy (NCBI): domain Eukaryota; kingdom Metazoa; phylum Mollusca; class Gastropoda; order Neogastropoda; family Conidae; genus Conus; species Conus canariensis. The sequence continues at coordinate 29,650,213 of CM065718.1, forward strand.
CCTGTTCATAGCCTTCAGTATTTTTGACACTAACAGTCCTATGCAAATCTGTTTCTGCTACAGACTTTTTCCTCCGAGTCATGGCACACTATCAGTAACTGTGTATTGGCGCCACACAGTTTCATGTTGATTTGCCGTTCATTGTTTTGAGTGTCATACAAAGACTGGGAAACAGAAGCAGGCAAACGATGATCATTGTCAGCTACATGTTTATCAATATAAACAATTTTTTCACTGTCAGCATTAGCACCATAGAACAAACTGGGCAGAGTTGGCAAAAATAAACCAGATGGAGATGAAAAGGCTGCCTTGCCTACCCTTGGCTTCTTCTGTGTTTCACAGTGTTATTCCTGTTTACCTGGAGGGGGCACTTTCTGCCATACACAGCATGGACGCTGTGGTAGTAACGTGACAGGGAATAATCGGTTATAGTATTGAACCTCAGGACGACGACAATGTGGTTTCCTTTGCCTTCAGTTTTGAACGGGGATAGCGTCATGTTCTGCAGTGCTGAGTTCAGTATACTTTCTAAAGTTGCCGAGAGACTCCTAACAGGCATACGAAGAGACTTGTGTATGGAAACAACTGAATATTTGAACTAGCTGCTGGTTAGGGAGGAACAAAAGTGAACTTCATAAGGCATAAATTTCTCAATGTAGAGTAGGTGTCTGTTAGCAGTGGGGTAAGACATCCGTCTGAAAAGGCACGCCTTCAGACGCCCACCTATCCAAAGCTGCGGGTTCGAATCCCGGCCGAGCAAAGAAAAAAATGTGAAGAATAAAAAAAAATGTGAAGAATAGTTAATTAGTTAGATAGTTTAGTTAGTTAAGTAGTAAGTAAGGTAGTTAGTCAGTTAGGTAATTAGGTAGTTACTTAGCTATTTAATTAGTTAGTTAGAAAATAAGAATAATTTTTATCTCTTTTTTCTGGTTTCTACCAGACTACAAGTAGTAAAGAGCCTCTTTCTGTCTGTCTCTATCTTTGTAATTGTCTTTTTAAAACATGACAAAAAAATGTGTAAATACAGACATATATACAAAAATAAAATAAATAAATGAATAGAGTACAAAAAAAAAACAAAGAAAGGATGGAAATAGGAAGATACAGAAAGAAATAAGAAGGAAATGTAAGACAGGGAGGATTGATGTGGCATGAAGACGTTATGAGAAAATGATTATAAATTCAGAGTAATAGAACTAACTAATGAACTAATTAAGTAATTAATCGGTTCTTTTTTCACTTACCCACCGAGCAGACTTTGGGGTTTCGTTTTCCATTTTGTTTATCTCTCTTGCTTTTTTGGTTCTTTTCCTTCCTCCCTCCTTCCTTCCTTCCTTCCTTCCTTTCTTTCTTTCTTTCTTTCTTTCTTCTTCCGTTTTCTCATTATTTGCTCTAGTGGTATAATTGTGACAACGTCTACGTTATCCTCAATGAAGTTTTAATAATTCACCAAAATCTTCATGGTATATGAAATATTCGTTGTTTTTTTCTTACTTATTTATTTATTTACTTATATACTTATTTACTTATTTACCTTTTTCTTTATATATTTATTTATAATTTCTTTATTTATTAAGGCATTTACTTAGGTATGTAGGTATGAATATAAATACCTATTTAATTTGTGACTTTTCAGACAGAGATGAGAGAGAGAGAGAGAGAGAGAGAGAGAGAGAGAGGAGAGAGAGAGAGAGGAGAGAGAGAGAGAGAGAGAGAGAGAGAATCCGAATGTGAATACTTTAATGTGGTTTTGGGTATTAAGGCCCATTGACAAAAAAGGGCTATAGAGGAATGGGGATGGTGGAACGGGGGTAGGGGTGAGGGCTGGGGGAAATGGAGTGAGGAGGGAGGCAGATATACGAAACGTATGTGGAAACAACGTTGTACAATTGACCTTTACAAACGTTCATCGTGACGTGAATCCCACATCGTGGTATTAAACATATTTGTAACTAATCCTTGGACTGTCTATCACACATAGTAATAGTCCACTTCACAACTTTACAACACAACAGTCACGATGGGTCCTAGGGAGGATTTCCTTTCACAACATCTTTGCTCCAGGTAGAAGTGATGTGTTGAACTTGGCCACAAACACGGAGGAGATTGACCAAGGTCTTCCCTCTTTCCACAATACTTGCCATTATTTGTGTGTGAATGTTTTGTTGACAAGATTGTGTGTGCTGCTGCACATCAGCTTCTGTAGTATGCTAGGCGCTGTCTGTGCCACATGTGTTTGATGTTCTAACATTAGTTTTGTGCTGTGTGTTGGGTAAATGCATCGATTTTGAATCACGTTCGATTGTACTATCTTCCTGTTCATAGCCTTCAGTATTTTTGACACTAACAGTCCTATGCAAATCTGTTTCTGCTACAGACTTTTTCCTCCGAGTCATGGCACACTATCAGTAACTGTGTATTGGCGCCACACAGTTTCATGTTGATTTGCCGTTCATTGTTTTGAGTGTCATACAAAGACTGGGAAACAGAAGCAGGCAAACGATGATCATTGTCAGCTACATGTTTATCAATATAAACAATTTTTTCACTGTCAGCATTAGCACCATAGAACAAACTGGGCAGAGTTGGCAAAAATAAACCAGATGGAGATGAAAAGGCTGCCTTGCCTACCCTTGGCTTCTTCTGTGTTTCACAGTGTTATTCCTGTTTACCTGGAGGGGGCACTTTCTGCCATACACAGCATGGACGCTGTGGTAGTAACGTGACAGGGAATAATCGGTTATAGTATTGAACCTCAGGACGACGACAATGTGGTTTCCTTTGCCTTCAGTTTTGAACGGGGATAGCGTCATGTTCTGCAGTGCTGAGTTCAGTATACTTTCTAAAGTTGCCGAGAGACTCCTAACAGGCATACGAAGAGACTTGTGTTGGAAACAATTGAATATTTGAACTAGCTGCTGGTTAGGGAGGAACAAAAGTGAACTTCATAAGGCATAAATTTCTCAATGTAGAGTAGGTGTCTGTTAGCAGTGGGGTAAGACATCCGTCTGAAAAGGTACGCCTTCAGACGCCCACCTATCCAAAGCTGCGGGTTCGAATCCCGGCCGAGCAAAGAAAAAAATGTGAAGAATAAAAAAAAATGTGAAGAATAGTTAATTAGTTAGATAGTTAGTTAAGTAGTAAGTAAGGTAGTTAGTCAGTTAGGTAATTAGGTAGTTACTTAGCTATTTAATTAGTTAGTTAGAAAATAAGAATAATTTTTATCTCTTTTTTCTGGTTTCTACCAGACTACAAGTAGTAAAGAGCTCTTTCTGTCTGTCTCTATCTTTGTAATTGTCTTTTTAAAACATGACAAAAAAATGTGTAAATACAGACATATATACAAAAATAAAATAAATAAATGAATAGAGTACAAAAAAAAACAAAGAAAGGATGGAAATAGGAAGATACAGAAAGAAATAAGAAGGAAATGTAAGACAGGGAGGATTGATGTGGCATGAAGACGTTATGAGAAAATGATTATAAATTCAGAGTAATAGAACTAACTAATGAACTAATTAAGTAATTAATCGGTTCTTTTTTCACTTACCCACCGAGCAGACTTCGGGGTTTTGTTTTCCATTTTGTTTATCTCTCTTGCTTTTTTGGTTCTTTTCCTTCCCTCCTCCTTCCTTCCTTCTTCCTTCCTTTCTTTCTTTCTTTCTTTCTTTCTTTCTTCCGTTTTCTCACTATTTGCTCTAGTTGTATAATTGTGACAACGTCTACGTTATCCTCAATGAAGTTTTAATAATTCACCAAAATCTTCATGGTATATGAAATATTCGTTTTTCTCTTATTTATTTATTTACGTATATACTTATTTACTTATTTACCTTTTTCTTTATATATTTATTCATAATTTCTTTATTTATTAAGGCATTTACTTAGGTATGTAGGTATCAATATGCATACCTATTTAATGTGTGACTTTTCAGACAGACAGAGAGAGAGAGAGAGAGAGAGAGAGAGAGAGAGAGAGAGAGAGAGAGAGAGAGAGAGAGGAGAGAGAGAGAGAGAGAGAGAGAATCTGAATGTGAATACTTTAATGTGGTTTTGGCTATTAAGATCCATTGACAAAAAATGGGCTATAGAGGAATGGGATGGTGGAACGGGGTAGGGGTGAGGGCTGGGGGAAATGGAGTGAGGAGGGAGGCAGATATACGAAACTTATGTGGAAACAACATTGTACAATTGGCCTTTACAAACGTTCATCGTGACGTGAATCCCACATCGTAGTATTAAACATATTTGTAACTAATCCTTGGACTGTCTATCACACATAGTAATAGTCCACTTCACAACTTTACAACACAACAGTCACGATGGGTCCTAGTGAGGATTTCCTTTCACAACATCTTTGCTCCAGGTAGAAGTGATGTGTTGAACTTGGCCACAAACACGGAGGAGATTGACCAAGGTCTTCCCTCTTTCCACAATACTTGCCATTATTTGTGTGTGAATGTTTTGTTGACAAGATTGTGTGTGCTGCTGCACATCAGCTTCTGTAGTATGCTAGGCGCTGTCTGTGCCACATGTGTTTGATGTTCTAACATTAGTTTTGTGCTGTGTGTTGGGTAAATGCATCGATTTTGAATCACGTTCGATTGTACTATCTTCCTGTTCATAGCCTTCAGTATTTTTGACACTAACAGTCCTATGCAAATCTGTTTCTGCTACAGACTTTTTCCTCCGAGTCATGGCACACTATCAGTAACTGTGTATTGGCGCCACACAGTTTCATGTTGATTTGCCGTTCATTGTTTTGAGTGTCATACAAAGACTGGGAAACAGAAGCAGGCAAACGATGATCACTGTCAGCTACATGTTTATCAATATAAACAATTTTTTCACTGTCAGCATTAGCACCATAGTACAAACTGGGCAGAGTTGGCAAAAATAAACCAGATGGAGATGAAAAGGCTGCCTTGCCTACCCTTGGCTTCTTCTGTGTTTCACAGTGTTATTCCTGTTTACCTGGAGGGGGCACTTTCTGCCATACACAGCATGGACGCTGTGGTAGTAACGTGACAGGGAATAATCGGTTATAGTATTGAACCTCAGGACGACGACAATGTGGTTTCCTTTGCCTTCAGTTTTGAACGGGGATAGCGTCATGTTCTGCAGTGCTGAGTTCAGTATACTTTCTAAAGTTGCCGAGAGACTCCTAACAGTCATACGAAGAGACTTGTGTAGGAAACAACTGAATATTTGAACTAGCTGCTGGTTAGGGAGGAAGAAAAGTGAACTTCATAAGGCATAAATTTCTCAATGTAGAGTAGGTGTCTGTTAGCAGTGGGGTAAGACATCCGTCTGAAAAGGCACGCCTTCAGACGCCCACCTATCCAAAGCTGCGGGTTCGAATCCCAGCCGAGCAAAGAAACAAATGTGAAGAATAAAAAAAAATGTGAAGAATAGTTAGATAGTTAGTTAAGTAGTAAGTAAGGTAGTTAGTCAGTTAGGTAATTAGGTAGTTACGTAGCTATTTAATTAGTTAGTTAGAAAATAAGAATAATTTTTATCTCTTTTTTTCTGGTTTCTACCAGACTACAAGTAGTAAAGAGCCTCTTTCTGTCTGTCTCTAACTTTGTAATTGTCTTTTTAAAACATGACAAAAAAATGTGTAAATACAGACATATATACAAAAATAAAATAAATAAATGAATAGAGTACAAACAAAAACAAACAAACAAAGGATGGAAATAGGAAGATAAAGAAAGAAATAAGAAGGAAATGTAAGACAGGGAGGATTGATGTGGCATGAAGACGTTATGAGAAAATGATTATAAATTCAGAGTAATAGAACTAACTAATGAACTAATTAAGTAATTAATCGGTTCTTTTTTCACTTACCCACCGAGCAGACTTCGGGGTTTCGTTTTCCATTTTGTTTATCTCTCTTGCTTTTTTGGTTCTTTTCCTTCCCTCCCTCCTTCCTTCCTTCCTTCCTTCCTTTCTTTCTTTCTTTCTTTCTTTCTTCTTCCGTTTTCTCATTATTTGCACTAGTGGTATAATTGTGACAACGTCTACGTTATCCTCAATGAAGTTTTAATAATTCACCAAAATCTTCATGCTATATGAAATATTCGTTGTTTTTTTCTTATTTATTTATTTATTTACTTATATACTTATTTACCTTTTTCTTTATATATTTATTCATAATTTCTTTATTTATTAAGGCATTTACTTAGGTATGTAGGTATGAATATAAATACCTATTTAATTTGTGACTTTTCAGACAGAGATAGAGAAGAGAGAGAGAGAGAGAGAGAGAGAGAGAGAGAGAGAGAGAGAGAAAGAGAGAGAGAGAGAGAGAGAGAGGAGAGAGAGAGAGAGAGAGAGAGAATCCGAATGTGAATACTTTAATGTGGTTTTGGCTATTAAGGCCCATTTACAAAAAAAGGGCTATAGAGGAATGGGATGGTGGAACGGGGTAGGGGTGAGGGCTGGGGGAAATGGAGTGAGGAGGGAGGCAGATATACGAAACTTATGTGGAAACAACGTTGTACAATTGGCCTTTACAAACGTTCATCGTGACGTGAATCCCACATCGTGGTATTAAACATATTTGTAACTAATCCTTGGACTGTCTATCACACATAGTAATTGTCCACTTCACAACTTTACAACACAACAGTCACGATGGGTCCTATGGAGGATTTCCTTACACAACATCTTTGCTCCAGGTAGAAGTGATGTGTTGAACTTGTCCACAACCACTTAGGAGATTGACCAAGGTCTTCCCTCTTTCCACAATACTTGCCATTATTTGTGTGTGAATGTTTTGTTGACAAGATTGTGTGTGCTGCTGCACATCAGCTTCTGTAGTATGCTAGGCGCTGTCTGTGCCACATGTGTTTGATGTTCTAACATTAGTTTTGTGCTGTGTGTTGGGTAAATGCATCGATTTTGAATCACGTTCGATTGTATTATTTTCCTGTTCATAGCCTTCAGTATTTTTGACACTAACAGTCCTATGCAAATCTGTTTCTGCTACACACTTTTTCCTCCGAGTCATGGCACACTATCAGTAACTGTGTATTGGCGCCACACAGTTTCATGTTGATTTGCCGTTCATTGTTTTGAGTGTCATACAAAGACTGGGAAACAGAAGCAGGCAAACGATGATCATTGTCAGCTACATGTTTATCAATATAAACAATTTTTTCAATGTCAGCATTAGCACCATAGAACAAACTGGGCAGAGTTGGCAAAAATAAACCAGATGGAGATGAAAAGGCTGCCTTGCCTACCCTTGGCTTCTTCTGTGTTTCACAGTGTTATTCCTGTTTACCTGGAGAGGGTACTTTCTGCCATACACAGCATGGACGCTGTGGTAGTAACGTGACAGGGAATAATCGGTTATAGTATTGAACCTCAGGACGACGACAATGTGGTTTCCTTTGCCTTCAGTTTCGAACGGGGATAGCGTCATTGTTCTGCAGTGCTGAGTTCAGTATACTTTCTAAAGTTGCCGAGAGACTCCTAACAGTCATACGAAGAGACTTGTGTAGGAAACAACTGAATATTTGAACTAGCTGCTGGTTAGGGAGGAACAAAAGTGAACTTCAAAAGGCATAAATTTCTCAAGGTAGAGTAGGTGTCTGTTAGCAGTGGGGTAAGACATCCGTCTGAAAAGGCACGCCTTCAGACGCCCACCCATCCAAAAGCTGCGGGTTCGAATCCCGGCCGAGCAAAGAAAAAAAATGTGAAGAATAAAAAAATATGTGAAGAACAGTTAATTAGTTAGTTAGTTAAGTAGTAAGTAAGGTAGGTAGTTAGCTTTTTAATTAGTTAGTTAGTTAATGAGATGAAGCTTTTTCCTTTTTTTTTTTTTTTTTGGCTTTTACCAGACTACAAGTAGTAGAGCCTCTTTCGGTCTGTCTCTAACTTTGTAATAATCTATATTAAAAAAAAATGTATATGCATACATGCATACATACATTCATACATACATACATGCATACATGTATACACGCATAAATACATACATACATAGACATACAGATAGATAAATATCCCTCCTCTCTCTCTCTCTCTCTCTCTCTCTCTCCTCTCTCTCTCTCTCTCTCTCTCTCTCAGTCTCTGTTTCCGTCCCTCACTCTTCCTCTAATTCTCTCCGTCTTTGTTTATCTGCCTCTGTCTGTGTCTATTTCTGTCTCTCTCTGTCTGTGTCTGTGTCAGTGCCTGCCTGTCTGTCTGTCTGTCTGTCTGTCTGTCTTCTCTCTCTCTCTCTCTCTCTCTCTCTCTCTCTACCACCCCCTTCATGAGGGGCTATGGCCTTTTTGAATAAATGATCCGTATCTCTCTCTCTCTCTCTCTCTCTCTCTCTCTCTCTCTCTCTCTCTCTCTCTCTCTCTCTCTCCTTCCACGAAGTGATTAGGCTGCAGCGCTGTGATTTCTCTCATGGCCCATCTGACATTTTGGCAGCTCCCTCTGCCCTGGCTGGCGGAAAGACGGTGGTGAGGCAAATAATGGGTGTGGCTGACTCATCGGAATCAGAGACTACAGATAAAGTCTGGAAGGGACGAGAAAGGTGGAACAGCATAATAATCAAAACAACGCCCACCAAAGAGCGAAAGAAAGGTAGAAAGAAAGAATGAAAGAAGGTAGGAAATACAAGAAAGAAAAAAAAAAGAAAGAAGCAGAAAAAAAGAAAGAAGGAAAGGTAGAAAGAAAGAATGAAAGAAGGTAGGAAATGAAAGGAAGAAAGAAAGGAAAAACGAAAGAAAGAAAGAAGCAGAAGAAAGAAAGAAAGATGGGTGGAAAGAAAGATAAAAAAAGACTGCAAAACGAAGGAAAGAAAGAAAAAAGAAAGAAAGAAAGACAGACAGACAGAAAGACAGACAGAAAGAAAGACAGAAAGAAAAAAGCAAACAATCAAAAACAAACAAACAAAGAAACAAACAAACAAATATGCCGGACCTGACTTAAATTAGTGACGACCAAAATAGGAAAAGGAATTTTAGGATATGATGTTTACGTGTCACGAAATATAACAAACACTAATGAAGTTCACGAGTTCACAAATGAAATCGAAATTTACAGGAGGATGTCTAGAGGTCACGTGTTTCGAAGACTTGAGTAAGACTGGGTGAAGCAAAGGGAGGGAAGAAAGGGTGTGTGTGGTGGGGGGGAGGGGGGGGGGGGCGTTGTCGCTTATATATATACATCACGTTTTGCTCGGAGCAAGGAGGAAGCAAAACACATTTCTGTAATTACTTTCTATTTGACTGGCACACACACACACACACACACACACACACACACACACACACACACACACACACACACACACACACACACACAACACACACACACCGCGCGCGCGGCGGCGCGCGCGCGCGCGCGTACAAAAGCAACACACACACGCACACATGCGCACAGACAAAGAGACAGGAAGACAGACAGATAGACAGACAGGCATCTACTCTCTCTCTCTCTCTCTGTTTCTCTCTGTCTCTCTGTCTCTGTCTCTCTCTCTGTCTCTGTCTCTGTCTCTGTCTGTCTGTCTGTCTGTCTGTCTGTCTGTCTGTCTGTCTGTCTCTCTCTCTCTCTCTCTCTCTCTCTCTCTCTTCATTGGGGGCCATGGCCTGTATGAATTAAACATCCGTATCCGTATCCGTCTCTCTCTCTCTCTCTCTCTCTCTCTCTCTCTCTCTCTCTCTCTCTCTCTCTCTCTCTGCCCATGCAGTGATTAAACAGCAGTGCAGTGTCTGCTGTCACGGACTGTCTGGCATTATGGCAGCACCCTCTGGACAACCTGGCACACACAGAGACGGGAAACGTGACAATAATTATGAA
>CM065718.1:29667513-29670013 GCA_033310375.1 Conus canariensis
GTGTGTGTGTGTGTGTGTGTGTGTGTGTGTGTGTGTGTGTGTGTGTGTGTAGCATTTGCAATAACATTGTTAATCCCCCCCCCCTCTTGGCATGGAGGCCAGCTAAGCTTTTGTCAAGAAAACTGTCAAATCGCCAACAACAAAACAAAAGAAAAAGAAAAGAAAAGAAAGATCAGAAAATAAAAAGAAACTTTTCTCTCTCTCTCTCTCTCTCTCTCTCTCTCTCTCTCTCTCTCTCTCTTCTCTCTCATCTATCTATCTATCTATCTATCTATCTATCTATCTATCTATCTATCTATCTATCCACGTGTCTGGGTGCGTGTGAACGTACGCTTGTGTGTGTGTGTGTGTGTGTGTGTGTGTGTGTGTGTGTGTGTGTGTGTGTGTGTGTGTGTGTGAAAGAGAGAGAGAGAGAGAGACATAGACAGACAGACAGACAGATAGATAGATAGATAGACAGACAGACAGACAGACAGACAGACAGACAGACAGAGACAGACAGAGAGAAAGAGACAGACAGACAGGAAGAGAGAATTATTAGACAAATTGTCTGAAGAGTGTATGGTGTTTTATTTTTCGGATAGTGGGCTGGAACTGAAGGAATATAGAGTAATACGAGTTTTGACTATTGAATACATTACACTTTATTCGTTTTTCCCCCTTTTATCTATTACGGCAAGATCCGTTAACTAGTGTGTACATATTTTTTACCAAGTGGTCAGAGAGGTCAGAGACCAAGGGAACCTGGTCAACAACCCCCCCCCCCATACACCACACACACACACACACACACACACACACACACACACACACACACACACACACACACACACACACCTTTTGTGTAGCAGTAATGCTATCAAAGGAAGCATCGTCTGATTATCCAGCTGCTGAGAAGAGACAGTAGTGAAAGCTGAGGAAACACACAGTGCCGGAATGAACTGTCGCCTGGGGATATTTCCATTCCCTTCCCTCTGAAGTTCGACGATGAAAAGCACATGATCCAGATGCCTCCCATCCATCTAACTACTTTCCGGAGATCACAGAGAGTTGTCGTCTGGTCCCTAAACAAGACTCAACAGACAGCACCAGGACCGAAGCCTAAAGAAATCCTGTTCCGGCGGTCTTCTCTATAGTGTTCTCTAGCCCGCTTCCTATTCATATTAATGCTGTCATTTTCAGATTCGCCGTTAGATGGAGACTGCATGGAACTTGGGTTATCAAGAGGAAAGAGACTTGAAAGGAGACTGAGTTGACAGTTTCAGTATGCCAATGTGTGTGTGTGTGTGTGTGTGTGTGTGTGTGTGTGTGTGTGTGTGTGTGTGTGTGTGTGTGTACTGAATTGCAACGTCTCTCTCTCTCTCTCTCTCTCTCTCTCTCTCTCTCTCTCTCTCACACACACACACGCGCGCGCGCGCGCGCGCGGCGCGCGCGCACACACACACACACACACACACACACACGGACACATACACACACACACACACACACACACACGGACACATACACACACACGCACGCACGCACGCACACACACACACACACACACACACACACACACACACACACACACACACACACACACACACATATATATATATAATTTGTCTAAAGAGAGAGAGAGAGAGAGAGAGAGAGAGAGAGGAGAGAGCATGTGCATGTGATGCTCTAGGTAATGTGAATGTTAGATCATGAAGGGAAGACAAAGTCACGACCATGGTCGGCAGCATCTTCCTTGAAAGACCACCTCCCCCAGACCCATGCTGGTGTTAGAAATGAGACCTGTATATTGCCCCGTCTTGAATGACCCTATATGAAAAAAAAAACGCTAATTCAACAGACGCACTTGCTTCCAGTTACCAAATACTTAAACATCATTTGCTGGCCTTTGTTACAAAGGAAACAAAATTTGTTTGCGCAGATTAATCGTGAAAGACACAAAAACGTAAATGAAGTAAACAGCAGTGATCACATGCGAATTCACGATAAAGATTTTCGAACAAGTCAGGACAAAAACACGTACGTGACAAAAGGAGTGTTTAGGAAAGATCCCTTCCTTTGAACTTCAATTCGCTCACAACTACAATGCCCTGAGGGAGCTAAAAAGTAGGCTGAAGACGACGTTCCATCCCGTTTCCTCTTCCTGCTGCTCCCCATTCCTCTCCTCTCGCACCAGTCCCCCCCCCCCCCCCCATCTAGCAACTCGTCACTCCCTCCACTAATTCTTCTGTGCCCCGTCTTTCTTCCGTCCTGCTTCCTCTTTCATCACGCGTGATAAGTGTGTTGAATTAGGCAACTCCATATCTTCTTCATCCTGCATTCTCTCTGAAGACCTTTTTGATATTATGCTGATCTAGCTGTATATTTTTTTTTTCAGGATTCATTTGTCTACTTCCTTTTTTTTTTTTTTTTTTTCTATACCTGTCCATCTTTTCAGAAGGATCGATCGCACCTTCGCTGGCCGATGAGAGTTCAGCATTTTCCTCTCCCCCTTTCCTCA
>CM065718.1:29675013-29677513 GCA_033310375.1 Conus canariensis
ATACACGCTGATGGAGGATACTTTGAAAAGATGGGCTAGGTAAGAAATGCCAGTGTACTTCCATCTTTTCCCATCCGAGAACTTATGGGGTGGCCCTCGTATACATATGTGTGTGTATATGTGTGTGCGTGTGTGTGTGTGTGTGTGTGTGTGTGTGTGTGTGTGTGTGTGTGTGTGTGTGTGTGTGTGTCGTGTGTGGGGGTGCGGTGCGTGCGTGCGTGCGTGCGTGCGTGTGTGTGTGTGTGTGTGTGCGTGATAAGTGGCAATGAGATCATCCAGCAACGCTTCTACTGTTGAAGGTCCTCGGCTGCGTTCAGTGACGTCTGATCTGATGGAACCCACAGAGGGTGCTACCCAGTACATCTCCTACTGGCACGGCAACGGCTTCATAGAAACCCAGACTATTTTGACGTCTGGTATTTTCAAACCCACCCCCATCCCACCCCACCTACATATCCTGTCCCTCTTCACTTCCCTCCTTCACCCACCCCCTGAAGTAGATACCACTCTCTGTGTGTGTGTGTGTGTGTGTGTGTGTGTGTGGTGTGTGTGTGTGTGTGTGTGTGTGTGTGTGTGTGTGTGTTGTGTGGTGTCTCGACGACGATGACGACGACGATGATGATTATGATGATGTGTGTGATGATGTGATATCCTCCGACTGCTTCAGCCAGACTTCTCACCCACGAATATTTTTACCCGTGACTCCCTCACGCAGCATATGTGGAAAAGAAATCGAAATGATGTCATCATGAAAGCAAGGCAGAAAGAGTCGAAAATATTAAGGTAATCCGTTGATTTTGTTTTCCTTTAGTTAGTAGGATCACAATTGGACAGAATTTTGCTCATGTGACTGTTTTCAATCCAGCTATTAGGGGAGTCTCATTCCAACTTCGGGGATGATATACCAGCACGATGCACTTTCATGTAACCCATCTCAATGGTACATGATGGCTTACTCTTCTTTGATCGGTACAATAAGATATAATGCGCGAACATTTGTTTTCTTTTTAATGCATGTGATCACTCCAGCGATGTCGATATAATGTCTCACTGGAATCACTGGAACAGGATCAGAATCTTCACAAATCCTAACTCTGACACCAAAACAATGCCTTTCAATCTACACGTCTCGCATAGGAATCGAACCTCAGATTTCGGAACAAAACTCCGACGCCTTACTAACCAGGCCTCATATGTTATGATTGCAACGCTGTTGCTGTAGGACTAACATTTATGTGAAATCTGGATAAATTCACTGTACATTTACAAAACATGCACTGGGTGTGAATGAGGAATGAGACGTGCATTGAACTCATATGCTGATGGGCATACTTGAGAGAGAGAGAGAGAGAGAGAGAGAGAGAGAGAGAGAGGGGGGGGGGGAGAGGGAGAGAGAGAGAGAGAGAGGTTACTTAACCAGGGAAATCCGATTAGCATACACTGAATTTATCCCACCCAGCCCTGGGGCAAATATAGTTTCATAACAAGTCAATGATTCAGCTCTAACACAAATGTCAGCGCTGTCTTCCTCTCACTGTAGCAAAATCCAGACTTTGAAGAGTGGGAGACAAATTTCTTATAGAGACACTCCCAAAAGGGATTAGAGAGTCTGGGTCACAGAGTCTGAGATTATGTAGTCTGGCTTTATGTAGTCCTTGCGTATAGCAAATGAGATATAGACACTAGTGATAAATCTGATTATATCCAGACTCCGGAGGAGAGTGTATGTGGGGTAGTGGGAAAAAAAAATCAATCAGAGTATTAATCAAATAGTGCCTACAAGTATGACAGAGATGTGTCTTTAGATCAATTAGAAAGGATGAGGACGAGACTGTCCTGATGAGAGAGAGAGAGAGAGAGAGAGAGAGAGAGAGAGAGAGAGAGAGAGAGAGACAGAGAGAGAGACAGAGACAGAGACAGAGAGAGAGAGAGAGAGAGAATGTGTGTGTGTGTTTGTCTATGTGTGTCTGTGTGTGTGTCTGTGTGTGTTTGCATACATGCTTGTGTGTGCAAGTGCATTTGTGTCCATGCAGCAAATGGCAAACAGGGTATAGTCACCAGTGATAAATTTGGGTATATTCAGACACCAAAAGAGAGGGTATGTCCTGATAATGAAAAAAAAATGAGTGTGTGTGTGTGTGTGTGTGTGTGTGTGCGCGCGCGCGCCTGTATATATGTGTGTGTGTGTGTGTGTTGTGTGTGTGTGTGTGTGTGTGTGTGTGTGTGTGTGTGTGTGTGTGTGTGTGTGTGTGTGGAGAAAGTTTCTATGTGTGCATAAAGGTATGTATGTATGTATGTATGTATGTATGTATGTATGTATGTATGTATGCCTGTATGTGTGATAAATGGCAGTGAGATCACCCAGCAAAGTTTCTATTGCTGAGCGACACTGGCTGCATTCAGGGACGTCTGATCTGATGGAACACACCGAGAGTGGCACCCAGTAAATCGTCTACTGGCACGGCACCTGCGTCACCAAAAGCTAGACTATTTTGACGCC
>CM065718.1:29680013-29682513 GCA_033310375.1 Conus canariensis
GAAAAAGCTGCCATGTGGAACTAATTAAGTTTTGTGAAAAGACCATGAATTGCACATCGGAGACCAATGCATTTGATATTGAAGGAGGTATAACACAATGTTGTTTGTTTTCACTCATTGCCCGGCTGTGTGCAAAACAAGTGCTGGTTTAACAAGAACTGATCCATCTCTGTCCAAAATTCTTACTCTGTCCCTGTTCCCAACTTTCACACCACTGCCCCAGGATATTGACCATCAGGCAGCCGAAGAACTGAAAAATTTGGGAGGAGGAAAGGGAGGGGGGGGGGGGGGGGGGGAGATGAACTATCTGTGTTTTAGTCTACAGGCTTTTCCTTTTCCGATTGGTTTGACCTCGCTTGAGGATCGTTGGCGGTGGCGCCTCAGAACCCACACTATGCAAGTTCCTGTACTCACATAGCAACAAGTTTGTTATTGTGAAGTGGAGTCGTTATGCTGCCCCACCTCTCCATTTCACTCTTAAGGGTACTCTCTCTCTCTCTCTCTCTCTCTCTCTCTCTCTCTCTCTCTATATATATATATATATATATATATTCAATTATAAACAAAGCTTGCTCTTATGTCTTAGATTGAAGAAATAGGGGGAGATAAGCATTCATATCTGCAATGGTAGATCATTCTGCCTAACTAACAGTATGTGCTTGAGTGGGTGAATGGTGAAAACTAAAATAAATGCTTCTCAAAATGAGCCTTCAGCAAGTTTATAGTCTCCAAGTGGGAGACGATCTCCAATGGGGAGGAAACCCACTAACATATAACTCCTGGTCAGATACCGATATTTCGAAACCTGATTGTTTCTCCTCAGTGACCGCGGAAAGTGGTAAGTTGACTCCTCTGCCTTTTCGGTTTTAACAAGAATGCTATCCCAGAAAAGGCTGGTGTGCAATACCGTAGTATGTTTGTTGAGTTTTCAAAAAACCAACCAAAGGTGCCACCTAAGAAGCAAAAGAAAATCATGAAAGATCAAAACAAGCTACATTTTCTTGTGAAAAGTAGAAAATATAAAAAGATAACCTCTTAAGACACAAGTGCTGAGGGCCAGTTCTTGGAATGAATCCGCAAGGGACTAAATTACAATAAACTAATAAATTCCAAGGATAAGTACCGAGCACCATTCCAGCAACTTACAGAGCAGCTTGGTGTTGCAATGACTGCAAGAAATATTCAATTATAAACAAAGCTTGCTCTTATGTCTTAGATTGAAGAAATAGGGGGAGATAAGCATTCATATCTGCAGTGGTAGATCATTCTGCCTAACTAACAGTATGTGCTTGAGTGGGTGAATGGTGAAAACTAAAATAAATGCTTCTCAAAATGAGCCTTCAGCAAGTTTATAGTCTCCAAGTGGGAGACGATCTCCAATGGGGAGGAAACTCACTAACATATAACTCCTGGTCAGATACCGATATTTCGAAACCTGATTGTTTCTCCTCAGTGACCGCGGAAAGTGGTAATTTGACTCCTCTCCCTTTTCGGTTTTAAGAAGAATGATATATATATATATATATATATATATATATATATATATATATATATAAGCTACGCACAAAAAGTTAAGGATCACTTTCACAAACATTCATAACTGTCAAAATAAGAAAGTCAATGCGTTGAAGTTTGGCCAACATTTAATTCCATTCTTTAGTGATAAGGATACACAATTGCCTTCAATCTCGAGCAATCGTTTGGTGTGTACATTTGATTAAAGTGGGTACGTATCCAAATTTGATTTCCCAAAGTCATTGAAATCACAAGACAGGGCATACTGATGCTCCCAAAAGCTCAGTAATGCGTGTAACCACCATGGCTGTTCTGGCACTCGACGCAGCGAGCCCTCATCGAGTTGACCAGGTTGGTGAAGATCCTCTGTGGAAGCGCCTGCCACTCAGCCTGCAGCATCTGGTAGAGGTGTTGGGCATCCCTGGGAGGGGGGTGGCTCCTCACTTTGCGATCCAGCTCATCCCAGAGGTTCTCAATCGGGTTGAGATCGGGACTGCATGCTGGCCACTCCATTCTGTTGACTCCAGACTGCTGCAGGAAGTCGTTGACCACCCTTGCCCTGTGGGGGCGAGCATTGTCATCCTGGTAGACAGCCCTCGGTCCCATCTGCTGCAGTGTAGGCACAGCCAGCGGTCGAAGGATCTCATCCCGGTATCGGATGCCAGTCAGGTTACCCTGTACATGATACAAGGGTGTGCTGTGGTGAAGGCTGAAGGCCCCCCAGACCATTACAGAACCTCCACCAAAGGCCACCTTTTCTTGGACAGTGGCGTCAGTAAAGCGTTGCCCTGGGCGCCTCCAGACCCTCAGTCGGCCGTCGTTGTGGTGAAGGGTGAAGCGTGATTCATCACTGAACAGGACCTGGGACCATTGCTGACGTGTCCACCTCACGTGACGTGCGCGGAAGGCGCGGCGTGCTGCCCTATGGGCTGGAGTTAAGCGTGGCCGTACTGCTGGGCGACGAGAACGGAGATTAAACCCATGT
>CM065718.1:29715013-29717513 GCA_033310375.1 Conus canariensis
CTGGTTCGCTGAACAAACTACACAATTAGATTGCAGGACAAAACACGATGCATTTCGACCTCTTAGGTCTTCTTCACGTAAAACAAATAACATTTAGGACAATGAAAACGAAGAACGAACACGTGCCGCCTTCAGTCACCTCGCTGTTCGTTCTTCTTTTTCATTGGCCTAAATATTGTTTGTTTTGCCTAGAGAAGACCTAAGAGGTCGAATGTATAGTGTTTTGTCCTGTACTCTGTCTAGTTTGTCCAGCGGAACCAGTGACTTTTTTTTTTCAGATTTGTGTAGAATACACTTGATTGAGATGGCTGAACTTTCAGTTTGGTATCTGTCTCCCTTCATAAACATCGGTGAAATGTCTTTACCAGTCACTTTAACAATCGAACTGTCGTTGGTTCTTGCTATTGTAATCTATGAGGCCATTCCAGAAACAGGGCCATCTGCCGGCATATCTCTCCTCCTCGACTTTCTGGGGTGGAGATAATTCAGGTCTGAAGCGGAACATATTCTGAGTGCACTCGCCATCTGCTCTCTGCAGTCTTGGTCTCAGAGAATGTAAATTTATCGCGCCCACAGGAAATACGAGCTGCAAGTGGACAAGGGTGATTGTGGCTTCTGTTTACTCGTTCAACACCATTTGCTCGTTATATCTCATCGGTTGTCCGTTGCGTGGACGGAAAAATTGATTCTGTAGCTACACTACTTTTTGGACAAACTAGGAATTGTTTGCGTCATTTCACCATTTAAATACTGTAATTTAGTAGAGCGTTAAAAACGACAGTTGCATTTCCATGATTTGTCCTTAAACAGGTCTTTCCACTGAAAACTTTAACGCATACATAAACGCACATATGCACGCGCGCGCGCGCGTACGCACACACACACACACACACACACACACACACACACACACACACACACACACACACACACACACACACACACACACACACACACACACGCATGCACGTGCAAACACATATACTGATGCACGCGTACACACAGATGAAGGTTTAGATAGATGGCTTCACAAAGATACGCACATAAATAAACGACAGGAACAAGCAAGTGCGCATAGACTCAGTGCAGCTCTAACTTCATTGTCAATCAACGATTTATTTAATCAAAGAGAAGTGACGTCGTATTCAGTTAACGTTTCACGTGAGACAAAAGGGGAGACAATGAGAAGGAGGATGGTACTGGTGTGGGTGAGGGATGGGAACAGTGCAAAGGACGATGGCACTGGTGTGGATGAGGGATGGGAACAGTGCAAAGGAGGATGGCACTGGTGTGGGTGAGGGATGGGAACAGTGCAAAGGAGGATGGTACTGGTGTGGGTGAGGGATGGGAACAGTACAAAGGAGGATGGTACTGGTGTGGGTGAGGGATGGGAACAGTGCAAAGGAGGATGGTACTGGTGTGGATGAGGGATGGGAACAGTGCAAAGGATGATGGTACTGGTGTGGGTGAGAGATGGGAACAGTGCAAAGGAGGATGGTACTGGTGTGGATGAGGGATGGGAACAGTGCAAAGGAGGATGGTACTGGTGTGGATAAGGGATGAGAATAATGCAAAGGAGGATGGTACTGGTGTTGATGAGGGATGGGAACAGTGCAAAGGAGGATGGCACTGGTGTGGATGAGGGATGGGAACAGTGCAAAGGGGGATGGTACTGGTGTGGATGAGGGATGGGAACAGTGCAAAGGATGGCACTGGTGTGGATGAGGGATGGGAACAGTGCAAAGGATGGCACTGGTGTGGATGAGGGATGGGAACAGTGCAAAGGAGGATGGCACTGGTGTGGATGAGGGATGGGAACAGTGCAAAGGAGGATGGCACTGGTGTGGATGAGGGATGGGAACAGTGCAAAGGAGGATGGCACTGGTGTGGATGAGGGATGGGAACAGTGCAAAGGAGGATGGTACTGGTGTGGATGAGGGATGGGAACAGTGCAAAGGATGGTACTGGTGTGGATGAGGGATGGGAACAGTGCAAAGGATGGTACTGGTGTGGATGAGGGATGGGAACAGTGCAAAGGATGGTACTGGTGTGGATGAGGGATGGGAACAGTGCAAAGGATGGTACTGGTGTTGATGAGGGATGGGAACAGTACAAAGGAGGATGGTACTGGTGTGGGTGAGGGATGGGAACAGTGCAAAGGAGGATGGTACTGGTGTGGATGAGGGATGGGAACAATGCAAAGGAGGATGGGACTGTGTGGATGAGGGATGGGAACAGTGCAAAGGAGGATGGCACTGGTGTGGATGAGGGATTGGAACAGTGCAAAGGAGGATGGCACTGGTGTGGATGAGGGATGGGAACAGTGCAAAGGAGGATGGCACTGGTGTGGATGAGGGATGGGAACAGTGCAAAGGAGGATGGCACTGGTGTGGATGAGGGATGGGAACAGTGCAGACTGAACCGTGGTTTTCTCTGCCAGACTTCCGGTTCCCTGTGGGCACGTCTAGTTCAAAGAAAACCCAACTTTTCTCAACTGAAG
>CM065718.1:29777513-29802513 GCA_033310375.1 Conus canariensis
TTTGCCTGAGGGCGAGTTGTGGAGTTGATATTTGTTTAGGGGCTTTGAGTAGAGACCAGTATGCTCTGCGGAGTATGCATTGTATGTGACGTTTTAACGACTTTGACCTGACTGTGAAGGTCTTTGTTTCCAGTCTTTTTCTACATCTTACAGGGCCTGTGTTTCCTCCTAGACAGTTTCTAGGTATCAGAATTAACCCGAGGCAAACTGATTTTACGTCAGGGGAGGTGTGTGTGTGTGTAACGTGAGAGACAGATTATTTGACAGCAGAGTAGAGCCCTCCCAGTTGCATTCAGATTTCCTGGTGTTAGTATCCTTATCAAATCATTCGCAGTGTGGTCTTGAAACTTAGCGGATGTGGTATAGCAGCATATAGACTAATCCGCACGCAGTGACGCTTCATTGGTGAAGCTGAAACTGAAACTCACCGAAAGAGGTGATGACATTTGTGGAGTGCTGTTGGACAGTGTGAAGTAGATTGGTATACCGTGAGACGATCCATTATAGAGATAGGTAGGAGCGCCCTGGTGCTCCTTCTCAAATATTGTTGGAACATATTCCTTCAGATGCTTCTGTCTATTCTGTTGAACTTACTGCTCTGGTTCTGGCATTGAGGATAAGCTCTCAATCAACAAAGGAGGACTTTCTGGTTTTGTCAGACTCGCTGTCAGCTTTGGAGGCCATAGCTGGTCGCAACCTTCAGCATCCCGAACTTTTACACTTTTTAAACTTTTTACCAAGTTGAAATCGGATGGGTACAACATCATTCTGGCTTGGGTTCCTGGTCATGTTGGCATCGGAGGGAATGAAATGGTTGATTGTTTGGCCAAGAATGCCACAACAGAGAAACTGTCAAAACAGCTATCCCCTGCTCAGATCTGAAACCCAAAATTAATGAGCATGTCAGAGACCTCTGGCAGGAGGATTGGAATACACAGACGGATAACAAACTCTTTCAGATCCGTCCAAACCTTAAGGAGTTCCTCTCATCTACGTCTGGTGGTCGTGAAGAAGAAACAGTTCTGTGCCGGCTGCACACCGGCCATTCGTATTTTACCCATTCATACCTTTTAAAGAGTGAAGAAGCTCCGTGGCGCATTCCATGTCATGTGCCACTCACAATGAAACATGTTCTTTTAGAGTGTTGGGACTTGCATGATGTGAGACACAAACATTTTACAGCAGATTCCATGAAAACCTTGTTCAGAGACGTTCCGCCTGACACGATCTTTGAGTTCTTGAAAGAGAGTAACATTTTTCATCGGATCTGAGATTTTGCAGTGGAAAGATTTTTAACAAACTTTCGGATGGGTTTTTCGATGTATTTTAAAGAATTGTGTGAATGAATGACTTGTGAGTTGATTTTAACGTGGTGACAGCCCTGATGTGGCCCTTTGCGGTCCGCTGGGTTATAAGCAACATTATTTATCTTATCTTATGGGATCTACCGTCATTGAGGTGGGTGTATCTGGTGCTCCAATTATGGAATGTCATGATCCGACAACCCTGGCCTGTTCTCAGTCGTGGATGATTTGCGAAGCACACTTAGTGATATCCTGCTCTATAGACAAGCTGATGTGTTTATAGTCTGGGTGGGCTCAGCTTTTTGTTTCTTTGTCTTTAGGTCTGACCCTTTTTTATAAGTTAAGTTTGAGTTTGTTGGTTAGTCAGCTCCCAGAGCAATTCGAAATACCCGTACCGCGCAGCCTCTGACATCAACAAATTGCATGGTTTAATAATGACGTATGTCGTACATCAGAAACGTCAATGGAGAGAGAGAGAGAGAGAGAGAGAGAACTCAGAACTCAGACGGTTTACTTCATATAAAAACGCCATTGCCCCTTATGAAGGGGGGTATGGAGAACATAACATCAATATGAGAATTATACAGAACACAAGAAAAACTGGGTGGACTACTCCGTCACGAAGTCATAAATGATCTAAACTGAAATGCCTTGAATAAGTAAATTGAGAAATTTCTTACTATGCTTTCATTCTGAGATGTCATTAGCAGGCTTAACCGAAACTGACAGGGATCCTTGGAAAACTTCGTCGGTACATATTGCGCTCTTAGACTGGATAATTTACAACAATATATAAAACTAAATGAAGTTCGTCCTCTTTTCCATATTTGCATAATGGACAGTCAAATCCATTCCAGTATATTTACTGTAACGATACCTGTGTTCTGCTATGTCTGAAATTCCCAGTTTAAATTTGGTCGTTGTCAACTTCAAGTGTTTAGCTAAATCCATTTGCAGATAGCCTTTTACATCGTGTACCGAACAAAATGTCCGATACATGGTAAATCTATCACTTTTTTGTTTTACATGAAACTCCCATTCCTGCCACCTGCATGCAATCAATCTGTCTTTAAATTCACATACAAATGATCTATCATTTTGCACGCCTTAGTTTATCCAAACATAACCATATCCAAATTGATATAATTTGCAACGGACATTTGAAGCCCAAATTCTTTTGTCTCTTGCATCTAGGTCGTATAACATCATATAGGCTTTCCGGGGTAATCTGTGATCATTCAGTTTTTGTTAATTTCAACCAGTATCGAATACAAGTTAACACAGAATCCAAAGAGATAGGACATCTAGTGGTCTACCCATAGACAAAGTCATTGGGTGTTCGCATTTCAACTTCTAAAAATTTCTTTAATGCAAAGTGCACTTTTTCACAATGGCGGGCTGCATCGTCTAGTCCCCAAAGTTCTGCGCCGTGTAGAGCAATGGGTTGAACCTGTGAATCAAATAACTTCAACAATAAATCTGAACTAGTGTTCTTCAAAATATACCGTTTTCTCATAATGCAGAGCAGAGCTTTCTTTGCTTTACTTACCAGGTCATTGCATGCCAATGTGAAACCGAGTTTTGTTGAAAACAGTATACCTAAGTATTTATAAGCATTTACGACAGGCATCACAGCATTATTATATATCCAATTTTCTCTTGCTGCTAAGTACCCACCTTTTCTAAACACAATTATATTGCTTTTGCGTAAATTCACTTTCAAACCAAGAGAAAACGCTGCGCGTTGCAGACTGTTTAACTGTGTTTGCAAACCAATAATTGTTTCTGATAACAGTACATCATCTGCTAATAATAAAATAAAGAGCTCAAAATAATCAATCGTAAACATTGCACCATGCCTACCATTTTGAATTAGTTCTATGGCAAGTTCATTAATAAACAAAGAAAATAAAACAGAACTGCACACGTCACCTTGCTTAACACTATATGTATAGATAATGAAACCAGTTAGTTTATGTCCACACCGTATCTTAACTTTAACATTGTTATACATACTTTTGATTCAATTGTATAATTTACCATTTATACCATTTTAACTAAAATTGACCAAAGAATATTCCTATTTATAGAATCAAAAGCCTTCTCAAAATCTATGAATGCAGCATATAATTTTCTGTTGAAAGAGAACTGTTTTTGTATGAGAGCTAACAAAGTAAACATGTGATCAATAGTTGAATAGTTCTTTTTGAATCCTGCTTGATATTCTCCAGTAGTGTTATTTTCCTCAATCCACTCTTGTAAACGATGACTAATAACTGTACTATAAATTTTACTACTAATATTGCATAACGAAATGCCCCTGTAATTGTTAGGGATGTTGACATCTCCTTTTTTGTACAGAGGAAGCACAATACTTTCTGTCCAAGTGTCAGGAAATATACCTTTCTGAAACAAAGCATCAAAAAATGTGACAAAGAAATTCGCAACACAGTCACCTGCATTTTTAACAACTCTCCAGTTATTCCATCCGGCCCAGCAGCTTTTCTAATATTTATCTTTCTAATTGCTGAAATAACTTCTTCCTTTGATATTGGTCGGTTGAAATAAACATCATTACCATCAACATTCAATTCCTCCTCGTCTAGTTCACTTTCTTTTTCGAGTAAAGTTTTAAAGTGTTCAAACCAGTTGTCCAGAGTGATATCATTGCTAACGTGTTTCCGTTTACATGAAAGTTTATTTACATTTTCCCAAAATTGCTTCTGATTATTCACAGAAAATAACAATTCATCTAAAAACGATTTCTGAAAATCCTTCTCTTTTTCGCTTTAACAAATTTTTATACTCTCTACGTGCAACACAAAAAGCGTTTCTGTCTTCAGAATATCCTGTTCGGCGGATATTCTGTAAAGCTTTCTTAAATCTTTCTTTGCTGCCTTACATTCATGATTATACCAGTCATCTGATTTCTCATTATCACCAACTCTGATCTGCATATTCATGCATTCAGCACTTCGTTTAATGCAATCGTTAAATATAGACAAAGCTTCGTCAATATCATAATCAATTAAACTTACAGCTAACTCTAACATTCTACGAGATTCCTCAGACTGCATTGAGTCAATAAACACCTGTGATGCATTATTGTTCCAAACTATCCTATTTAAAGTTTGTTTCTCTTATTGAGATTTCATACTGTCATGCTGTCCCGAAAAAGTTAGATGTAATTCAAGTGGCATATGATCCGAATGAAACATATCACGAATATTAAGTTCACAGAAAGATTCAAGCATAGCAAACATGTCACTCGACATCAAAAAATAATCGTTAACACTACTACCTGAATCTGAGATGTACGTGTAGCAACCGTAGCGGTCGCCATTACATGCACCATTCAGAATACGTAAATCAAATGTAGTACATAAATTCAACATAAGTTTACCATAGAGTATTCAACACTTTGTCTTGAGATTTCCGGTTTGTGTTGATCGAACTACATGTTTTTAATGACTTAACAAAATTTTCACTGCATAAATCATTCATGTTTATATCGGCAGTTCAACTGTTGAAATATCCTGACAACACTAAGTAAACATCATGAAATGCAACTGAACAATCTGACAAGCATTCTTCCAAAAGACCAATGCCATTGTTTACACAAAAAAAGAAAAGAAAAGAAAAGAATAACACGGTGACCCTTCGGGCGCAACATATACACACATATACAACATATCCTTCATGGTGCCTAATACAGCTCTGTCTGTAAGAAAAACAATAATATTATTGTAATCTACGTCAACAACACGAACAAATGGGGCATACACTCTCTTTATTAGGCACACAACTCCACCAGAAAAACGACCATGTTTAGAAAACTTAATAGCAGGTTTACAAAAAATCATGTAATCGGCAAATAAATCTGATTGAAATGTTTCTATAAATGTTTCAGCAAGACAAATTATGTCAAAGGAACGAACATAAGAAAAGAAATCTTTATGTCTTAGTTTAGGAAGCAGGCCGTTGACATTCCATTGCAAGACTTTAAAATACTTAACTGAAAATGCACGTGCGTTACAATCGGAATCAAGTTGACCTGACACAGAATGTGATCCTGAACTTTTTTGCACGGCTGCAAGGGCCTGTACCCTGGTTGTTCACACTTGCCTCTCTGTCACTGACAACTTCACGAGCATTCAACATCCAGGCACGTGCAGCGTCAGCCACGTAACTGCTCACAAATGGTTCCCTAACCGGTGTCCAGTTTTTGGTTGCTCCCTCTAAATTACATGCAGAAGAAAAACTGTTTACAGAACAAAAATTTGAAAAACCACCTCCACAAGAAGAGCGGCCGATATCCTATTTGATATCTTTCAGGTTGCCCTCTGAGTCCAAAGAAAATCTAGTTCCATCTATTACCAGATGGTCGAAAACCACAGACGCTTTTTTGTTTTCTGCTCTAGCTTTCTTCAAATGGGGCAGCAGTCTGCGTCTTACTTCCCTTACCCTGAAAGAAAAATCTTCTCCAATAAAAAATACTAGTACCTTTTAGTTTCCCTCTTGCCCTGAGTATGTCCACCTTGTCCTTGAAGAAGGTACAGCACCCGATTATTGGAGAGTTGGGCCTCTGGTTCAGGCGATGCAGGCGGTCAAAATGGACATCCTTGGCCAGCTCCAGACTGTCAGTGAAGAGTCCCCTGACTGCAGCCTCCAGGTCATCTGCCGTCTCCTTCTCTGCTTTCTGAAGTCCGTGGATGATGACGTTATTCCGCTTCGACCTGCATTCCGAATCGACGGTCTTCCTCTCCATCTCTTCGATCCTCTGCTCCAGGCGAACGTTACTCTCTCTCAGTGCGGCATTTTCATCTCGTAGACGGGTGCTTTCTTCCTTCATGCTCTTCATTTCCGCATGCAACGTATCAAACCCGTCTTTGAGGCCTCTGATGTCATCCCTCACCGCGTCAAACTTCATGTTCAGCTGATGAAGCTTGGACATGACATCGTTGGAACTCTGATCTCGGTTCTGGGATGAAGCATCCGACGGCGTGTCTCCAACACTAGCACGAGGGGAACATGATGACTGGGATCCAAGTAGTGTTTGTTTCGTGGAAGTACGGGGTCCTGGATTTAATTCGACGTCGGCGCATTGAAACAATAACAAACTCCCCAGAAGAAATACGAGAGGAGGAAACCACACACGACACCGGTAGTCTTGGTTTTCAATGTCAGTCCCAGTCTTCGTAATCTTGAATTTGCGCGTTTCTTCATAAATGCCATAAAAACAAAAACAAAGAGTCCACATCGCTGCCTGAAATCCAGTGTTTCTGAAGGCATGGCACCTGATTACAATCTCTGCCACAGATGAAGCAACAACAATGCCTATACGCCTACAATTGGCTAATTTCGTCAGACGTGATCGCAAGGCCTGCTCACCGGCTGATTTCCACTCCAGCTCTCCCGAGAGAGAGAGAGAGAGAGAGAGAGAGAGAGAGCAGAACGGAACAGAACATATTTAAATAAAAAAGGCCAAAGCCCCATTTGAAGGAGAGAATGTATAAATCCGCCTCCTTGGCCAGCAATCTTATTTCGCCCGCAAACCCCACTTTTCACATAATCAAATTTCCTCAGCCAAAAAAAATAGCTAAAACCCTACAAAATTAAATAAATCTAATCGCGCGAAAGTGGGGTTTGCGGGCGAAATAATTTTCCTGCTCTAGAACCGCACATTTATACATTCTCTCTGATTAACTAACAGGCACTGTGTTTGGTGGGACAACTTGCAACTCTTCGCGAACAAACGATCTTTTAGGGGCAGGCTTTTTAGACGTAGTAGCACCGCTAGAAGAAAGAGTCTCTCTTAAATAATACACAGGAGGGGCTGTTTTCATAATTCTTTCAACTTCATATACGTCTACGCTCCATATAGGGTCTGTGGCTCTAATTCTAACATCACCCTCCGCCTCTCCGGATGCATACAAGTATCTTACTTTTAGTCCAAAAGGCAAGAGTTTTTGATTACTTTGGATGTCTTCAGTAATGCTAATTTTTTTTAATTTGATCGCGTTCACTGGCTTAAGACCCGTTGCTTTAAATTCTTCATTGTTCATGGCGCGTAAGACTGCCGGCAGGTATCTATACTTTCTCTCTGATTAATCTTCTATCTCAAGCACCACCAACAAATCAGAACAAACAACCGGCCTTCCATCTTGGTTAGTTATTTTTACACACACTGAATTTATAGGCCCTTCAACTAATTCTTTAAATTGACTGTTTTCACCAAATGTATATGACTGATAATCGCAAAACCCCACCTTAGTTGATGGGAGTGCTCTTAGAACTGTAGATGGCTGGCCATTATA
Organism: Conus canariensis; assembly: GCA_033310375.1. Classification (NCBI taxonomy): domain Eukaryota; kingdom Metazoa; phylum Mollusca; class Gastropoda; order Neogastropoda; family Conidae; genus Conus; species Conus canariensis. The sequence goes on from CM065718.1 coordinate 29,785,135, forward strand.
CAAATTAGTGTTTGTTTTTAATTCGCTTAAATGAACATACAACATTGGATTAATTAGAAAATCGGATGGCCTACTGCCTACATATTCATATAGACCGCTTTCTATATACGCGTGTGTATTAATACGATAGGTTTTACCACTATCATAAAAGCCTAAAATTCGAGCAAGGCCCTTGGGAAAAACGTACTCCCTTTTGTCTTTATGTTTTGGTAAAAATATAGTAATTATAAGACTTGCCTCATTAATTTCTACCCGTATGTCAAATTTGTTAAATGCTTCTTTTAAAGAACAAAAGCTGTAGTAACCATCAGGTATTTTTAAACGTTTTAAGCGATTGCCCCCCTCATCATAAATATCTATCCAATTATTTTGGACCTTTTCAGATATGTTAAACCACCTTATTTTAAACCTAAGTTCTCTAAGAGCAGCCCTACACTTCCCGCCTTTATTGTCAACTGAATACTTTAAAAACACGCGCTGGTTTTGCTTGGTTATATAAAGGAACATCCTTTTAAATCCTTTTTTAAAAATCTATTTAAAAATGGAACCTTTTAAATATAATGAAAGTGCCACTTACGATGTAGGGGGGGTTTATGAGCCCAAATCTTTGGACTTTAGTAGCCTAACCATCGCAGTGGATGAATCATATGGCTTTCTAGTCAGACTTGTAAACCCACTAACTAGATATTTAAATCCTCCAATAAAGAGTGATAGAGTGCCATCAGCATGGTCAACTCATCCCATGGCTTTTTACCAGAATCAGTTAAATTTTTCAGTTTACTGCTCAACCACTGGCTGTGGTGTTTCATATGCAAACCATTTAAACCACCCCAATCTCTTAGTAAGGTCAGTATATAACTTTCATGTTTATTATCAGTATAGACGCATACTAACTGAACTACAAGTACGCCTCCCCAATGACAACGCGTTTAATCCATTTCTCAGCTCAATGGACAATAATGCATATGAAAGAATCTGCAACGAATTTAACATTAACCCTTCAAATAACTTTAGACAAAAGTTAGACCGCAATCACGGGTTGGGCACATTGTATTTGTGGGGCCAGCGTAGAGAGTATAATTTTGACTACTGGCCCAGCCACACCTCTTTTAAGCCAAACTCCCAAGTTAGATTGGGATCAATAGAACAAAAACACCCCAATGCTTGGGCAACATTTATCTTAGATGAAAGTAAAGGTCTAACAATGCCAGGAGTGCAAAGACTTAATGACTCCATACGCACGTACGTTTGGTGTCTATTAGGAGCGCAAGCACAGACCAAGTCTAGCATAGTGGATCAATCTACAGGCTTTGACGCCAGAAAACAATTTCTAGCCAATTTAGAAGATGCTATTAACTCTGCTGTTGATTTGCCTTCCAGCATACAAAGGTACCAAAACGTTCTTTCACATGCTAGGTCAAAGGTTGACTTTGTTGTAGGTCATGGATTATACATGCTGCCTTCTGACCTCAGACTGCAGATTGGCATGATACAGAATTATAATAATGAAATTCTCATAGCCGGAGACGATCAAAACTTAGGGCACAATCAAGGCTTAAACACAAGGCCCGCACCAGCCATTTTAAAAAAAGTATATAGCCCAGAACCTGCAGAAAGCGACCCACCGCCACCAGTTATAAGCAGCCCAGAAAGCGACCCCCCGCCCGTTGATGTACCTCGCCCCGACAGACACACTAGCGAAAAGACAGCCCTTATTGTGTTTTTAACTTTTACTGGATTAGCCATACTTTATTTCACTAAAAATTAAACCGGCAGCCAGCACTCCTAACGTCCACAGATGGTCAGCCATATAACCAGCCACTTTGCCTATGGTAGACAAAACCCAACTAACAACGCTGCCTATTATGCCAGGCAGAGCATCAAGCGCTTTGACAGCTAACTTCTTTAATAAGTTTGCTAGATGGCGCAGTTGTTTTCTAATCCAACTTTTACCAGGCTGAGGCGTTGGAGGCGCTACTGGCCCTGTTGGTGCACTGCCAGTTAATGCATAAACCAGTGTAGAGATAGCAAACCCAACAACTGTTAATATACTAACTATTGTAATCCCCCGCTCTCTGAACAGAGCCCTTATTCTTTCTGCTAACGTAGTATTTTCATGAAGTTTTCTGTTTATAGCTTCTCTGATTCTGCCTGTTTGGTATGCTATTTTTTCTCTGTTAGTAGACAACGCCGCTAACCTGTTTTTTCTTTCTATCCTTAAATCCTGTATTTTCGCCTGTATTCTAGCCTTTTCTTCTAACCCTAAATTGTTATCATCTGCATCGCCCAGTTTATTTTTTTCTTCTCTTATCTCTCTATCTAGCTCACCAAGTTTTGACAAGTTGTTTTTTAGCTCGCCATTTATTCTACGTAGAGTATCATCAAGACCCCTGAGTTCACGCATAGCAGCTTTAAGATTCCTGTGTACACTCTCAGGCAATGGAGGATCATCAATTGTTTGTAAAGCTGCTTCTTCTTCAGGACTCAGCTCACGTTCTCTTTGACTAGGTAATTGAGAACCGGCAATTGTTTTTAACTGCGTCTCCTCATTAAAACTCGCCTCAATTTCTGCTATTGCTTCATCTGTTCTTTGACTTAATTCTTGAAGAGGTATGTTTTGCATTTCAGATTGTGTTGGCAACCTTTGCTCCAAGTTCTGTAAAGCACTAACAGCCTCAGACCTTAGATCGTCAATAAAGTTTAACTGCCTTTGGTCAAAAACAGGGAGATCTCTAAGAATTGTGCTCCTGCTTAAAAACTGGGTTGGGTCTGGTTTTGTAGTAAGCCGTACAAGGCTTCCTTTACTAGTTCTTACATACAAATGATTATTTTTATCTGTTGAAAAATTGGAGACCTTAAGTGCTTCTGGCTGCTCTCGCCCCATATGGTTATATAATGATTCAATTCTATCTAACATTCGTATTTGACTTAATCCTACTCCTTGGCCTGCTGCTGCTGCTTCAAGTTCTTCTTGCAATGAAGGACCTGGTTCTTCATTAGAATCAATCATGCCAAAATCGTCTTCTTCTTCTTCAATAGGACTAATCGCGTCAAAATCTTCATCAGCCATATTTATATATTTATTATTTTTTGTTTTATAAAAAATGAATCCATACGGCTGCGACCTCGATCCATTCAGAAAAGCGAAGGAGCCCCACGGCATAAAAGGCTTAAGGCAGACTGTGCGGGTTGTAAATAATCCATCAACAATTGATCCTAATGAAATGTTAACAGTAAGATTTAGTGATCTCGGGCCTGACGATGTTATAATGCCGGGCACTGCCAGGCTGTCATTCAAAATAGATATTGAGTCGGTGGATCCTAATGCTACTGTCGTTGCTAACCTGGGCAGGGCCATCATTAAAAATATGGTAATTAAACTGGAAGGTAGAGAAGTCTTCTCACTGAGTAGCGCAGACATTTTTAATCTCTATTCTGATCTGTGGCTGCCTAGAACAGAAAGGAAAGACAAAATCTTTCAAGGAATTCAGAGCCCAAACGGTCTTAAGCACAGGCTTAATGCTGCAGATGCAAAGGAAGACGAGGGAGACCAGGCAATAGCGCGAGCATTTAAGAACAGATTTTGCATTCCTCTAGATTTTGAACTGTTAAAAACCCATCAGCCATATTACCAAGGCGCACTAAGAGACAAACTTACTTACGAACTGACATTCAATGACAGCGGGTCTGTTATTCTATCAGACGATCCCTTAGCCAAATACACTGTCAGTAACATCTCTCTTAATTTTGACGTTGTTACTAACCCTGAACTGGCTAGAACAATCTTAAACCAGTATAAAAGTAGGACGGTTGTTTACTTTGAAAGAGTTTTACACCACAGTCTAGCGATTAAAAACAAGCAAGACACCGTCTGGGAAATAGCTATAAGCAATTCTTTAAGGTCCCTAAAGGGGGTTCTCTTGCTATTTACTAAACCCTCAGCTCCTTTTCAGAGAGAATCTGAGGTGTTTTACAACCCAAAAATTGAGCAGTTGTCTTGCACAGTAGATGGCAAGCCTTTTCAGTTGTATTCAGCTGGACTTTTACCCGACCAACACTTTGATGAAATAAGAAAACTGTTTGCTGGAGGCAGACAGACAAGCCCCACAGCCGATCATGTGTGTAAAAAACTTCACCTTCACGATGTAAGACTCGAAGATTATCTAACAGACAAATATGGACTATGGCTGGATTTTAGATCCACGTATGACAACAGACTGCACGGGAGCGGAAGAGGGGTAGGGTCAGATGGCATACTCATACAGATTAATAAGGAAAAGGAGGAGAATGGCCAGATACAAATGCACGTTTTTGTGGTTTATGACGCCCAGCTGAACATTGAAGAAAATAGACTGAAAGAAATAGCCTATTAAAACAGATGGATAGTTTGAACTTTTTGCCCAAAGACCCGCACTGTTCGCTTATTTGTGGGATTACTGGGTGTGGGAAAACTGTCTTCGTACTTGATTTGTTACAAACAGTCTACAGGTTTCATTACGAGTACATTGTTATATTCTGCACAACCATTAAGCACAACAAGTCTTACAAAGAAAGGCAGTTTGTTTGGACAGACGAGAATATATTTTTAGTTGATCCTACTGACAAGCTAAGCGACTGTTTAGAACATTACTATAGGCTATTTGAGGGAACCGAAACGCTGTTTATTATTGATGACTGTTCAGCTGAGCAAGACATTGTTAAAAAAAGAAGGACTCTGTCTAAGCTGGCCTTTAGCGGAAGACACGCATTAATTTCTGTTTGGCTCTTAACTCAGAAGTACAATGCTGTCTTAAAAGACTTTAGATCGCAGTTAAAATCAGTCATCTTATTCTATACTAAGGACAGGGATAGTTTTGAAGAATGTTTAAGTGAAAATTATATAATCAGGGACAAGGATGAACTAAAAAAAATAAAAGAGCAGCTAGAAAAATCTAAGCACGCTAAACTATGCTTACGGACTGACCCGCCAGTTCAATACGTTTGCTTATTATAGATTGTTTATTATAGATTGTTTATTATAGGCTGTTTACTATAGATTATTTATAATAAATTGTTTATATTAAAAAGAATGTCTCGAGGACCTGAATCAAAAGCGGAGTTAGCTCCTAAATGCGTTGCAGTAGAGATAAAAGATCTAGCAGACACAACTGACTTTGATCTAATAGGAGTGACAGGAAATGTTTATGGATTTGAGTACACCGACGATGGTGTTTACAAACGAATAGAAATTGAAGATAAAAAACGACAGCAATATCCTACCCTGGAAGAGATAAGAAATCTAAGGGCAAACGATTTTGGCAAACATGAATACAAACTTCATAAACGAGAGAATGCCTGGGCGTTGCTTCCTGACATTAACTGGCATTTAAAGTTTGAACTACGAAGCCCCTATGTATACTTTGATAAGAAATACAATTTTAGAAAAGCTTTGAATGAAGGACGCCTTCTTGCTAGCCTAGTCCCAGGAACACAACAGAAAAAGCAGATTGAAATAACTAAGCAGGGCTCTGAATATATGCTGCGGAGAAAGAAGTCCTTAGCTGAAGTGGGGGGCGACACCGTCGGCTTAGAGTTTAACCCAAAACTAGAATCACTGCCTAGAAAAATGACGATGCTTTTTCGCTTATTTATTACTCCAAGGGAGTCTGATCCTAGTTTGCCAGAGCATACGTTAATCAGAGGCGTGCAAATAAAGTCTGAAAACTTGGGTGGTCCTCTTAGGCTTGTTATTGTTATTACTAAAAACGGGGATGAAATAAACACTTCTGTATCTTCTGACAAAGTTACTGCGATGGTTGACAAAGACAAACTAACAGTACTCGATTTTATTTTCATTAAGTATGTTGATTTTATTGCGTTTTACTCTGTTGATGAGGTGCTGCCAGAAGGGTTAATAAGAAGATATGTACAAGATTAAAAAAAAAAAATCTTGTTTTTTAAAATGGAGGACGGCCAGCAGTTTAGATTAAAGCACATGACTGAGCTTGAAGAAGAAATAGAAAGTGACTTAAATAAGTATAGGGTTACTAGAAAGAAATATGCTAAAGCTTTAAATGTCCTTTCTTATATAATCACCGGCTCATCGGTTGTATCCGGCTTAAGCACTGGGTGTAGTGTTGCTCTTTTAGCTACTGGAGTTGGGACACCGATATCCATAGCTTTTGGGAGTGTTGGTTTGGGTTTAGTTGCCATGTCCACGATTGTAAGTGCTGTTTTAAAGAAGCTAACGCCCAAATTACAAAAGCACACCGCCATTGTAGCCCTAGCAACAGCAAAACTTCATTCATTAAGGCTGATTATAAGCAATACATTACTGGATGGAAAAGTAACAGACGAAGAATTTAAACGAGCCATGGCTGACGGTGATGATTACAGACGCCAAAAGATCGATCTTCAAAAGAAATGGAGAAAGACTTTTACTTCACAACAGGTAGACGCTGAGGCAATCAGAAAGAACATTGCAAAGCAGAACCTTGCAAACCCCAAAACGAGCCTGATTTAATTATTGTATTACTTATATATTTGATCTTAAAAATGACGATCAAAGTAGTTACAGAGCTTAAAAATATATGCTGCGCCTTAGAGTTAATGATGGAGCGGGGGGCTAATGAAGAAGAGTTAAGAAACAAATTTGACGAATTAATTACGGATCTTTTTGAGCACACAGATATTCGCGAAAGTGTAACTAACGTAATCAGTAAAATTCCAGATTCTTTGCCCAACCCAGTTATAAAGTGTATTGCAATTTTAGTTAATATTATGACTCCTGATGACGTTGAATTGTCTATTTTTACTAACTCTGAAGGAGCAGCTATTCAATTTAACTAAATTTTAGTATTTATTTTTTGTATTACCTCAAATTAGTAAATATTAGCTAAATTTTAGTATTTATTTTTTTGTATTACCTATATATTGGCCTTAAAAAATGACGGCCACAAAGGCGTTGGATGCTAAACCAGTGAGCAATATGTTCAGTGAACTAGCCATGGACATCATTAAGCCCTCAAGCGTTCAAGAAAGCGTAACACATGCTATCTCTAAAATCCCAGAGTCTCTTCAATTTAACCCGCCAGTAAAAGTGTTGTTGGCCATTCTAATTAATTATATAACCCCCGATGATAGTAGTATACTAGTCTGGGTTTCAACTAGACAGAAAAAAGTAATCAGCTATCGCGACTTTAATTATAACTGGGCTGGTTACATGCTTACACAGTTTAATCAAGCGATTGAAGAAGCGAAACTGCGCGGCTCCGGTTGGTCTGAAGGAACAGTCCTCGAAATCAAATTAAGACAAGCAAAGTTCTATCATATAGTCGGCAATTCTTACCTTCCTCTCCCAAGAGAGTTAGAGTTAAAACGAGCAGTCTTAAATATACATAATTCAGATAACTTATGTTTCATGTGGTGTATTTTGGCACATTTACATCACGTTACAAATCATGCAAACAGAGTTTCTAATTATAGGCAGTATATAAATGAGCTGAACTTAAATAACATAACCTTTCCAGTGAGTATAGAAAGTATATCTCAGTTTGAAGAGCAAAACAAACCAATAACCGTGAGCGTATACACATGGTCTGTAGCAGACAATCTAGTCCCTCTAAGGATCTCTCCCAATGCTCCCCCTTTAGGCGAATCACTGGAGAACCATGTAGACTTGATTCTGTTTACAGACGGTTCCAAGAGCCATTATGTATTAATCAGATCAATTAGCAGACTTCTGGCTTATACTACAAAGGACAAATTTAAACAGGAGCTTTGTAGAAGGTGTTTGGTTAGAATTCCATCTATAGAGGCAGCTGACAAACATAAGAAACATTGTAAAAGTTTTGAAGACTGTAAAACCGAACTCATTGCGCCCAAACCAGTGTCTAAAGTTAGTTTTAAGAATGTACGAAAGATGCAGATGAGCCCATACGTAGTTTATGCTGACTTTGAATCAATCTTGCCACAGTACTATGGTCCACAAGAGCGGGCACAACAAAAAACAACCTTATTGTCCCGCCATCAGATCTGTTCTTATGCTTTCGTCGTTGTTAGGTCAGATGGCGGACACACACAGCCAGAGATTTACAGAGGTCCCAACGCAGCTAATCGATTTTTGGAGCAGATGAAACACCTTCGCAATCAATTCTCTAATCGGCTGAACCTTTCAGGCATTAAGATGACTCCTGAAGATGAAGAACGTTATAAATCAGCCACCCACTGCTGGATATGCAACAGAGAATTATCAGGCGATGCTGTAAGGGACCATGATCACATTACTGGCAAATTCAGAGGGGCAGCGCATAATAGCTGTAATCTTCAACTTAAGGTTGATCCCAAGACATGGAAACTGCCAATCTTCTTTCATAACTTACGGGGCTACGATTCTCACTTTATCATGCAAGCAATAACTTCTGAATGTAAGAGGGTTAGCTGTATTGCACAGTCATCAGAAAAGTACATGTTCTTTACTGTAGACTGTTTATCCTTCTATGACTCTGCCCAGCATCTGATGGGGAGTTTAGATAAATTATCAGGATCTCTGCAAGACTATCCAATCACCAAACAATATTTCGACCCATCTTTAGTCCGTAAAGGCGTCTATCCTTATGAATACATGGACTCGTGGGAGAGGTTTGATGAACCAGTGCTGCCAGCAAAGGAAGACTTTTACAGCCGTCTTAGAGGTGGAGGCATATCTGACGCCGACTATGAATACGCACAGAAAGCCTGGACGGAATTACACTGTCAAACGATGGGCGACTATCACGATCAATATTTATTGGCCGACGTGTGTTTATTAGCTGACGTCTTTCAGAATTACAGAGCTACTTGCATGAAACATTACGGCCTGGATTCGTCACAGTACATCTCTGCCCCGGGGCTGTCTTGGGACGCATTCTTGAAGTATACAAACATTCAGATTGACTTAATCTCTGATTTGGATACACTTCAGATGATTGAGGATGGGCTGAGGGGAGGCATTAGCATGGCCTGTCATCCTTACCGCAGAGCCAACAACAAGTACTTAGACGATTATGATCCAACTAAACCATCCAACTATCTGATGTACTTAGACGCCAACAATCTGTATGGGTGGGCCATGAGCCAGGCACTGCCATTAAGGAACTTTAAAATGATAAATGGGCCTCATGAGGTTGATCGGGTGGTAGGACTATTGTCGCAGCTTACACCCGATAATCCAATAGGACTAATCTTAGAGGTAGACTTAGATTATCCTAAAGAATTGCACGACCTTCATAACGATTTCCCCTTAGCCGCAGAAAAATTAAAGATGAGTCCCACAGAACCGCCCAAGCTCGTGCCTAATCTTCGACACAAGACTAAATATGTCTGTCATTATAGGCTGTTACAATTTTACTTAAGGCACGGGTTGAAACTTACCGCCGTTCACAGAATAATTACTTTTGACCAAGAGCCTTTCATGAGACCATACATCATGAAAAACACCGACCTTAGGACTGCGGCCACCGACGCTTCAGAAAAAGACTTCTTTAAGTTGATGAACAACAGTTGTTTTGGCAAAACCATGGAGAACGTACACAATCGTAAAGATGTAAGATTAGTTACAAACGAAAAACAAGCAATTAAGCTGGTCTCTAAACCTAACTACCAAGACTTTAGAATATTTAGCGATGGCCTGGTTGGCATTATGATGAAGAAACAGACTGTGAAGTTGGACAAGCCGGTGTTTTATCGGCTTTGCCGTGCTAGAGTTGTCAAAGTTATTAATGCTTGAATTTCTATACGACTACTTTAAGCCGCTGTACCCAGAATCAAATGTCCTTTACACAGACACCGATAGTTTTATTATGGACATTCCAACAGAAGACTTTTACAAAGACATGGAAATAGAGGTAGCTAAAGGAGCTGACGGATGGTACGACACATGTGACTACCCAAAAGATTCGCCTTTATATTCAACCGTTAACAAGAAAGTGATTGGAAAGATGAAGGATGAACTTAATGGGACGATTATACAAGAATATGTTGGCTTACGGGCAAAGATGTATAGTATTGCTACCCAGACTTCTGTAATGAAGAAAGCTAAGGGCATAGGTAAAGAAGTTGTCAAAAAAAAAAGTCACGACGACTACAAGCAGGCTCTCTTTGAACGCAAAGTATTTTATCACACAAATGTTAATCTGCGCTCTACTCTTCATCAAGTAAACACAACCGCTGTTAATAAGAAGTCGCTAGACTCTACCAATAGCAAGCGAACTTCCGTTAACCCCGAGTTTTCATACGCTATAGACCACTGGAGAATCGACTTGGCCGACTTAACTAGTACTTAACTAGTACTTTACTTAAGAACTTAACTAGTACTTAACTAGTACTTAACTTAAGAACTTAACTAGTACTTAACATGACTTACACTTAACTTGCACTTAACTTGCGCTTTACTTACACTTAACTTGTTATAACTGACTTAACCAGTACTTAGCTTGTACTTAACCAGTACTTAACAACACATTAAAAAACTAATTTATTAAAAATGGGTCTACAGCAGGAGGTTGTACTTTTTTTTGCAGAAGCTGGCTCCTTTACTGTTTTTGTGGGGGTTTGTGACTTTGCTGCTAAGTATGGCTTTAGGCGCTTGTATGCTAAAAGCCCTCCACCAACAACAATACTCCCCAGTACATAATAATACATCTTATAGTTTGATTGTGTTGTTGTTGGCGGCGGTGGCGGTGCTGGCGCTGATGTTGTATTACTATCTAATAATTTTTGTTTTGCTGCTTGGTTTGCTTTTTGCAGTCTGTTCCATTCAGCTAGTTTACGACCGGCCTCAACACGCCCAGCACTTTTAGACTTAGTAACACTACTCACTTGTGGGACACTCAGTTGTGGATTCACTTGTGGGGCACTCACTTGTGGGACACTCGCCTGTGGGGCATTCTGCTCCTGTGGAGTCTTCTCCTGCTCGCTCATTTTTTTTAGTCTGATTAAAATTAATATGATTAAAATTAATATGATTAAAAGTAATTAATCCCATGATGAATGGACATAACAACGTCCCAAATCTATAATACATGTCACATGCAAGAGATTCTAGGGACTTGGTTAAAACCGGATCTTGTGTTAAGTCATACTTTAAATCTTCTTCTGAATCAATCGGCGCTATCTTGCCTATTAACTTAGCATATAAACTAATCATTGTCTGCCCCACTGATCTAACCATTTTTGATCCTAGCTGTGCTTCGTACCTGGCGTAATACTTCTCAACGTCTGATGTAGACAATTGCTGAATCTGTTCGATACTTAGTTCAACGCCTAAATACTGCCTGGTTTTCCCGCACGCAGCCAGAGAGTATAATCTTTCTTTATGACAGAGGTCTGCTGCCTCCTCACACTTTAATAGCTCGTCGCAATCCATTTTTAAACTCTTTTTAAAAACAATAAAAATAATAAAACCATGAGTTTAACGTTGGTTAATTATGCAGTGCCCATTGTCGGTGTTATAGTTTATTCAACCCTAGCAAAATGTTTGTTAAGAATAAAACCGCCCAACATGGGAAAGATAGAAGATTCGCCGAAACTAGCCACAGCCTTATTTTTAGCTCTAGCAACAAAAGATTATCTGATTAAAAAGCACATAGACAGTCTTTCATATTATGATTATTTTAATTATTTTTTTAGTTAATAAAAAAACATGAGCGAAAAAAAGATTATTAATATGATTTACCACTCTGCTGTAATTGGTGGTCTTAGTATAGGATATAGCATGTTAGCAAAAAACATGTTTAAAATGAGGCCGGCTGATCTAGGAAGGTTAGACATTGAGGATGTTGTTAAGGTTATAGCTGTAATAACGGCGGGGATTGCCTCAAAAGACTTTCTTGTTGCACAGGGGATTATCCCAGAAAACATCAATGCATAAAAAGATTAATGCATTTAGGCAGATTGATTTATAAAAAATATTCATTCTAAAAAAGATTCATTCATTTATAAAAAGATGTCCGGATTAGTTCTGATGGTGGGCGGGGCTATTGTTAATGCATTGGCTTTCTCTGGCAGTAATTATATGTTTAGTAAATTGCGGTCTGATGAAGAAAGAGAACGCCATAACAAGGCAATGGAAGATTTAGCTAAGGCAAGAGACGCTTACGAGAAAAGGAGAATTGCTCACTTAGACTTTATTAATAAAAAGTTAAGAGAACAGGGACATGCGGAGCACACATTTACAGACGTTGATGATGCAATGAATGAATATTACTTAGTGACAGGAAAGAAGTTTCTAACATCGTCACCGCCAGAACTGTCTGACTTTTATGAACCATCTGAGGATCAGAAAATGGTAGAAATAGGCTTTATTATAGGTGCTATGGGAGCAATCTTTCTTCTTGCATATTCAATCTAAAAACATAGTTAAAATGTAATTAAAAAACAGTCCCTTCTTATTGACGATACGAAGTACAAAATATATTATTCTCCTAGAGGGTATTGGAAAGGAAAGGCTGCTATTGATAAACTGAGTAAAGCTGCTAGGGTGTCTGAATCAGAAGCGAAAGATTGGCTTTCAAAACAAGCGATCTGGCAAATATATCTGCCTGCCCCAAAAAGAATAATAAGGCCACGATTTGTTAACTCAGTTCCTAATGACACCCACCAGATGGACTTGTTGTATCTTCCACATGACAAAGTTAGAAGAAAAAAGTTTAAGTATGCTCTGACTGTTGTTGACATGGCTTCAAGATATAAAGATGCTGAGCCTTTAACAGATAAAAGCTCAACTGCTGTGGCTGTGGCTTTACAGCAAATATACATGCGAGGTCCATTAAAGTATCCTAGGTTGATCCAGGTTGATGATGGGAAAGAGTTTAAAGGGGCTGTAAACCAGTTGTTTTTAAGACATCGGGTTACAGTTAAGAGAGGGATCCCAGGCAACCATCGCTCCCAAGCCCTAGTAGAAAACTTTAATAAGAATCTAGCTGAGCGTCTGTTTACCTATCAATACCACAGAGACCTTATGGACAAAACACGCAACACAGAATGGGTTAGGAGATTGCCGGCAGTCTTACGCGCCATGAACAATGAAGAATTTAAAGCAACGGGTCTTAAGCCAGTGAACGCAATCAAATTAAAAAAAAAATTAGCATTACTGAAGACATCCAAAGTAATCAAAAACTCTTGCCTTTTGGACTAAAAGTAAGATACTTGTATGCATCCGGAGAGGCGGAGGGTGATGTTAGAATTAGAGCCACAGACCCTATATGGAGCGTAGACGTATATGAAGTTGAAAGAATTATGAAAACAGCCCCTCCTGTGTATTATTTAAGAGAGACTCTTTCTTCTAGCGGTGCTACTACGTCTAAAAAGCCTGCCCCTAAAAGATCGTTTGTTCGCGAAGAGTTGCAAGTTGTCCCACCAAACACAGTGCCTGCTAGTTAATCAGAGAGAATGTATAAATGTGCGGTTCTAGAGCAGGAAAATTATTTCGCCCGCAAACCCCACTTTCGCGCGATTAGATTTATTTAATTTTGTAGGGTTTTAGCTATTTTTTTTGGCTGAGGAAATTTGATTATGTGAAAAGTGGGGTTTGCGGGCGAAATAAGATTGCTGGCCAAGGAGGCGGATTTATACATTCTCTGAAGGGATATGAACGATGACAATGAACATATCCTACAAATGCAAATGAAACTGACATCCCAATATAAGCATGAGAAGTAGGTCAAATGCGAAACTGAAAACATTTTACCAATTTACAAAGGAAAACAATGGAAATTCGAGAAAGAAAATAATTACATTCGCACATATATAGACGCAGTTCAGAAATTCACATTCATACACCAATAAATTGGATGATTCAAGATAATGTTATAGCTTTATCCCTTCTCTAAAAGGCTTAGAGAGAGAGAGAGAGAGAGAGAGAGAGAGAGAGAGAGAGAGGATGGCAGCATGCAAATGTCCTTTTTTTTTTTTTTTTTTTTTTTGGGGGGGGGGGGGTCCAGCTTTCAGTCTTCAGCATGTAAGTTATCCCTTGGATATTCGGTTCTTATTTCAAGGGAAAGGGAGGGGGGGGTGCAAAAAAAAAATCTGGGTCCCCCCCCCCCCCCCCACCCCCACTTCCACTGCCATAGGATAACAGAAGTAAACTTAATTCCAGCATCACAAGCACGTCGTTGTAATCAACGTGTAACACGGAAAAAATACAACGCTTTGATACAGTATCAGAAATTCAGGCTATACAGCATGGCAATACACAATCGACATAACTGTTCACGTTAGCCCACATCAGTGTGAGATTAGGTGTATGCGGACCGCTGAACTCGAAGGGCGGAGAAAGGTGTGTGTGTGTTTGTGTGTGTGTGTGTGGGGGGGGGGGGGGGGGTTGCTGGTGAAGGGGTAAAGTAAGGAACGGGATAGGTAGGATGGATTTGAGGAGGGATGCTGAAAGACGGGGTGGAGGGTAGGGGTTGGGGGGGGGGGGGGGGCGCCGGTATTTTGGTTCACTTTCCTGCCATCCCGTTTCGGTCTCCCCTTTATTACACATGTTGAAAATAGAATGGAAAGGGCAAAGCGGGATGTCCCTATGCGGGTGCCCCAGGTCATTAAATCTGGTAAATGCCTCTCCGTCTGAACACTAGAAAAAAGATGCACCATCGGAAACGTATTAAAAAGAAACAAACAAAAAAAAAAAAAAAAGGGGGGGGGGGGGAGGAGGGGGGGGGGGGGGGGGGGGCGGAGGGACGAATGACAGGAGAAAAGGAAGTCAGAGAAATCCCTCGCTGCCACTCATGTTCAGATGTAATGAGACGATGCTAGACAGGCTTCTGCCGGCGCCACACTGCAATGGAACAGTCCCGGAAGGGAGAAGACTGTCATCGTCATCCGCTTACATTTCAAATGTGTTCGGAGGAACAGTCCCAGAAGGGAGAAGACTGTCATCGTCATCCGCTTACATTTCAAATGTGTTCGGAGGGAGGCAAACTCCAGCCCAGATTTTTTTTTTTCTAATCTTTAAATGACAACTAAATGGGGGTGATTCTTGAATTCAGAATTTTGTTTCCCGCAACAAACGAGCACTCACGCACGCACGCACGCACGCACGCACGCGCACGCACGCACGCACGCACACACGCACGCACACGCGCGCGCATGCACGCATGCACACACACACACACACACACACACATACACGCGCGCGCGCGCGCGCGCGCGCGCGCACCCACTCACGTACGTGCACACATACGTGCACATATACACACGCACCCGCGGGCGCGCGCGTGCACGAGCACGCACGCACGCATGCATGCACGCATGCACGCATACATATACACTACCACGCTTGCAGGCACACACACGCACACATACGCGCGCGAACGCGCGTGCGCGCGCACCGCAGCTCTCTCTATCTGTCTGCACCTATCCATCGATCTATCTGTCTGTCCATCTATCTATCTATCTATCTATCTATCTATCTATCTATCTATCTATCTCTTTCTGTCTATCTGTCTGTTTGTCTGTCTGTCTGTCCATCCATCCATCCATCCATCCATCCATCCATCCATCCATCCATCCATCCATCCATCCTTTCCTCCGTCCGTCTATCTGTCTATCTGTCTGTTGGTATACCATATATCTATCATTCTATTCATATGTCCATCGGATTGAAATACAGTTTCATCATATGCTATTTTCTGTAGTTTTGTCTTGCTGACTCGCAGTATTCTTTTTACCGCAACATTATGATAGGTTTCCTTGTTGTTTCACATTCATAGTCATCCTCATCGTCATTTTAATGAGCTGTTGAACTATCGGACATGTCTACAGTGTCCTCGCCTTTAGTCTTTCTTCTTCTTCTTCCTCGTTCGCCATCCCGTTAGATGAGCAGCCCGGTGTCCTCGATGAAGGCTGCCGTCCGTCGCAGCTCCTCCAGGGTGCCATACAGCTTGGCTTCCACTGCTGTCGGTGTTGGCCAGTACTTTCTCCTGGATGCTGCATACGTCGTACAGACTTGAAGGATGTGGTCAGTTGTCATTGGTCCCTCACTACAAGGGCACTCTCCACTCTGTCCAATGCCAAATTTTGTGTGCATGTGGTGGAGCAGGCGATTGTGTCCAGTCCTCAGGCGGAAGATCTTGACCTGTTCCCGTCGTCCCAGCAAATGGTATGTGTCTTCTGGGTTGTATTTGGGATGCAGGAGGCGCCATTTTATTCCTTGTTGTGCCTTGATGATTGTCTTAATTTCATCGTATGACACCAGGTTGTTGGCCTGCTCCTTCTGTGCACCATCTTTTGCCAGAATGTCCGCTTTTTCGTTGCCTCTGATGCCACAGTGTGCTGGTACCCATTGTATCACCACTTTCTCCACTCTGGCACTCAGGGCAACAAGGGCTGAAGTGATATGGTTCTGTTCTTTGCAGCGGGAGTTCTTGAGGGCTTGGAGCACGGAGAGAGCGTCAGAGAAGACCACCACCTGCCCTGTTGTTCTTTTGGAGTTCTGCAAGACTGTTGTGGCTGCCTCACAGAGGGCTTCTCGCTCAGCTCGGAAGTTGGTGGAGTATTTTCCTGTTGGAATTGCAATTTCTTCATCTCCGTCTTTGTATCGAAGGAAGATTCCAGCTCCACCATCCCTCGTTGCCTCTGTGGCGGAGCCATCTGTGAAGACATGGGTCCAGTCTTCCTGGGGATATTGGTTGCAGATGTACTCCATGGCCAGGGCCTTCCTTTGGGTGTCTGACTGTATTCCTCTCTTCTCCACTCCGGGAATGCTGGTGACGACTGTTGGGAACACCTGCCTCTTCCAAGATGGGTGGGTGACATTTGCCGGGATAGGCTTTGCTTCGTGTTCCATCAAGACTGGGCTTTGTCTTTCAAGGCGTCTTGACTGGCAGATGAAGCTGCCTCTTTTCAACCGGCTCTTGGTGGGTCTGCTCATTCTGTTGTTCATTGGATGGTTTTCAAGGCGTTTGAATTTTGCTGCTTGGATGAGGATCTTTGTGTCCCTTCTGTCCTCTAATGACTGTAGCCCAGTGGTCTCTTCCATCTTCAGGATTGGGGTGGATCTCATGGCGCCAATTATGACACGCTGAGCTTGGTTCTGTATCTTATTGAGGTGGTTGAGGTTAGACTTTGCAGCTGATGCCCATGCTGACGTCCCGTACTCAACTACAGGTCGGACTCTCCCTGTATAGAGTCTCTTCAGGATACGTTCGTCAGCCCCCCAGTTCGTCCCCGCAAGTTTCCTCATGATCGCCAGTCTCAACTTGGCCTTGCTACAGCATCTGGTGATCTGCTGTTTCCAAGTGAGCCTGCGATCAAAGGTCACTCCCAGGTAGGTAGGTGTGGGTTCCTCTGCAAGCCTTTGGTTGTTCAGTGTCAGCTTCGCCTCTTGCTTCTTGCTGGATAGGCTGAAGACTGTGTAGGTTG
>CM065718.1:29825013-29827513 GCA_033310375.1 Conus canariensis
AGAAACAGAGAGAGACAGAAGAGACAGAGAGAGATACATGGAGAGCGGTATGAGGATGAGGACTGTAGAAACAGACGTAGCAAAGTTGTGCAGGGAAGCCAACATTATTTCGAGGATGTTAGTATCCACCACCAACATCCACCCCACTACACACAGAGAATGATACACAACATACATACACACACACACAACAACACACCACACCACACACACACACACCACATACACACACACACACACACACACACACACACACACAACACACACATACACACACACACCACCACACACACACACACTACACACACACAACACACACACACACACACACACACACACACACACACACAACACACACACACACACACACACACACACACACACACACACACACACACACAACACACACACATAATCCACACATATATGCAAACAGGCTTTCTGAACTGGATTCATATTGAAAGTGGCAGTGGACAGGGAGGAGGTACACCATCAAACAGTGCCTACCAACTCTAGTTGGACCAACGACTGACAGAATGAGTACAGTCATAGAAGTGGAGATTAAAAACAAAAACAAACAAAACAAAACAAAAACTGAGAAAATGATCAATACGAATAAGACACTCTTGAGAAAGTTAAAAAAAAAAGATCAATACGAATATGACACTCTTCAGAAAGTGAAAAAAAAATGATCAATTCCGATTAAGACACTCTTCAGAAAGTGAACAAAATGACCAACATGAATAAGGCACTATTCAGGAAGTACATGAATAAGACACTCGTCAGAAAGTACATGGATAACACACTCTTCAGAAAGTGAAAAAAAAATGACCAGCATGAAATAAGGCATTCTTCAGAAAGTGAAAAAAAAAATCAACGTAAATAAGACATTCTTCCGAAAGTGGAAAAAATGATCAGTATGAAAAAGACACTCTTGACAAAGCGAAAAAAATGAGCAGCATATTAAGTCACTCTTCAGAAAGTAAAAGGAATGATCAACATAAATAAGACACTCTTCAGAAAGTGGAAATAGAAAAGGACTAACATAAATAAGACACTCTTCAGAAAGTGAAAAAAAATCAACAATAATAGGAAAGACACTCTTAACAAAGTGGGAAAAAAAATAATCAACGTGATTAAGACTCTTCAGAACGTGAGAAAATGATGAATGCGAATAAGAGCTTTATTCCCCTTATCTTTTTTTTTTCTTTATTCCTTGCATTCTTTACTTCTCGACAGTTAAACGGCTGAACTCTTCATTCGACCAATGGGACCTTTTAGTCTATCTGACATTGAGAACTCCTTGTGGAGTCTAGTCCTGTGGCCAAGACAGCTGCAGGGATGTCAGAGTGACTCGGGTGATATGATGAGATACTGGTCAAGGTGCTGTATGTCGGATGGTTTGAGACGTTCCTGTAAGAAGTGTGGGAGAGGTGGGAGACAGAGAGAGAGAGTTGGTTGTGGGTTGAGTGATTGTGGGTTGAGAGAGAGAGAGAGAGAGAGAGAGAGAGAGAGAGAGAGAGAGAGAGATTTGGGACACACACACACACACACACACACACACACACACACACACACACACACACACACACACACATATATATATATATATATATATATATATATATATATCAATGTGATTAAAATTCCTAAAACGATTTTGAGAGTGCTCAACCCCTCGGGGAGCAACATCTGTTAAAATAAGGTTTTTAAAAAGTCTACAAATTTGTTTCTAGCTTTGCGCTATCGTCAGGATGATTTTGGTTTGCCCACCGCCGGTGTTATATAGCGTGTGGGCTCCCGTTTGCGGTTGTTTGCACGTGCGGGTTGGCTGCACGTGTTTTTTGAAGTTTTCAGGTTTTTGTTTTGGGTGTATTCACTAACAATGCTTTCCATTTATGCCTGCAGTTGTTTACTATTTCTGTTTTGGTGTTTAGAGTTGCTAGGTGTGGTTTGCATAGTATTAACCATTTTTCAGTTAAACATAGGTTGCACCTTTTTGACATATTGCTGTATGATGATGCTCTTTTTATGATTTTCCAGGATATATTGTAGTTTGTTTAAGCATCTTTAAGTTTCCAGATATATTTATTCAGTTCTGTTTGGTTTTTGTATTTTTCTTTATTAAATGACTGTTTGGAGAGAGAGAGAGAGAGAGAGAGAGAGAGAGAGAGAGAGAGAGAGAGAGAGATTTCATCAGTTTCGTGAGCTTCCAATAGCAGTCATTGCAAGAACATTTGCTGACTGAGTCGCAAAGTTCATACTGAAGGAAATCCCGTCAATATGTCTTTGCATGGATTGGTAGTGTCGGAAAAAAATAAATCAAAATAGAAACAAAATGATTTGATTTCCTGTGTACTTTGATTTCATCTTTCAGCTCTCCCAAGGAAATCCAATAACACAAATGACAAAATATTGTGCTCTTCTATTGCATGTTGTTGAATTCGTCCATTTTCATAACCCTGCTTCAAGAGCATGTGTATAGCCCGTGCAGGGTAGA
>CM065718.1:29830013-29832513 GCA_033310375.1 Conus canariensis
GGATGAAGGGAGTGACGTAAGTGTTTTATGGAGAGAGACGCGGCGCGGAAAGGGAAAAAATGATGAAGGGCGTGACGAAAGTGTTTTTTGAGAGAGACGCGACGCGGATGAAGGGAGTGACGTAAGTGTTTTATGGAGAGAGACGCGGCGCGGATGAAGGGCGTGACGTAAGTGTTTTATTGAGAGAGACGCGGCGCGGATGAAGGGAGTGACGTAAGTGTTTTATTGAGAGAGACGCGACGCGGATGAAGGGAGTGACGTAAGTGTTTCATTGAGAGAGACGCGGCGCGGATGAAGGGAGTGACGTAAGTGTTTCATTGAGAGAGACGCGGCGCGGATGAAGGGAGTGACGTAAGTGTTTCATTGAGAGAGATGCGGCGCGGATGAAGGGCGTGACGTAAGTGTTTCATTGAGAGAGACGCGGCGCGGATGAAGGGAGTGACGTAAGTGTTTCATTGAGAGAGACGCGGCGCGGATGAAGGGCGTGACGTAAGTGTTTCATTGAGAGAGACGCGGCGCGGATGAAGGGAGTGACGTAAGTGTTTCATTGAGAGAGACGCGGCGCGGATGAAGGGCGTGACGTAAGTGTTTCATTGAGAGAGACGCGGCGCGGATGAAGGGAGTGACGTAAGTGTTTCATTGAGAGAGATGCGGCGCGGATGAAGGGCGTGACGTAAGTGTTTCATTGAGAGAGACGCGGCGCGGATGAAGGGAGTGACGTAAGTGTTTCATTGAGAGAGACGCGGCGCGGATGAAGGGCGTGACGTAAGTGTTTCATTGAGAGAGACGCGGCGCGGATGAAGGGAGTGACGTAAGTGTTTCATTGAGAGAGACGCGGCGCGGATGAAGGGCGTGACGTAAGTGTTTCATTGAGAGAGACGCGGCGCGGATGAAGGGAGTGACGTAAGTGTTTCATTGAGAGAGACGCGGCGCGGATGAAGGGCGTGACGTAAGTGTTTCATTGAGAGAGACGCGGCGCGGATGAAGGGAGTGACGTAAGTGTTTTATGGAGAGACACGCGGCGCGGATGAAGGGCGTGACGTAAGTGTTTTATGGAGAGACACGCGGCGCGGATGAAGGGCGTGACGTAAGTGTTTTATGGAGAGACACGCGGCGCGGATGAAGGGCGTGACGTAAGTGTTTTATGGAGAGACACGCGGCGCGGATGAAGGGCGTGACGTAAGTGTTTTATGGAGAGACACGCGGCTCGGATGAAGGGCGTGACGTAAGTGTTTTATGGAGAGACACGCGGCGCGGATGAGGGCGTGACGTAAGTGTTTTATGGAGAGACACGCGGCGCGGATGAAGGGCGTGACGTAAGTGTTTTATGGAGAGGACACGCGGCGCGGATGAAGGGAGTGACGTAAGTGTTTTATGGAGAGACACGCGGCGCGGATGAAGGGCGTGACGTAAGTGTTTTATGGAGAGACACGCGGCGCGGATGAAGGGAGTGACGTGGGTTCGCCAAATGAAAAGGGAAGGGGGGGGGGGGGGGGTTGATGGATTGCGCACGTAAGGAGGGGGAGGGGAGCGTGTAAATTGGCAAATTATGGGAGGGATGGGGGTGGGGATGGAACAGTGCTGATGCAGGTTGGGCGTGCTTAGGAGGCGTGGGGAGGAACGAATATCGGGTATGACGTTCGGGGGTATGGGAGACGTGGATGCAGGGTATGCCCTAGGTATAGGGCCGTGGATGAAGAGTGTGACATGTTTAGGGGTACAGGGGTCACGGATGTCGCTTACTACATGGTTTCGGGAATCGAATGGAAAACGCCGATAAAGCGCACGACATGGGAGGGGGTACGGCGGTCGTGGGTGCAGGATGCCACATGGTTGGGGGTGCAGTGGGTACAGCTGCTGGATGGGACATGGGTGGGAGTGCAGGGAGCATGAATTTCAGGGCTTGTTATCGATGGGGGTAGAGGTAGGGGACACATATTTGAGATCATGGTATGCGTTGGGTATAGGTGTGTGTGTGTGTGTGGGGGGGGGGGGGGGTGGTAGGTGCAGACTTCGGTGCCTGAAATAGGGTCAGGGGAAGGATTCAGGGCGTGACACGGTTGGGCATAATGGTGGAAAAGAGAAGGCGCGGATGCAGAGCCTGACAAGGCTGGACGAACTGCGGTGGTGGAAGGGAAACAGGGAGGGCATGCAGTGCATGAAATGGAAAAGCGAATTTTGGAGGGAGGAGGGGTGTATACATGCACATGGGTGGGCGCACTGCAGACCTGCCTACCCTGTGAACTCTGAATGAATAGTTTCCAGGCCAAAATGTGTAGTTTTACAGCAAAATGAGTAGTTTACACAGCAATTTTTTTCACATCGACATTTCACATTCATGTGCTTTGCTTATTTGTGTGTGTGTGTGTGTGTGTGTGTGTGTGTGTGTGTGTGTGTGTGTGGCGTGTGCGTGTGTGTGTGTGTGTTGTGTAGGTGTTGTTGACACTGTGTGCATGCATGGAATAGTGTGTGCGAATGCCAGTGTGCGTGCATATGAATA
>CM065718.1:29840013-29847513 GCA_033310375.1 Conus canariensis
TTCTTTCCCTCCCTGAAGAGTCCGATCCAGCGGAAGAAAGGTTTTGGAGCAGGCAATATGAATAATTTGCTTTTCAAGATGGGATACGATGGTCTCCATAGGCTGCTAGTCAAGGATTTCAATACTTATGACATATTTCCCTGACTTTTCATTTCTTCTTTTATCTACCCCCCAAACCCCCTCCCCTCAAACACACACACACACACACAGACACACAGACACACACACAGACACACACACACACACACACACTATACACACACACACACATACACACGCACACACACATACACACACGCGCACACACACACACACACACACACACACATACACACGCACACACATACAAACACACACACACACACACACACACACACACACACACACACACACATGCACACACACACACACACACACACACACACACACACACACACAGGCGCGCGCGCCACACACGCACGCACGCACGCACAACACACACACACACACACACACACACACACACACACACACACACACACACACACACACACACACGAGCGCGCGCACGCTTCACTTGCCAGCTGCAGCCAAGGCTCAGCCAGAGCGCTGAAGGACAGCCCAGTAAAGCACATGGGGAACACGCCTGGCTTAATGATCAGGAACAGGACGATGACGTTGCTTCACGTGGAAACGACTCTCCCAGACGGACCTGGCGGCACACCCACTCCAATCTACAAG
Organism: Conus canariensis; assembly: GCA_033310375.1. Taxonomy (NCBI): domain Eukaryota; kingdom Metazoa; phylum Mollusca; class Gastropoda; order Neogastropoda; family Conidae; genus Conus; species Conus canariensis. Next base: position 29,840,734 of record CM065718.1, read on the forward strand.
ATGAACAGGATATTGCCTCGGACCGTTTCACGTCGTTCATGCACATTTCCACTTGCTTTTAAAGTGAAAATAAGGTGGGCAAACTGTTAATGATGATGATGATCATCATCATGATCACTATTAAAGAGGACGACACTGATGACCATGGTGATCATAAAGAGTTACTGCCACTTAAGAAGATGCAGTAACTACAATGATGTCAATGGTTACAAGAAAACAAAATTTGATGATGATGATAATGATGTCGACGGATGACGTCAATTGCGGTCATGACGATGATAATGATGATGTAGATGATAATGGTGGTGGCCGTGGTGGTGGTGGTGGTGGTTGTAGCGGCGTTAGTGTTGGTCACAATGTGATAATAATAATAATCGTTATAACGACGACGACGATGACAGCAACGACGGCAACCATGACGATGACGTCGATGGTACTGATAATCATGATGATGATGATGTTTTTGTTAGTATTGTTGTTGTTGGTTTTGTTGTTGCTGATTGTTGTCGTAGTTGTTGTTGTTGTCATTGTTATCAGTGGTGGTGGAGGTGGTGGTGGTGGTGATGATGATGATCATCATCATAATCATGATCATGAAGATGATCATGATCATAATGATAAATGATGATAATGATGATCATAATCATGATGATGCCGTGATAATCTGTGATCATGAAGAAAATGATCATGGTTACGAAAATTATCGATTTATTGTATGAGAGAGCGAACGGGAGAACGACAGACAGAGACAGACAGACAGACAGGACAGTTGATACAGAGAGAAAGCGACAAACAGAGGGAGAGACAGCGAGACGGAGAGAGGAATGCCATTAACCAGACATCTAAACAGACAGAAATAGACTAAAAGCGAGTAATGGCTCCATCCTATTCCTTCGCCAGCATGAGGTCATCATAAAAGAGTGCTGGAGGGCAATAAACGGAACTAAAATGGGAGGAGACGGGGGGGGGGGGGGGGGGGAATTCTGCTTGCATGATGAACACACCACATGGACGATTTTCGTGTCTGCGCGTGGCAGCGATTACCCGAGGTAGACCTGGCTTGTACAAACACCCATCCATAACAGTGGACAGAGGATTCACAAAATTAGACAACAAAATATTCCAAGGTTTGAAATTTAGACAATCACTCGATTCCACATATGGTAGCATGCATGATGAAGTAAAATAAGTGTAGGGAGACAAACGTAAATAATAGTGACGATGTGTGATGATAATGATGATGATGATGATGATGTATGATGATGATGATGATGATGATGATGTGATGGGGTGGTGGTTGATATAATGATGGCGAGGAGGAGGAGGAGGAGGAGGACGACGACGACGACGACGACGACGACGAAGATGATGATGACGATGATGATGATGATGATGTGATGATGATGATGATGACGATGATGATGATGATGATGATGATGATGATGATGATAACGGAAAAAAATGGAAAAAAAATAACCAGTCAACCACTACGATTCTAGCCAGCTATTCCAGAGAGGAGAGAGAGAGAGAGAGAGAGAAGAGAGAGAGAGAGAGAGAGAGAGAGAGAGAGAGAGAGAGTCAAAGTCAAAGTCAAAGTCAAAGTCAAAAGTTTAATTGTCAGGCCTCTGGCCCATACAATGAGAGTGAGCGAGCCAGATACACATTGGATTAATTACAAAATATTAAGACATTGGTTTCTCAAACTCAGCGCCTTATACACAAACAGAGAAATATTCATAATTACATTTTCATTTTCATTGGCAAGAATCAAAGAAAGTTTGAATAATGATGGGTATCTGCAGTACTTATCAGGTATTAATTCATCCCTCAAATCGTTATATTTCGGGCATATGAAAAGAAAATGAACTTCAGTTTCAAGAGCATTTAAACAAAATGGACAATTGTTGTTACGGTTGTTTAGAGATGATTTATATTGCAAGTAGCTGTGTTTTAAGGGAGACATACCAATTCGAAATCTTGCAAGACATTTTCGCAAATACACATTTTTAAGCTTAAACAAATATACTTTTGGAGAAAATGTAGAACCAAAAGTTGAGTATACATCAAAAAAATTATGGGTCTCCAGTGCAGCATGCCAGTCTTGTTTAAATGAGTCAATAAGTCTGAGTTTAAATTCTGAGAGAAATAATTTTACGCTTCCCACACCTTGTGCTTCCCAAACTATTCCATAGCCAAATTTATATAAAACATCTCTAACACGACAAGCCCATGTGACATAATTCTGATTTTGCAATGATAATAACATATTGTAAGCTTTTTTTGGATATCTAAACTCTTCCATAGCAACAAGTCGTAGCCAGTAACGTATGCATCGTAAATAAGTGTTTACATAAAGAGGATGCCTACCAGTTTCTCCATATATCAGTTGCCTTGGTGACTTTGGGCTAACCCTCATAAACCGTTTTAGGGCACATAGATGGATTCTTTCGATGGGCTCTTGGTCAATTGATAATCCCCAAATTTCTGATCCATATGTCAATATTGGCTGTATTTGGCAATCGAACATCTTGAAAAAAAACCTGTGGTGAATGTTCACCTACAGTCCAGAGAACTTTGATTATAGCTAAGATGCCTTTTCTAGAGCGATTTGCAAGGTCATTAAGTGTATGAGAAAAGGTAAGCCTTGTTGAAAGATATATACCCAGGTATTTATACATATTGACAATAACTAGTTCTTCTCCATCAAAAGACCATTTCTCAGATAAAGACAAGTATCCACCATTTCGGAAAACAACCACATTAGATTTTTCTAAATTAACAGATAAATCGAGTCTTCTTGCTGTCGTACTTAAGATGTTCAGCTGGTTTTGGAGACCAATTACACTATCAGAAAATAATACAACATCATCTGCAAAAAGTAAGATGACAATTCAACAAAATCAGGTGACAATTGGATTCCATGTTTTCCATTATTGATGATATCTTTTGTTAGTTCATTTATAAACAGTGAAAACAAAACTGGTGAACACACTTCCCCTTGTTTCAAACCCCGTGGACACAAAAAGGCCTCAGTCAGGTCACCTCCAGTATGCACTTTTGCCATCACAGTATTATACATACTTTTTAATGCTTTTAACAATTTACCATTTAAACCATTCGTATGCAGTATCTTCCATAGCTTATCCCGACACACAGAGTCAAAGGCTTTGCGAAAATCAATGAAGGCTACATATAGTTTTCTATGTCGTAATAATTGCTTCTGAATCATGGCTGAAAGTGTAAATATATGGTCAAATGTACTATGATCTTTTCTGAAACCAGCTTGTTCTTCCCCAATTATATTATTGTCATCTATCCACTTCGTGATACGTTTATTCAGAACAAAGCTGCAGAGCTTGCTACAGATATTTAATAATGATATTCCTCTGTAGTTGTCAGTGTTATTTATGTCTCCCTTTTTATGCAAAGGCTGTATAATTGAAAAACACCACTCATCCGGAAAAAAAACCATGATCAAAAATAAAGTTAAAGAAGGTTGTAAGAAAAGGTAAAGTTTGCTCTATACTATTCTTAAAGAATTCTCCAATTAACCCATCTGGCCCCGAGGCCTTATTGATTTTCAATGCTTTAACTGCATCCCTCACCTCTTCTGTTGAAATTGGCTCGTTTAAAGCTTCAGAATCTCTATCAATAACAGTATCTGAACTATGAAATTCACCGTTTTGAATATCCGGTGCATCATTGGAGAGAGAATTAAACACATCTTTGAAATGGTTATACCATTCTTCTAGACTAATTGTAGTTTGTATTCCACATTTTGGACGTACTGAACGGATTGTATTCCAAAATTTCTTTGGGTTGTTCAGGTTATTTTGCAAATCATTGACTATTTTCTCTCTTTGCGATTTTTTCTTTAGTCTAATAAGTTCTTTATATTCTCTTCTTTTACGTGCATATAATTCTCTGTCTCTGTCAAGATCTGCTTTCTTTTGAGTATACGTAAGATCGTCTTTATAAATATGTACATTGCATATTTTTCTCAAATTTTGTCGAACAATTTTCCTTTCATGTCTACATTCCTGATCAAACCAAACATGATGTTTTTTGTCTTGAACAACAGATGTTTTCTTCATACATTCGCCAGCAAAATACAAGCATTCATTAAACTTACTAAGCGCTTCATTTACACTTCTTTGAATCAAAGATATGGCTTGGTGTAGTAAGTTCTTAGCATAGTCACATTGTATTTTATTTGTAAACTCGATTTTCTTTAGTTCGTCCCATTTATATCTTGTGAGTGTATAAGGTTTGGGTGCTTCTTTTTCTGAGATAGCATCAGACATGGATTCAATATACAAATCAACAGCTAAATGTTTTGATTCAATCATAGGTAAAATGTTCATGACCTTGCATTTGTGTAACAGACTTTTAGAAACAATAAAATAGTCTACAACACTGCATCCCATTTGTGAAATATATGTAAAACCGCATGGGAAATTTGCTAATTGCAGACCATTCAATATCAACAGATTGAATTCCTGACAAATGTTAATAAGAAACTTTCCATAAGCATTAACCACAGAGTCATTAGAACATCTTTTGTTATCGTCATCTTTCTCATGTCCTTCATCTTCACTTCTCATTTCATATATCTCTTCAACATGATCATTATTTTGAGCATTTGAACAGCCTGTTCTAGAATTTAGGTCACCACAAATAATTAAAGGAATGTCTCCATAATCTCTGACTAAGTCAAGCAACAAATCTTCAAGTAACATAACACCATTATAAATTTCAGTTTCCTCATAGTAAGGTGAATTCTCTGGAGGAATATACATTCCAACCAACAAGCAGTCTGTAGACGTACTAAACAGCTTGTGTGAAAGTTTTAATACAATTACATTATCAGATTCTACTTCAACACGTTGTACATATTCAGCGAGTTCTTTACGAACAAAACATATGACCCCACCTGACAGACGACCATGAACATTATCAGACACCTTCACACCCGGTGACCTGGCTGAGGTACTTTTCTATGTTAAAGAGAGAGAGAGAGAGAGAGAGAGAGAGAGAGAGAGAGAGAGAGGAGAGAGAGAGTTTTGGGGCTAGTAAGTGTGTGCGCATGTATAGCAAAGGAATGGTGGGAGGGAGTCTCTCTCTCTCTCTCTCTCTCTCTCTCTCTCTCTCTCTCTCTCTCTTCTCTCTCTCTCTCTCTCTTACACCACACACACACAGAGTTATTTTGGAATAGCTGGCTGGAATCATAATGAAACACAACTGCCATCCACTACAATGCTACACACCATGCATGAGACGTGATTCAAACCAATGAACAGTCACGTTCATGAAACCTCACAACAATACCAAATACAAAGGCATACGCAGACTGAAACTAAACAAACGATACAATATGTCATGCCGACTGAACAATGGGGACAGGAGTTGGGTGGGGAGGTGTAGGGAGAAAGAGGGGAACGAAACAGAACGCAGCCACTGCCAAACTTTGAACTGCCATAGCAGACTACGAACCTGGCATAACTGATGGTTGTGCAACATCGTCAAAAGAACAACAACAATAATATCTTCAACAAAAACGACGACGACGACGATACAGCCAGCAGCAGCAGCAGCAGCAGCAGCATCAACCAACAACGTGTACAAAATACCTGTCACAGATTCTGTACTTTTTATTCGCTACATGACGTCGTCATTGGTGGATTAAAATTATTTAATTTGTCAACCTTGAAACATGTTTTGAGTCTGAATTGTAGATCGGTCTCCCCCTGCTACCTTCTTCTGTTAACACAGACTGACTGATTTCGTGAACAAACTCAAGAGAGCACAGGCTTTGGACTGATCGTGTCTTTGTGACCCAGAATTACGGCTGGATGAGTGAATGCTCTGATGAAATAAACAATAATTATTAAACATGCATCCGGTCAATCTACTTGAAGATGAGTCATTCACCACACACACACACACACACACACACACACACACACACACACACACACACACACACACACGATCGCGCGTGCGCACACACACGTACACACACACACACACACACACACACACACACACACACACACGAGAGGAGAGAGAGAGAGAGAGAGAGAGAGAGAGAGAGAGAGAGAGAGAGAGGAGAGAGAGAATAAACATCATACGCAGCAGATTTGACTTTAATTCCCATACAATATAAGAGGTAAATCGCCATTCGGTCTGTGTGTATCTTTGAAACATTGACCCTTCCTTTAAAAAAAGAAAAAAAAAAGAAAAAAAAAGCCAGTACCTAGTGAACCCTTCAACAAGACATCGGCACAAAGAGATTTCATTCACTTGTCAAGTTTGACTTTATGGTCAACTCTGTTGGCAAGTTCTACCAGCCGGACTGCTTGGGAGGGGAATGTTGCGTCGCGGCGCCAGAGGTTGGCAGAAGCAGTACAATTATGGCGTTCCATTCGTGTCAAAATGATGCAAGGTGCATCACAAGATCAGACCGTGTCTCGATTCAACCACTCATGTTACATTGTTTCAAGAATGTCTTCATTTGTAAGCGCTTTGCTGCTTTAAATCATGGTATCTTTCGTTGTGGCCTGTGTTGTAAATGTAGCAGCGGCAATTATTATTTTACTTGTAGTGTCTCCTGTTTGTCTTGTTATAATCATTAAAATTGGTGTGGCGTTTTCTAACTGCTGTTGTTGTCCATGTTGTAATAGTTGTAGTTAAGTCAAAATGCAAGTAAACACATAAATCCTATCTAATACACTGAGCAAAGTAGGCCTGGTGGCGCCCTCCGGAGGGAGAGCTCACTCA
>CM065718.1:29852513-29855013 GCA_033310375.1 Conus canariensis
GCGCGCGCGCGCGTGAGTGTGCGCCTATGTCTATGTGTGAGCATGAGCACACGTGTGTGTGTGTGTGTGTGTGTGTGTGTGTGTGTGTGTGTGTGTGTGTGTGTGTGTGTGTGTGTGTGTGCATATGTGCGAGTGCGCGCGCGCGCGCGCGCGCGTGTGTGTGTGTGTGTGTTCGTGTGTGTACACGCGCACGTGCGCGTGTATGTGTGTGTGTGTGTGTGTGAGAGAGAGAGAGAGAGAGAGAGAGAGAGAGAGAGAGAGAGAGAGAGAGAGAGAACATAAGCCCCATTAATTTTGTTGTCGTCGAATCCTCAACACATGCCATGCCCGGCTTTCTAGATGAATTTATTATCCACAGTGCTAGAAAGCTGACGATCCTTAAACCAACGGATGAATAGGGGTGCAGGGAAAGAGAGGTATTCAACACCATCAGCGCTCTGATTTAGGTACTAATCTACATCAAACGAGTTTGTCTTTGGGGAACATAGTAGATTTCTCATTAGGATTTGCAGGATTTGTGCTTCGTTCATGTTTTGTGGACAAACTGAGAGAAGGACAACGAAAGGACTGGGGAAGAAACATAACCTCCATCACTGATATGACGAGTATGTCACCCCACATGTCTCTGCGAAGGATGTGGGGCATACTATTTTATGAACAATTCTCAAACGCATTTCGATGGCTTGTCTCTCCTAATTCCCTGCTAACACACATGTGTTTCAAAGATATACTCCCGAGACCGGCATCGACTCGTTGAAAGCCGGGCTGCATGCTGTGTAATCGCTATAAAGGGTTAATTGCTTGATTAAAAATTTGCTATAAGGATCTAATGAATTAGAAACCACGTTAGCCTTCCTGAAAGAGATACAGACACAAAACTGTGAAGTCACAGGTGCGGGTGTCTGCGTTCTCCTAACGTCAACAAAATTAAACGTACAAAAAATGAATAAAGAAAAAAAAAATCAACAACAAAAAACGTACGCGGTTACTGTTCAATGTGTCACCAAAGGAACTCCAGTCAACAGAGGGTATCTGTAAACTAAAGTCTGATCTATAACGCTTCCTCTTTGACTGGATGGTGGAGAACCTGTGTTTTGGAAAGAAAGGAAGAAGGCACTAACAGCAATGAAGTGTATGCATTCCGTGGGAGATTTCTCCCAAGTCCTGCTGCCGAGGCAATTTTGTCCTGCTCTTAGCCAAAACGTGACTCTCCTCTTAAAAGCAAACTGGAGGTGGTACATAAATAGGAAAGCGATTAATGTCAATTCGAAAGACATTGCGCTCAGTAACTGACATTAAACGTGAGAATGGCGAAGTTTGAATCCAATGTGTGTTACTTACGTGTGTCTGTTACTTTGCTATGTGAACACTCTTTAACAGAAAACCACGTCGCTCCTTTTCTATAATAAAGTACACAGTAGACGGTCACAAATAAAACCATCAACCTTTCTTCTGAAGTCGGCCAATCTGTTAACTTCCATTACACATTAACTGAGATTCTGTCACATGATCTTCAAGCCATTTCAAGACCTCTTTCACACAGGTTTCTCACCAACATAGAAGGCTGCTTTGGGGATGCTATTGGATTCTTTTTTGCACCCTTGGTGGTGAGAACACCACAGTATTATGGACTGTGGTGTGTCTCTATTTGACGCCAGGAGCGCAGACACAACCAGCCGTGTCTCCCTGATGAGTTCCGACCCAGCGGACGAAAGGCCTCGGAGCAGGCAATACAAACATATCTGCCTTCAAAGGGGATTGCGATGGTTCCCTTATGCAGCTAGTGAAGAGTTTTCATATCTGTAACATATTTTCTTAATTTCATATTCCCAGTTTTTCCATCTTCAACCCCCCCCCCCCCCCCTTAAGTCCAAATCTTTGCCAAGTCATTACTATGAAGACAGTTCAGTTGTTGGCCTGCGCTTGTTTTTTTTCCCCCACTATTAGATTGTTCGTCTATGTATTTGTCTGACTTTATTCAAGTTTAAAAGGCTGTGCCAGTCTTGAATAAAAGTTACTCTGTGTTAGGTTTTCTTATGGAAGCAAAAAATACCCCACTTGTTTACTGTTCAACATAGAAGGGTTGTGGTCTCTGACACCCATAATTATAGGATCGCGAGGTTTTGTTTTTCCTTTTCTTTCCTTTCGTTGCTGACAGACAGACAGATCAACAAAGAAACAAACCAAAAACGTGGGTGAAAACATTGCTTCCATCACAGAGGTAAAAACTATCCCACACCAAATGTCTCGTCTAGGATGCAAAGCATGACCTTTCACACTTTGCATGACCTTTCACAAAGTTTGCACAAACACATCTCTATGGCTTTCCACGTTCCGTTTCTTTGGATCAGATCCCACGGCTAGTTAACCTCTAGCGTTGATCATTTGCAGTCTTTGGGGCGTAATGGCAGATTAAGTTGTACAGAGACAGATGATTCAGGAGTGAGCACGGCGATTGGAAATAAAGGCTTTTTTCGAGTGAAAGATGGTCGCCGTTCAA
>CM065718.1:29882513-29887513 GCA_033310375.1 Conus canariensis
AGAGAGAGAGAGAGAGAGAGAGAGAGAGAGAGAGAGAGAGAGAAGAGAAGAGAAGATAAAGATAACATTCTTTATTTACGAGGATAATAGATAAGCACTGATGCGCTTTTTTACATCCAGTCCTCGCCCTGAGTGGGGACTACAACATACAGTGAAATGAAACAATGTAAGAAAGCAAACAAGCAAACAAACAAGGCGGTCATGCAATCACAATGAAACATCAAATGAAAATAGAAGAGAAATGAAGAAAAAAAAAACCCAAACAAACAAACAAATAAAAATAAGAAAAATAAACATAATAATAATGAAGGGAAGAAGAGAGTGGGGGGTGGGGGGTGGGCTGGGAGAGCATATGAGAGAGAGAGGGGAGAGAGAGAGAGAGAGAGAGAGAGAGAGAGAGAGAGAGAGAGAGCACGTCCTGGTTCGTTTCTTGATTTTTGAGATCGTTTCAGTGGATGCCATTCCTTCCAGTAGCATTGGTGAAATTTAGAAAGATTAGACGGCCAAGAAAAGAAAAAAAGAATTGAAAACTGTGGGGGGGGGGGGGGGAGGGTTGCGTCATTTACACGCAGTTTTTACTTGCCAGACGAAAGGAATTATCCTTGGCTTATGCATTTGTTTCTTCTTTCTTCACTGTCTTTTCAGAATCGTGTAAAGGAATTTCAGACCATAGCCACCTTGTTTTCTTTCTTCTTTTTTTTTTTTTTTTTTACTCATGTTTTCTCTAATCCCAGTCCCCCCCCCCCCCCCCCCCCCCCCTTTTTTTTTTTCTTCTTCTTCTTTTTTTCTTTTTTTCAAACTTCGTTTTAAATTTGTTATGTGCGAATCAGATGTAGCCGATAGTACTGTTTGCTGTTGTTTTTTGTTTTCTTTTTGTGTTTCGCTTTTTCCTTCACCGTGCTATCCTTTCAAGTCTTTGTTTTCCATTATGTTTGTGCTGCTTCGTCTTTCTCTGGCACTTTAGGTTTCGGTTTTCTTTCTTCCCTTTTTTTTTCTCCCCTGGAGTTTGGAATAACAAAGACGGACTTGTACGCAACTCGTGTGTACTGTGTACGTTCAATCTTCTTGTGTGCTAGTGCTCCTCTTTTATTCTCCTCATCTCCCTTGGTTCTCTTTGAAGCAATCTTGAAGAGAACGTGCACAAAAACGGCTAGACAAAGCTGTTCCAACTAGTTCATATCGGATTACTGTAGCATGCATGTGGGAGGAGGTGAGGAGCGACAGAACAGATAGGGTTCAATTTTCATCTGGGCAAAAAGATTTAGCCCTGGGAAAGCTTTCAGCATGGCGGAATTTGCTCTTTGTTTTGACTTTGTTTAGCTTTGCTTTGTTCTTTATCGTATACAATTTCTACATTCATCCCCTTCAAATGGGGCTATGAACATTATTGATTAAAAGTCTGTTTCCGTCTTCTCTCTCTCTCTCTCTCTCTCTCTCTCTCTCTCTCTCTTTAACTGATATTACAATTCCTAAATTTCGCAAGGTGTTCGTGAGATTTCGACTTGGTATTAGTGATTTAAATTTCCATCACAAATATACACTAAAACTAAAAAAAAACTGTCCATTCTGTTATGGATTCGAGGACGAAAAACATGTTTTAGTTGTTTGTCCATCTTATAAAGATTTAGACATTTCACCAAGCATCATTGCTTCTTTTTAGTGCAAAATGAAAAGAGAATTGTAAATCGCTCTGTAGCAATGTTCATTTTTAAAGCACTAAAATGAAGAGAAGAACTGCTACCAGTTAACGCACAAAATGCCAGAGTAATTTCATGAAGAACATTTTGTTATGCAAATATTTTCTTCCATAAATTTCCGTATTATGCGCCAAGCGCGTGTGCGTTCTGCCTTTGTTCTTGACCTCATGGCAGATAGGTCGGTGGCCTTTGCAATTAAGCAATTTGAGTTTGAGCTTTAAGTTTCTCTCTGGGTGATATTGAATATGCTAGGCCACTTGCTCACTCTAGCTGAAGACGTCAGACACCTACTAGTCTAAGTTAGAGATCGGTACCTAGAGGTCACACTTAGGAGGTCTGGAGTTCTTATTCAGTCACACTGTGATAGATCGGTGGACTAGACGTCTTCTACCGTCCTGAACACTGTTGGATAAGTCACTGTACCTACCAGTCTTTTCATCTCTTACTATGGCCACGTCTCTGTCTACCTGCATATATGTCTACACCTCTGTTTGTGTCTGCTTGTCTGTCTATCGGATTTTCTATATATCTGTCTGCTTTTTCTGTCTGTCTGTCTGTCTGTCTGTCTGTCTCTCTCTCTCTCTCTCTCTCTTCTCTCTCTCTCTCTCTCTCTCTCTCCATGCGTCTGGATAATTCCCTTTTCTGTCTTACTCTTGCATCTCTGACCGATGTTGAACAAGATGAAGCAAGCAAGCATACAAGCACACACACCACACACACACACACACACACACACACACACACACACACACACACACACACACACCACACACACACCACAAACACTAGCAAAACGCACACGCACACACCACACACACAACACACGCACCCACCACCGCACGCACGCACACACCACACAGCACACACACACACGCACGCACGCACAACGCACACGCACACACACACACACACACACACCACACACACACACACACACACACACACACACACACACACACACACAACACTATATGAGTGTATGAAAAAAAAAGAGAGAAATAAAATAAAAATTTACACAGTAAAAACTGGGAAAAGAATGTAAAAAGAAACAAAAAGAAAGAAAGAAAGAAAAATAAAAGAGAGAAAGAAAGAGAGTAAGGAAGAAATTAAAAAAAGAAGAAACAAAGCATGAAAAATACATGTACCAGAAATTTAGCCACTTCAAGGTCCCGATAAATTTACTCATCTCCTCACCCACAGAGAGAGACAGAGACAGTCAAAGAGAGACGGGGACATAGAGACAGAGACCGAGAGCGAGACAGAGCTTCCCGTTGGAGAGATATAGAGGGAAGGAGGGTAAGAAATAGGGTGTGACAGTTTGAGGAACGGAGAGAGAGAGAGAGAGAGGAGAGAGAGAGAGAGAGAGAGAGAGAGAGAGAGAGAGAGAGAGAGAGCACGTCCTAATTAGCTTCTTGTTTTTGAGATCATTTCAGTGGATGTCATTTCTTCCAGAGGCATTGGTGAAGTTTAGATGGTCGAGAAAAAAAAATCGAAAACTTTTGCATCATTTACACGCAGCGTTAACTCGCCAGATGAAAGGAAGTATCCTTGACCTATGTATTTGTTTCTCCTTTCTTCGGTGTCTTTTCAGTATTGTGTAAAGGAATTTAAGTCCATAGCCACCTGGTTTTCTTTGCTGTTTTAAAACCATGTTTTCTTTATCCTCCCCCCCCCCCCCCCCCCATCTTTTTTTTTTCAAACTTTGTTTTAAATTTGTTATACTGATAGCATTGTCTGCTGTTGTTTTTGTTTTATTTTGTTTCGTTTTTGTTTTTTTTTCCTTCACGATTCTATCCTGTCATATTCTTACTTTCCATTATGTTTGTGCTGCTTCGTCTTTCTCTGGCACTTTAGGTTTCGGTTTTCGTTCTTTCCATTTTTTCTCCCCAGGAGATTGGAGAATAACAAAACGCGATCGTCTGTTTTGTGATGTGTACGTTCAATCTGTTTGTGTGCTCGTGCTCCTCTTTGTGTTCTCCCCCCCCCCGCACCCCCCCCCCCCTTTAAAAAAAAAAAAAAGCAGTCTTGAAGAAAACGACCAGACAAAGCTGTTCCAACAAAGGTATATTAGATTACTGTGAGTAGGAGACAGAGGGCGACAGAACAATTAATAGGATTCAATTTTTCATCTGGGCAAAAAGACGTAACCCTAAGAAATATCTCCCTCTCCTCTCTCTCTCTCTCTCTCTCCTCTCTCTCTCTCCTCTCCCTCTCTCTCTCTCCTCTCTCTCTCTTCCTCTCTCTCTGTCGTCGTCTGTCTGTCCTCAGTCTTCCTCTCTCCCTCTGTCTCTCTGTCTGTCTCTGTCTTCTGTCTGTCTCTCTCTCTCTCTTCTCTCTCTCTCTCTGTCTGTCTGTCTGTCTGTTCTGTCTCTGTCTCTGTCTTCTTCTCTCTCTCTCTCTCTCTCTTCTCTCTCTCTCCTCTCTCTCCTCTCTCTCTCTCTCTCTCCTGCCCCGCCTTTTCCCGTTGTAGAAGATTATGTGTGTGGACAAACTTTCATCTTCCCTTCCATTCTGCCTTCCTTTCTGTCTGCCCCCTTCCCGTAACACACACACACACACACACACACACACACACACACACACACACACACACACACACACACACACACACGCACGCACGCACGCACGCACGTACGCACGCACGCACGCGCACGCACGCACGCACGCACGCACGCACGCACGCACACACACACACACACACACACACAAATAAAGAAAAATAGACTCTGCATGGATGCAAAACTTGATATTTCAGAATGTTATTTATCGGTGTTCCTTTAGCACTCTGTACGAGATATTTTCCCTTTCAGGTGTGTGTAGGTGGTTGGAGGAGTGGTGGTGATAATTGAATTGAAACGTCATAAAAGTGAGACATGTTAAGCTAAATGTAAAGGAAACAAATACAAACATTAAATGCTACTCCTATAATAGTCCCACGCTATTCCACTCAATCAGATTGTCTGTCTTTCTGTCTGTCTCTCTGTCTGTCTGTCTGTCTCTCTGTCTCTCTCTGTCTGTCTGTCTGTCTGTCTGTCTGTCTGTCTGTCTGTCTGTCTGTCTCTCTCTCTCTCTCTCTCCCCTCTCTCTCTCTCTCTCTCTCTCTCTCTCTCTCTCATCTGAAAAACCCTGCTCATCAGTACAAACGGCTTTACTGATTTATGAGGGAAAATGTTAGCAAGCAGGATTTTGCTATCTGTTTTGTTTATTTGTTTATCTTTGCTTTGTTCTTTATTGTATACCATTTCTAAATTCATCCCCCTTGAAAGGGGACTATGCACACAATTGCTTAGAATTCTCTCTCTC
>CM065718.1:29895013-29902513 GCA_033310375.1 Conus canariensis
CCAACAGCAACAACTCATGGAGGACAGGTATCGGGTGTTATGAATTAATTGCATGCCGCACAGCTGATGGTATCTTTCAAATTCGAATCCGTGGATAAATCGAACAGGGGGGGGGGGGGGGGGAGAGAAAAATATGAATCTAATTAAATCGACGGGAAAGCCATATGCATGAAATCAGAGAGCAAGTGTAGTTTGTTTTTCTTTTACTAGAAACCGACAGAAGATAGGGTTAGAGATGCTAGCAGGAACAAGTTACAGGAAAAAGAGAGTGATGATTTTGAGCATTTAAAAATCTCTAAGTTTTGTTTAGTTTATGAGTTATTTTAGTTTGACTACGGCTTTGCTTATTGATTTCTTTTGATACATGGCATGTCTTAGTTGCTCAACTCCCACTCTCTTGCTTGATATATCTTTCTTGTAATGTTTGTTCCGCTAAATAGTGACGGATCATTCTCTCTCTCTCTCTCTCTCTCTCTCTCTCTCTCTCTCTCTCTCTCTCTCTCTCTCTCTCTCTCTCTCTCTCTCTCTCTCTCTCTCTAGGTAAGTGAGAGAGTACTGTGTCTCTGCTTTCATATCTTATTTCGCTCTTCCATCGATTGCCTTTCCCTGACTCTCCATGTCAGTCTCCCTGTCTGTTAGTTTGCTTGTGTGTGTGTCTGTGTGTCTGTCTGTCTGTCTGTCTGCCCGAACTACGTGAGGACAAAATGACATCGGTTTGCCCGCTGATACTCAGATGAGTGGAAACAATATTTTGCACATAGTGGGGTGACGTTCTTATCTGAGTACAGCCGTGTGCTTTTACCTTTATCCTTGAAAGATCTCTCTCTCTCTCTCTCTCTCTCTCTCTCTCTCTCTCTCTCTCTCTCTCTCTCTCTCTCTCTCTCTCTCTCATTTTGCCTCATACTAGAAATGTTCATCAAGTGTCATTGCTTCTTTTACTGCAAAATGAAAAGAGAACTGTAAATCACTCTGTAGCTATGTTCATTTTTAAAGCACTAAAAGGAAGAGAGGAACTGTTAACCGTTAACACACAAATGCCAGAGTAGTTTCAGGAAGAACATTTCGTTATGCAAATATTTTCTTTCACAATTTTCAGTATATGCGCCGCGCGCATGTGTGTTCTACTTCTGTTCTTGACCTCCTTGCAGATATGTCGGTGGCCTTTGCAATTAAATGATTTGAGATGAGTTGAGTGGAGTCTCTCTCTCTCTCTCTCTCTCTCTCTCTTCTCTCTCTCTCTCTCTCTCTCTCTCTCTCTCTCTCTCTCTCTCTGTCGTGTGTGTGTTGTGTGTGTGTGTGTGTGTGTGTGTGTGTGTGTGTGTGTGTGTGTGTGTGTGTGTGGTTCGGGGATGTAGAATGGCGTTGGGGTGGGGATAAAAAATGGGAGTGGGGGGGGGGGGGGATACAGAGAGGCAGGAGGGGGACTTCTTTAATCTCAGAACGTCAATGAGGTGTTGGCGAGTTAGATAGCGCTGGAGCTGAACCTTTCAGTTAGATAGCGCTGGAGCTGAACCTTTCAGTTAGATAGCGCTGAGCTGAACTTTCAGTTAGATAGAGCTGGAGCTGAACCTTTCAGTTAGATAGATCTGGAGCTGAACTTTCAGTTAGATAGAGCTGGAGCTGAACCTTTCAGTTATTACATAGCGCTGGAGCTGAACCTTTCAGTTAGATAGATCTGGAGCTGAACCTTTCGGTTAGATAGATATGGAGCTGAACCTTTCAGTTAGATAGCTCTGGAGCTGAACCTTTCAGTTATTACATAGCGCTGGAGCTGAACCTTTCAGTTAGATAGATCTGGAGCTGAACCTTTCAGTTATTACATGGACGACTTCATGTAGCTGACTGAACCTTTCAGTTAGATAGCTCTGGAGCTGAACCTTTCAGTTATTACATGGCGCTGGAGCTGAACCTTTCAGTTAGATAGATCTGGAGCTGAACCTTTCAGTTTATTAGACCATATGGCGCTGGAGCTGAACCTTTCAGTTAGATAGATCAGCTGCTCGTACTGCTGAAACCTTTCAGTTAGATAGCTCTGGAGCTGAACCTTTCAGTTAGATAGATCTGGAGCTGAACCTTTCAGTTATTACATAGCGCTGGAGCTGAACCTTTCAGTTGATAGATCTAGATATTGCTGGAGCTGAACCTTTCAGTTAGATAGTCGCTGGACTGAACCTTTCATTAATAGCGCTAGTGACCTTTCATGTCTGACTACTTTCATACTGGTGACTCATAGTAATGGGTATCATTTGGCTCTGTCAGTTGTGCTCTGGTTCATGATCGGCTGCCTGTATGTCTGGTACCTTGTCTGTCTGTCTACTGCCTCGTAGTCTGCTGCTGCTGGCTGTCTTCTGCTGCTTTCTGTGCTGTAGCTGTCCTGCTCCCTGTCTGTTTCTGTCTGTCTGCTCTGTCTGTCTCTTTCTCTCTCTCTCTCTCTCCTCTCTTCTCTTCTCTGTATGTCTGTCCGTCATCGAAAACAACATAAAAATGAATAACATAATCTCTCAAAAAACACATGGCCCACATTATCGACTGACCACTAGTTTTAGGAGAGGGGAGGAGGAGGAGAAGAAGAAGAAGGAGGAGCAGGAGGAACAGAGACAACTCGACGTGAGACTCGAACTGCAGACTTCATTATCAAAGGCTGTTACTGTATCCATTTAGCCATTACAGAGACAAGACTGCCAGCACTCCATCAGCTGACACCTAGGTGAATGGAAATGGCATCTGGCATTGATAGGTAAGGTGTTTATCCAAAAACATCCATGGCCTTTCACCGTTATCCATGAAATCTATTTTCAGGTCCATGACGGCGTCAGTGCTCTCTCTCTCTCTCTCTCTCTCTCTCTCTCTCTCTCTCTCTCTCTCTCTCTCTCTCTCTCTCTTCTCTCTCTCTTCTTCTTCTTCTTCTTCTTCTTCTTCTTCTTCTTCTCTCTTAAGGTGGGGCTGGTGGTGAGACGTGGGTTAGCGGGCGGGGACCACATGAGTGTGTTTGAGAGGAGCGCGGTGTTTTAGGCTTGATAAGATAAACTGCGGCTGGACTTCTAACCTATTTTTTTCCCTACTGATGGCGAAAAAGCCAAAGCCGACCACGTCGATGACGGTTATGTCCACGACAACAGACAACGATATTAATAATGACGACGATGTCGGCATTTATCACGACGATCACCAAGATGATGACGATGATGATGATGATGATGATGATGATGATGATGATGATGATGACGATGATGATGATGATGATGATGATGACGATGATGATGATGATGATGATGATGACGACGACGACGACGACGACACTGACAGCAAATGTTAATTTTTGTGTGTGCACGTGCTACGCTTACCTGTCAGTTTCTCATCGTTAAACTGTACTACGGTACATTAGTTAGCTTTATGAATTGTTCTTTGTTATATTGTATCCCCACCAGAAGAGACCAAAGCTTATACTGATTAAAATCGTTTGTTCGTTTATTCATTCGTTCGTTCCCGTGAAGATGAAAATTCCACTGTATCTTTCCCGGGAAGGGACAGGGAAAAAAAAGAGGTAAAATAAAGCAAAGTACATGTTTCTGATAGAATTCGAACCGTGATTCCCATTCACTAGTGTGTGGCAGACATGGCTGCTGAGCCCCTGGTGGACAATTATGTTGGATTTTGAGATGGTTTGTTGTTGTAGAAAGAATCCCAATAACAATGACAATAACAACAGCAGTGAGAGCAGCAGCAGTAACAACAACAACAACAACAACAACAACAACAACAACAACAGCAGCAGCAGCAACGACGACGACGACAACGACCACGATGACGGTGACAACAACAACAACAGGACAGGAAATAGCTATTACCAATTAATCACAGCACAGCCGATGGTATCTTTCGAAATTTCAGTCCGTGGGTTAATGGACAGGCACAAAATGTCAAACTGGTGAAATCGATGGGAAAGCCATATGCATTAAATCTCTTTATCAGATGGCAACTGTCATGGGTTTTTTTTTTTTTCCTTTGCTGGGAACTGAGGAAAAACGGAAAGAGAGCAAGGAAGAGGGATGCAGTCAGGGGGAAGCTACAGAAAGCAAGTGATGAGTCTGAAAATTGAAATTCTCTGTTTATTGATTTGGTTTTTTTGCTCCTGAGATCTTTCAGTTGTACTATGAACTTGTGTATTGATTTGTTTTAATGCATGACATATCTCAATTATTCTACATCCTATTTCCTGTTTAATTTGTATGATAGAGATAACGGAAGCGCTTCACAAACTCTCTCTCTCTCTCTCTCTCTCTCTCTCTCTCTCTGTGTGTGTGTGTGTGTGTGTGTGTGTGTGTGTGTGTGTGTGTGTGTGTGTGTGTGTGTCTGTGTCTGTGGTCTGTCTCTGTCTCTCTCTGTCTCTGTCTCTGTCTGCTCTCTCTCTCTCTCTCTCTCCAAGAAATATACACACACATCACAAACACACATGGACAAACACAAACAAACACCTTCCCCCCCCAACCCCCCCCCCCCCCCCACACACACACACAGACACAAACACAAACCACTATTGATCGCTTTAGCTAAGTGATCAACTATGACAAAGATGTAACATTTTCCCGAACCACGATCATGAAAAACTCGTGGAAACGAGAAACGAAAAAAAAAAAAAAAAAAACAAAACAACACAGACAGACAGACATTCAGATATGGGCGAAAAGAGGAACAAATGTAGTTTGGGCACATGGTGGAATGTATTAGCCTGCTTTGATTCAGAGTTACCGCCGAAACCGTCACTAATAATGCTAAAATCTTTCCCTGGGAGTATTAGTGACACTGGACAAACTAACAGGCATACGAAGAAAAATCTGGCATATTTACGCTGAAGAACAAGTTTACCATGTGCCAGACAGACCCAGGTGTTTAAATCAAGATCATGTACGGGTTCTTCTGGCATACACAATAATTATTTCTACTTTAGGTTGTGTTCGTTTTCCTCGTTAGCTCTGTGAGGAGACATTGGGGCACCACATTACAGAGCATTTTACGAAGAGATTCCTTCAGTTCTATCCATTGTGTGCGAAAGCCAAAGTCTGTGTACATTTTTTTCCCCGTTCACTCTGCAATGTTGTCTGTCCATCGTTGTATCTGTCTTCCCCTCTGTCTTCCTCCTTCCCCTTCAACAATTCCCTGGAGTATTTTCAGCAAAGGCCATTGGATTTTGTTGCAATGGCGATACTAAAATAGTGTTGTTCTCCAGACTGATGTCAGATGATCTTCGCACGGTCCTATGTATTGCCCGGTGTTTTTGACACACGTACAGATAAGTGATGTAATAAGTTTATCTGAAGTTAAATGTCTTGCGTTAAATCATTTCCACTGCTTGGATTCTTACTTCAGATCCAAACGAGGGGTCTCACATCCCAAATACAGGGGAAGATAAATATACCAGAGCATGCAGATGCCTACTTTCATGTTTGATACATGCTTTAATCTGAACTGTGCTGTTGCTGTCTTTGCTGTCCTTGAGAGGGGTTCTGGTTTGAATCTCTAACTGCTAAAGATGTATCCCAGGTAGGTGAATAACTGAGTAAATTACAGCTACTAGCCATGGATAGTACATCAGTATCAATGATGACGTTGTGCTGACTATCAATGTGGTCTTTTCACCATGATTTCCTGCAACATTTTATCAATTGTTCAGGCAGTCGCTCAGCACGTTGGACAAGATCTTGCTCACTGCCTTCAAAATCATCAAAGCTATCTGCAAATCGAAGATTTGTAATGGCTATTCCTCCACTGTTGACTTCACTGACACGACCTTCAAGTGCGTCAGTCAAGATGTGGTCTAGGAATATGTTGAAAAGCAAGGGATAGAGGGGCCAGCACTGGTGAACTCCAACGGAAGTTCGGAATATTCTCTGACAACACACTGTATATTCATCGCACTAATCACTTTGGAGTACAATCGCTTCATGCTGGAATTTCTTCATTGTGCCCATAGAACCTTGTGCAAGTCCCTGGCAAACACTTTCGGGAAGACGAACACGTGATAGAAGTCCCTCTGGTAATGGAGATGGTTTTTGCAATGGGTAAGTAAGTTAACACTCTGTTTAATGATATTTCTGTCCTAGTGGATCAAGCATGTTCTTTAGCACTTATGGTATCTGCTTCTGGTTGCAATCTACCCAGAACAGATTGGTTGTTCTTTTGTGGGCAGGGCTGATAAATCGTACGGTGTGGTAGTTCTGGCTGTGTTGGTGATTTCCTTTCATAGGAAGGGTTACAAAATCGTGTTGGAGTCCGTGGCGTGGGCCACTCTACAGTGTGTCACACTGCTGCTACTGTGAACCATGTAAACCCTGTACTACCTGATGCAAGTGTAGAGCAAACCCAATGAGAACATCCGATCTGAAGAGGAATGGACCCCGACAGGTTCGATTTTCGTCCAAGAAACACACATGAAAGAGTGCAATATGCAGAAGCAAATTGAATCCAGGTATGGATCTGATACGAGGGGACAAAAAATGCCAAATTTACTCCCCATGGTTGATAGAGATGTGGAATCGAAGGAGGCCGACAAGGGAGAGGGTAATTATGTTGGTTTTTTATGCCAAATCTACCTCTGGGAATACAAATGACAGGGGGCTATCTCCTACAAACCTATCTCAGGAAGGTGTGGGGTAGAATAGAAGAAGAAGAAGAAGAAGAAGAAGAAGAGAAGAAGAAGAAGAAGAAGAAGAAGAAGAAGACGCAATGATATACATCTTACACGATTCGAACCGCTGTTCCCATATATTAGTCTGTGATGCTGATGGTTGTTTAGCCGATGCTGGCTGGTCCTGATGGATTTGAAAGCGGTTTATCTGTTTGAGGAAAGCGACAGCTACAACAACAACAGCTCACGAAGAAACGAGAATTAGCTGCCATGAATTGATCGTGGGATATCTGATGGTATCTCCTAGAACTGCATCTGTGCTTAAATCGACAGGGGCTAAATGATCTCCATAAAAATCCAGTTAAATCAAAGGGACAGCGATGTGCATACGATATATATTATCTGATGGAGGCTGCCGTTTATTTTGCTTGCTTGGAAATGGACAGGGATGTGGGAGGGAGAGAAGCGGGCTGAGGGGAGTTGGTGAGGATGCAATCAGGAGGCGCCATAGGGAGGAAAGATGTGTTTGAAGATTTACAATGTTTATTTATTGAAAGGTATCTTTTTTTTTGTCTTATTTTCATTATCATGAATAAAATGAGATACTTTATCTCTGCTGCCCCATCATCTCACCTTCACTTCCAAGATACATGTGATGGAAAATTTAACACGGTTTGTGTGTCCCAATCCCCCCCCCCTCTCTCCTCTCTCTCTCTCTCTCTATCCTCTCTCTCTCTCTCTCTCTCTCTCTCTCTCATAGTCTCCTATGCCTAATCTATCATGAAGAAAGTGCTTATACCGATAATACTAACGAAATGATGACGCTTGTGATGCTATGCAAAAACTGTATATATATATATATATATATATATATA
>CM065718.1:29907513-29912513 GCA_033310375.1 Conus canariensis
TACTTCGACTTCCATCCAGATGCCTCAAACACACACACACACACACACACACACACACACACACACACACACACACACACACACACACACACACACGACACACACACACACACACGCACACTCATTCACACTCACCCCGCCCCCTGCCACACACCCCCCCCCCCCCCAACACACACACACACACAAACACACACGCGCGCGCGCGCACACACTGCTTCCCCCATCATTTTCCTAAACCTTCCACATCAATATTCCATGCTGTCCACACCTAGAGTCTCAGACTTCTCTCCCAGGCACCTGCTGGCATGCCAACCTCTCATTACCACTGAAGATCCCCGTGTCCTCGGGGGGGGGGGGGGGGGGGGGGGGAGGGGGGTGGCAGGGCGGAACTGAGGGCTCTCTCTCTCTCTCTCTCTCTCTCTCTCTCTCTCTCTCTCTCTCTCTCCCTCCGTCTCTCCCCTCTCTCTCTCTCTCTCTCTCTCTCTCTCTCTCTCTCTCTCTCTCTCTCTCTCTCTCTCTCCCAGCTTTTCAAGGTCAGCCACAGGGCACGTCTTATTTCTGTCCTGGCTTCCGGTCTACAGGGTTTCTCTGGGCAAACAGGAAGACTTGATTGAGAGGAGGTGAAGGCTGTTGATGGCTTGCCCACCTCTCTTTGCGCCATTTGCTGCCCGTGCTTTGGCTTGTGAATAACATGCCCCCTCTCTCTCTCTCTCTCTCTCTCTCTCTCTCTCTCTCTCTCTCTCTCTCTCTCCTCTCTCTCTCTCTCTCTTCAACATAATTCAGCACCGAAGCCTGAAGCAGAAAGACAGTCAAAAGTTAATAACTGAGTGTCATCAATTAAAGCATGTTTAGACAGATATGGTTTCTCGGAGGTACATATCAATGGAATGATTGGAAATTATAAGATGTTCTGAGAATACTCAAACAAAGAATGATAGACTGTGTTCAACCGACATGGGAATCCAAGATTAAGGATAGCGACAGATTTAAATTTTGTTGCTCTTTCAAATTACTTCCACACCGTGAACAGTACTTATCAATAATAGCCATTAACAAATTTAGATCAGCACTCACCGGATTCAGATTAGGCATACATGATTTAAAGATAAATAGACGCTACAGGAAAAGTGATTCTGAGGATATGCAGTGCATATTTTGTAAGAATAGGGAAGATGAGCTACATTTTTTCTTTCGAAGCAAAGCTTACGCATTACTTAGAGATAGATATTTATCAAAACATTTAAAGGTTAACTGGTCAACCGAGGTAAAGTGCCGACATTTATTGTGTAGTGAGGAAATCAGAGTCATTCGTGATGTAGCTATGTATATTTTAGGCATTGAGGAAACAGGGAAGAACATATTATTGCGATAAATTTAAGTGATTCTTATCATCCATCTGTTTTGATAGCCACTACATTGTTTGCGTGTACCTATGTTTACAGGCTGAAGGTCTAACATTAAAACGTTGTCATTGTCATTTCTCTCTCTCTCTCTCTCTCTCTCTCTCTCTCTCTCTCTCTCTTCTCTCTCTCTCTCTCTCTCTCTCTCTCATCAGCACCATTTGGGAACTTCCTGTTAACAGCTACATGGAATATGTACTCACGTTTTCCATTAAGCGTTTCATCAGTGCCTGTTGCATTTGTCGAATACTGTTTTGTATGGCGAGTCAGCAATTATCCAATATACATAAACATTCATATGTAAAATGTGTAACTATTGGATGAAAATAAACAGGTTACCAATGTCGAGATGATGTAGGCATACGGAATGCTACTCATGCAAGGTAAACAGAACAAGATCTTTCGAATCTAGAATAGTTTAACAGAGCATGAATTTGGAATGGTTTGGATGTGCAGGTAGTAAAGTTGCAAATATCAATCTATACATGAAATTAAGATAGATTAGCAGCATCACCCAACAAAAACTGACATGAGAAGAAATGGAAAGTCATGATAAACACAACTGGTTGTTTTCGTTTAAATCATGATTTCAAACAGAAATATATAGTTCAGTTGTTACAAATAGAAAGCCAGTAGTCTGTTTCGCCAGGTTTAGATTATGAATGTCCTGGTGGTATTACTACTACTCCTTCTGATAATAATAATAACAACAATTAAAGACAGGCATAGCAAAAAAGTTTGTAATGGACTAGCGGTGTTGAGCTTGCAACACAATGGCCTAAGTGTGGCTGTGTATAGCGAACAACGTTGGACCAACGCCACTGCCAGGGGAGGGTTGGTGAGAGTGATACACAGAAAAATAACACAACACACACACACACACACACACACACACACACACACACACACACACACACACACACACCACGACGCACGCAGCACACACACACACACACACACACACACACACACACACAATCCCACATGACGACTAATGACAGAATTACACACACAACAAAATCCCCTCACATTGACGAATAATGAAGGAAGTACACCATGTTAAATTACAGCCGTCAAACAGTCTAAGAATCTAACAAACGCACATTCTTTATGAAGTACAATGCATACTATCACATCATCCATGACAAAATCCCATTACTATGATGCTTCTAAGAGGTGTAATGGCATTGCTTTCTCCTCGTCTGTTTCTTTCTTTCATTGGTTCTTTCTTTCTATCTTTTCTTCTTTTTTTCTTTATTTCTTTCTCTTTTTCTTTCTTTTCCCATTGTTTTTCATGTCATTGTTCTTCTAGCCCGTTAAAGTTCTGTTGAAGCCTTTGTTTTGATAATATGTGATTCTTGTTATGTAAACTATTCTCCGAATGTCACACTCCAAAAGAAAATCTCATTACTATGAAGTTTCTCAGCTGTGTAACGGCATGGTTCTCTCTTTCTCTGTTTATTTATTTGTGTATTTATTTATGTATCTATTTATGTATATATCTGTATTTGTTTACTTATTTATTTATTCATTTATCTATATCTATCTATGTATTTATTTATTTTTCATTGTTTTTCATATATTGTTAATCTCGCCTGTTCAAGTTCTGCTGAAGCGCATTGTTTCTGTGATGTTGTGTGTGCGTTCCAGTCCCTTGGTCGTGTAGTGCTTTGTTCATACTGTGTCTGTGGATACGTCAGCTGGGAAATTCTTGAATCTGGTAATGACACGCACTTAATGTAATAACGGGGGGGGTGGGGGGGTTTTCCCCATAAAGGGCCGCTCATATTAAAAAGATCCCTGAAGATGTAACAACGGAGAGATAGATGATGTTATGCGTATTTCATTATGAGATGCATCAGCTATCATTGTTCTTTCATTTGTGGGGCAATCTCGTGTTGTTGTTGTTATTGTTTTTGTTGTTGTTATTGTTGTTGGTGTTGTTATTGTAGTTGTTGTTGTTGTTGTTGTTGTTGTTTTCGTTGTTGTTTACGTTGTTTTTTTGTGTGTTCTTTTTTGTTGTTTTTGTAATCGTCGTTACTATTGTAATTGTTCTCTTTTGTGTAATATTTGATGAAATGGTCTTATCTGTGTTCCTTTATTTCATGTTGATGAGTATATACATCTTTGCCTTCTCTTACTTCGAATTACATCCAGATGTCTCTCTCTCTCTCTCTCTCTCTCTCTCTCTCTCTCTCTCTCTCTCCTCTCCCTCACACACACACACACCACACACACACACACACACACACACACACACACACACACACACACACACACACACACATATATATATATATATATATAATTTGTAGTCACAGTCCAGACTGGAATCCAGTCCAATCTGGAATCGGTCTAGTCCAAACTGGAATCTCAATATGGCCTAGGCCGTATTAAGATTCTAGTTTGGACTAGAACGATTCCGGATCGGACTAGTCCAAACAAGAATATTAATAAGGCCTAGGCCATATTAAGATCCCAGGATGGACTAGACCGATTCCGGATCGGACTAGTCCAAACTAGAATCTTAATACGGCCTAGGCCATATTGAGATTCTAGTTTGGACTAACAGCCACTCAAAACTGAAATTCAGTCCATATTGGAATTCGAGTTTGGACTAGCCCAAACTGGAATCGTGTCTGCTGGATATGATGGAATTCTGTTATTGTGTCATATGGATACAAATGGCACTGTTGTTTGCAGTATGCAGTCAGTCTGACGGTGTCTTGCAACTTCTGCTGCTGACTTGGAAACGAGGGGATAACCCCAACTGAACTTAGAAAAGCAGTCTCTGCAGTGCAATATCCACTTGAAATCCTGGTCCGGACGACTACGAAAGTCGATTAGATCAGTTTGCACACGGTGCAGAAATGTCAAATTTATCATTGGTTTCTCTGATGGCAAAGGCTTCACAACTTGTTGCTGGCCACAGCTCACACGCGTCTTCAAGAACACGTCTACAGCTCGACGCGTTATTCCAGCGTAGTTTCCACTGACTTAGGCCCATGTTTTATCACGGTCAGCAAACTTGTGGTTGAACAATCCCTCTCTTGTCGACAGAGGACAATTCTAACTTTTGCAGAACACAATGTCCCGATTTCCAACAACTTCGAGCTTGTATTTTTTGTGCGCAGTATTTAAACTTGGGCCCATCGTCATATTTGGCAAGCTTCTCAAGTTTCAGTGCAGACACAATCTTGTGATATTTTTTTGGAAACGCAAATGTGTCCCGTTTCCGTTGATCTAGCGTTCGGATAATTTTGTCAATCTCTTCATAAAATCGTTCTTTTTGGACAGAATCCATCGTCACCACTGGCAGTCAAACTGTTTCACACGGACTGACTGACTGCTGAATGTTGCGGCTGTGTTGCTTTGTATATTGTTCACCAGACAGGCAGAACACTACTCGGTCCAACACTTACAGGGACAAAGAACGTTGAACTGATTTCAGTGCTCTGAGTCCGGTGTCAGTGACACAACCGACTGTGCCACCTGCTCACTCAGAAACTGATATCTTTTCATACTTGTATTACCAAGCAGAGGTAAATGCAGTATTTTCAAAACAGCCAAAAGTGTGTGTGTGTGTGTGTGTGTGTGTGT
>CM065718.1:29937513-29940013 GCA_033310375.1 Conus canariensis
CATGACACGGGCGCTTTGAACTACAGTGGCTGGATGATGCTTAGAGGTTTGTTGTCCGCTGTTCCTTTTCTGTATTGTGGTTCGTAGCGTCGCCTGCCAGGCTCTGTCCATCTCCTTTGTAAAACTCTGCGAAGATGTGGTGGAACTCCCTTGTGTGTGTGTGTGTGTGTGTGTAGTGTGTAGTAGTAGTAGTAGTAGTAGTAGTGTAGTAGTATTTTATATATCTGTATATGTGTGTGTGCGTGTGTGTGTGTTGTGTGTGGTGTGTATGTGTGTGTGTAGTGTGTGTGGTGTGTGTGTATGTGTGTGTATGTGTGTGTGTATGTATGTGTGGTATGCGTGTATGTGTGTGTGTGTGTGTGTGTGTGTGTGTGTGTGGTGTGTGTGTGTTGTATGTTGTGTGTGTGTGTGTGTGTGTGTGTGTGTGTGTGTGCCCGCGCGCGCGCGTATGTGTGTGCGTGCGTGCATGCATGTGTGCGTACGTGCGCAAGCGCGAGTGTGTGTGAATATTAAAAATACGAAGACTGAAAATGTGTCCATTGGTACGTCTGCCCTGCGGTATCCAGGTTGTTCTTGAACAGTAAAGCCATCGGATTGCAGCTCTGTTCTATTCAAATTCGAGCATGATTTTGCTGGCGCGTTTGACCAAATTAATGAAGCGGTAGTTTTGTTAGTGTTAGTGATTTAGTTCCTTAAGAAGAGTTACGATAAGCAAATGAACACGTGACGTGAGCCTCTCTCTATGCCTTTTTAAACGCTGTTTCGGTTGTCAGTTACTGCCTCTCCGAATTTCTGCAGGTATTGTGTAGAGGCTTGCTTTTGCCCTCCCACATTTCAGCGATTTTAGTGTCGCTACGAATTATTCATAAAGTATTGGAGATATATCCTTATTTGTTGAATGTTGCACTGTTGTCATTCTTGAATCTTTGCTCTTTTGGTTGAAGAGTTTGAAGCAATATTCACCCAACTCTCTCTCTCTCTCTCTCTCTCTCTCTCTCTCTCTCTCTCTCTCTCTCTCTTGCTAAATGGTTGTTTCTATGCCTTGCGGGGTTACTTAGTCTGCTTGTCAGGTCTTCTACAGTTTTAAAAGTTGTCTTTGTATTGTGATTTAGTTGTGCTTTTTTCCTCATTCCCCCCTCCCTCCCCGACACACACACACACACACACACACACACACACACACACACACACACACACACACACACTGTTATGCAATCCAGTCATCATTTGCATGTTCTTACTAACTCTCTTGTTTATAATTATGTATCCCAACGCCCCTCGCACCCCATCCTCATTTTGTGAGCGGCTATACGCTACTGTTGTGTCACACATCTTAAGGCCTTGCTTGTGGTCCTTGCATTGATTTCCGCCGGCGTATCCCTCGGGTCTCTATTGCTGTTTGAGACATAACTTTTTTCTCTCTTTTTGTCTTCCATAGCCCTTTTTTTTTTCCTTTTTTCTTCTTTTTTCTTTTTTTAATTTTTTTTTTTTGACAGTGGGGCATCCATCCTACTATTTTTTCCCCACTGTCATTTTTTTTTCTCCTGAAATTGACTCATGCTCACCATGCATTGTCTCTGTGTATTTTTAACAGATGGACGTTCTTGCTGATTTCAATGTTTTGGCGTGTGATAGAAAGCGTCTGAGCTTATTCCTGTACTAGTGTGTGGTGTACGGACACTTTAACTCTGCTATATCTGCATCACAGTATACTTTTAATCAAATGAAATACACACCCTCTCCTCCTTATCCCTCCCTGTTCCTCATGCCGCCCATCGCACTCTGTGTGTGTGTGTGTGTGCGTGCGGTGCGTGCGTGCGCTGCGCGCGCGCGGTGTGTGTGTCGTGTATGTGCGTGTGTGTGGTGTGTGCGTGTGTGTATATATATACATATTATATATATCAAATATATATGTGATGTGTTTGTGTGTGTGATGTGTTGTGTGTAATACCGATATTTATACATACAAGTTATCTTGAATTTTTGTGAGGGCTTCAATGTAAGCAGTTGGCCAGACTTTCCTCCCATTTGTTCCGTGATATGAACTGGGATATTTCAAGTTTCTCAAGATTGGATTTAATCTGGTTGTTCTTCCACCCGTTTGCTGTCCTTCAAAAAGGCTCACACGTTCATCATGACAAGATCAGCATCACTACCAACGTCAGATTTGGAAAGTTTCGATGTTGAGCCATATGGATGTAAGACCTTTTAGGGTTCTTGTCAAAAAATACAATGTGGCTGGCTGGAATACTGATGATGTATAGAGTAACATGACTATCGACTGGATGTTTCAAGCTCATCAGAAGTGTTGGCAAAGACCAGCAGGGATAGGCCAGGTCATCAGTGGCGTCATTGAGTACGGACATTCTTCCAGACTTCTTTGACATCTTTACCAACCTCAGCTTTCCACTTACCGTGTACAACAAGAATGTTGTTTTTTTTTTTTTCTTGTCAGTTTTGTTAAGGACCATTTATAGCGGAGAGCTGAATTACTTTGTAG
>CM065718.1:29942513-29947513 GCA_033310375.1 Conus canariensis
TCCGAACCCTGTCTATTCAGGTCTTGCCAATCAATCTGACTGCCTACTTGGCGGTATAGAATTGTGCGCTACACCCCAGTCCGAAACCCTGTCTATTCAGGTCTTGCCAATCAATCTGACTGCCTACTTGGCGGTATAGAATTGTGCGCTACACCCCAGTCGAACCCTGTCTATTCAGGTCTTGCCAATCAATCTGACTGCCTACTTGGCGGTTAATGTGCGGCGTTTTGACGGATTACGCGTCAGTTCATTGTGTGGTGCTGTTTGTAGCATCATCGACGTCAAAGACTGGTTCGATAGTAAATTAAGAGTGGCTGCTTCACCGGCCCTTGAAAACCCTTGGAAAGAGGTGAGTTCCTTTTGGAGTGGATTTCTTTTTACCATGGGTCGCGCGTTTCAGGTAATTGGGTGCATTCATTCCTTAAACCTTTAGAAAGAGGTGAGTTCATTTTGGAGTGGGTTTCTCTTTGTCATGGGTCTTTAGTGTGAGGTGATTGGGTACATTCATTCCCGTATGTTTCCCTTCTTTTTGTTTGTGTCTTACTGAACGATTTACACATCTTGCCCTGAAGCATACGTACGCTTTCTGGAACATCTCTGCAGCTAACCCCGCTCTGAATGTCTCTTCTCCGTTTGTCCAGTTGTTTCGCCTCCTGTTCAACTGAATGTCAACGTCTGTTCCGAAGTTGGGTCTGGATCGTCCCCAGCTTTCTGTGGCCATGCAGGTTCAAAGTTTAAGCCTAACAGCCGGTGCTAGACTCTGGCTTCTAGAAGATGTGCTCTGTCCAGCGTCACTCCTTGCTTAGCAGCCCTGGGGGTAGTGAGGTCTGTCTGTCCTTCGCCAAACTCTTCATCGCTGCCTATGTCTGGCCACACTGTGAACAAGAAAAAAGTTCCTCTGCCCTGACAGCCGTTGATGCATGTCTAAAGCCTTCTGCTGCATTACGTCTCCAACCCATACAGCCAAACCGATTTCACCTTTGGATGGAAGATGCCCAGTGTGGAGGCTGTGGTGATTTCCCGGAGGCCCAGCTGTTTTTCGGCATGACAAAGACCGCACGTGCATTGCATGTGTTTGCAACGAAGTCTTTGGCTTCCCTGTGTATAAACCACACTGACCTGATAGGCAACAGACCCCACTGTCCTGACTGAGTCTCTACACACTGTGACAGAGTGGTGGTGGAACTTTATGAGCTCTGTCCCTCTGCCTCTGCTGATGTTGTTGTCAGGCGAGTGGTCTTGTCCTGCATGCCGATGCATTTGTGAGACTCTTCTCTCTCTCTCTCTCTCTCTCTCTCTCTCTCTCTCTTCTCTCTCTCTCTCTCTCACTGTGGTGTGTGTGTGTGTGTGTGTGTGTGTGTGTGTGTGTGTGTGTGTATTGCATGTATTTGTGCACACGCACGTGCGTGCGTACGTGTGTTGGGGCGTGTGCGTGTATATGTGTATGTGCTTATGTGTGTGTGCGCGCGCGGGGTTTGTGTGGTGTGTGTGTGTGTGTGTGTGTGTGGTGTGTGTTGTGTGTGTGTGTGTGTGTGTTGGAACGTGTGCACGCATGGTGCATGTTATACCTATGCGCAGTTTCTCCATATCATCCAGTTATTGCTGGTGACGGTTTTCTTCTCATTAGTATCACTCACCGTACTAAACAGGATTTCAAAGGTTATATTCCACTCACGTTCTCTTTAATGCTCGTCAGCCCAAGTCAGGCTCCTGCGTGGCGCACTGTTGTGTCATTTTTGATGGATTTAGCTCCATCTCCCACCTTCACCTATCCCAGGGTGGTCTCGCAGAATATCAGAATCTATCATTTCAGTTATTGTTTGATACCTTTGAAAGGACGCGTGTTCTGTTCGGTTATTCGCGGTATGTTCGTATGTTTTTTTGTGTTTTTTTTCTCGTTTTCAGACCGTGAATGGTGACATTCAGGTGAGCTTTTTTTTTTTTTTTTTTAATGACTCGATCAGATTAATGGTAAAATCCATACAAAAAATAGCTTGTGTGTGTGTGTTGTGTGTGTGTGTGTGTGTGTGTGTGTGTGTGTGTGTGTGTGTGTGTGTGTGCGCGCGCGGGTTGGGGGGGGGGGGGTGCGTGCCTGAGTGCTTGCGCGCGTGCGTGCGTAAGTGTGTACGTGTGTGTGTGTGTGTGTGTGTGTGTGCGTGCGCGTGCGCGCTCGCGCGCGCGCGCGCGCGTGTGTGTGTGTGTGTGTGGTTGTATGTGTGTGTGTGTGGCGATGCATGGTGTACTTATGCACAGTATATTCATTTCACCTAGTTAGTGGCAGGTGAAACTTTTCCTCTTATTATTACCACTCGCCTTAATGGACTTGTTTACAGAGAATATATTCCGTTCAAGCTCTCGTCAGTGCTCAACAACCGATTGCCCGCGGTCCAGGCAGCGCAATATTGTGTCATTGTGATGGATTAAGCTACTTTGTCCACTCCCGTATCATCGTAGAGTTTACTACTCAGTTGACACTTTTTACCTCCCTTTAATTGTGAAATCGATCCTGAAGAATAGGTTCAAAGATTCCTGTCTATATTTGTCACTGTATTTATAATTGGTTCAGCTTGTAAGCAAGTTATTTCCTATCAATGCTTTCTTTGATTTGATTTTCCAGTGATCAATGACTGAATTTTGGTGGCATTGAATTCTGCTTTTTTAACCTTTGGTTGGTGAAAACACCACAGAATTATAAAGTGTATATCTATTTCATAAAGCTAGGAGAAGAATTCAGAACGGAATCGATGGATACTGTTGTAATTCTGGGTTAATGGACGAAAAGCACTCAAACAACTGTTACGTATCATATTGTCATCGTTGATGATTTCTTATTTTTCGTATAAAACAGTGAATGATTTCATCTTTACTTTTGCGCAATTCTTTCCCTTTTCAGCCAGTTATTATGTTTGTTTAGCCAGAGTTTATTTTTAATGCACTAATAATTATTAGTTATGTATCACAATATTCCCTCTCTATTTAGTCAAGTATAGCGTTCGTTGTTTAGCGTTTAATGCTCTTAAGAAATAACTTAAAGACTGCATTAACTTCTCTGTCTTATCCACTGTTACATACATGCTAGAAACAAACATTACACAAGTTTAAAAGGCTTTCGCGATAAATCCACTTACCAACAGTGACAAACGAACTATATAAGACAAATCAAGGTACTATTTGACGTCTCAGATCTTAAGAACAACGAGAACGAGCAACCGTTTAAATACTGTAATAATACAACACATGATGTGCATTTGGTCTCGCAAGCAAAACATAATGCATATTTAAAACTTTGTAGACTTTCGTCAGTCAAGACAAACAGGAATCCAGCCCCCTCCCCCCTCCGGGTTTTTGCTCCATCTTCCGCTCTCATTCTCGTAGGACAACGCAAACGAGTAACCTCATATATAAAAATTATTACACAAGACATGATGCGTATTTGAATTCCTAGATCTTCGTGCGTTTAAGATAACAATAAAAAAAACCCACTGCATTGACAACGTCGAGTAATAATAACAAAAGTATACATTTCACTGTCTGCAGAATTCTACTGGGGGGGGGGGGGTGGGGATATTGCCAAAATAACGACGATATACTTTCTTCGTTATAGAAGAAATAATTATTTTACGATTTCAAGAGTTACGAAAAAGCCAAACAATATCGATAATTATATTCTCTCTCTGCTTTTTTTTTTTTTAACCCTGTCTGTCTATGGGGGGGGAAATATATTATAAATATGAGAAACCCTTTGCTAGCTGCATGAGGGAACCATCGTAATTCCTCTCGAAAGCACATGTATTTGTACGGCCTGCTCTTAGGCCTTTCGTCCGCTGGATCGGATTCATCAGGGAGACACGGCTGATTGTGTCTGTGCTCTTGGTGTCAAATAGAGACACACCACAGTCCATAATTCTGTGGTGTTCTCACCACCAAGGGTTCAAAAAAGAATCCAACAGCGCCCCCGAAGCAGCCAGCGAAGGGTAATAAATGGAACAAAATGAAAGTGTGGAGAGGAAAAAAAGTTGCTGAAAAACTAAAAGCATTATGCAAACAGTATAAGATGTAGGGGACAATCTTTGAGCCTATGCTTGAGGATCCATTCAAAGATGCAAGGGAGATCAAAAGATGTGGAACAGTCTGAGTGGTCAGCTCTGCTGTTCAATAACCCAAGCATTGTAAGTGGCTAAAAATTGTACAGAACAACCTTTACTTGGATCTCCTAAGAGATGCAATCTCCCACTGATTGACCAAACAATATAATGCTGAACAATTAAGTAGTGGGGGAAAACAAGTGCAGGCTAACAATTCTTCAGTCATTATAGTAATGACTTGGCAAAGATCTGAACTTTTAGAAAAAAAAAAGAAATTGAAGATGAAGAAAATGGGGGGAATATATTATAAATATGAGAAACCCTTCACTAGCTGCATGTGGGAACCATCATAATCCCTCTCGAAGGCACATCTATTTGTAATGCCTGCTCCTAGCCCTTTCGACCGCTGGCGTAGCCATATATATATGAAATACAATTGAAGTATATTAAATATGCTGAATAATTAAAACACAGCTGCAAACACAATTCACAATACAATCATTCATCACCACACACCATCAAAACACACACCAGTGCACAAAACACGACGTAACACTGACATACAGGGCATCGCGCCCACACACACATGAAAAATAACAAAGACAATGAATTACAATAGAAGAGGAGACACACAGTACGGTAAGCATAGACAGACAGACGTATCATGAGTGACAGACAGACACAGAGATATGCCATTTTCGCTCCCACATTAGTTCTCAAAATGTAAAAAGTTTTCCAATATTGTTTTTAAAAGGTTTTGGGCCGTAATCGCTCCGAAGTAAATGCACATGGGGTTTCTGTTCATAGCTCGTTTCTTTCTTGTATTTGTTGCCTTTTATTATGATTTACGAATTGCCATCCGGTTGCAGGCACCTGCGTGTCAGTCCTGATCTGCCGACCCGGCCATAACTGTCC
>CM065718.1:29950013-29955013 GCA_033310375.1 Conus canariensis
AATGGTAGGACCTTTTAAGTCTGTCTGTCTGTCTTTATGTCTGTGTGTTGGTGTATCTCTCTGTATGTCTGCCTGTCTGTCTATCTGTCAGTGTCAAAGGAGCGAAACCTCTCACCAAGGGCCTTAAGCGCGTTAGACGACAAGAACGCCTCGCATAGTGGAGAAATAGATAATGGGCCGATTAGCAGTAGCGCCCTAACCTAGCGCATATGGTCGAACTATGTCAAGGGGGTTGAAGTGGTCAGGTGATAGATGGCACTTAAAGGTAGTGAGGACCCCTCCCGAGTTCGCTCTTTCACGATAGCGAAAGGGGGGAAACTTTAACCGCTAGGACCTCGGAGCATCAAGTGGGCGCTAAAAACTCGGTCAGCTGAAATTGCTCTGTACACAGACCTTGAAGAACAGGAGTCTTGGGCTTGTTCAGATGGTATTGCTGCGGGGCACTGTGTTCATGCTCTGTCAGGCTGGTTGAATGCGCGTGGACATCATTGTCGTAGCTTCTATAGAATTAATTACTGTGTGAAAGTGGCTCCCGAAGTCGGGGGCGGGAATTCTCGATGTCCATTTGGTGCGAAGTGGTCGTTTGCTAAGCAGTTTGGTAGGGATGTGTGTAAATGCTGATGTGTGGAAGAATGTAGCTAGAGGTAAATTCAGTGTACGTGTGAACAGGGTGGTAGAGAAGCAACATAGACAAAGGTATTGCACAAAGTGATATCCTTTGCTTCTATCCCTATAATGAACTGAATGGAGAACAAGGGGGAGGAGAAGAACACCACGAGAGAGAGAGAGAGAGAGAGAGAGAGAGAGAGAGAGAGAGGAGAGAGAGAGAGAGAGAGAGAGGAGTGAGCAGGACAGAGTAGGGTCGAAAAAAACATAGTCAGGGCGACAGAAGTGACAGCAAGGTCGTAGGTGTTAAAGACAAGCTGAGAAAGAAAGACTGAGTTCGAAACCCAGAGGTGGGTGAAAGAAAAAAAAATCTATGTCGAGTTCCCATAAGCAACCACGGAGACCCAGTCCTGGAACCTGGTGCCAGTCAACCAAGGGCGTCACCATCAACAAGTGCTGAAGAAAACTTGAAGAAACTTGTTCCAGAACTGTGGCGGTGGTGGTGGTGGTGGTGGTTGTGTGTGTGTGTGTGTGTGTGTGTGTGTGTGTGTGTGTGTGTGTGTGTGTGTGTGTAAACCTGGCCAGATAAGAAGCCATTTTATTGTAACCCGGGATTATGATGTATTGATTTCTTATGCTTTGATTATCCTTTCTGTGTATCTGCATTTTCCATGCGATAGTATAAGGAGCGTAGAAACTGTATTTCTTGTTCTCAGTCGTGTTAGGAGAGAAGCGAATGCGTGACATCCCATTCCCAGGGAGAGGTGAATGGTTGGTGGGTGCGTGAGTGCACCTATTGCGTGTATTAGTGCAGAGATAACCTGGTGTGTCAAGCCTGACTGATACATCAACTCAGTTCACTTAACCAATACCATGACGATTTCCCCGTCCTGGACAGTCGTCTGTCTGTCTGTCTGTCTGCCTGTCTGTCATCTGTCTGTCTGTCTGTCTGTCTGTCTGTCTGTCTGTCTCTCTCTCTCTCTCTCTCTCTCTCTCTCTCTCTCTCTCTCATGGGGTGAGTCGCGTGGGTAGGGGAGCTGGGTCTTGTGAATCTGTTCCAGAGTGTAAGTAGTTTCGGGGCTTGTAAGATAAGACAAAGGTCGACTTCTCACAACGTCTTTCACCTCACATTGGCTGCATTATCACTGTCTGCCTCGGTCTTTCCCTGTGTCGGTCTCTACCTGCAAACATACATACATTCATACATACATAGACACATATGTACATACATACATACATGCATACTAACATACATACATAAAAACATGCACACATGCATACAAATACACGTACATACATACATACATACATACAGGCATACATGCATACAGACAGACAGACAGAAATACAGATATATATATATATATATATATATATATATATATATATTATATATATATTATATATACAGACCTTACGTAAATGTGTAAGTACGCTCGTAAGTACATACATACATACGAGTTTTCTTTTTAACCAGACAGTACAGTTCTCAAAGATATGCAGAAGCTACTTGAATATTTGTTGCACACACACACACACACACACACACACACACACACACACACACACACACACACACACACACACACGTGCGCGCGCGCACATTCATGTCTTTGCACGCACGAACACGCACGTACACACCACACACTCTCTCTCTCTCTCTCTCTCTCTCTCTCTCTCTCTCTCTCTCTCCCCTCTCTCTCTCTCTCTCTCACTCTGACACATGCACACGCATACACGTTCACACACACACACACACACACACACACACACACACACACACTCACACACACACACACACACACACACACACACACACCACACACACACACACACACGTGCATGAACACGCGTGGGCTCACACTTCACACAGTCACACACACACACCACCATAACAACCGGTAAATGAACTACTCAAGTAATTATTCCTCTCGTTCTAGTCCTGGGCAACACTGATTGATAGTCGTCTGAGTACATAACTTTCTGAGCGCCCTCCCCTCTCCCTAATCCTCCCTCCCTCCTTTCTCCAAGCACTCTTCTTGGCCCCCTTTTCCCACTCCCCACCTCAGTTTTGTTACTGCCATGTGATTGCCTGATGTTATGACACCACATCGTTATTGTGACCAGGAGGTCATAGAAGTGTGTGCTGACAGACACTGTGTCTGGGTCAAGTGCAAAAGCGATGGTTGTTGCAGTCTTGCATGCAGATCACATTGTTCCTGTTCCACTAGTCTACATCGTCAGGTCTCCATCCTGTCTGTCAATATGCGTGGTGGAATGTTTCCTTATTTCCACCATGAAACTAACGCCGAAATGAGTGTTAGGCTTGGTGTAAGTATTTGAGACATCAATGTCCATGCGTGCGTGCGCGTGCGTGCGTGTGTGTGTGTGTGTGTGTGTGTGTGTGTGTGTGTGTGCGTGCGCGCGCACGCGCGCGCGCGTGCGCGTGTGTGTGTATGTGTGTGTGTGTGTGTGTGTGTGTGTGTGTGTGTGTGTGTGTGTGTGTGTGTGTGTGTGTGCATGCATACATTTAGAAGAAGGCACATACGTGGGCGAGTGCACGCAGACGAATCCATCAGACAGTTCACCTTAATGATGGGCAAATGAATGGGGTTGAGTAATTACCTGTTGGTTCAGTCTAGGGACAACACTGATTGATAGTCGTCTGAATACATCCTTACCCCCCCCCCCTTCTCTCTTTCCTTTTCCTTCATCCTCCCCTCTCCTCGCCCACTCTTTCTTTGGACCCCTCCCCCCCCCCCCTTTTCCCACGTCACACCCCCAAATCGTTTTCTTACTCCCCTTTCCTGTGCCCCCTCTGACCTCAGCCTCTCTTTCGATACTGCCTTGTGAATGCTTGCCGTTAGTATAATTATCATTATTGTGACCAGGGGGTCGTAGAGGTGTTGTGCCGAGAAACACTGTGTCTGGGTCAAGGGCAGCGAGCTGGTTGGGGCAGTCTTGCGTGTCGAGCACATGTCTGTGTTCCCCTGGTTTGATACTCAGCATTATCCAGTCTCTGTCATCATGCATGGTGGACATGTTCCTTGTCTCGCTCATGCACCTAAGGTGGGTGTGAATTATAGGCTTGGTGTGCGTATTTGAGAAACGCATGCCTGTCAGTGATTGCTTGCTTGTGTGTGTGTGTGTGTGTGTGTGCGTGTGTGTGTGTGTGTGTGTGTGTGTGTGTGTGTGTGTGTGTGTGTGTGAGTGTGTGTGTGTGCGTGCACACACACACACGCACACACACACACACACATACACACACACACACACACACACACACACACACACACACACACACACACACACACACTTCATGTGAAGGAAGAGCCATCTTCAATGAGCAGTACCATCTTTCAAAACCACGGGGCCCAGACTGCGAACTTACAATTGGTTTTAAGTGCGAAATGCGGAGAAAGAGAATGGGGAGCTAGTGGTGGTGATGGTAGTGGAGGAGGAAGAATAGAAACAGGAGGAGAAGGAGGAGGAGGAGGAAGAGGAGGAACAGGAGGAGGAGGAGGAATAAGAGGAGGAGGGGAGGAGGATGAGGAGGGGGAGCATGAGGAGGAGGAATAAGACGTAGAGGGGGAGGAGGAGGAGGAGGAGGAAAACAAAACGTTTACACTGTCAGCGTGAGACTAGAACCATGTACTCCATTTTTAAAGGCTGATACGTTATCCACTGAGTAGCTACAGCATAGGGGAAAGGACGGGGGGGGGGGGGGGGGGGGGGGGGGGGGGGGGGGCGGAGGGTTGACGGTGAATGTGGTTGGGTTGGGGTGAATGGGGGAGTTGCAGGCGGAGGGTTGGGTGGGTGGATAGGTAGGGGAATCACTTTAATCTCGTCAAGAGTACATAAGTGGGTTTTGACAGGTAAGATAACTATAGTTCGACTGCTCTGTGTTTCCTTTCCCTTTTTTTTCGCGTTTCCGGGTTTTTTTTTGTTTTGTTTTGTTTTGTTTTGTTTTGCCTTTCTCTGTGGCGCTCTTTTGTTTGCTCTGTCTTTCTGTCTGTCTATTTGTTTGTCTTACTGTCTGTGAGTCTGTTTGTAAGCCTGTCCATCGGAAAAGCTAGTTGAGAGATTGACATCAGTTTTTACCAGCTGATACCCTGGTTCAAGGAAATAGCACTCTGGCATTGATGGGTGAGGTTCTAATGTGAGTACATCAGTATGCTTTCATCTTTATCCTTGAAAGCACTATTTCAAGAATTTCTCTTTCTCTCTCTCTCTCTCTCTCTCTCTCTCTCTCTCTCTCTCTCTCTCTCTCTCTCTCTCTCCCACACACAGCATCTCAACTTTTCTAATCCATCGTCCACTTTAGCACCCACTTCCATCCTCCTGTACCCCTTCTCCACCTCCTTCTGAACCCTCTTCGTTCTTTTCCTTTTCGT
>CM065718.1:29970013-29972513 GCA_033310375.1 Conus canariensis
CTGTTTGACCGTGAGAGCAGAGCTAGAAGGGCAAAACTTGAGAGAGGAAATATGAGTGCATAAACACGGACTACTGCCTGGCTCAACAATAGATCAGTACTGTCTTTACGTGAATTCAACACTACTACTCATTTTTTAATTTTTTTGGGCGGGGGGGGGGGGGGGGGGGGGGTTATGGTAGGGAGTGTTAGCTGATTGCTGTTATTGTTAATACCACCCCACCCACTTTCAAATAGGTTGGAAACAGACATTGTACATTGCAATATAAAAATGCAATTCAGGAACTGAGGTGATTTGATTTATGTATGAACACTATTACATCTTTCACCTTCTTTGTTTCGTTGTTGGCTTGTTTTTCTCCAAATACGTTTGGCATCATTTCCGGAACGGTAAGTGTCCCCATGGTGTTACAATTAATGAAGTTGCTTTTCTTTTTTTTGATTTTATTGTTTGTTTTAGTTTAGTTTATTTCATTATTTTCTAAAGAGAAGACCAAAAAAAAGTTTAAAAGGAAATACACTGAAAAGATACAAAAGAAATGGTATAGAGTTGCATCTGTCTGCCTGTCTGACTGACTGGTTTGCCAATGGATTGACAGTGCTTGTATATTCATTTGGTTGATTTTAAGCATCACCATGGGCTGGTCGTTCATTCATGACCCACCCACCCACCCACCCCCTCTCTCTCCTCTCTTCTCTCTCTCTCTCTCTCTCTCTCTCTCTCTCTGCGCGGCATCCTAATAAGCTTTGTGATCCGTCCAGGATGTCAGCATTCTTCATTTAGTGGTTCGCCCGCCAAAGTGAACATCATCTGAACCATATTTCTTGGATTATTTGTTAGCCTGTTTGTCACCAAGATCATGGGCGACGGGGGACGGGGGGACACGCATGCACGCACGCAAGCAGCACGCATGCACGCACGCACGCACGCACGCACGCACGCGTTTATTTATTTATCTATTTATTTGTATATTTGTTTACTTATTTATCTATCTATTTTGTATCCAGTTATTTATCTATTTATTGTGTCTATCACGTTTATTTATCTTATTCCATGATTTACTACAAGCAGATGTTTCTTTCCTTCTTTCTTTCTTTCTCAATTTGAGTCTTTGTTTATTTTCTAACTTATTATTTGTTTATCTAATTATTTATTCTCTTCTTTCTTTGTTTCCTTGTTTCTTTCTTAATGTATGCATTAATGTATGTATGCATTTATTTATCTATTCATGTATTTATTCATGTATTCATTTATTTTTTTATGTATGCATTCACTTGATTGTGTTAATTCATTTACTCATTTATTTATTTATTCACTAATACAATTGTTTATTTCCTTATCTATTTAGTCATTCGTTTGTTTAACTTCTTATTCATTGCTTATTTATTTATTTGGTTGTTCACTATCTTATATTTCTCAATTGTGCTTTAAAAATGTTTATTTTAGTTTTTATTCGCTTAATTGTTTCTTAATTCACTTTTAATCCGTTCTTATTCATGCTTTCTGTATGGTTTGATTGTATGTAGGTCTTAAAACAGGGGAATGTTCATTTACCTTTTTCTCATCTATTGATTTATCTATTTATTTATTTATTTATTTATTTATTTATTTATCTACACATTCATTGATTTGCGTCTTTATTTATTCATTTATACATTTTTGGTTATTTGTTTATTTATCTGTATTCTGTCAAACATATGCACAGGATTAGATGTGTGAAAGAGAAGACGCAAAAGGTCATGAGAATGTATGTCATCAATGCAAATATTGCCAGTTTTAACTGTTCCTGGTTTCCATGTTTCCATCCAATTATTTGCCATCTCTCTCTCTCTCTCTCTCTCTCTCTCTCTCTCTCTCTCTCTCTCTCTCTCTCTCTCTTCTCTCTCTCTATCTATCTGTCTGTCTATCTGCCTGTCTGTCTGTCTGTCTGTCTATCTCCATTCATCCATCTATCCATCCATTCATCTATCTGTCTGTCTATCTGTCTGTGTGTCTGTCAGGCTATGTTTTCTAAAGATTTCTTGTTTCTTGAGCCAAGAGATATGACGCCAGTATTTCACATAAAGACCTACTCCGCATTCAGTCCAACAACTTCTTCCACCCCCAAATAGAAAACAAAATGGAAGAAATGAAACATGAACAAAAACAAAACAACGATAACTGAATACCACTTCTTTTAAACTATAAACACGTCTCTTCCTGTGAAACCAAGAGCAAACAGACGTATAACAAAGGAAACGTACACATGCAGCATTTGGTTCGTTTCAGTCTTTTTTTTTACCCCGAGAAGTAAGGAGTTATGGGAGAAAGGGGAGAGGGATATGCTTGTTAGCTAGAACATTTGCATGATTGACATTGTTCAGACTATTTCACCAACAGGTATACAGTCAAAATTCATAAATTCGAGTTCCAGCACACGTTGCCTTCTACCAACCACCACTTCTGACAGGCACCCACCTCACTCCCCCACCGAAACACTTCTCCCTCCTTCGTCACATTG
>CM065718.1:29985013-29990013 GCA_033310375.1 Conus canariensis
ACTGGCAGGTTGGTGTGCTGCTGAAGGCTGTTGTCGTACTGTAACCTCCCTCTGATGATGTCAATGCTGTCCTTAACAGGGACACTGGTGAACAGTGCTGTGACGTCATAGGACACCAAAATCTCACCAGGCTGTGGTACAAACTTTGACAACTTCTTCACCAGGTCTTCACTGTTGGCAATGGAATGTTCTGTCTTTCCTACCAAAGGCGAGAAGATGTATGCAACAAAGCGGGCCATCTCATACATCAGGGATCCCCTAGATGCAACAATGGGACAGAGGGATACATCTCTATTGTGCACTTTAGGCAGTCCATAGAACTTAGGCACATCCGTATCTGAGGGGTACAATCTGCGGTACTGTTCTAAAGAGAGTTCTCCTGACTTCTGCAGGCCTTGCAGTAGTTTGGTCAGGCGTGCAGTATACTTGCTGGTGGGATCTTTGTTCAGCTGTTGGTAGGTCTCCTTTTCTTCTAATAAATTATGGGCCTTCTCATAGTACTGTCCCTTGGGTAGGATGACTGTGGCATGGCCTTTGTCGGCTGGGAGGATCATAATGGAATCCTTCTTCTTCAGCTCTTGTAGTGCGAGT
Source organism: Conus canariensis (assembly GCA_033310375.1). Lineage (NCBI taxonomy): Eukaryota > Metazoa > Mollusca > Gastropoda > Neogastropoda > Conidae > Conus > Conus canariensis. The sequence continues at coordinate 29,985,605 of CM065718.1, forward strand.
CTTTCATCCCTAGAAATGTTGGATTTGGGGCCGAACTGTGGGGATTGGATGCTGCCACTGTTCACATTGAAAAGGTTCATTTGTATGTCCTAACAAAGCTTTTAAGAGTCCATATTAAAACACCTAATGAATCAGTGTATGGAGACACCGGACGTTATCCCATTTACATAACGTGTGCAGTGTATTAGATACTGGTTCAAGATTTCTCGGATGGGTGATAACAGGATACTTTGAAAGCCTATAAAATGCTGTTTTGGTTAGATTCACGTGGAAAATCCACATGGACGTCAGATGTTCGTAAGATATTATTTGTAAATGGCTTTGGATTTGTATGTCTGAACCAGGGTGTGGAAATTGTGGATTTTGTTTTGCAATATTTCGTCAAATACTAACTGATAACAGATGGCAAAACTGGCATGAACATATTCAGGAAAGTGATAGGTTTTCATGGTACAGAAGGTTTAAATCATCCAATTATTGCGAAATACATCTTTCACTTGATACTGACAGACATATTAAAAATTACATGACGAAGTTCAAATTTGGTGTTTCAGACATAGCAGTGCATCGTCAATGGTATAATGTAGTTTATGACAGCAGTCTGATATGCCCACTATGTGAAAAGTCAAACGATGACGAAATACACTTTTGGTTCTTCTACCCTGCTCTCAGTGATTTGCGACAGGAATATATTCCATCTAAATACTATGCAACTCCATGTCAGTTTCGTGTTACTCTACTAATGTCGAATAAAAATCAATAGATTGTGAGGAATTTGTGTACATATCTGTGCAGAGCCTTTAAGAGGTGTGCCGTTGTAATGTAATGTAATGTAAAAGGAATATTTATAGAGCGCTGTACCTCGCAAGAGCCCATGTTAATAAATATATTGAAATGTCGATGATATATAAACACTTAGCCTCGTATGAAGTTAGTATCTATGTCAGAGATTGCATTTCATGCACAAGTGTAGCAGATTGCAGTCAATGCATTTATATACTATGTCGTTGTTGTTGTTGCTATGCCTACTATGATATGTTAATTTTTTTTCTAAATGTAATCCCCCTTCAGAAGGAGCTGTGGCCTATCTGAATAAACTTCATTTCATCTCTCTCTCTCTCTCTCTTTCTCTCTTTTCTCTCTCTCTCTCTCTCTCTCTGTCTCTCTCTGTCTCTCTCTGTCTCTCTCTGTCTCTCTCTGTCTCTCTCTCTCTCTCTCTCTCTCTCTCTCTCCCATCAACATTTATCCCTTTTTAAAATTTTCAACTTGATAACATTTATATACAATTTTGGTCGTATAGTATCATATGGAAGTGTAATAAACAACATTCGATGACTGTGCTGGACTCGGAAAAAAGTAGTAACCGAATCATGTTTGGTTTTTCCCATCCTGCTCCGCCGCATATTCCGTGCGAAACAAAGTGGAAGAACAACAGTGAAAATCCAAAATAAGAGAGAAGAGAGAGAGAGAGAGAGAGAGAGAGAGAGAGAGAGAGAGAGAGAGAGAGAGAGAGAGGCGCAAAGATACATATCTATATCTATCAATCTATGTATGTACGTAAACACACACACACACACACACACACACACACACACACACACACATATATATATATATATATATATATATATATATATATATATATATATATATGTGTGTGTGTGTGTGTGTGTGTGTGTGTGTGTATACACACATTTTTTTTTATAGTGTTGGTATGTTTTCATTCATCAATCGGTGCAGTAGTCCCAGTGAGGTTGCTAGGGTGTCGTTGAATATGTATAGCATACCAAAGAGAGAGAGAGAGAGAGAGAGAGAGAGAGAGAGAGAGGAGAGAGAGAGAGAGAGAGAGAGAGTAACATTGACTTGTCAAAGCATATCGATCCCCATGCACCTCAGGGTGTGTGTGGAACCAGATCTGCCTCCCAGTCTGTCCGTCTGTGCGCCTGTCTGCAGGGATGCCTCAGTCTCCCTGTCTCATGGTCTGTTTACTTCTCTGCCTACTTATCTACCTTAGTGTCTATCTGTGTCTCCCTCCTCTGTCTTCCACGTCTATTTGTCTCTCTGTCTTTGTCTGTCTGTGTGTCTGTCCATAAGCCTGACAGACTGTCCCTCCATCCAGCCTTAAGTCCGTTGTATCTTCATTCAGTCCATTCGTCTGTTCGTCCGGCTCTCTATCTATCTATCTATCTATCTCTATCTATCTATCTATCTATCTATCTATCTATCTATCTTTTTACATGTGTGTCTGTCTGTCTATTTCTCTATCTATATTTGCATTTATTCACTTGTATATTTTTGTTTCAGTAAATCAGCTATAAATAATTTTATTAAAAATTAATCTTAAATTTAGAATTGAGATCATGCGTTGTCGGTTTTCTTTTTTCTTTCTTTCTTCCTTCTTTTTCAAGGAAAGGCGTGCTGGGAATATGTTGTCCAGGCCTATGTCACATCCCCTGTCTATCTGTCTGTCTGCCTGTCTGTCTGTCTCTGAAGACAGCATATTTCTAACAACAATAAAGAATAAGCAAACGCACACAATCCTTACTAAATTCGGACATGGAACACAGAGACTCAGCCGCAATTAATCAGCAAAGACGTGCTCCACCCTGCCAGACATCCTACAAGAAGCACTGCAGGCCTGTTCAGTCTCGGTCAGCTCTGTAATCAACCAGCGGCTTCCTTCCTTCACCCTGGCCGCTGTGTGTGACAGACAAGGACGCCAGAGGCCTTTGACAGTGGACGCCAGAGGCCTTTGACAGTCTTCTCATAACGTTTCGGGAAAACGAGAAGGGTGTCAGGCAGATTGAACAGCTGTCCATCAAATGGCTTCTAGAGGTTTTCCCAAACACGAGAGATTGTAACACCCACGTGTCTGTGTGGCGGCATGCCCTGTGGCCATGGCAAAAAGGGCCCCTGTGCCTTTGTATCGACACGCTTCTATGCTCATGAAACTCTGCATCTAGTTTACAATTAGAGCCACATTACAAAACATTCCCCAAGCTGTGCTGTAATACGTTTATTGCGAACTCTTACTGTTGCATCTATATATCTCTTATTCTTAATGCTCCTCCTTCTCTTCAGCGCAAGATGGGCGTTGAATCGTGTTGAAGTGAATGAAGAAATAAGTAAGTAAATTTAACGCCCATCTTGCGCTGAAGAAAAAGGAAGACAAGTGATTGCTAGTTCATTTTCGTTGCCCTGAGTGTTTTGTATCTTGCCTGAAGAAGACCTAAAAGGTCAAAACGCGTCGCGCTTTGTCTTGTGATTTGTTTGCCTACGTTTTCTTTGCGGTTTGCTATGAATTACATTTAAAAGGTGTTACTGCATCAACATGTAATTGTGTTCAGTATGGGTGTATTCATAACAAATGTGGTCATCATTCCTTATGTATGCATCCACTCTCCACATCACATTGCTTCCACACAGTGGTGTCTCTTGATGGTTTAAAAGGTGCACGAACACGAAACAATGCAGACAAAGAGTTATGGAACGCAGACATTCTGGCAGAAGAACATTTTCTTTTTTAATAACAGAAGTCCATCTTTTGGCACACATTACCTACAAATATAGACAGATAAAACATACATGTTCAAATGTTTGATGACGAATGGAATTGCTGAAGACATGTAAGGTATGTGTACGATGAGTAAGATATTACTAACCTTGAGATAACTCACCATGAGCTGACTTCAGACATCCACCTATTTTGCAATATATACGGTAGCAAAGATGGGACTTTTAACAGACTCAGAGTTACATTTAGTGTATAATACTTTGATTCTGAATCTGTGTAGGTCTGAGCCATTGTAGTAGTGGACCCATGTAGTGACCACTGTAATATATCACCATTTTGCCCTTGCAGTAATACTTTCTTGCCGCTGTGCCAGCAAAACTGATTTTATTTTTCCATTTGTTTATTCATTTATTTATTTATCAAGTTATCTATTCATTTATTTACTCATTTACTTATTGGTTTATTTATTGATTTATTTCTCTTTTTATGTCTGTATATGTTTATTTATGTCTTTATTTATTTGTTTACTTATGTCTTTGTATATTCATGTCTTTGTGTATGCATTTATTTAGTTATTTATTCACTCGCCTTTTTGGTTTTTTATGTTCTTTTGTTAAATTATTATTATATCTATTTCAACATGCTACATTGGGCAGCATGGAGAGAAAGCAGCAATTTGTCAAATTATCCCCAATCATGCACACTTTTCTTTCTCAACTTCCGATACGGACATTCAGAGAATACGTATTTTTAAATGCTATAAAAATGATGTAAATTAGATCATACAGAAAGCTTAATGAGTCATCACCAAATGCTGCTGCAAAAAAACAATAAAGGTAGGTGTTTATATTTGACCCTATTTTATGGAGGAAAAAAATAGTGTGAGAAGAGAGAG
>CM065718.1:30000013-30005013 GCA_033310375.1 Conus canariensis
GAGGAACGTAAAGCTCGAGATGGGGTGTAAAGATGTAACAGGTGGGTGAGATACTCAGGACAGGAAGACTCGATAGATTTGAAGCAGAGAGAGGCAATCTTGTAGGATATTCTTAGCTGAACAGGGAGCCAGTGGAGAGAGCGGAGCAATGGGGTAACATGGTTATATTTAGAAGTGCGGAAGATGAGACGGGCAGCATGATTCTGAACTCTTTGAAGTTTGTTGATGAGATGAGAGGGAGAGCCAGACAAAAGAGCGTTACAGTAATCCAGGCGGGATAGAACAAATGCGCAGACAAGAGCTTTTGTTGTGTTTTCTGAGAGAAGGTGGCGAATAGAAGCAATTCGGCGGAGTTCAAGAAAGCAAGTGCGACAGACATTGCTGACATGCTGTTGGAAGGACAGGGTTTGATCAAGAGTTACACCGAGGTTGCGGGCAGAATGAGAGAGAGTGATAGGTGAATCAACAAGTTTGATGGAAGTCGGAACAGAAGGGTGGTTTTGAAGTTTTGGTGGGGTGATCAGGATCAGTTCAGACTTATCTTCATTTAGTTTTAGTTTGTTTCGGGTCATCCAGTCCTTAAGGTTGGCTACACAAGACTGGGTGTTTTGGATCATGAGAGGAAGGTCAGAGAGAGGCCCAGAGACATACAGCTGATTGTCATCAGAGAAGGAATGATGCTGAAGTAGGTGTTCTTGGACGATAGAAGAGACAGGATAAGAGTAGAGAATGAAGAGTAGAGGGCCCAAGACAGATCCTTGTGGCACGCCGTAGGTCAGACAAGAGGGATTAGAAGAAAGGCCGTTGATAGAACATAGATGTTAAACAGACAAAAATCTGAATAGCAGCAGTAATAACGTGCTGGATAATATGAGTGAAATAGAATAGTGTAAGAGAGAGAGAGAGAGAGAGAGAGAGAGAGAGAGAGAGAGAGAGAGAGAGAGAGAGAGAGAGAGAGAGCATGTTGACAGAAATTGCTCGTAATCGGTCATGCAAAATTACGGAAGGAATTAAAGATGTTTATTTTATTTATTTATTTATTTTGTTTTTGATTTCTTATTCTCCGACTCCACTGCCCTCCCCGCAAAACATTTACTCAGCTTTGCCCAAGAATGTTAGTATAAAGTTTGGATTAATCCGTGCGTTTATAATACCACGAACGTTTTTCTGTCTAACAAGATTTCTCCTGACATACAGATCTAACAAGAAGGATTTTTTGCTGCGTTTCTCCTTCATGTTCCCCCCAGTAGACTGGTCTAACAGAATACTTTGTTTTGTGTTGTTTTATTTATGTATTTGTTTGTGTGTTTCTTTGTTTATTTTTGTTTTCAAACCATCTGTTATGATTGTATTCGCTTTCTTACAAGAATTAAACGTACAGACAAACAAACCGAAAAAAACAAACAAACAAATAAATGAATAAGTAATCGAATAAATGAATCGACAGATAGCTAAATAAATAAATAAGTAAATAAATAGATAAATAATAAAACAAAGACAAAACACAAAAAATAAAACAAAGACAAAACAAGCATACAAATAAATAGATAAATAAAATAATAAAACAAACAAATAAATAAATAGATAAATGAATAAACACAATAGATAAAACAAAGCAAATAAAGAAAGAAAGACAGGAAGAAAGAAAGAAAGAAATCCAAATAAAAAAAGAGTTGTTAAACATTTTTTTATTGTTCAAGTGTTGCTAGGCCTTGTAATAAACGTGATAGCAATGGTAAGTGATCATATTTCTCTTAGCAGCACTTTTGGAACAATAGTGAACCACCCCACCTTCAAATCCAATGTTGTTCATTTTAAAGCTATTTTTCTGTGTTTCCATCTCGAGGGACTTTTTTTTCTTCAAAGGCAAAGCCTCACATTCGATTCAGAAACACATACCTACCAGACACCCAAAATCCACCCCCCCTCTCTCTCTCTCTCCTCTCTCTCTCTCTCTCTCTCTCTCTCTCTCTCCTCTCTCTCTCTCTCTCTGTAAGGCTTGCGTGCGTACGTGTGTGTTAGTGGTGTGTGTGTGTGTGTGTGTGTGGTGTGTGTGTGTGTGTGTGGGGTGTGTGTGTGTGTGTGTGTGTGTGTGTGTGTGTGTGTGTGTGTGTGTGTGTGTGTATGTTGTGTGTGGTGTGTGGAGAGAGAGAGAGAGAGAGAGAGAGAGAGAGAGAGAGAGAGAAGAGAGAGAGATGTTTATTCACACAGATGCCTCTGTTACAGTTGTGATAAAACTCTTGCGGTCTTAGCAATCTGTCCGAATTACACATAACACAGTCACTTTATTTATGGACCACTCGGTCACAATAATAGAGTCGACACAATTATAGAGCACAAAAAAGAAAAACAAAAAGGACGACACAAAAGAGAGCTATAGGAACGACTAAACAAAAACGTGTATGTCGTGTTGTTTAATTTGAAACAATGGTATAAGAAATCGCTGCAGGAAAGACATAGCTCAAAATCATGTTTGTGCCTTCGTGTGTTTCCTTGTTCATTTGTTTGTTTATTTCTTTCCTTGTTTTCCATTTCTTCCCTTCTTACACTTTTTCTCTTGAATTTCCCCCTGTTATAGGAAACATCATCAGAAGCAAGTGCAGCAACTAGAAACACTTCTCAACCGGCTACCTCTCTCATTTCAAAGAATACATAGGACACATTTTCTCCTATGACTTTGCGAATCAGGGTATGATAATCCAAGGTATCATGTTAAACAGACAAAAATCTGAATAGCAGCAGTAATAACGTGCTGGATAATATGAGTGAAATAGAATAGTGTAAGAGAGAGAGAGAGAGAGAGAGAGAGAGAGAGAGAGAGAGAGAGAGAGAGAGAGAGAGAGAGAGAGAAGAGAAGAAGAAGAAGAAGAAGAAGAAGAAGAAGAAGAAGAAACGACTGAAAAGGGAATTTTTCGAGTTCATTGAGCCAGCGATGGAAACGATCACTGCTGAAAAGAAGCAATTGCCTTGGAGAGGGGAGGAGAGGTGTGTGTGTGTGGTGAGGGGGGGGGGGAGGCAGGCGGGCAGGGAAGGGGATTGGAAGTGACAGAAGAGCAGGAGTAAAAAATGGAGTGGAGGAAGAAAGGGGAAGAAGAGAGAAGCGCTACAAGGAGTGTGTTTGATATTTTCCCCTTCATACCTAAGGATTATATTGAGGACAGGAGGATTCAAAAGGACTCACAGCAGAGATATCAAGCTTTTGGAGGGATTCGTTGCTCATCAGGGAGCCAATGAAGAGAATGCTATAAGGGGGAAATATGGCCAAATGTAGATGAGCGAAAGATGAGGCGGGCGGAATGATATTGGACCTACTGACGAGACAACGTAGGGAGCCAGACGAAAGAGCATCACAATGACCCAGCCGAGAGAGTTCAAACGCGCAGACAAGGCTTTCAGTGGCGTCTCGGAAAGGAGGTGACGGATGGAGCCAATGCAAGGGCGTTCAAGAAAACAAATGTGAACAATATCAGCAATATGTTGTTAGAAGGAAAGAGTTTGATTCAGTGTCGTGAGCAGAAGAAGAATGAATAGATGATGATTCAGTGAGGTTAACCAAAAATGGAGCCGAGGGATGATTCAAATACTTTGGTGGACAGATCAACATCACTTCGACTTTGTCTTCGATCGCTTTAAGTTTGTTGCCTGTCATCCATTCTTGTGGTCAGATATACTGAATTGAATTCTTTCAATCAATGTTGGAATATCAGGAAGAAGTCCTTAAGTATAAAGCTGATTGTCATCAGAGAAACCGTGATGGAAAAGGAAATGTTTGTTTACAACAGCGGAGGTAGGGTAAGTGTAACAAAGGAAAAGGACATGCCCCAGCACGAGCCCTGGGGCACACCGTACAGCAATGGAGTTGAGCGGGAAGTAGAAAGAAAACAACATGATGACGGTCGGTGATGTAGAATTGAATCCAGTTGAGGGCTGTATTAGAGAGACCAAAGAGTTATGCAAACAGAAGGGAAAAAACAGAGCTGTCGATGGTATCAAAAGCTGCACAGAAGTCTAGCAGAAATAGAAGTGACATACTGTCGTGGTGAGGGACAGTCAATAAGTCAGTGCGGACTTTGAGAAGAGCGGTTTCAGGGCTATTGTCATAGCAGTAGGCAGACTGAAGGGGTTAAAAAGATTGTTGGAAGCGAAGATCCCTGATCTGAGCAATAATAACTTTTTCGGTTGTTTTGGTAAAGAAAAGAAGATTCAAAACCGGTCTGTAATCCTTTGCATTTTCAAGATCAAAAAAGAGTTCCCTTTTTTAACACAGGATGGAGGACTGCGTTTCCGACAGTTGAGGGAAAAGAGGCAGTAGACAGAGAGTTGCTAATGATGATGTGAGGCAGGAGTGTATCAAGTCAGTGAACAGAGAGTTGTTAATAATGATGATGATGTGAGGCAGGACTGTATCAAGTCAGTGGACAGAGAGTTGTTAATAATGATGATGATGTGAGGCAGGACTGTATCAAGTCAGTGACAGAGAGTTGTTAATAATGATGATGATGTGAGGCAGGACTGTATCAAGTCAGTGAACAGAGAGTTGTTAATAATGATGATGATGTGAGGCAGGAGTGTATCAAGTCAATGGACAGAGAGTTGTTAATAATGATGATGATGTGAGGCAGGAGTGTATCAAGTCAGTGAACAGAGAGTTGTTAATAATGATGATGATGTGAGGCAGGAGTGTATCAAGTCAGTGAACAGAGAGTTGTTAATAATGATGATGATGTGAGGCAGGAGTGTATCAAGTCAATGAACAGAGAGTTGTTAATAATGATGATGATGTGAGGCAGGAGTGTATCAAGTCAATGGACAGAGAGTTGTTAATAATGATGATGATGTGAGGCAAAAGTGTATAACGTCAGTGGAACAGAGAGTTGTTAATAATATGATGATGTGAGGTAGGACGTATCAAATCAGTGAACAGAGAGTTGTTAATAATGATGATGATGTGAGGCAGGAGTATATCAAGTCAGTGGACAGAGAGTTGTTAATAATGATGA
>CM065718.1:30007513-30010013 GCA_033310375.1 Conus canariensis
TAATTATGAGAACAACGACGACGATGATGACGACGACGACAATGATGACGATGATGATGATGATGATGATGATTGATGATGATGGTGGTGTGTGGTGGTGTTTTTTTTGTTTTTTTTTGGTTCATTTTTGTTTTGGATAGGGGATGGAGGGAGTTGGGGGTGTTATACATCACACATAATGTTGTCGTTTTATTATAGTTCGGACTGTATGTGATGATTTGTTTCATACAACAATATAAAAAGACACAGACTTGAGTTTGGTTTCTGAGTTTTTTTCTGTCTTAGAAAATGATCCCATCGTACACCACTTGCTGGACGATGTCGTCTCTGAGAGCCAGTGTGGCTTCAAGAGCAACAGGCAGACAATTGACATGATCTTCGCTGTTTGCAATCTGCAAGAGAAGTGCCGGGAACAGAATCAGAACCTCTACATTCTCTTTGTGGACCTGACAAAAGCTTCCAATACCGTCAGTCGCGAGGGTCTGTGGGCTATACTGTCCAAATTTGGCTGCCTACGGAAGTTTGTCAAGATCATACGATCCTTCCATGATGGTTCGCGTAGTGGGAAACGGCACTGTATTTGATCCCTTCCCCGTGTCCAACGGAGTGAAGCAATGATGTGTCCTGGCACCAACCCTGTTCAGCCTCATGTTCGCCACAATGCTGTTCTATGCTCTCTCCAGTGCCAACGCTGGGATCGCTGTCCGCTACATGTGTGATGGTCGCTTCTTCGACTTAAGGTGCCTGAAGGCCAGAACAAAAGTTCTTGAGGCCCTTGTGAGAGACTTGCTGTTTGCCGATGACTGTGCACTCGCAGCTCACTCATTGAACCAGACCTGCAAGAGCTTGCCAGTTGCCTGTCTGCAGCAGCAAAGGCCTTTGGCCTGACGATCAGACTGCGGAAGACAGAAATGATGCTCCAACCAGCACCCGGCCTCTCTCCTCCAGAACCAAAGATTGTGATCGAGGACACGACCCTGAACAATGTTGACAGCTTCACCTACTTGGGGAGCTGCTTGTCTTTCTCGTGTGACTTGGATAAAGAAGTGTCGAACAGACTGAAAAAAGCAGGAGCTTCCTTCGGCAGGCTTTGGAAAAGAGTGTGGGAAAAGCGTGGCATCACTCTAAATAACAAGCTGGCAGTCTACAGAACAGTCGTTGCCACCTCGCTGCTCTACGGTTGTGAGACCTGGGCACTGTACAGGAGACAACTGAAGACTCTGGATCAGTTTCACCTCCGCTGCCTGCGTAAGGTCATGGGCATCTCCTGGGAGGACATGATTTCCAACACAGAAGTGCTTCGCAGAGCAAAGATGCCTGGTATCGAGGCGCTGATCATGAAAGCGCAGTTAAGGTGGGTTGGGCATGTGGCACGAATGGACGACACACGACTCCCCCCCCCCCCCCCCCACCCCCAAAAAAAAAAAAAAAAAAAAAAAAAAGTCTTCTTCTCTGAGCTGGCAGCTGGAACAAGGAACACCGGGCGGCCACTCAAACGCTTCAAGGCCTGCCTGAAAGTATCACTGGTGGCCTGTGGCATCCTGCTTCAGGGCTGGGAAACACTTGCCACAGACCGCAGTGCCTGGCGACTTGCTGTCCACGAGGGAGTAAATGGCTTCGAAGAGAAGCGTTTGCAGGAATTGGACCAGAAGCGCCAAGCCCGCAAAGAGAGGAGACCTGACCCAATGACAGCTGTAGCGTGCCCAGAGTGCGGACGTATCTGTGTGTCCAGCTTTTGCTTGCGCTCACACATGCGGAGTCACTGACGTCTTCGTCGACCAAGAAGGCGGTGGTCGTCCTGTTCTCCAACCAACCAGCGATGGTTATCCTGCCCTCCAACCAACCAGCGGTGGTTGTCCTGCCCTCCAACCAACCAGCAGTGGTTGTCCTGCCATCCAACCAACCTGTCCTCCAACCAACCAGCGGTGGTTGTCCTGCCATCCAAACAACCAGCGGTGGTTGTCCTGCCATCCAAACAACCAGCGGTGGTTGTCCTGCATTCCAACAAACCGACGGTGGTTGTCCTGCGCTCCAACCAACCAGCGGTGGTTGTCATGCCCTCCAAACAACCAGTAGTGGCTGTCCTAGTAGTGGCTGTCCTGCCCTCCAACCAACCAACGGTGGTTGTCCCACCCTCCAACCAACCAGCGCTGGCTGTCCTGCCCTCCAACCAGCCAGCGGTGGTTGTCCCACCCTCCAACCAACCGGCGGTGGTTGTCCGACCCTCCAACCAACTAGTGGTGGCTGTCCGGCCCCCAACCAACCAACGGTGGTTGTCCTGCCCTCCAACCATCCAGCATTGGCTGTCCGGCCCTCCAACCAACCAGCGGTGGTTGTCCTGCCCTCCAACCAACCAGCGGTGGTCGTCCTGCCTCCAACCAACCAGCGGTGGCTGTCCTGCCCTCCAACCATCCAGCGGTAGTTGTCCTGCCCTCCAACCAACCAGCGGTGATTGTCCTGCCCTCCAACCAACCAGCATTGGCTGTCCGGCCCTCCAACC
>CM065718.1:30017513-30020013 GCA_033310375.1 Conus canariensis
GGGTATAAAAGTATTGATATTGATGATTTGTCTGGTACTGAACATATTAGAAGAATTGCGAAACCCTTATCATACGCGGACGACGTGACTTTACTTCTGAAAGACAAAAACGATATACTAACATCACTTAAAATGTTGGATGCTTTTAAACTAATGTCTGGTCTATCTATTAACAGAACAAAGTCAGAAGCCATGTGGCTCGGGCAGTATAAGGACAACAACACGGAAGGATTTGGTTTGCGCTGGGCTAAAGATATCAAAATTTTAGGTATATACTTTTCCAATCTTTGCCCTGCTTCAGAGATTGAGAAGAACTGGACAGAAAGAATAAGCATAATTAAACGAACTGTTGCTGTGAAGTGGATTTTGTTGAGCACTTTTTCTTTGACTATTATAAAATCAAACCTGTTTGGTCATGTGTAGAAAATACTATTTTGCAGAAGTTCAATGTTCACATGTGGTAGCCAGAACTGAAGCTTTCCTTGGAATTACGGAAAAGAGTGGTTATACGCAACAAATGATCAGATATATCAATCACCTTATTCTTATAGCTAAGATTTGCGTTGGAAAATGTCGATAAGGTACTCCTATTCACATTCAGTTCATGTATGAAAAAGAGCTGGATTTGAGAAAACTCGACAGTCAATGGTGAAATATGTCATCGTATATGTACCTATCAAGTGATATACTGTTGTCTACAAAAAGGAAAGAAATTATTTTAAAAAAAAAAGGGGGGGGGGTTGATAGGAGGAGGTGGACCCCGACTGTGGGGGCAGAGGAGGAATAACTGGAGCGCATGCAATATTTACACATTGATTCTGTTTGATGTGCCCTTTGCCGACTCCTTGTTTCTCCTTGCCCCTATTTGAATAGAAGACAGTAAGATAGGGAAAAGCGGTGGTAGATCATAAGCGAGAGACAGACAGATATGGAGAGAGGGAGATGAGAAGAAGGTGGGAGAGAGGTGGAAGGAGGATGAGAGAGAAGAGGTGATCGAGAGGGAATGGGAGAGAGAGGGGAGATAGCGGGAGGGCTGCAGAGGGAGAGGAAATTAACAAATAAGCGAAACAGAGAAAATTACTACCCTAGCAAAGATGGAGAGGGAGGGGAGGGGAGGGAGGAGGGGAGAGGGTGAGAGAGAGGGAGTGGAGTGAGGGGGAGGGGCAGTTGGGGCGAGAGAGAGAGAGAGGGGAGATGAGGAGAGAGAGGGGGGAGGGGAGGGGTGGGGGCGGGTGGATGGGGGAGATGGAAGGAGAGAGGGGGTGGGGGGTTGCGGGGGGGGGGGGGGGAGGATGAGGGAGAAGAAAAAGTGGTGAAATAGAAATTCAAAATAAGTGATCACTGTGGGAATTGCACGCCCTCCGGCTGGAGCCCCATCTGAACTGCACCACACCTAATGTAATTTATATGATTCAGTGCAAATTACATCAAGATTTCCGCTATGTTGGGTCAACAGTAAATTTGAAAAAGAGACGGGCGAATCATAAAAGCGATGTTAAACTTGGTAAGACCAAAAATGTACAGTTGCATCACATGTGGCAAGTGAGAAGCATCCACAAGATCAGAATGTTATGTTCCTGAACATTATACCAATTGAGCATGTGTGGACAACAGAAAAAGTGCTAGAAAGAGAACTGTATTGGCAGGCTAATTTGGGCACATTGTCAACGGGAGGGAATGAAAGGAAAGATCTTGCTTCAGTTATGAAAAAGAGAAATTCAGTTCTGAGTGAGTAGAGGGGTGGAGGAGTTGAGATAGTCCCTATCACTTGCTGGGAGGGTGGTGGTGTGGGGGGTGGAGGGGAGGAGGGGTGGAGGAGGGGGCAGTATGATAGAGTGTAATATATTATGAAAAATCTAAGATGACTCCACATGGGATGTATAGGATTTTTTTTTTATATACATTTTTAAATTATTATTAGAACAATGATGATATTTTGTGCCTACTGTAATTCTAAAATATCTCTCTTAAAAACAAAACAAAAAGCACTAAGGAATGCTTTCTTAATTATTGTTGGTTTGAAGTATGTCCCCCCATCCCCCCCCCCCCCCCCCCCCCCCCCCCCCCCCCCCCCGGTTGTTCCTTCCTCACTTGCCCTTTTCCCTTCTCTTCCAGCCATGATCCCAGTTAGGGTTAAATTGGATGTGGTGAAGGTGAATTAGTTTTTGTGTGTGGAGTGTGGGGTGAGGTGTGGGTGAGTATGTGTATGTGTGGGTATGTGGGAGTGTGTGTGTATATGTGTGTGTGTGTGTGGGGTGTGTGTGTGTGTGTGTGTGTGTGTGTGTGTGTGTGTGTGTGTGTGTGTGTGTGTATTATTGAGAAAAAGATTAAGAGAGAGAGGGAGAGGGGGGCGGGGGCGGGGAAAGAGAGAGAGAGAGAGAGAGAGAGAGAGAGAGAGAGAGAGAGAGAGAGAGAGAGAGAGAGAGTATGTGTTTGTATGTTCGTTTACCTGATCAAAGTGTGGGCTAAAGAGAAGATAGGTTGTGGTGAACAGTGTTTA
>CM065718.1:30025013-30042513 GCA_033310375.1 Conus canariensis
CTGCTTCTTCATCAGGACTCAGCTCACCTTCTCTTTGACTAGGTAATTGAGAACCAGCAATTGTTTTTAACTGCGTCTCCTCATTAAAACTCGTCTCAATTTCTGTTATTGCTCTATTTACATTAGCTATATGTTTATCTGCTTGTTGTATTGCTTCTTCAAGAGAGAGGCTTAGCATTTCAGATTCTGTCGGTAACTCTTGCCCCAAGTTCTGTAAAAGTCTAACAGCATCAGACCTTAGATTTAAAATATTTAACCGCTCTTGGTCGGCAATAGGGAGGTCTCTAATAATTGTACTCTTACTTAAAAACTTGGTTGGGTCTGCCTTTGTAGTAACTCTTACACGACCCCCTACGCGAGTCCTTATATACAAATGTTTATCATCTTCCTCAAAATCGTTAGGATCAAGTACATCTGGTAGCTCTCGTTCTATACCTCTATAGAATGATTGAATTCGTTGTCGCAATAGTTCTTGACGCTGTCTAGGGAGTAAAGAACCTGCTCCTTCAAGTTCTTCTTGCAATGAAGGACTCGGCTCTCTTTCTTCATCTTCTTCTTCAATAGGTTCAATCGCGTCAAAATCATCATCAGCCATATTTATATATTTATTATTTTTTGTTTTATAAAAAATGAACCCATACGGCTGCGACCTTGATCCATTCAGAAAAGCGAAGGAGCCCCACGGCATAAAAGGCATAAGACAGACTGTGCGGGTTGTAAATAATCCATCAACAATTGAGCCCAATGAAATGTTAACAGTAAGATTTAGTGACCTCGGGCCTGACGATGTTATAATGCCAGGCACTGCCAAGCTGTCATTCAAAATAGATATTGAGTCGACGGATCCTAATGCTACTGTCGTTGCTAACCTGGGTAGGGCCATCATTAAAAATATGGTAATTAAACTGGAAGGTAGAGAAGTCTTCTCACTGAGTAGCGCAGACATTTTTAATCTCTATTCTGATCTGTGGCTACCCAGAACAGAAAGAAAAGACAAAATCTTTCAGGGGATCCAGAGCCCAAACGGTCTTAAGCACAGGCTTAATGCTGCAGATGCAAAGGAAGACGGGGGAGACCAGGCAATAGCGCGAGCATTTAAGAACAGATTTTGCATCCCTCTAGATTTTGAACTGTTAAAAACCCATCAGCCATATTACCAAGGCGCACTAAGAGACAAACTTACTTACGAACTGACATTCAATGACAGCGGATCTGTTATTTTATCAGATGACCCAACGGCTAGATACACTGTCAGTAACATTTCTCTTAATTTTGACGTTGTTACTAACCCCGAACTGGCTAGAACAATCTTAAACCAGTATAAAAGTAGGGCGGTTGTTTACTTTGAAAGAGTTTTACACCACAGTCTAGCAATTAAAAACAAGCAAGACACCGTCTGGGAAATAGCTATAAGCAATTCTTTAAGGTCCCTAAAGGGGGTTCTCTTGCTATTTACTAAACCCTCAGCTCCTTTTCAGAGAGAATCTGAGGCGTTTTACAACCCAAAAATTGAGCAGTTATCTTGCACAGTAGATGGCTAGCCTTTTCAGTTGTATTCAGCTGGACTTTTGCCCGACCAACACTTTGATGAAATAAGAAAATTGTTTGCTGGAGGCAGACAGACAAGCCCCACAGCCGATCATGTGTGTAAAAAACTTCACCTTCACGATGTAAGACTCGAAGATTATCTAACAGACAAGTATGGGCTATGGCTGGATTTTAGATCCACGTATGACAACAGACTGCACGGGAGTGGAAGAAGAGTAGGGTCAGATGGCATACTCATACAGATTAATAAGGAAGAGGAGGAGAATGGCCAGATACAAATGCACGTTTTTGTGGTTTATGATGCCCAGCTGAACATTGAAGAAAATAGACTGAAAGAAATAGCCTATTAAAACAGATGGATAGTTTGAAATTTTTACCCAAAGACCCGCACTGTTCGCTTATTTGTGGGATTACTGGGTGTGGGAAAACTGTCTTCGTGCTTGATTTGTTACAAACAGTCTACAGATTTCATTACGAGTACATTGTTATATTCTGCACAACCATTAAGCACAACAAGTCTTACAAAGAAAGGCAGTTTGTTTGGACAGATGAGAATATATTTTTAGTTGATCCTACTGACAAGCTAAGCGACTGTTTAGAACATTACTATAGGCTATTTGAGGGAACCGAAACGCTGTTTATTATTGATGACTGTTCAGCCGAACAAGACATTGTTAAAAAAAGAAGGACTCTGTCTAAGCTGGCCTTTAGCGGAAGACACGCACTAGTTTCTGTGTGGCTCTTAACTCAAAAATACAATGCTGTCTTAAAAGACTTTAGATCGCAGTTAAAATCAGTCATCTTATTCTATACTAAGGACAAGGACAGTTTTGAAGAATGTTTAAGTGAAAACTATATAATCAGGGACAAGGATGAACTAAAAAAAATAAAAGAGCAGCTAGAAAAATCTAAGCACGCTAAACTATGCTTACGGACTGACCCGCCAGTTCAATACGTTTGCTTATTATAGATTGTTTATTATAGATGTTTATTACAGATTGCACATTACAGATTGCACATTACAGATTGCTCATTATAGATTGTTTATAACAATTTGTTTATAATAAATTGTTTATATTAAAAAGAATGTCTCGAGGACCTGAATCAAAAGCAGAGTTAGCTCCTAAATGCGCTGCAGTAGAGCTAAAAGATCTAGCAGATACAACTGACTTCGATCTAATAGGAGTGACAGGAAATGTTTATGGATTTGAATACACCGACGATGGTGTTTACAAACGAATAGAAATTGAAGATAAAAAACGGCAGCAACATCCTACCCTGGAAGAGATAAGAAATCTAAGGGCAAACGATTTTGGCAAACACGAATACAAACTTCATAAACGAGAGAATGCTTGGGCGTTGCTTCCTGACATTAACTGGGATTTAAAGTTTGAACTACGAAGCCCCAATGTATACTTTGATAAGAAATACAATTTTAGAAAAGCTTTGAATGAAGGACGCCTTCTTGCTAGCCTAGTCCCAGGATTACAACAGAAAAAGCAGATTGAAATAACCAGGCAGGGCTCTGTATATATGCTGCGGAGAAAGAAGTCCTTAGCTGAAGTGGGGGGCGACACCGTCGGCTTAGAGTTTAACCCAAAACTAGAATCACTACCTAGAAAAATGACGATGCTTTTTCGCTTATTTATCACTCCAAGGAGTCTGATCCTAGTTTGCCAGAGCATACGTTAATCAGAGGTGTACAAATAAAGTCTGAAAACTTGGGCGGGCCTCTTAGGCTTGTAATTGCTATTACTAAAAACGGGGATGAAATAAACACTTCTGTATCATCTGACAAAGTCACTGTGATGGTTGACAAAGACAAACTAACAGTACTCGATTTTATTTTCATTAAGTATGTAGATTTTATTGCGTTTTACTCTGTTGATGAAGTGCTGCCAGAAGGGTTAATAAGAAGATATGTACAGGATTAAAAAAATAATCTTGTTTAAAATGGAAGACGGCCAGCAGTTTAGATTAAAGCACATGACTAAGCTTGAAGAGGAAATAGAAAGTGACTTAAATAAGTATAGGGTTACTAGAAAGAAATATGCTAAAGCTTTAAATGTCCTTTCTTATATAATCACCGGCTCATCAGTTGTAGCCGGCTTAAGCACCGGGTCTAGTGTCGTTCTTTTAGCTACTGGAGTTGGGGCACCAATATCCATAGCTTTTGGGAGTGTTGGTTTGGGTTTAGTTGCCGCGTCCACGATTGTAAGTGCGGTTTTAAAGAAGCTAACACCCAAATTACAAAAGCACACCGCCATTGTAGCTCTAGCAGCAGCAAAACTTCATTCATTAAGGCTGATTATAAGCAATACATTACTGGATGGAAAAGTAACAGACGAAGAATTTAAACGAGCCATGGCTGACGGTGATGATTACAGACGACAAAAAATCGACCTCCAAAAGAAATGGAGAAAGACTTTTACTTCACAACAGGTAGACGCTGAGGCAATCAGAAAAAACATTGAAAAGCAAGCAAACAATCAGTTAAACCCAAAATAGACTAAAAAAATAGGATGTGAACTAAATAAATAAAATTATAAGTTTAACAAAAAAAAATAAATTATAAGTTTAACAAAAAATAAATACTATTTTTTTTAACTAATCGGCACTGTGTTCGGCGGGACAACTTGTAACTCTTCGCGAACAAACGATCTTTTAGGGGCAGGCTTTTTGGAAGATAAAGTCTCTCTTAAATAATACACGGGAGGGGCTGTTTTCATAATTCTTTCAACTTCATATACATCTACGCTCCATATAGGGTCTGTGGCTCTAATTCTAACATCTCCCTCTGCTTCTCCAGGAGCATACAAGTATATTACTTTTAATCCGAACGGCAAGAGTTTTTGAGTCCCCTGCACATCTTCAGTAATGCTAATTTTTTTTAATTTAATCGCGTTCACTGGCTTAAGGCCCGTTGCTTTAAATTCTTCATTGTTCATGGCGCGTAAGACTGCTGGCAATCTCCTAACCCATTCTGTGTTGCGTGTTTTGTCCATAAGGTCTCTGTGATATTGATAGGTAAACAGACGCTCAGCCAGATTTTTATTAAAGTTTTCTACTAGAGCCTGGGAGCGATGGTTGCCTGGAATCCCTCTCTTAACTGTAACCCGATGTCTTAAAAGCAGTTGGTTTACAGCTCCTTTAAACTCTTTTCCATCATCAACCTGAATCAACCTAGGATACTTTAATGGACCTCGCATGTATATTTGTTGTAAAGCCACAGCCACAGCAGTTGAGCTTTTATCCGTTAAAGGCTCAGCATCTTTATACCTTGAAGCCATGTCAACAACAGCATCTTTATACCTTGAAGCCATGTCAACAACAGTCAGAGCATACTTAAACTTTTTTCTTCTAACTTTGTCATGTGGAAGATACAACAAGTCCATCTGGTGGGTGTCATTAGGAACTGAGTTAACAAATCGAGGCCTTATTATTCTTTTTGGGGCAGGCAGATATATTTGCCAGATCGCTTGTTTTGAAAGCCAGTCTTTCGCTTCTGATTCAGACACCCTAGCAGCTTTACTCAGTTTATCAATAGCAGCCTTTCCTTTCCAATACCCTCCAGGAGAATAATATATTTTGTACTTCGTATCGTCCATAAGAAGGGACTGTTTTTTTATTACATTTTTAACTATGTTTTTAGATTGAATATGCAAGAAGAAAGATTGCTCCCATAGCACCTATAATAAAGCCTATTTCCACCATTTTCTGATCCTCAGAGGGTTCATAAAAGTCGGACAGTTCTGGCGGTGCCGATGTTAGAAACTTCTTTCCTGTCACTAAGTAATATTCATTCATTGCATCATCAACGTCTGTAAATGTGTGTTCTGCATGTCCCTGTTCTCTTAACTTTTTATTAATAAAGTCTAAGTGAGCAATTCTCCTTTTCTCATAAGCGTCTCTTGCCTTAGCTAAATCTTCCATTGCCTTGTTATGGCGTTCTCTCTCTTCATCAGACCGCAATTTACTAAACATATAATTGCTGCCAGAGAAAGCCAATGCATTAACAATAGCCCCGCCCACCATCAGAACTATTCCAGACATCTTTTTTATAAATGAATGAATCTTTTTTATAAATCAATATTTTCTAGAATGAATCTTTTTTTATAAATCAATCTGCCTAAATGCATTAATCTTTCTATGCATTGATGTTTTCTGGGATAATCCCCTGTGTAACAAGAAAGTCTTTTGAGGCAATCCCCGCCGTTATTACAGCTATAACCTTAACAACATCCTCAATGTCTAACCTTCCTAGATCGGCCGGCCTCATCTTAAACATGTTTTTTGCTAACATGCTATATCCTATACTAAGACTGCTGATTACAGCAGAGTGGTAAATCGTATTAATAATCTTTTTTTCGCTCATCTTTTTTATTAACTAAAAAAATAATTAAAATAATCATAATACGAAAGACTGTCTATGTGCTTTTTAATCAGATAATCTTTTGTTGCCAGAGCTAAAAATAAGGTTGTAACTAGTTTCGGCGAATCTTCTATCTTTCCTATGTTGGGCGGTTTTATTCTTAACAAACATTTTGCTAGGGTTGAATAAACTATAACACCAACAATAGGCACTGCATAATTAACCAGCGTTATACTCATGGTTTTATTTTTTTTTATTTATTTAATTTTTAGATTTAAAAATGACGGCCAAACACAGCGAATCTGATCTAATGATTTTAGTAGAAAATTGTAATGAACTATTTGACAAAACGATGAAAGTGTTAAACATTGATTTTAGTAAATCTGGGTTTGAGAATGATGTAAACAATTTAATCAAAAATCATAGTGAACTCTTTGACGAAGCAATCAAAGAGTTAAACATTGACTGTAGTGATTCAGAAAAAGCTAAAGTATTGGCAGGCGTTCTTGTAAGATTAGGGTGTCTTGAAGTATTGCAACGCTTGGGTGAAGAATAAAAGCGTGTTTACTTACTTTTACTTACATTTATTTTTTTTTAATTTACGTAAATATTGTGGGTTAAAAAATGAACCCCACAAGTAAATCCGAGGTTGGAAAACTATATACGTGGGAGGAGATATTTGACGGTAATGAACAATTAAGCGATACGTTCATTGA
This sequence comes from Conus canariensis, assembly GCA_033310375.1. Lineage (NCBI taxonomy): Eukaryota > Metazoa > Mollusca > Gastropoda > Neogastropoda > Conidae > Conus > Conus canariensis. The sequence goes on from CM065718.1 coordinate 30,031,650, forward strand.
ATTAGACATGGACACGGTCATAGACATGGACATTATTAACCCTACAAACGTTCAGAAAAAGTGTAACACATGCTATTTCTAAAATTCCAGAGTTTCTTCAAATTAACCCGCCAGTAAAAGTCATGTTGGTTGTTCTAATTAATTATATAACCCCCGATGATAGTAGTATGCAAGTCTGGGTTTCAACTAGACAGAAAAAAGTAATCAGCTATCGCAACTTTACACCTGACTGGGCTGATTACATGCTTACACAGTTTAACCATGCGATTGAAGAAGCGAAAATGCGCGGCTCTGGCTGGTCTGAAGGAACAGTCCTCGAAATCAAATTAAGACAAACAAAGTTCTATGATATAGTTGGCAATTCTTACATCCCTCTCCCGAGAGAGTTAGTTCTTAAACGAGCAGTCTTAAATATACAAAATTCAGATAACTTATGTTTTATGTGGTGTGTTTTGGCACACTTACATCCTGTTAAAAAGCACCCAGACAGAGTATCTAATTATAGGCAGTATAAAGATAGTCTGAACTTAAATAACATAACCTTTCCAGTAAGCATAGAAAGTATCGATCAGTTTGAAGAGCAAAACAAACCAATAACCGTAAATGTATACACATGGAATTCAGTAGACAATCTAGTCCCACTAAGGATCTCTCCCGAAGCTCCCCCTTTAGGCGAATCACTTGAGAATCATGTAGACTTGATTCTGTTTGCAGACGGTTCCAAGAGCCATTATGTATTAATTAGAGCAATGAGTAGACTTCTGGCTTATACTACAAACAATACAGCTAAACAAGAGCTTTGTAGAAGGTGTTTGGTCAGAATTCCATCTATACAGGCGGCTGACAAACATAAGAAACATTGTAAAAGTTTTGAAGACTGTAAAACCGAAATTATTGCGCCCCCGCCCGGGTCTAAAGTTAGTTTTAAGAATGTACGAAAAATGCAGATGAGCCCATACGTAGTCTATGCCGACTTTGAAGCGATCTTGCCACAGTACTACGGCCCTCAACAAGAACGGACACAACAAAAAACAACCTTATTATCTCGTCATCAGATCTGTTCTTATGCATTTGTTGCTGTTAGGTCAGATGGCGGACACACACAGCCGGAGATTTACAGAGGTCCCAACGCAGCTAATCGATTTTTGGAGCAGATGAAACACCTTCGCAATCAATTCTCCAATCAGCTGAACCTTTCAGACATTAAGATGACTCCCGAAGATGAAGAACGTTATAAATCAGCCACACACTGTTGGATATGCAACAGAGAATTATCAGGCAATGCCGTAAGGGACCATGATCACATTACTGGCAAATTCAGAGGGGCAGCGCATAATAGCTGTAATCTTCAACTCAAGGTTGATCCCAAGACGTGGAAACTGCCAATCTTCTTTCATAACTTGCGGGGCTACGATTCTCTCTTTATCATGCAAGCAGTAACTTCTAAATATAAGAGCGTTAGCTGCATTGCACAATCATCAGAAAAGTACATGACCTTTACTCTTGACTGTTTGTCCTTTTATGACTCTGCCCAGCATCTGATGGGAAGTTTAAGCAAACTAGCAGAATCTCTACAAGACTATCCAATCACTAAAAATACTTTGATCCATCTTTAGTCCGTAAAGGTGTCTATCCTTATGAATACATGGACTCGTGGGACAAGTTTGATGAGCCAGTGCTGCCACATAAAGACGATTTTTACAGCCGTCTTAGAAGAAAGGACATATCTGACGCCGACTATGAATACGCGCAAAAGGTCTGGACAGAATTACACTGCAAGACGATGGGCGATTATCACGATCAATATTTATTGGCCGACGTGTGTTTATTAGCTGACGTCTTTCAGAATTACAGAGCTACTTGCATGAAACACTACGGCCTAGATTCATCACAGTACATCTCTTCCCCGGGGTTGTCTTGGGACGCATTCTTGAAGTCTACAAACATTGAGATTGACTTAATCTCGGATCTGGATACACTCCAGATGATTGAAGGCGGGCTGAGAGGAGGTATTAGCATGGCCTGTCATCCTTACCGCAGAGCCAACAACAAGTATTTAGACGATTATGACCCTACTAAACCATCCAACTATCTAATGTACTTAGACGCCAACAATCTGTATGGGTGGGCCATGAGCCAGGCACTGCCATTAAGAAACTTTGAAATGATAAACGGACCCCATGAGGTTACTGCCGTGTTGAGTATGCTATCACAGCTTACACCCGATAATCCAATAGGACTAATCTTAGAGGTGGACTTAGATTATCCTAAAGAATTGCATGACCTTCATAACGATTTCCCCTTAGCCGCAGAAAGATTAAAGATAAGTCCCACAGAACCGCCTAAACTCGTGCCTAACCTTCGAGACAAGACTAAATATGTCTGTCATTATCGGCTGTTACAATTTTACTTAAGACACGGGTTAAAGCTGACAGCTGTTCACAGAATAATTACCTTTGACCAAGAGCCTTTCATGAGACCATACATCATGAAGAACACTGATCTTAGGACTGCGGCCACTGACGCTTCAGAAAAAGACTTCTTTAAACTAATGAACAACAGTTGTTTTGGCAAAACCATGGAGAACGTACACAATCGTAAAGATATAAGATTAGTTACAAACAAAAAACAAGCAATTAAGCTGACCTCTAAACCTAACTACCAAGACTTTAGAATATTTAGCGACAGCCTGGTTGGCATTATGATGAAGAAACTGAGTGTGAAGTTGGATAAGCCGGTGTTTATCGGATTCGCCGTGCTAGAGTTGTCAAAGTTATTAATGCTTGAATTTCTATACGACTACTTTAAGCCGCTGTACCCAGAATCAAATGTCCTTTACACAGACACCGATAGTTTTATTCTGGACATCCCAACTGAAGACTTCTATAAGGACATGGAAACAGAAGTAGCTAAAGGAGCTGATGGGTGGTACGACACATGTGACTACCCAAAAGATTCGCCTTTACATTCAACCGTTAACAAGAAAGTGATTGGAAAGATGAAGGATGAATTTAATGGGATGGTTATACAAGAATATGTTGGCTTACAGGCAAAGATGTATAGCGTTGCTACCCAGACTTCTGTAACAAAGAAAGCTAAGGGCATAGATAAAGAAGTTGTAAAAAAAAATATAACTCACGACAACTACAAACAGGCTCTCTTTGAAAATAAAGTATTTCATCACACAAATGTTAATCTGCGCTCTACTCTTCATCAAGTAAACACAACTGCTGTTAATAAGAAATCACTAGTCTCTAACAATAACAAGCGAACTTACGTTAATCCTGAGTTTTCATATGCTGTATGCCATTGGAGAACTGACTTGTCCGACTTAACTTAAGATCTTAACTAGTACTTAACTTAAGATCTTAACTAGTACTTAACTTAAGATCTTAACTAGTACTTAAGATCTTAACTAGTACTTAACATGACTTGCACTTAACTTGCACTTAACTTGTTATATCTGACTTAACCAGTACTTAGCTTGTACTTAGCCAGTACTTAACAACACATTTAAAAAAAACTAATTTATTAAAAATGGGTCTACAGCAGGAGGTTGTACTTTTTTTGCAGAAGCTGGTTCTTTTACTGTTTTTGTGGGGATTTGTGACTTTGTTGCTAAGTACGGCTTTAGGCGCTTGTATGCCAAAACCCCTCCACCAACAACAATACCCCCCAGCACATAATAATACATCTTATAGTTTGATTGAGTTGTTGTTGGCGGCGGCGGTGCTGGTGCTGTTGTTGTATTACTATCTAATAATTTTTGTTTTGCTGCTTGGTTTGCTTTTTGCAGTCTGTTCCATTCAGCTAGTCTACGACCGGCCTCAACGCGCCCAGCACTTTTAGCTTTAGTAACACTACTCACCTGCGGGACACTCAGTTGTGGATTCACTTGTGGGGCACTCGCCTGTAAATTCACTTGTGGAGAATTCACTTGTGGGGCACTCGCCTGTGGAGTCTTCTCCTGCTCGCTCATTTTTTTTAGTCTGATTAAAATTAATATGATTAAAATTAATATGATTGAAAGTAATTAATCCCATGATGAATGGACATAACAACGTCCCAAATCTATAATACATGTCACATGCAAGAGATTCTAGGGACTTGGTTAAAACCGGATCTTGTGTTAAGTCATATTTTAAATCTTCTTCTGAATCAATCGGCGCTATCTTGCCTACTAACTTAGCATATAAACTAATCATTGTCTGCCCCACCGATCTAACCATTTTTGATCCTAGCTGTGCTTCGTACCTAGCGTAATACTTCTCAACGTCTAATGTAGACAATTGCTGCATCTGTTCGATACTTAGTTCAACGCCTAAATACTGCCTGGTTTTCCCACATGCAGCCAGAGAGTATAATCTTTCTTTATGACAGAGGTCTGCTGCCTCCTCACACTTTAATAGCTCGTCGCAATCCATTTTTAAAAGCAATAAAAAAATAATTGTAAATTCAGCTGTTATTTATTATTCATGGTCTTTTCTAATCGAAAAAACTTATCTTCATTAAAGCGTATAGTCACCCCTTCAGGATCAGTAGAAACAGTCAGATTAACATCTTCAGGAGCCATATTATCAACTAAAATGGCAAACAACTTTATAACCGGTTGGGGCCAAAAATCTGGTATTTTACTAACAGCCTGCTTTACGCTTTCTCGCATATTTATGCGCTCAAAAAGATCAGTAATTAATTCTTCAAACCTGCTCTCTAACTGATCTTTATCACCCTCCCGCTCCCAATCCAACTCGTAAAGTATATTAATAAGCTCTGTAGCTACTTCGGGCTTCATTTTTTAAACCAGATTAAAAACAACAATTAAAAAATTAATTAAGTAAGCTGCTGCATAAATCCGGGTAAAAGATTGTATAACAAAATCAATAGCAGCACTTATAGTACATTCTGTAACGCGCTCTGCAATGCACACTGCGGGCGCTGCCAACAACGGCTTTATTGATTGGCAGCGTGTGCGTTGCCTTCCTTGCTAACACAGCAGGGTAAATCGCTGCTCAAATCGTGGCAGAGAATGTCAAGTGGAACTGGTAGGACCACTCTTGACATTCTCTGACACCTCCCACTTTAGCACGCTTGACACCTTCACCCCAAGTCGCCCCAAGTCACCCCAAGTCACCCCAAATCGCCCCAAGTCACCCTCCATGTCACCCCAAGTCGCCCCAAGCCTTACTAGAAAGTAGTAAGGGCTCACTATCAAACCAGCGGGCGTTAATTGTGTTAGGATGACTAATTCTGTAAACCATTAGATTTCATGCTATGGAGAGAGAATGTCAATATGCGGGTCTATATCACCACATCTTATTTTGCACGTAAGCCCCCCATTTTAAAATAACGATTACGTCAATTTTTGGAGGTTTTTGGATGTTAAGTTTGGTTGTAAAAAAGGTATTAATTATGGCAAAAGTAGCATGAGATGGACGAGATTTGTTTGTGAAAAGGGGGGTTTTCGTGCAAAATAAGATGTGGTGGGATAGAACCCGCATATTGACATTCTCTCGCGGACACTCAGTAGCTCGTGTGTGTGTGTGTGTGTGCGTGTGTGTGTGTGTGTGTGTGTGTGTGTGTGTGTGTGTGTGTGTGTGTGTTTGTGTGTGTGTGTTTGTGTGTGTGTGTGTGTGTGTGTGTGTGTGTGTGTGTGTGTGTGGTGTTTGTTAAGATTGTTATGATGCATTACTTACTTATTTATTTACTTACACACGCGCGTGCGGAGAGAGAGAGAGAAGAGAGAGAGAGAGAGAGAGAGGATAGAGAGAGAAAGCGAGAGAGAGAGAGAGAGAGAGAGAGAGAGAGGAGGGGGAGATGGGGGGGGGGAGGAGACAGCAATGTTAACAAAATGAAACTACATGAAACAGCTGCAAGAATATTTCAAATCAAATCTCTAAACACATACCCCTCTCTCTCTCTCTCTCTCTCTCTCTCTCTCTGAATTTGTATGGAGGCTGGTTAGGGGTAGGGAAGATAAGATGAGGGTGGGTGAAGATGTTGGGGATAAAACAGCTGTGACTGGGGGGCTGTGGTCACGTCATTCAGCTCACAGTCTCTCTGGTGTGCAGATGTGTCTCCTGCCCTCCGACTCCCTGGTCAGTGGTTCTGCTGCACAGCTGTCTTCTCCACGAAGCTTTCCACAGGTGAAAACATTGCATTATTTTGTGGATGAGTGTTGTGTTGGAACGTATGGCACTACAGCGCAATGCCTAACTTCACTGTCATTTAACAAACGATTCGTTTTTTTTATGTAACATGAGGAAGGAATTCCGAAGATATTCGAACATTGATTGACTCCGACAGGTGCCATTTTCAATTTGTGTTCGTTTGCTTTTTGTCTGTTGCTTTTTACATTTTGTTTTGTGTTCTGTTGTTGTTTTTTTCATATATATTATATTTGGCGAGTTTTTGCTTTTCGGTTGTTGTTTTTTTGTTGTTTTTTTTATAATTAATACCAGGCGTTTAAAAGTTTAGTGTATCGAAAGATTTGGCGCTGAAGAATGAATACTGTGTCCTTCACTGTTTGCCTTACGGGGATGTTGGATTGTTATATTTCTTTCCCCAATGGTCTCCATTTCACAGAATTTTGTGTGGCGTGGGTCTGTTAAGTACCATTGGTGGACCTATGCGATTAATCTTATCTCCACCTTGGAGTCTCCTGAGAAAAAGGCCCACTCAGACAAGCCTGACAAATAGTTCTAACCATAAGAAAGAATTCGACGGTTCCCATTGGCTGTCAGTCAAGGGCTTCATCTTTATAATTCAGTGCCATGGTCTTCATCCCCCACTCCCTCTTTTTCTTATGGTAATTTATAATCTTTGCTAAGCGATTGTCATAATAACAAAGAAATTGTCGGCCTAAGGTTGTCACCCCCCACCTTTCATTTGTTCTGTAACACACACAGGCGTGCACACACACACACACACACACACACACACACACACGCACGCACGCACGCACGCACGCACGCACGCACGCACGCACGCACGCACGCACACACACACACACACGCGCGCGCGCGCGCTCATGTAAGGTGAAAACAAACCCAGGCGAACAACTCCTCCACCATTAAATCACAAGATGGCAGATTAAAAAAAAAAAATTTATCGGCGGTCATGTGTTTACAGTGAGAACAGGTAGGGAAAATTGGTTTTATCTAAACCACGCTGCCGAAGCAATTGGTAAATAGCTGTGCTTACAGAGAGAAAGAGAGAGAGAGAGAGAGGAGAGAGAGAGAGAGAGAGAGAGAGAGAGAGAGAGGAGAGAGAGAGAGGGAAGGAGGGAGGGAGAGGGAGAGGAAAAGGGTAAGGGAGGTCTAGGAAAAACAAGCGGTGTAATGGCTATGTTTGACCTGACTCCAAAATTAACTGTATAGAGTCATTCTGAGGCTAGACATGTAATGATACCATTCGGAGATTACCGGGACGACACCAAAACCTTGTCCTGAATGGAGTGTATTTCGGGGCCAACTCAGATGATTTGAAGCAGCTGTCCTGGAACAGATCAACAACCATCTTGAATGCTAGAGTCCCTGCCAGCTGTCTCAGTCCGCCTGATGTAGTGAGCACAGCACTGAAATTACTTCGCTTGGAACATCCTTGGGTTGGCATCCAATTGAATGTTTTCGTTTCACTCTCTTATTGACTTGCCAGCTGCTTTTGAGAACACATACCACTCAGTCCTTCTTTCTCGTCTTCCAAATACATTCAAAATCCCTAGAACTGCCCTGAGTAATGCAATTCCTCTATAACTGACCCAATACCAACATGACACAAATGGATATCTGTCCAGATCTACCGAACTCGAATGTGGAATCCCACAGGAATTTGTTCGCAACCCTGTTTCACAATGTACAGTATCCTTCTTGCATATATCATTCCTACATAGACGACACCTAACTTCAGTAAAGTGACACTCGTACAAATATGCCCTCTCTTCTACAAGAATATTTAACTACTTTCTTGACATGCAAAAACAAAACTCTCTCTCTCTCTCTCTCTCCTCTCTCTCTCTCTCTCTCTCTCTCTCTCTCTTCTCGTTACAATAATGACTTGGCAAAGATTTGAAGGGGGCGATAGGGGCGTGGGGGGGGGGGGGGGGGGGGTAGAGAAAAAATGAGAATGAAAAGTCAGAAGTGTATTATGAATATAAAATCCTTCGCTAGCAGCGCATGGGGACCATCGTGACCCATCCTGAAGACAAAACTATTCATGTTGCCTGCTCCAAAGCCTTTCGTTCGCTGGATCGGATTCATGAGGGAGGCACGTTTGATTGCAGATGTAAACCACAGTCCACAACTCAACAATATTTTCAAAATTCATAGAGCACGCTGTCTATCATCTCACGCAACATCCTAAATACCAAGTAATCGATACAAAAGCGTTTTTACACACACACAAAAAGAGACAAAATCAACCAGAAATTTGCCCCATTGCCAGAAACCGCTACGTTCGCAGTATGTGAAGTAATTTCACTCTTTCCTAATGTTGACAAACCAGGAACTCCAACAATAGAAAAAAAGCTCTTCACGATAACCGCGATTTGAATGTTCCAACTTAATGTATTCTTGAAGCAATTTACATTTGTGCTTGAAAACAGCTGGTCTTAATATACAGATAGAACCGGAACAACTACTTTTGCCAGACCTGACCACATAACTGCTGTGGGCCCCTGCCACACTCATGACTTACTGAATATTTTAGGGCAGAATTAGACGAATCCCTGATTAAAAATGTTCTCGTTCCCATTCTGTCCTTATTAACGCTTAATGAAGATGACAAATCTGACCGAAGTCTAGACTGGACTAGATACAGAGAGTGTCACTATCCTTTTGGACAGAAAAGACACGCACACTTTTGAGAAACATCTTCAAAATCTACATCCACCCGGTATCACATGAACTGCTAAAGAAAGAAAAGAAGCTCAATATCTTGATCTCAAACTCACAATAGAAAGTTGTTATAACCAAACAAATGTTAGCTCCAAACACTGCCGAATCTACTTTCCAAGACCAAGCTGACATCCACAGTCAGTTTTCAGGGGTCTGTTACCGGGTGTTGGCACCAGACTCCGGATGCTGTGTAGTCAAGATGAAGTCCTTAGCAAAAGACTGGATGAACATGCCCAAAATTTTAGTTTAGCAAGCTGGCCTTTTAAGAAGACACGCAAACAACTGGAAGAGGGAGCGAGGGGAAAAAGAAGTGATATATCTTTCCTGTCCCGAAAAAAGAAAGACAAAAGGATTGCTTCGATCACACCGTGTGACCCAAGACTTCTCCCCCAACACCAGCATCATCAACAGTTATCTCCACTCCTGTATGCACATCCCCTAAACAAAGACATTGTCCGTAAGAAAACTGTCATTGCAGCTGACAGAAAAGGATGAGCCCAGGCGAACTATTGAAACCCACTGTCCCAAAATGTTTCTCTGTACATGGCCAACAAAGCCAGTCTGGTTTCTTTCCTTGCAGTGCAAAAACATGTGACACTTGCACACATTCTTCTACTCTCTTTTCATTCAAAAGCCGTGGGATGAGAGCTCATTGCAAGTAAGAGAACATAATATTTCATAACGTGTACCATCCCCTATGTTATTTATAACATACAGTGCAAGATCCACCCGAAATGATGAGTTCATAAGTTCCACCAACAAAACCCTTATAATTAGTGAAACATAAATCCGATGTAAAATTTAACAAAAATCAAATGTGGTGTGGCTAAACACGTGACAGAACTTTATCATCCAGAAGATCAGCAGATACAGTTCTCGTCGATACATGCGATCGAATCGTGAAAAAAGGAAGAACAGTTGTTGGACAGAGAGACTTTTTGGCAGTCAAACCTTGGTACAATCTTCAAGGGACTAAATAACAGAACAGACGTGTGCGGGCACTGCAGAACAGGAGAAACAGACAACAGCATCAGTTACAGCAATCCATGAACCAGTTTTAGTTAATCAAGGGAAAAGAAGAAAAAAGACTGTTTTACTGCGTGGTTAGATTAAAATCTCTCCCCCCCCCCCCCTTCTTTTCCTTCTCTCACTCCTCCTTCTCCTCCTCTTCTTCTTTCTTCTCCTCCTCATTCTACTCTCCTACACCTCTTCTTATCCTTCTCCTCCTCCTCTTCTTCTTCTCCTCCTCCTCTTCTTCTTCTCTTCTCCCCCTCTTCTTCTCATCCTCCTCCCCCTCTTCTTCTCATCTTCTCCCCCGTCACTTTTTACTGCTCGTATTTCTTCCCCCTCCTCCTCCCGCTCCCCTTCTTTTTTTCTCTCCTCCCTCCTCTCCTCCTCTCTCTTCTTCTTCTTCTCCTCCTCCTCTCTCTTCCTCCTCCTCTTCTTCTCTCCTCCTCCTCTTCTTCTTCTCCTCTCATTCTCCTCTCCTCTTCCTCCTCCTCCCCTTTCTTCCCATCCTCACCCCTCCTCTTCTTCTCCTCCTCCTTCTTCTTCCCCTCATCCTCCTCGTCTTCCTCCTTTTCTTTTTTCCTCCTCCTCTCTTCCTCCTCCTCCTCCTCTTCTTCTTCTTCTCCTCCTCCTCTCCTCCTCCTCCTCTTCTCCTCCTCCTCCTCCTCTTCTTCTTCTCCTCCTCATGCCTCCTCCTCCTCCTCCTCCTCCTCCTATTCTTCCCCTCCTCACCTCCTCCTCTTCTCCTCCCTCCTCCTCCTCTTCTTCTTCTCCTCCTCCCCCTCTTCTCTTCTCCTCCTCTTCTTCTCCTCCTCCTCTCCTCCTCCTCTTCTTCTCCTCCTCCTCTTCTCCCCCTCCTCCTCCTCGTCTTCCTCCTCTTCTTTTTCTTCTTCTCCTCTCCTCCTCCTCCTCTTCTTCTCCTCCTCCTCCTCTCATTTCCGCCTCCTTCGCCTGCCTTCTCCTCT
>CM065718.1:30047513-30055013 GCA_033310375.1 Conus canariensis
TTGCCACCTGTCTCCCTGTACAATACATTGTGTGTTGATGTTTTGTTGTGTTGACCTTTACCTCTGAAACATTCGCGGATTTTCACAATGAAGGGAGGCAAAAAAAAAAAAACCTAATAAATGAGCGAATAAAATGGAAAGTTCTACGATCTAAATGAATGGAACACACAGGGGTGTTGCAAATATGGAATATAACACACTGCCCATGTGTCTGTCTGATTATGTATGTGAGGTGGGATTTCTCCTCTTTCCCATCCCCCTCTCTCTCTTGTAAAACCGAACGTCCATCGAAACCGCTCAAAATGCAAAAACAGTACACATATACAAGGATGGACTATTTCTATTCTTGTAAACTGTATAAAGCTGACTTTTCTCTAAAACAAAATGTGAGAAATGTATTGCCTATAAGCTTTGCAGAACATGAAAAAGGAGGGAGAAATGTAATTGTGAAAAAGGTTGTTGTTCTTGCTGTTGTTCAGTAAGATAAGAATGTGACATATTCATGGACCGCATGCGCTCAAGGGAAAAACATTCTCTGTCAAACATCCTTTTCTAGGAGAAGGGGTGGAGTGTCAGCAAATGTACATATTTTGAAGGGGGGTTTTCTCCAGTCATCTGCAAACAGTTATGGAGAAATGGAGGGTTGGACAGATTCTTTTTCTCGATCGACTGACTTATCCCATAGCTACTGTCACAATCAGGGTTGGTAGGCAGGTTCGAAACGTGACAGCTGTCACTCCATTGTGCACAGTGTTTGCTTCTCTGTCTGGTTTTTTAACCCTTGGTCAAACACATCCAGTGCTCATGTTACAAATTATTCATGTAGCAGTCTGCGCTAGTTTGCCAGCAAAAGACCCCCATTTTGACCGTATCAAATTATGCATGCAGCAGTCTGCGTTAGTTTTGCAGCGAACGACCTCCCTTTTGGCCGGATCAGTGAAAGAAATCAAGCTACAGGAGATCGCAGGAAGATTTTCTCTCAAATTTCAATGGCTCACACTGAGATCGGACAGCGAGCAATTCGTTCTCTCTAAAGCCATCAGTTTCATTTGTTGTTGTTGTTGTTGTTGTTGCTGCTGCTGCCTTTGTTTTGCTGTTATTTTTTCGTAGTGGTTTGATGCAATCGAGAAAAAGTTAAGTACCGGCAGAGAGAAATAAGTTACTATGACCACAGTGGGTGTTGTTGTTGTTGCTGTTGCTGTTCTTGGTGCTGTTGTTGTTGTTTTGTTGTTGTCTTCCAAAGTGTCTGACATAAAGGGAAGAGTGATCTGGGCGATAGGTGGCATGGAGGGTGAGATCTTGAGGCTGCCGTCCGTCCGTCGGGTATGTCAGTGTACAACAGTTTTAATGTTGCTGATCTGCTGTAGGGCATGGTAGTGTAAATTAGTTGTTTCTGTTGTTGAGTCAGTATTGATGTTCCTGAGATGTATATGGGTAAAACGGGTCACTAGTACTGAATAGATATACAGGGCACGTCAGTGTAAACAGATGTATCTGTTACTGACTAGATGTAGAGCATGACAGTTTACAACAGTTTTCTCGGTTACTGTGTAAATGTCAGGCGTATCGAATAGGACAGTTGTATATGTTACTGATTAGATGTAGAGGATCATGCTGTGAGATAGTCTGACCTGTTCCTGAACAGATGTAAGGGTATGCCAGTGTACATATATAGTTGTTTCTGAGTGGGTGTAGGAAATGAGAGTGTACAACCATTATATCTGTTTGTGAGTGGATATACGGCATGATATGTGCAATAGTTGTATTAACTACTAAGCAGATGCAGGGCATGGTCGTGTACAACAGCTGTTTCGACTACTAAGTAGATGTCGGGCATGGTAGTATACTAGAGTTGTTTTGGTCACCATGTAGATGTAGGGTATGATACTGTACAACAGTTGTTTTGGTTATTTAGTAGATGAAGGGTATGACAGTGTACAACAGTTGTTTTGGTTACTAAGATGATGTAGAGTATCATAGTGTACAGCAGTTGTTTTGGTTACTACGTAGACGTAGGGTATGATAGTGTACAACAGTTGTTTTGGTGACTTAGTTGATGCAGGGTATGATAGTGTACAGCAGTTGTTTTGCTGACTTAGTAGATGTAGGGTATGATAGTGTACAACAGCTAGTTTGCTGACTTAGTAGATGTAGGGTATGATAGTGTACAGCAGTTGTTTGCTTACTAAGTAGATGTAGGGTATGATAGTGTACAACAGTTGTTTGCTTACTAAGTAGATGTAGGGTATGATAGTGTACAACAGTTGTTTGCTTACTAAGTAGATGTAGGGTATGATAGTGTACAACAGTTGTTTTGGTTACAAAGTAGATGTAGGGTATGATAGTGTACGAACATTTGTACTGGTCCCTAAACGGATGTAGGGAATGATAGTGTACAACAGTTTGGGGTACTGAGTACATGTAGGGTATGATAATGTACAACAGTTGTTTTGGATACTAAGTTGATGTAGGGTATGATAGAATACAACAGTTGCTTTGGTTACTACGTAGATGTAGGGAATGATAGTGTACAACAGTTGTACTGGTTACTAAGCTGATGTAGGGTATGATAGTGTACAACAGTTGTACTGGTTCCTAAGCTGATGAAGGGTATGATAGTGTAAAACAGTTGTACTGTTACTGAAAAGATGTAGCGCATTATAGTGTACGAACACTTGTTTTGGATACTAAGTAGATGTAGAGTATGATAATGTACAACAGTTGTTTTGGATACTAAGTAGATGTAGGGTATGATAGTGTACAACAGTTGTTTTGGTTACTAAGTAGATGAAGGGTGTGATAGTGTACAACAGTTGTTTTGGTTACTAAGCAGATGTAGGATATCATAGTGTATAGGATATCATAGTGTACAAGAGTTGTTTTAGTTACTACGTAGAAGTAGGGTATGATGGTGTGCAACAGTTGTTTTGGTTACTACGTAGACGTAGGTTATAATAATGTAGTAGTATTAGTAGAACAGTTGTTTTAATTACTAAGTAGATGTAGGGTATGATAGTGTACGAGAGTTGTTTTGGTTACTGAGTAGATGTAGGAAATGATAGTGTACAACAGTTATACTGGTTACTAAGCTGATGTATAGCTGTATACTGTATGATAGTGTGAAACAGTTGTACTGTTACTAAGTAGATGTAGGGTATGATAGTGTACAACACTGGGACTGGTTACTATGCTGATGTAGGGTATGTAGTGTAAAACAGTTGTACTGTTACTGAAGAGATGTAGGGTATTATAGTGTACGAACAGTTCTTTTGGATACTAAGTAGATGTAGGGTATGATAGTGTACAACAGTTGTTTTGGATACTAAGTAGATGTAGGGTACGATATTGTACAAAAGTTGTTTTGGTTACTAAGTAAATATAGGGTATGATAGTGTACAGCAGTTGTACTAGTTACTAAGCAAATGTAGGGTATCATAGTGTACAACAGTTGTTTTGGTTACTAAGCAGATGTAGGTTATGATAATGTACGAGCAGTTGTACTGGTCACTAAGCAGATGTAGGGTATGATAGTGTGTAACAGTTCTTTTTGGTTACTAAGCAGATGTAGGGTATGATACTGTACAACAGTGTTACTGGTTACAACGTAGATGTAGAATATGATAGTGTACAACAGTTGTTTGGGTTACTAAGTAGATGTAGGGTATGATATTGTACAACCGTTTGTTACTAACGGCTATAACTGCCCATAACGGTTTTTCTTCTTTATGGAATATCTTAGAAAGTACTTGGCCGATCTTTCTGAAAATTAGCAGGTATGTTCATTATGGGTCACGGATTATGCCCGATGTTTTATTTCACCGTTATAGCCGTTACTAATGGCTATAACGGCCCATAACGGTGTTTCTACTTTATGGAATATCTTAGAAAGTTCTTGGCCGATCTTTCTGGAAAATATGAAGGTATGTTCAATATGGGTCACGGATCATGCTCAATGTTTTATTTTACCGTTATAGCTGTTACTAACGGCTATAACGGCCCATAACGTTTTTTTTTTCTTTACGGAATATTTCAGAAAGTACTTGGCCGATCTTTCTGAAAATTTGTAGGTATGTTCAGTATGGGTCACAGATGATGGCTGATGTTTACCAGAATAGCTGTTACAAACGGCTAGAACGGCCCAAAACGGTTTTTCCTCTTTATGGAATATCTCCCGCGTATTCAAGTTAAACTGGAAGTACTTTCATATGCTTTGCATCTTGTTTTTGTTACTAAGTGGATGTAGGGTATGATAGTGTACAACCGTTTGTCTTGGTTACAAAGTAGATGTAGGGTATGATAGTGTACAACCGTTTGTCTTGGTTACAAAGCAGATGTAGGGTATGATAGTGTACAACCGTTTTTCTTGGTTAGAAAGTAGATGTAGGGTATGATAGTGTACGAAAGGTTGTTATGGGTACTAAGTAGATGTAGGGTACGATAGTGTACGAACAGTTGTTATGGGTACTAAGTAGATGTAGGGTATGATAGTGTACAATAGTTGTTTTGGTTACTAAGTAGATGTAGGGCGTGTGTGTCTGTGTGTATGTAGTTTTTACCCGGATGCCAGATTTATAAAATCAGTGAGTTTTGGATATTGCTTTAAATTCTTAGTTTTGATGATTTTGTTTAACTTTACAAACACATTCATTTCTTTCTTCTTCTTCTTCTTCTTCTTTTCTTCTTCTTCTTCTTTATCATTATTGTTATTGTTGTTGTCGTCGTCGTCGTCGTCGTCGTCATCATCATCTCTGTCGCCATTGTCGTCGTCATCGTTCTTCTTCTTCTTGTGTTTGATGATAATACCAGTATGACAGATCTAACCAAATATTTGATTGTGCAAACATTACTATGCAAGAAAATATGCTTGTGAACACATTCACAAACACACACCTGTGGATTTCCGGTTGGCTCTGATGTCAATACGCCATATGTTTTCAACGTTCTGTGTGATTTGAAATAAGTGTGCCGAGGAGGGTGTGGTGCTTCAGATATAGTATAGAGTTTCGCTGTTTGCTCCAGTACTAGGTATTTAGTGATCTTTTCCCGTATGAACACAATCTTGATCTTAGCACAGAAGGAAAACAAGGCCAGTGAAGCAGTTCAGGGTGAGGGAAAACATGGCGGGGGCCAGTGAGACCCCATCAGAGGGCCTTGTGTTCATGACCACGCGTGCTTTGCCGCAATACGAATCCTTTCCAACAACGTACAACATCTGTATAGCAGCAGGAGTGGTGTTGGGTGGGGGAACGATTCAGAGAGCACAGCGAATTAAAGGACTGTGGCAAATATGCCCAAAGCAAAAACAGCACAGTGCCACACTGCTCCTAGAGGGATTTCTTTTCACGAGAAGAGAGGCGGATGGGGGGGGGGGGGGGGGGAGGAGAGAGTGGCGGCACGAGCTGCTCTGTTGGACAAAACTCCTGTTAGTGTTTTAGGACAGAGGGATGAGAAACCCTCCACAAAACCGTGGGTAGATGATATTCCACTTGACATCCAAAACAGGCACATAGAATAGGTTCTTAAAAAGGTTGGCGCGGAGCTACACTCTATCAGTGAGTACCGAACTAACACGAATCCCTGGTGGACTGCTAACACAGTTTGAAACTGGCCTCAGATTTGTGTACATTACAGTTCCGAGTACATCTCTGCTGCCAAACCAACGAGAGAGAGAGAGATTCGGATTCGGATGAGTTTATTCACGATAGGCCACGGCCCCTGGTGAAGGGGTGTGTGAACATCATATAAGCAATTTGTCAATACACATAAGTGGGCACACATTCATACATAAAACAAACTTCAACAAGTACGAATAACAATACATAGAAACAGAAACAGCGTAGGGACAAAACCAAAAGAATCATATTGCTAAGACGTTACTATTTCTCTAAACTTAAATGCCTTAGACAGAAATAGTGAAAAATTCCGCACGTCGTGAGGCTTTTGTGAGGACATTAGTAAACTGAGTTTGAACAAAGAGGGTTGTCGATAATACTTAGGTTTTATAGGGCTTTGGCGAATATGTCTAAGTGCTGGGCAGCAAAAAACAAAATGTACCTCATTTTCAACGAGAGAGAGAGAGAGAGAGAGAGAGAGAGAGCAGGGCCCAATGCAGAAGTGTCTGATAACCCACAGGGAATGTGGTCAGTACAAAGGCGTGACGTTATCACTGCAGCAACATGCGGCGGGGCCGTTGTGTTTTGGGAACATGGAACACGACAACCAAAAAATGGAGGAGCGGAGAGAGAGCAGACGGCACCTCTGCGCTAAACGGCACAGGCTTAACGAGATTTTTTTCAAGGAAAGGGAAGCCAACCTTTTAAATACTGTACGTTGGTGCTCGACTGAGATATACCGTTAAAGCCTGCTGAGCTTGTAACTGTTTGAATAGGCCGTGAAATCGATTTTAGAGATTTTTTGTCTTAAATGTACGATCTTGTTTTCCAAAGCAATGGACTTGGAGTAGCCTCACCTAATTTGAATGTTTTCATACATAACGAGAATGCAAATTTACATCAGCCAACCACAAACAGATTTCATTGTTGAAGACGTTGTAAACGGGTAAAATAATGGTTTCTATTACAGGAGAGGTTTTATGCACTTACTTCCCTATGCACAAACGCAAACAGTGCCTAGAACATGCTGAGCGATCCTTTTTTTCTGCAAAGTCAGGATCGGCGAGATCTGTACTAACAGGTCTTGGGTTGCAATGTGAAAGATCAGACGATCAAAAACAGAGACACACATCCATTATATCACGGAAATCGCGAACTAGACAAAGTAGCTTGCGATCTGAAAGTTATTATTTGGTTAAGAGAGGCGTTAATAATTTTGTGCTCGGATTTTGATGATTCTTTTAACTCCATGTTCCTGTGTCACTGGGCAGGCAGAAGGCTATAGGGCTATCTAGAAGTGGATTTTGATGATTCTTTTAACTCCATGTGCCTGTGTCTCTGGGCAGACAGAAGGTTATAGGGCTATCTAGAAGTGGATTTTGATGATTCTTTTAACTCCATGTGCCTGTGTCTCTGGGCAGGCAGAAGGTTATAGGGCTATCTAGAAGTCTAGAAGTGGATTTTGATGATTCTTTTAACTCCATGTGCCTGTGTCTCTGGGCAGGCAGAAGATTATAGGGCTATCTAGAAGTCTAGAAGTGGTTTTTGATGATTCTTTTAACTCCCTGTACCTGTGTCACTCGGCAGGCAGAATGTTATATTGGTTATCTAGAAGTGGCAAGTGAGGCTAGCTTAGGTTATATCGAGACTTTTGTCTTGTTTCCCTGGAGAGCAGTTGATATCATTTCACTGAAGTAGAGATGCCATACATAAAAGAGCTCTTTAGATACATACTTCTGGAACTCTCCCACCCCCACCCCACTTCACCAAGCTCACCTTCGCACTTGTCCACCCTCCCCAAAGCAACAAAACAAAAACAAACAAAAATTTGACTCAATGGCGCCCATTTTGTGTTTAATCTGCATGTATTCTTAGTTGGTCAGACTGG
>CM065718.1:30060013-30067513 GCA_033310375.1 Conus canariensis
TCTCGTCACCCGTCACAGGACAGATCAACTAGATCACACTCATTGCATTCTCTGTATCTGGGATGATGTACCGCTAAATCCGGTATCCTCATCCTCCATCTCCTGACATACACACTTTCTCCCCATCTGTCCTTGTTTCTTTCTTCTTCCTTTCTGACAGTCTCCTCATCCTTCCTTTCTCCCACACCGCTCATCCCAGCTCCTAGTTTCACAGCCATGTCCCAGCCCTCCCATTCACAGCCATGTTCCAGCCCTCCCATTCACAGCCATGTCCCAGCCCTCCCATTCACAGCCATGTCCCAGCCCTCCCATTCACGCATGTCCAGCCCTCCCATTCACAGCCATGTCCCAGCCCTCCCATTCACAGCCATGTCCCAGCCCTCCCATTCACGCATGTCCCAGCCCTCCCATTCACGGACATGTCCCAGCCCTCCCATTCACGACATGTCCCAGCCCTCCCATTCACGTGGAACCATGTCCCAGCCCTCCCATTCACGGACATGTCTCAGCCCTCCCATTCACAGCCATGTCCCAGCCCTCCCATTCACAGCCATGTCCCAGCCCTCCCATTCACAGCCATGTCCCAGCCCTCCCATTCACGGACATGTCACAGCCCTCCCATTCACAGCCATGTTCCAGCCCTCCCATTCACAGCCATGTCCCAGCCCTCCCATTCACGGACATGTCCCAGCCCTCCCATTCACAGCCATGTCCCAGCCCTCCCATTCACAGCCATGTCCCAGCCCTCCCATTCACGGACATGTCCCAGCCCTCCCATTCACAGCCATGTCCCAGCCCTCCCATTCACGGACATGTCCCAGCCCTCCCATTCACGGACATGTCCCAGCCCTCCCATTCACGGACATGTCTCAGCCCTCCCATTCACAGCCATGTCCCAGCCCTCCCATTCACAGCCATGTCCAGCCCTCCCATTCACAGCCATGTCCCAGCCCTCCCATTCACGGACATGTCACAGCCCTCCCATTCACAGCCATGTTCCAGCCCTCCCATTCACAGCCATGTCCCAGCCCTCCCATTCACGGACATGTCCCAGCCCTCCCATTCACAGCCATGTCCCAGCCCTCCCATTCACAGCCATGTCCCAGCCCTCCCATTCACGGACATGTCCCAGCCCTCCCATTCACGGACATGTCCCAGCCCTCCCATTCACGGACATGTCCCAGCCCTCCCATTCACGGACATGTCCCAGCCCTCCCATTCACGGACATGTCCCAGCCCTCC
This sequence comes from Conus canariensis, assembly GCA_033310375.1. Lineage (NCBI taxonomy): Eukaryota > Metazoa > Mollusca > Gastropoda > Neogastropoda > Conidae > Conus > Conus canariensis. Next base: position 30,061,256 of record CM065718.1, read on the forward strand.
CATTCACGGACATGTCACAGCCCTCCCATTCACAGCCATGTCCCAGCCCTCCCATTCACGGACATGTCCCAGCCCTCCCATTCACGGACATGTCACAGCCCTCCCATTCACAGCCATGTCCCAGCCCTCCCATTCACAGCCATGTCCCAGCCCTCCCATTCACGGACATGTCTCAGCCCTCCCATTCACAGCCATGTCTCAGCCCTCCCATTCACGGACATGTCTCAGCCCTCCCATTCACGGACATGTCTCAGCCCTCCCATTCAGGGACATGTCTCAGCCCTCCCATTCACAGCCATGTCCCAGCCCTCCCATTCACGGACATGTCTCAGCCCTCCCATTCACAGACATGTCTCAGCCCTCCCATTCACGGACATGTCTCAGCCCTCCCATTCATGGACATGTCTCAGCCCGTCCTATCGGAGTCCCGGCACCAGCAGTCCTTTGGGAGCAGTGAATGTCAAATCGCCGTGAGGCTCCCCACCAGAGGAAACACCGCATTCCTGCCGAGTCAATTAAGTGGTGTTCGGTGGTGCCTGTTCTGAATCAACATACGCAAGGAAGCTTTCACTGAGCCCCCTACTGATTATAACAAATGCTTGTTTTTAAAGGCAGCGTAAGTGGGGGTTCCTCTCCGGACGGCGACACATATCCATCCAACGACAATCCCCATGAACTTGCTGACACAACCCTCTGTGACACACACTTCCCAAAGACACAGACATGGAGGGGGAATCAAATCTGAGGTCATCACGAGAGTAGGACATAAAGGATCAATGAGTTTGATAGTTTAGGCTGATCGATGAGCACGAAGATGACGAAGAGGCTGCTGATATCGTCTGTGACTACAAAACAGGACTTTACAGTTATCTTGTAATAAATCCTGGCATTACCCAGGCCCGAGAGATACAGACATCTACAGTGTTAGTACATTTTTTAACAATCTCACAGAGACATCCATTAAAATGATGAACGTGACTGTGGGGTTCCAGGTTTCCTATTTCAGCTCACAGCAAACTGTGGACTAGGCAAAGGTTGGCTCGGGATGTGATGTGAATCGAACCATCGACCTCCCAGTCCGCGATCCGCCTTGCTAACCACTGCGCCACAGGCTACAGGCTACAATCAGGGTGTTGTACCTAAACACTGTGTAATCCATGCCAGCGCTTTGAGGTCTACCATAAATTTGAACCAGCATTTAATGTTAAACTGACAAATGATAAAAAAAAAATAATTCCCACCTGTTATTTCCCTTGTTTGGGGGGATCTTCACATTTGAAATCACAAACAATCTTCAATTACATTACCTTCCCCATAGTTGACACACACATTTCAGGCCTTTGCGCTCACCCCTGACCCTATCTTTGCGTCAGCTTTTAGAGCCAAGATAATCCCATTCCTTTGATTTTAATCTGTCCGATTGGAACCACCCTGGCTTGTACCTTGATGGACATACGGACAAAAATGAGAGGACTCAACTTTCGGACACAATACAAATTCTCAAAACAATCCATTTGCGCCAGTCTTTAAATGTTCGACTCCTTAAGCAAGGTCTTGGCGCATTCATTGTTGGTGTGCTGCCTGTACACAACTTTTGTCTCACACCTTTGAAGAAATAATGCCTTCGTGAAAAACTACAATCTATTTTCAACTCAACTGAACAGTTTACATAGCACCTACCCACTTCGGTTGAGACTGTGAGTCCTTTGAAAGCACCTACAATGAGTTCTGTGATAGCATGCAAGAGCCCATTTGCAATTTGTGCCTGCATTCAGATGGCACTGGCTGTTGAAGCACTTGCTCACAACTTTTGCCTGACACTTTTCTAAACACAGTGTGGTCATGGTAAGTACAGGCTGAAAAGAGTGCATTTAATGTGCTGTAACTAACCTTTAATTACTTTTAATTTTAATTTGAAGTACCCCCGATCTCTTTTTCAATTTGAAACATTGAAAATTCTTAGAATCACCCCCGAGTGACTGAAAAAAAAATATGACAAAAGAGTCCATCTGCTCAGACTGATGTTACAAGCAGTTTGTGCGTGGTTACTGGGAGTTAAGTGAAGCCACTGCACTGATAGTTAGTTGTCTCCCTTCCGGCAATTCAGACACAACTCAAAACATATTCTCAATAATCAATATTCATATGGGATAGACAGCTGCCAAGTTTTGCTGGGAACTACTCTCATATATCTGAAAAGAAACGGTGTTAGTTCCGTCACAGAGACAGACAAACAGATTTCAAGACAAAACACAATGCATTACTTGGGTCTTCTTCAGGCAAAAACAAACAATTAGGACAATGAAAACGAAGAACGAGAAACCAATTATATTCTCATATTCGGCGCAAAATGGGTGTTGGATGAAAACCAGACCGTTAAGGAGGGGATTATGGGAGTTGAAATAGTAATGATGACCATGATAATAATGGTAACAATGGCAATAACAGTGATAATAGTGGTGGTGATGAAAACGTAAATAATAAGAAAAGGTATGCTGGTATTTTTTTTTTGAAGTGTTGCTAGTGGCTAAACACTGAAGGGGAGAAAGAAAAAAGGGGGGTGGAGAGGAGGTGAAACAGTAGGGATTGTTTGGTTTGTAATTATTGTTGAATGGTATGATATATTAGTGATGGTAGTGGTTATGGTAGATTGGCAATAAGCTTAGCAAGCTAGTGGTAAGGAATAGAAATGGCACATAAAGGAAAATCTAATGGGTGGTGATTGTTATGATAATAGTTATCTGTGGGGGGTGAGTAATGGTAATAATGATTGCAAGGGTATGGAAGTGATCAATGGTGAAGAAAAAAAAAAGAGAGGGGGGAGGGGTGCTCGCATCTCGCCGCCTACACATACGTGTGCACAGGGAGGAGGGATGGGAATCTCATGCACACAGTATTACTGTTAAAGTAAACAGTACTGTTGGATGGTGTTCATTGTTGTATGTGAAATCGTGTATTGGCATTAATGCACACACACACACACACACACACACACACACACACACACACACACACACACACACACACACACACATCTCTGCCACCACCATCACCAGAAACACACACACACACACACACACACACACACACACACACACACACACACACATGCACACACACACACACACACACACACACACACACACACACACACACACACACACACACACACACACTAATTTAAACATATCCTGACCTCAATGAAGACTTCTTTTGCAGCTTTTTGATCATCTACACAGCAGAAAATCGTGCATACTCTGGCATTTTAAGAGCCATATTAAAATATTATTGTGAACCCATATAAAGTGCACATGTTAAGTAGAATTCCCCATCCCTCTCCCACCCACACAACCCCACCTGCCCCCACAACTTACTGTTGTTTCTACCTCTGCTGGGCTGTTAAAGGAGTCCATCAGATATTATAGTCTTTCAAGAAAGTGAGAGGGGAAGGAGACATGTGTGTGTGTGTGTGTGTGTGTGTGTGTGTGTGTGTGTGTGTGTGTGTGTGTGTGTGTGTGTGTGTGTCTGAGAGAGGGGAGAGAGAGAGAGAGAGAGAGAGAGAGAGAGAGAGAGAGAGAGAGAGAGAAGGTGAGAGGTAGAGAGACAGGCAGAAAAACAGATTATGAGTGAGTGAGTGAGTGAATGTGGGTGTGTGTGCGTGCGTGCGTGCGTGCGTATGTGCGTGCGTGCGTGCGTGCGCACGTGAATGGTCTGTCCACGGGTGCTTTTTGCGTGGGTGTGTGTGTGATTGAGTGAATGACTGTGTGTGTGTGTGTGTGTGTGTGTGTGTGTGTGTGTGTGTGTGTGTGTGTGTGTGTGTGTGCGAGCGTGCGTGCGTGAGTGCGTGTGTGCGTGCGTGCGTGCGTGTAACAACAACAATAACTTGTATTCAGCCTTTTCAAGGCTATATGAACAGGAGAGATAACTCTTATTTCTCGTATGTTAAATGCGCAGCATAGAGTGGCAATTTAGTTTTCAATGAACCTCGACAAACAACTGAGCTACACCTAAATAAAAATTAGGTTTAGTGTCAAGGAATTGCGTAGTCATTATAGTCATTATAGAGAATTCAGTTATGACGATTTCATTTGCCCATTATGACACGAGGCATTTGATAATGAAGTCGAATCTGTATTCTCTTGCCAGGAACTGTTTATGTTAGCAAAGTATTTATTCCAGACACACTGTAGACAACTATGCTTCCTGGCTATGCTAATGACTTCAAGAAATGAAAAAAAAAACTTCTGAAACAGTCTGCACTATACTCATAAATGCAGTTTTTCAGTTTCATACTTGATCAATTGCATCCTCAATAACATCAAAGCACGCACTTATTACTCTGCTAAGAATTCGTAGCAATTTGTGCACAAGATATGTTTCAATCCAGTACTTCTTTTCCATGAACTCCTCCAGAAAAAAAAATGTCCTCCATTATTTTGAGATGGGGGATTACACTGCACATATTCTAACTTGCTGGTTCTGTCACGTCTGCTTCATTCCAAAGAGAACAATCGATCACCTGGATGCGGCTTCGTGGCTGGCTGGGCTGTATGCGGCGTTTTAGAGTGTTTGTCGTGCTGATCTGCGGGTCGCTAGATGTTTGAAGCGTTAGTGTGGATAGACGAAATGAAATTAACTATCCAACACAACATTGCGCATGCTGTGTTTTTGAAAGGTAACAAAAATAGTTAACGTTTAAAAAAATAATAATAATAATGCACACATCAAATCGTGGACAAACATAGACATATATACATACACACGCACACAGCGAGGATGATGACAACAAAAGATATGGGATAATTGGAATAGATAGGTGAATGGACAGATACGGGCAAAACTTCCCTGGGAGTTAATGTGTACACATGTTTTCTAAAATGAAACGACTCCAGGGGAGTTACTTTGTAACAAAGGGGAAGTTAATCTGATCATGACTAAGACTCCCCACCCACCTATTCCCAAATGTCTTGCTGTAAGAGAATGGAGAAGGGGATTTAATGTTCATGATCATCATCATCAACTACAACCAAAGCAGTGGCAACAACAACAACAAAGGCAACAGCAATAACGTCTTAGCCATCGTGGTCGTTGTCGGTGCCGTCGTCCTCATTGTCTATTATGTATAAAACTCGTTATCTCTGTCTCTGTCTCTGTCTCTGTCTCTCTCTCTCTCTCTTTCTCTCTCTCTCTTGTGTGTGTGTGTGTGTGTGTGTGTGTGTGTGTGTGTGTGTGTGTGTGTGTGTCTGATGATTATACAAAGCCACACTTTTCGGCCGATCGCCACCAAATTTGGTATCAAGCATCCTTGGTACCCTGGAACGGTCATGGGATGGTCGGCCGTCACGTGACGCATCGCGTTTTGACGCAATTTGCGTTGACAGACGCAAAACTGGCAATCAGGAGAGAAGGAAAAATTCCATCGACAGCCATGGCCGTGTCCTAGACCGTTTTCCTCCGTATTTGCTGGCAGCCTTTGGCCCTTATCCTCTACAGCTTATGCAGTAAATCCGAAATCGTCATAGACAAAGGTCAAGGTCACAGGGACCCCGAAAGGTCAACACAAATGTGTTGATAACTCGCGTCTTTATCAACCAATGTCAATACAATTTCACACAAATGTGCACAACGACAAGGTCCACCAACAATATGCGTTTCAAAGTCCAAGAACAAAGGTCGAGATCACGAGTGCGACTTTTGCCTTGGGAGAGAAGTTAATCTTCACTCGCCAACCACAGCTGCGTTTCTCAACCGATTTCCTCGACATTTGCAGGGTGCCTTTGGCCTTTACCTCTACAGCTTATGCAGCAGATTTAAATTCGCCATAGCGAAAGGTCAAGGTCACAGGGACCCAGAAAGGTCGACACAAAAGTGTCAATAACTCGTGTCTTTATTATCCAATATCAATTAAATTTCACACAAACGTGCACAACTATAATATCCACCCATGGGAACTGTGACCATGCAGAAGGAACACACACACACACACACACACACACACACACACACACACACACACACACACACACACACACACACACCTGACTGACTGAAACCAATTTATTGTCAGATAAACTCAAGGTTGTACTGACAACACACACACACACACACACACACACACACACACACACACACACACACACACACACACATACACACACACACACACACACACACACACACACACACACACACACACACACACACACTGACTGACTGAAACCAATTTATTGTCAGATTAACTCAAGGTTGTACTGACAA
>CM065718.1:30072513-30075013 GCA_033310375.1 Conus canariensis
GAGAGTGTTGCTCAAATTTCCTGACCAACACTGCAGGTGCCTGTATCTCTCGGGCCTGGTTGACGCCGGGATATATTATGAAAGGAAGCGTAGAGTACAGCCCTGTCATGTAGTTTCAAACCGAAATGGAAATCCGTAGCATCATCTTAATCGTCCTCATTCTCATCGATCAGCAAAAAAATGTCTCAAATTCTGTGGCCCTTCATGCCCTGCTGTCATGGTGACCTCAGTTTCGATGTCCTCTCCACGTCTGTGGCCTTGGTTTGGTTCCGTCGGGGTCACCGGTATCGGCGAGTCCATGGGGGCTGTCGTTGGACGGACGTGGTGGCGCCCTCCGGAGGGAGAGCTCACTCACGCCGGCTCCGCGACTAAGCAATTATTGTCGTCAGTAGGGGGCTTAGTAGGTGGTGTCCTGCGTATGTTAGATCAGAACAGGCGCCACTGAACACCACCGAAGTGACTCGACAGCAGTGCCGTGTCTCCTCCGGTGGGTTGCCTCTTGACGACTTGACATTGACTGCTCCCTGCGGATTGCCGGTGCCGGGGCTGCGACGGGGCCGACCGGGCTGTGGCTGTGGACGGGGTGTCGGAATGAGCGGCGTGGGTGCACTGCCTCTGAGGTGGCGCAGAGGCTGGGACAGCAACAAAAAAAACAAAACAAAAACAAACAAAGAAAACAAAACAAAACAAAACAAAACAATAATAATATATATATATATATATAAGGTACTCAAACTTGTGAATGATTATAATATCTCGTATCATCGTATCTACATGCTTAACGTTTTCTTATTCGCTGGAAAAAATGGCTCTGAAAGCTAAGAGATGCGTTTTTGGTGTACTCACATTTCTATGGTCACTTGGAGAAAATAATCTCAAACTTTCCTTTTAGATTTCTGATGGCCAAATTCAGCCTATTTTAACATACGAGATTGAAGTATGGGGTCTGACAGTAGATCAAACAGTCATTGAAAGGATCCGTCTCCTAGCCATTAAACGTCTACTAAATGTTAGTGCACAAACGCCAAGTGCGCTTGTGTATTGTGAATCTGGCAGGTACCCATTGTATGTTCAGACATTTACAAAATGTGTGAAATACTGGTTAAAACTTACCCGGATGGAAGAAAGCCGTATCCCAAAAAGGCTTATAAAATGTTATATGTCATGTTTGTAACGATAAGAAGAACTGGGTAAAAAAAACAACAAAAAAACATATGCTTCGCCTTGCTTAGATACGGCTTTGGTTACGTTTGGGAGAACCAAGAAGTCAAAAATATTAAACATTTTATATCGATCTTGAAGCAAAGAATACTTGACTGCCATTTGCAGGATCTAGGCTCAATAATCATGTCAAAAGAAAGTTTCAGATTATATTCTTCGTTTCGGCTGGTACGTGATATCTCGAATTATTTATTCACTGTCAAAAATCCCGCTCTTTGAAAGCATTTGACAAGAGTCAGACTCGGTGTCTCTCAGTTAAAACCTCATCGGTACAGAACCCCTAAAAAAAAGAAAATCCTAACTGTCCATTTTGTCCTAGCCTGGAAGAATCATAATTGCATTTTATTCTGGGTTGTCCTCGATATAAAGCTATATGTGATATTTACATTCTTACCGAATACTGTTTCAACCCAAATGCGTTTACATTGACCCTGTTGCTTTCTGATTCTAGAATGCGCAAGTCACTTGCTTTCTGCCTGTCTAAAGCATTTTCTGTCAGAAATAATCACCTATATGATACTCAGTGATTAAAATTTTATTTACTTGTGAGCAGGTCGGATTTTTTCCCTGTTCATCCATCTTACCTTCTCTCTCTCTCTCTCTCTCCTCTCTCTCTCTCTCTCTCTCTCTCTCTCTCTCTCTCTCTCTCTCTCTCTCTCTCTCTCTCTCTCTCCCAGCCTCCCCAAACCCCTCACTACTTTTCTCCTTGTATAATCTTTCGTTCGTTTAGTTTTCCACAAATGAATGTATTGACTGATTTTGTTCATCTTATGTATAGTACTAGGGTATGACTTCCTTTGTGATCCCCACCTCATGACATGGGCAGAAGGCCTAGTTTAGTAAAATATTTTTCTCTCTCTCTCTCTCTCTCTCTCTCTCTCTCTCTCTCTCTCTCTCTGGTAAATTTATTGTCATATTGCTTTAATACAATATTGGTTTATCTCTCTCTCTGGTTAATATATTGTCATGTTCCTTTAGAACAATATTGATCTGTGAGAGAGAAAAAAATCATAGTTATAGTTTACTCAATCTTTTCTTACTTTCTTCTTCTATTCATTTATCTATTTATTTTACTTTACAGTGATACGTAACGAACACTTGTTTTCTCGTAATATTGAATAATACAAGATGAGAAACAAGTAAGCAAACAAAGGAAAACAAAACAAAACAAAACACACACACACACACACACACACACACACACACACACACACACACACACACACACACACACACACACAAACAAGCACAAAAACAGACGATATGAAGGAACGTATAA
>CM065718.1:30080013-30082513 GCA_033310375.1 Conus canariensis
TCATTTTAAATCATTATCATTCATTACTATTGTTATTGCTATTATTATTGCTTGGAAAGGATTGTGCGACAGGTGGATGTTTGGTTAATGGTTGGGGTGTGGAGGGTGGCTTTTGTGTTTGAAATGTTTCATTTTCATTTTTGAGGGCAAGATGCAAACAAGCCTGCCATGTGCTTATTCTTTTCCCTCATTAAACAAATTCGTTCGTTCGTTCGTTCTCTCTCTCTCTCTCTCTCTCTCTCTCTCTCTCTCTCTCTCTCTCTCTGTGTGTGTGTGTGTGTGTGTGTGTGTGTGTGTGTGTATGTGTGTGTGTGTGTGTGTGTGTGTGTGTGTGTGTGTGTGTGTGTGTGTGTGTGTGTTAAAAATACTCACGATCTTCTCAGGAATAGTCTTTGGTCTCAACTGTAGTTCTTTTCACAGGTTTTGAGTTGATTTTGATACGCGGCATGAGACAATGAAAATGTTTAACCAGTTGAAGGAAACAACTCTTCAATGTATTCCCAACCTCAGCTGAAATAACTGCCTACTAACATACACTTAGTCAAAGTACATAATTATGCTGATTAGGTTCACCTACTGCTAATCATTAAGACAATTACTATGACATGTTTCACCCATAAAAGTCGTACGGTTATCCTGTCAGAATATTGTATTCAGTGATAATCGTAACAGACAATACCAAGAACAGGCAAAAAGTTATACCGTTGAAAGATTGGATGCATAATTCATCTTAATACATTTTACCAACAGTGGTATAAGTGTATACTTTTAAAAGACAATATTCTTCTATCACCTTCATAGATTTTACCAGGTATTGGCATAAAGTTAGACAGTTACAAGATATGGCACAGATACAAGCTGTGCATAATCTCAAGACTTCAAATTACGTTTCTTCTGGGTTGATCAGTGGAACTCGACAAAGGATCTGTGAGTAGGAGAGATGAACATTCCCCTTTCTGGCAAACACCAATGTTAGTTGCTGGTTCACTGACGGTGATCAGTCTTACAACCGTTGCTGGAGCAGCAAAGCGAGGAGGCTTGATCACCCCTGTTTGTGTGCTAATGCACAGCTTGTCCTTGATGCCTGTCTGATTGGCAGGCTGTCAGAGGAACAGAACATCCAATAATATCACTGTAGACAAGAAAGTGGGAGGTTTGCAATTGAGGTACATTCTGTGGTGCAACGGAATGTAGTTGGAAAATCAGGAATGACAATCTTTAAGATCTTGGTGTTCATCAGCATGTACGCTAATGAACGAAATCATGATGTCCACCCTGTGAGACACGCACAGGCACGGATATCTAGTCAGTTCCAAACATATACGTAAGGCATGAGAAGAGCAAACCTGTCTGTTGGGTGCTATTTGGACAAGTGGAAGCCAAAGTGAGGGGTAGATTGGGGTGGTGGTTGAAAGTTGTGTTGTCGGCTCTCTTTGCAGTAGAGTGTGGCAATAGAAGTACTTGCGGTGTTCATGCGAAGCCTGCCACATTCAGAGAAAAACGGGAGTAGAGGGAGTGAGGGAGAGAAGTGCGGAAATTACAAACTTTTCTGCAGTTACGTCAAATGCACTGCTCCTTTGACGTGATTGGTAACGTCTTATCATAGTTGACTTGCTACAAGAGATAGCGAGTTGGACAGAGGAAGGAATGTAGAGGAGGAGGGGGCGAGGGGATGGAGGTACGATTAATGATTGAAACTCCAATCGCATTTTATGAGACAGACTGAGAGAGAGGGAAATGGGGTGGGGTGAGAGGTGGGGGTGTGGTTATCGTGGTTGGTGTAGTTCTGTCAATTTTTATATCATAATACCCCAACAGTACTTCTTAACATTTTGCTTTTTTACCCTTTGTTGGCTGCTGTGGAATGCTGTTGGGTGTTGTTTTTGAGCACTGTGTAGTGAGAGTTTGAGTTTCTGTTCCATCAAGGGTTGTCCCTGCGTGTGGACTTCTTCAAATACGCTACAGCTCATCTGCTAAGTTTTGAGGCCACACTTTGCGCGATTTAAAGCTGATGGATAAACGAATTAATGACTAAGATGTGAGAATTGAAGAAGAGAGTCTCGTGGCTTTGACTTATACTATGTCTGACTTGTGCGCTAGCCCAATGTGCTGGTCAGTGTTTGTATGCATGTGTGCGTGCGTGTATGGTGCACGCGCGCGCCGTGTGTGTGTGTGTGTGTGTGTGTGTGTGTGTGTGTGTGTGTGTGTGTGTGTGTGTGTGTGTGTGTGTGTGGGCGCGCGCGCGCCGCGTGAAAGGTGGTGAGAATACCACAGAACTAGTGTTGATCAATATCAATTCACTGCCAATGGAGGACCAACGCAATCAGCCAGGTCTTACAAATAAATTAGCAGATGAAAGTCAGCTCTAGACATGCAACACAAATGCTTGTGTTTTCATGAAGGACATTGATGTTCTTTCCATAAAGCTAATGAAGGGCTTAATGTTCACATGCAACACAAATGTTTGTGTTTTCATGAAGGACATTGATGTTCTTTACAT
>CM065718.1:30092513-30095013 GCA_033310375.1 Conus canariensis
TTTATGTAAAGAACATCAATGCCAATCATGAAAACAGACACATTTGTGTCGCATGTGAACATTAAGCCCTTCATTAGCTTTATGTAAAGAACATCAATGCCAATCATGAAAACAGACACATTTGTGTTGCATGTGAACATTAAGCCCTTCATTAGCTTTATGTAAAGAACATCAATGCCAATCATGAAAACAGACACATTTGTGTTGCATGTCTAGAGCTGACTTTCATCTGCTAATTTATTTGTAAGACCTGGCTGATTGCGTTGGTCCTCCATTGACAGTAAATTGATATGATCAACACTAGTTCTGTGGTATTCTCACCACATTTCACGCGCACGCGCGCGCCCACACACACACACACACACACACACACACACACACACACACACACACACACACACACACACACCACACGGCGCGCGCGTGCACCATACACGCACGCACACATGCATACAAACACTGACCAGCACATTGGGCTAGCGCACAAGTCAGACATAGTATAAGTCAAAGCCACGAGACTCTCTTCTTCAATTCTCACATCTTAGTCATTAATTCGTTTATCCATCAGCTTTAAATCGCGCAAAGTGTGGCCTCAAAACTTAGCAGATGAGCTGTAGCGTATTTGAAGAAGTCCACACGCAGCGACACCCCTTGATGAAACAGAAACTCAAACTCTCACTACAGAGTGCTCAAAAACAAAACCCAGCAGCATTCACAGCAACCAACAAAGGGTAAAAAAAGCAAAATGTTAAGAAGTACTGTTGGGATATTATGACATAAAAATTGACCGAACTACACCAACCACCATAACCCCCCCCCCCCCCCCCCACCTCTCACCCCACCCCATTTTCCTCTCTCTCAGTCTGTCTCATAAACTGCGATTGGGGTTTCAATCATTAATCCTACCTCCATCCCCTCGCCCCCTCCTCCTCTACATTCCTTCCTCTGTCCAACTCGCTATCTCTTGTAGCAAGTCAACTATGATAAGACGTCGTGTACCCAATCACGTCAAAGGAGCAGTGCATTTGACGTAACTGCAGAAAAGTTTGTAATTTCCGCACTTCTCTCCCTCACTCCCTCTACTCCCGTTTTTCTCTGAATGTGGCAGGCTTCGCATGAACACCGCAAGTACTTCTATTGCCACACTCTACTGCAAAGAGAGCCGACAACGCAACTTTCAACCACCACTCCAATCTACCCCTCACTTTGGCTTCCACTTGTCCAAATAGCACCCAACAGACAGGTTGGCCCTTCTCATGCCTTACGTATATGTTTGGAACTGACTAGATATCCGTGCCTGTGCGTGTCTCACAGGGGTGGACATCATGATTTCGTTCATTAGCGTACATGCTGATGAACACCAAGATCTTAAAGATTGTCATTCCTGATTTTCCAACTACATTCCGTTGCACCACAGAATGTACCTCAATTGCAAACCTCCCACTTTCTTGTCTATAGTGATATTATTGGATGTTCTGTTCCTCTGACAGCCTGCCAATCAGACAGGCATCAAGGACAAGCTGTGCATTAGCACACAAACAGGGGTGATCAAGCCTCCTCACTTTGCTGCTCCAGCAACGGTTGTAAGACTGATCACAGTCAGTGAACCAGCAACTAACATTGGTGTTTGCCAGAAAGGGGAATGTTCATCTCTCCTACTCAGAGATCCTTTGTCGAGTTCCACTGATCAACACAGAAGAAATGTAATTTGAAGTCTTGAGATTATGCACAGCTTGTATCTGTGCCATATTGTGTAACTGTCTAACTTTATGCCAATACCTGGTAAAATCTATGAAGGTGATAGAAGAATATAGACTTTTAAAAGTATACACTTATGCCACTGTTGGTAAAATGTATTAAGATGAATATGCATCCAATCTTTCAACAGTATAACTTTTTGCCTGTTCTTGGTATTGTCTGTTACGATTATCACTGAATACAATATTCTGACAGGATAACCGTACGACTTTTATGGGTGAAACATGTCATGGTAATTGTCTTAATGATTAGCAGTAGGTGAACCTAATCAGCATAATTATGTACTTTGACTAAGTGTATGTTAGTAGGCAGTTATTTCAGCTGAGGTTGAGAATAAATTGAAGAGTTGTTTCCTTCAACTGGTTAAACATTTTCATTGTCTCATGCCGCATATCAAAATCAACTCAAAACCTGTGTAAAGAACTACAATGGAGACCAAAGACTATTCCTGAGAAGATCGTGAGTATTTTTTTAACACACACACACACACACACACACACACACACACACACACACACACACCAAGAGAGAGAGAGAGAGAGAGAGAGAAGAGAGAGAGAGAGAGAGAGAGAGAGAGAGAAGAACGAACGAACGAAATTTGTTTAATGAGGGAAAAGAATAAGCACATGGCAGGCTTGTTTGCATCTTGCCCTCAAAAATGAAAAAGAAACATTTCAAACACAAAAGCCACCCTCCACACCCCAACCATTAACCAAACATCCACCTGTCGCACAATCCTTTC
>CM065718.1:30100013-30110013 GCA_033310375.1 Conus canariensis
CCCCACCACCTTCCCCTTCCCCTCTCTCTTTTTTTTTCTTTTTTTTTTTTCAACAACGATAGCCCTTCACCATTGATCACTTCCATACCCTTGCAATCATTATTACCATTACTCACACCCCCACAGATAACTATTATCATAACAATCACCACCCATTAGATTTTCCTTTATGTGCCATTTCTATTCCTTACCGCTAGCTTGCTAAGCTTATTGCCAATCTACCATAACCACTACCATCACTAATATATCATACCATTAAACAATAATTACAAAACAAACAATCCCTACTGTTTCACCTCCTCTCCACCCCTTTCTCCCCTTCAGTGTTTAGCCACTAGCAACACTTCCAAAAAAATACCAGCATACCTTTTCTTATTATTTACGTTTTCATCATCGCCACTGTTATCACTATCATTGCCATTGTTACCATTATTATCATGGTTATCATTACTATTTTAATTCCCATGATCCCCTCCTTAACGGTCTGATTTTCATCCAACACCCATTTTGCGCCGAATATGAGAAAATAATTGGTTTGTCGTTCTTCGTTTTCATCGTCCTAAATGTTTGTTTTTGCCTGAAGAAGACCCAAGTAATGCATTGTGTTTTGTCTTGACATCTGTTTGTCGGTCTCTGTGACGGAAATAACACCGTTTCTTTTTTAAATATATGAGAGTTGTTCCAGCAAAACTTGGCAGCTGTCTATCCCATATGAAAATTGATTATTGAGAATACGTTTTGAGTTGTGCCTGAATTGCTGGAAGGGAGACAACTAACTATCAGTGCAGTGGCTTCACTGAACTCCCCAGTAACCATGCACAAACTGCTTGTAACATCAGTTTGAGCAGATGGACTCTTTTGTCATATTTGTTTCTTTCACTTGGGGGTGATTCTAAGAGTTTCCAATGTTTCAAATTGAAAAAGAGATGGGGGGAGGGGGGGTTACTTCAAATTAAAATTAAAAGTAATTTAAAGTTAGTTACAGCACACTAAATACATTCTTTTCAGCCTGTACTTACCATGACCACACTGTGTTTAGAAAAGTGTCAGGCAAAAGTTGTGAGCAAGTGCTTCAACAGCCAGTGCCACTGAATGCAGGCAAAAGCTGCAAATGAGCTCTTGCATGCTATCACAGAACTAATTGTAGGTGCTTTCAAAGGACTCACAGACTCAACCGAAGTGGGTAGGTGCTATGTAAACTGTTCAGTTGAGTTGAAAATAGGTTGTAGTTTTTCACGAAGGCATTATTTCTTCAAAGGTGTGAGACAAAAGTTGTGTTCAGGCAGCACACCAACAATGAATGCGCTAAGACCTTGCTTAAGCAGTCGAACATTTAAAGACTGGCACAAATGGATTGTTTTGAGATTTTGTATTGTGTCCGAAAGTTGAGTCCTCTTATTTGCTTCCGTATGTCCATCAAGGTACAAGCCAGGGTGGTTCCAATCGGACAGATTAAAATCAAAGGAATGGGATTATCTTGGCTCTTAAAGCTGGCGAAAAGATAGGGTCACGGGTGAGCGCAAAGGCCTGAAATGTGTGTCAACTATGGGGAAGGTAATATAATTGAAGATTGTTTGTGATTTCAAATGTGAAGATCCCCCCAAACAAGGGAAATAACAGGTGGGAATTTTTTTATCATTTGTCAGTTTAACATTAAATGCTGGTTCAAATTTATGGTAGGCCTCAAAGCGCTGGCATGGATTACACAGTGTTTAGGTGCAACATCCTGATTGTGGCCTGTGGCGCGGTGGTTAGCAAGGCGGATCGCGGATTGGAAGGTCGATGGTTCGATTCTCATCACATCCCGAGCCAACATTTGCCTAGTCCACAGTTTGCTGTGAGCTGAAATAGAAAACCTGGAACCCCAGAGTCACGTTCACCATTTTAATTGATGTCTCTCTGAGATTGTTAAAAAATGTACTAACACTGTAGATGTCTGTATCTCTCGGGCCTGGGTAACGCCGGGATGGATTTATTACAAGGTAACTGTAAAGTCCTGTTATGTAGTCACAGACGATATCAGCAGCCTCTTCGTCATCTTCGTGCTCATCGATCAGCCTAAACAAGTATCAAACTCATTGATCCTTTATGTCGTGCTCTCGTGATGACCTCAGATTTGATTCCCCCTCCATGTCTGTGCCTTTGGGAAGTGTGTGTGTCACAGTGGGCAGTGTCAGCAAGTTCATGGGGATTGTCGTTGGATGGATGTGTGGCGCCGTCCGGAGAGGAACCCCCACTTACGCTGCCTTTGAAAACAAGCATTTGTTATAATCAGTAGGGGGCTCAGTGAAAGCTTTCTTGCGTATGTTGATTCAGAACAGGCACCATCGAACACCACTTAATTGACTCGGCAGAAATGCAGTGTTTCCTCTGGTGGGGAGCCTCACGACGATTTGACATTGACTGCTCCCAAAGGACTGCTGGTGCCGGGGCTACCATAGGACGGGCTGAGACATGTCCGTGAATAGGAGGGCTGGGACATGTCTGTGAATGGGAGGGCTGGGACATGGCTGTGAATGGGAGGGCTGAGACAGGTCCGTGAACGGGAGGGCTGTGACATGGCTGTGAATGGGAGGGCTGGGACATGGCTGTGAATGGGAAGGCTGGGACATGTCCGTGAATGGGAGGGCTGAGACATGTCCGTGAATGGGAGGGCTGGGACATGGCTGTGAATGGGAGGGCTGGGACATGGCTGTGAATGGGAGGGCTGGGAAATGGCTGTGAATGGGAGGGCTGGGACATGGCTGTGAATGGGAGGGCTGAGACATGGCTGTGAATGGGAGGGCTGGGACATGGCTGTGAATTGGAGGGCTGAGACATGGCTGTGAATGGGAGGGCTGAGACATGTCCGTGAATGGGAGGGCTGGGACATGGCTGTGAATGGGAGGGCTGAGACATGGCTGTGAATGGGAGGGCTGGGACATGGCTGTGAATGGGAGGGCTGGGACATGTCCGTGAATGGGAGGGCTGGGACATGGCTGTGAATGGGAGGGCTGGGACATGGCTGTGAATGGGAGGGCTGGGACATGGCTGTGAATGGGAGGGCTGGGACATGTCCGTGAATGGGAGGGCTGGGACATGGCTGTGAATGGGAGGGCTGGGACATGTCCGTGAATGGGAGGGCTGGGACATGGCTGTGAATGGGAGGGCTGGGACATGTCCGTGAATGGGAGGGCTGGGACATGGCTGTGAATGGGAGGGCTGGGACATGGCTGTGAATGGGAGGGCTGGGACATGGCTGTGAATGGGAGAGCTGGGACATGGCTGTGAATGGGAGGGCTGGGACATGGCCGTGAATGGGAGGGCTGAGACATGTCCGTGAATGGGAGGGCTGAGACATGGCTGTGAATGGGAGGGCTGGGACATGGCTGTGAATGGGAGGGCTGGGACATGGCTGTGAATGGGAGGGCTGAGACATGTCCGTGAATGGGAGGGCTGGGACATGGCTGTGAATGGGAGGGCTGGGACATGGCTGTGAACTAGAGCTGGGACATGGCTGTGAACTAGAGCTGGGACATGGCTGTGAACTAGAGCTGGGACATGGCTGGGAACTAGAGCTAAGATATGGCTGTGAATGGGAGGGCTGGGACATGGCTGTGAATGGGAGGGGCTGGGACACGTCCGTGAATGGGAGGGCTGGGACATGGCTGTGAATGGGAGGGCTGGGACATGACTGTGAATGGGAGGACTTGGACATGGCTTTGAATGGGAGGGCTGGGACATGGCTGTGAATGGGAGGGTGAGACATGTCCGTGAATGGGAGGGCTGAGACATGGCTGTGAATGGGAGGACTTGGACATGGCTTTGAATGGGAGGGCTGGGACATGGCTGTGAATGGGAGGGTGAGACATGTCCGTGAATGGGAGGGCTGAGACATGGCTGTGAATGGGAGGGCTGAGACATGTCCGTGAATGGGAGGGCTGGGACATGGCTGTGAATGGGAGGGCTGGGACATGGCTGTGAATGGGAGGGCTGGGACATGGCTGTGAATGGGAGGGCTGGGACATGGCTGTGAATGGGAGGGCTGAGACATGTCCGTGAACGGGAGGGCTGGGACATGGCTGTGAATGGGAGGGCTGTGACATGTCCGTGAATGGGAGGGCTGGGACATGGCTGTGAATGGGAGGGCTGGGACATGTCCGTGAATGGGAGGGCTGGGACATGTCCGTGAATGGGAGGGCTGGGACATGGCTGTGAATGGGAGGGCTGGGACATGACTGTGAATGGGAGGGCTGGGACATGGCTGTGAATGGGAGGGCTGGGACATGACTGTGAATGGGAGGACTTGGACATGGCTTTGAATGGGAGGGTTGGGACATGGCTGTGAATGGGAGGGTGAGACATGGCTGTGAATGGGAGGGCTGGGACATGGCTGTGAATGGCAGGGCTGGGACATGGCTGTGAATGGGAGGGCTGGGACATGGCTGTGAATGGGAGGGCTGGACATGGCTGTGAATGGGAGGGCTGGGACATGGCTGTGAATGGGAGGGCTGGGACATGGCTGTGAATGGGAGGGCTGGGACATGGCTGTGAACTGGAGCTGGGATGAGCGGTGTGGGAGAAAGGAAGGAAGAGGAGACTGTCAAAAAGGAAGAAGAAAGAAACAAGGACAGATGGGTTATATCAAGGAGATGGAGGATGAGGATACCGGATTTAGCGGTACATCATCCCAGATACAGATAATGCAATGAGTGTGATCTAGTTGATCTGTCCTGTGACGGGTGACGAGAAACTGACGAGCTGCATCTTGTTTAATGCTGCCCTGCTCTCGGTCTTTTCAGCAAGATTACAGAGACGTTCGTTCGAAGTAAAGACCATCGACTTGGGAGTGCCTTTAAGGTGCTTTGCTGCCATCTACTGAACTGTTGTCTGGAATCGTCTATTTTCTGGAACAACGCATTCACGTTCCAGTGAAAGTGTGACCTCGTAACTTCGTCTTTCATGTTTCATTTCACTGACACGACCACGGGATGTGGTAAGACCTCTTGTATGTATGGATGTATGAGATTAGTTTACCCTTTATGAGGGCCCAGACCCGATGAACAAACCATTCATGGTGCATATACTCTCTCTCTCTCTCTCTCTCTCTCTCTCTCTCTCTCTCTCTCTCTCTCTCTCTCTCTCTCTCTTCTCTCTCTCTCTTACATCTCAGCGGAGGGGGGAAACGAAGAGCCACTCTTTAATGATCCAATCACTAAACAAGAGGTCGTAAATGGAATAAAACACCTGAAAAGTGGAAAAAGTCCTGGTCCGGACAAAGTCATAGGTGACATGTTTAAACATTCAAGCGCAGTGGTAGTGGACTTTCTGGTTGAATTATTCAATGCTATTTTTGACAGTGGAATGTTCCCCAGAGAATGGTCTAAATCTATAATCATACCAATTCATAAAAAGGGAGACACAAATAACCCAGACAACTATAGAGGGGTGGCTTTAACAAATGTCATAAGCAAAATATACACAAATATTTTAAACAAACGACTGACTAAATGGGCAGAAACCGAAGAAACAATAATAGAAGAACAAGCAGGTTTTAGGAAAGACTATAGCACGATAGTTCACATCTTTACTTTATACGCACTTGTCCAGAAGTATCTACTCCGAAATGCTAAATTATATGTAGCCTTTGTTGACTTTAGAAAAGCCTTTGATTCGGTGAACAGGAACATTCTTTGGAATATTCTGAGAAATAATGGCATTAACGGGAAAATGTATAAGGCACTTAGAGGAGTGTACGAATCTGTAGTGGCTTGCGTACGTGATAAGGGTAAATTATCAGATTACTTTGACTGTCCGCGTGGTGTAAAGCAGGGATGCTTACTAAGCCCTCAGCGTTTCTCATTTTTCATCAACGAATTAGCGATAGAGATCAACAAACGAGGCAGACACGGTATTCAAATGATACCAGATGCTATTGAAATTTTCCTGATGTTGTTTGCAGATGATGTTGTCTTGCTTTCTGATACGATAATTGGTTTACAAAACCAGTTGACAGCATTAAAAGGAGAAGCAGATCGGTTGCAATTAGCTGTTAATCTTGAAAAAACAAATATTATGATTTTTAGAATGGGGGGTCATCTTTCTAGACACGAAAAATGGTGGTACGGTAACACAGAAGTAAAAGTGACAAACAGTTATAAATACCTCGGTCTGATATTCACAACCAAGCTCAGTCTTAATGCAGGTTTGACAGAAATGTGTAGAAAAGGAAAGAGAGGGGTGATCGAAATTCTTAGAACATTGAGAAAATTAGATTCAGTTGAACCATCGATTTTCTGGAAACTTTTCGACACTCAGATAACACCCATATTAACATATGCAGCAGAGGTGTGGGGGGTGCCGGTTAACAATGAAATAGAAAGTGTCCATACATTTGCAATCAAGCGCTTCCTTAGTGTTCCCTTACATGCTTCTAACAAAATGGTTTATGCGGAAACTGGAAGGTATCCTTTATATATACACACCTATATAAAATGTATTAAATATTGGTTGAAACTGTTAAAACTACCTTACACAAGGTTATGTAAACAGGCGTACAAAATGTTGTTACAACAACATGAGAATGGCAAGTTTAACTGGGTATCCAATGTAAAGAAACTGTTGACTGAAAATGGGTTTGGCATTGTCTGGCTAAGCCAAGAAGTAGGAAATGATAAATTGTTTATCTCAGAATTTAAAGACAGATTGATCTGTATGTTTCAACAAAACTGGCACTCTCACATGGAAGGAAATGAAAAATACAGATGGTTTCTTTCATTTAACAGTAACCTGCAACCTGAAAAGTATTTATCAGTGGTAACAGATAGATGGCACAGAAGCGCACTGGCAAGATTTCGAACAAGAACATTAGGTCTTTTTGCCAACAAAAAATGGTTTATGCTTGATACAACAACAGTAAATACTTGTCCAGTCTGCAAAGCAAACGCCACTGAAGATGAGAATCACTTTTTATACCATTGTGATGCTTACCGACATATTCGCGGAAAATTTAGCTTGTTTCAGGTGCCTATTGTACAAAATTGCAATCTGCTTCATATATTGACACTTGAAAACGAATCGCTGATCAAATCTTTGGCAAGTTATATTGCCGAAGCTAGTAAAATCAGAAAAAAGTCACTTCCAAATTGATTTTCTCTTGTAAACATTATTTTCTATTCACTGCCTGGTGGTCATTGATTCTGTGACAATCAATGGTAATGTTTTATGAGATGCTGTTGTTTTGTGTTTAGCTTTTGTCCAACACAACTTTAAAACGTTGGACTTTGAGTGTGTGAGTGTGTACACAGATGTCTAAAAATTGTGGCCTGTTGGGTAAATTTTGTTTAGAAATTTTCCATTATGTGGGTAATAAGTTCACGCCCCCATGTCATAACGGCTGTACAGCTATTGACATTAAAATATCATTGAGTCATTGAGTCTCTCTTACATCTCATCGACAATGAAATCAAAACTACAGACATTGAATTGCTCTCTTCATATTTTAATCACAAACATATGAGGCATCAGGAGACAGAATGAAGGACATATGGGGTATCAGGACATACACTAAGGACATGGGGTATCAAGGCGCAGACCTATCATTATATGGGGGAGCGAAATGTGAGTGGAAAATCAAGACATAGACTTGAGGATATATAGGGTAACATGACACGGTGTACTAAGCCATACACTTGAGTACATATAGGACATCACACGACTTCGCAGACTCTGGGAGTATTGGAATATTTTTGGACTGACAATGCTAGGCCAGAGAAGATCTTTGAAGATAGGCTTTCAGTCCCAGCGAATGGTGTCTGCGTCATCTGCACAAATCAATTAATTAGTCAACCGATAAACAGCATATTTTCAGTTTCACCCTTGATCAGTCACATCCTCAATAACATCAAAGTACGCACTTATTACTCTGATAAGAATTCTTAGCAATTTGTGCACAAGATATGTTTCAATCCAATACTTATTCTCCATAAACTCATCCAAAAAAAATGCCGTTCATTTTCCTAAGATCACCTGGATGGGGCTTAGTGGCCGGCTGGGCTATAAATAATATCTATTGACTTCAACGTGATTGTTTTTGTTAGATTGGTGTTACACTATATAGGCTATAGATTTGCTAATCTTTCACGTGCCATCAAACATGCGCTCACACACACTGACTGACTGAAACCCATTTATTGTCAGATTAACTCATAATTGTACTCTCTCTCTCTCTCTCTCTCTCTCTCTCTCTCTCTCTCACACACACACACACACACACACACACACACACACACACACACACACACACACACACACACACACACACACCCCTGCGAACTATTCTCCCTGTCTCGCACATAAATATGAGGCGAGTGCCCACCATTCACTGTTCTACCTTTTTGTCTGTGCATGATGTTGGTTTTTTACCTCTTGACGTTGGTTGGCCTACCTGTATTCCTGTCTGTGCATGATGTTGGTTTTTTACCTCTTGACGTGGGTTGGCCTACCTGTATTCCTGTCTGTGCATGATGTTGGTTTTTTAACCTCTTGACGTGGGTTGGCCTACCTGTATTCCTGTCTGTGCATGATGTTGGTTTTTACCTCTTGACGTGGGTTGGCCTACCTGTATTCCTGTCTGTGCATGATGTTGGTGTTTTAACCTCTTGACGTGGGTTGGCCTACCTGTATTCCTGTCTGTGCATGATGTTGGTTTTTTAACCTCTTGACGTGGGTTGGCCTACCTGTATTCCTGTCTGTGCATGATGTTGGTGTTTTAACCTCTTGACGTGGGTTGGCCTACCTGTATTCCTGTCTGTGCATGATGTTGGTTTTTTAACCTCTTGACGTGGGTTGGCCTACCTGTATTCCTGTCTGTGCATAATGTTGGTTTTTTACCTGTTGACGTGGGTTACCCTACCTTCTGTGAAAAGTGGAATGGGAAGCCCTGCTTGGAATGAACTAATGCGCAGCCTTTCATTGGAGAGACTCATGTGGATGTATTACCCTGGACATGCTGGAGTTAAAGGAAACGAGAGAGCAGACACACTGGCTGGCAAGGCAACAATAAGGACTGGATTACTGCTTGGCCGATCTGACGTGATAGGAAATCTGAAGAATCACTTAAGCAAACAAGAGCAAAGCCACTATACCATAGATCATCTTTCAGATCTGAACATCAAGAGAGGAAGTGACCGCACATCCAGACTTAAGGGAAGAGCAAGAAACTTCACCAACCAAACAAACATTGGAATAATTTCAAGGCCAACATTGCGAAGACTCCTAGAGATTGGGGCAAACTCATGCTGGGCCTTTCCAATAACAGACACATAAGATGAAACACATATCAACTGAGATAAGACTTTGAATCTCTCAGGGTCCCCAGCGTATACTGCAGACGCGTGTGCGTTGGTGTGTGTTCATCAGTGGGGTGATGCCAGCATGTTAATTAGAGTGTCCATGAACATCATGAGTGTGCAAGCGTTGGTGTGTGAGTTTGCTTGAGAGAGAGTGAGTGAGTGAGTGAGTGAGTGTGTGTGTGTGTGTGTGTGTGTGTGTGTGTGTGTGTGTGTGTGTGTGTGTGTGTGCGCGCGTGTGTGCGTGTGTGTGTGTGTTCATCAGTGGGGTAATGCCAGCGTGTTAATTAGAGAGTCCACAGACGTATGTGTGGAAGCGTTGGTGTGTGTGTGTGTGTGTGTGTGTGTGTGTGTGTGTGAGAGAGAGAGAGAGAGAGAGAGAGAGAGAGAGAGAATGCGTGTGTGTGTGTGTGTGTGTGTGTGTGTGTGTGTGTGTGTGTGTGTGTGTGTGTGTGTTTGTGTGTGTGCGTGCGCGCGCGCGCGCGTGTGTGTGTGCGTTTGTGCGTGGGATGTGTTTGAGGGGGAAGAGTTGTTGTTCTTATTGTTATGTGAATGTGTGTGTGTGCGCGAGTGGAAAACAAGTTGGACTATACAGAGACGACGGCCTTGCTGCACTAACCAACAACCCAAGAACCATTGAAAACAAGAAAAAAGAACTATGCAAAATCTTC
>CM065718.1:30115013-30122513 GCA_033310375.1 Conus canariensis
CATCAAAATCCACTTCTAGACTTCTAGATAGCCCTATAGCCTTCTGCCTGCCCAGTGACACAGGAACATGGAGTTAAAAGAATAATCAAAATCCGAGCACAAAATTCTTAACGCCTCTCTTAACCAAATAATAACTTTCAGATCGCAAGCTACTTTGTCTAGTTTGCGATTTCCGTGATATAATGGATGTGTGTCTCTGTTTTTGATCGTCTGATCTTTCGCATTGCAACCCAAGACCTATTAGTACAGATCTCGCCGATCCTGACTTTGCATAAAAAAAAAGGATCGTTTAGCATGTTCTAGGCACTGTTTGGGCTTGTGCATAGGGAAGTAAGTGCATAAAACCTCTCCTGTAATAGAAACCATTATTTGACCCGTTTACAACGTCTTCAGCAATGAAATCTGTTTGTGGTTGGCTGATGTAAATTTGCATTCTCGTTATGTATGAAAACATTCAAATTTGGTGAGGCTACTCCAAGTCCATTGCTTTGGAAAACAAGATCGTACATTTAAGACAAAAAAAATCTCTAAAATCGATTTCACGGCCTATTCAAACAGTTACAAGCTCAGCAGGCTTTAACCGTGTATCTCAGTCGAGCACCAACGTACAGCATTTAAAAGGTTGGCTTCCCTTTCCTTGAAAAAATCTCGTTAAGTCTGTGGCCGTTTAGCGCAGAGGTGCCGTCTGCTCTCTCTCTCTCTGCTCCTCCGTTCTTTGGTTGTCGTGTTCGATGTTCCCAAAACACAACGGCCCCGCCGCATGTTGCTGCAGTGATAACGTCACGCCTTTGTACTGACCACATTCCCTGTGGGTTATCAGACACTTCTGCATTGGCCTGCTCTCTCTCTCTCTCTCTCTCTCTCTCTCTCTCTCTCTCTCTCTCTTGTTGGTTTGGCAGCAGAGATGTACTCGGAACTGTAATGTACACAAATCTGAGGCCAGTTTCAAACTGTGTTAGCAGTCCACCAGGGATTCGTGCTAGTTCGGTACACACTGATAGAGTGTAGCTCCACGCCAATCTTTTTAAGTACCTCTTCCATGTGCCTATTTTGGATGTCAAGTGGAATATCATCTACCCACGGTTTTGTGGAGGGTTTCTCATCCTCTGTCCTAAAACACTAACAGGAGTTTTGTCCAACAGAGCAGCTTGTGCCGCCGCTCCCCCCCCCCCCCCCCCCCTTCCGCCTCTCTTCTCAAGAAAAGAAATCCCTCTCGGAGCAGTGTGACACTGTGCTGTTTTTGCTTTGGGCATGGTTGTCACAGTCGTAACGGTTATAACGGTAAAATAACACATTGGGCATCATCCGTGACCCATAATAAACATACCTACAAATTTGCAGAAAGATCATCTGAGTAGTTTTGTCTGGAGCGAGTGGAACACATTTTGACCGCAGGCAGATGGACAGACAGACAGACAGACACACACACACACACACACACACACACACACACACACCACACACACACACACACACACACACGAGAGAGAGAGAGAGAGAGAGAGAGAGAGAGAGAGAGCATTTCTTCATTCCCACTCTAAAGTACTCCCTGTTCTTTAAGAACTGGGAGTACAACAACTGTTCGTATACTATCATACCCTGCATCTACTTAGTAACCAAAACAACTCTTGTACACTATCATACCCTACATCTCCTTAGTAACCAGTACAACTGTTGTACACTGTCATACCCTACATCTACTTAGTAATCAAAACAACTGTTGTACACTATCATACCATACATCTACTTAGTAACCAGTACAACTGTTGTACACTATCATACCCTGCATCTACTTTGTAACCAGTAACACTGTTGTACACCATCATACCCTACATCTACTTAGTAACCAAAACAATTGTTCAAACACTATCATACCCACATCTACTTTGTAACTAAAGCAACTGTTGTACACTATCATACCCTTCATCTACTTAGTAACCAAAACAACTGTTGTACACTATCATACCCTACATCTACTTAGTAACTAAAACAACTGTTGTACACTATCATACCCTACATATACGTAGTAACTAAAACAACTCTTGTACACTATCATACCCTACATCTACTTAGTAACCAAAACAACTGTTGTACACTATCATACCCTACATCTACTTAGTAACCAAAACAACTGTTGTACACTATCATACCCTACATCTACGTAGTAACTAAAACAACTGTTGTACACTATCATACCCTACATATACGTAGTAACTAAAACAACTGGTGTACATTATCATACCCTACATCTACTTAGGAACCAAACAACTGTTGTACACTGTCATACCCTACATCTACTTAGTAACCAAACAACTGTTGTACACTATCATACCCTACATCTGCTTAGTGACCAGTACAACTGTTCGCACACTATCATACCCTACATCTGCATAGTACCCAAAACAACTGTTGTATACTATCATACCCTACATCTACTTAGTAACTAGTACAACTGCTGTACACTATTATACCCTATATCTACTTAGTAACAGTAAACTGTTTTACGCTATCATACCCTACATCTACTTAGTATTCAAAACAACTGTTGTACACTATCATATCCTACATTTACTTAGTATCTAAAAGAACTGTTCGTACACTATAATACCCTACATCTTTGCAGTAACAGTACAACTGTTTTACACTATACTACCCTACATCAGCTTAGTAACCAGTGCCAGTATTGTACGCTATCATACGCTACATGTACTTAGTAACAGTACAACTGTTTTACACTATCATACCCTACAACGGCTTAGTTACCAGTACAACTGCTGTACACTATCATTTCCTACATCTACTTAGTAACCAATACAACTCTTGTACACTATCATACCCTACATCTACTTAGTAATTAAAACAACTGTTCTACTAATACTACTACATTATTATAACCTACGTCTACTTAGTAACCAAAACAACTGTTGCACACTATCATACCCTACTTCTACGTAGTAACTAAAACAACTCTTGTACAATATGATATCCTACATCTGCGTAGTAACCAAAACAACTGTTGTACACTATTAAACCCTACATATACTTAGTAACCAAAATAACTGTTGTACATATCATACCCTACATCTACTTAGTATCCAAAAGAACTGTTCGTACACTATAATACCCTACATCTTTTCAGTAACAGTACATTTGTTTTACACCATCATACTCTACATCAGCTTAGTAACAAGTAAAAGAGTTGTACACTATCATTCCCTACATCTACTTAGCAGCCAAACCAACTGTTGCACATTATCATACCCTACATGTACTCAGTACCCAAAACAACTGTTCTACACTAGCATGCCCTCCATCTGTTTAGTGACCAGTGCAATTGTTCGTACACTGCCATACCCTACATCTACTTAGTAACCAAACAACTATTGTACACTATCATACCCTACATCTACTTAGTAACCAAACAACTATTGTACACTATCATACCCTACATCTACGTTGTAACTAAAACAACTGTTGTACACTATCATACCCTACATCTGCTAAATAACCAAAACAACTCTTGTATACTACCATGCCCGACATCTACTTAGTAGTCGAAACAGCTGTTGTACACGACCATGCCCTGCATCTGCTTAGTAATTAATACAACTATTGTACATATCATGCCTTATATCCACTCACAAACAGATATAATGGTTGTACACTCTCATTTCCTACACCCCCTCAGAAACAACTATATATATATATATATATATATATATAATATATATATATATATATATATATATATATATATATATATATATATATAACGTACACTGGCATACCTTTACATCTGTTCAGGAACAGGTCAGACTATCTTACACCACGATCCTCTACATCTAGTCAGTAACATATACACCTGTCATATTCAATACGCCTGACAGTTACACAATAACCGAGAAAACTGTTGTAAACTGTCATGCTCTACATGTAGCCAGTAACAGATACATCTGTTTACACTGACGTGCCCTGTACATCTATTCAGTACCAGTGACCCGTTTTACACCATATACATCTCAGGAACATCAATACTGACTCAACAACAGATACATAATTTACACTACCATGCCATACAGCAGGTCAGCAACATTAAAACTGTTGTACACTGACATACCCGACGGACGGACGGCAGCCTCAAGATCTCACCCTCCATTCCACCTATCGCCCAGATCACTCTTCCCTTCATGTCACACACTTTGGAAGACAACAACAAAACAACAACAACAGCAACACGAACAGCAACAACAACAACAACAACAACAACAACACACCCACTGTGGTCATAGTAACTTATTTCTCTCTAAATCGGAAATGAAATGAGGCAGGGAACAGTAAACGATAAACAGTAAACAAGTTGGGTATTTTTTGCTCCCATAAGAAAACCTAACACAGAGTAACTTTTATTCAAGACTGGCACAGCCTTTTAAACTTGAATAAAGTCAGACAAATACATAGACGAACAATCTAATAGTGGGGGAAAAAACAAGCACAGGCCAACAACTGAACTCTCTCCATAATAATGACTTGGCAAAGATTTGGACTTAAGGAGGGAGGGGGGACAGGAATTTGAAGATGGAGAAACTGGGAACATGAAATTAAGAAAATATGTTACAGATATGAAAACTCTTCACTAGCTGCATAAGGGAACCATCGCAATCCCTTTTGAAGGCAGATATATTTGTATTGCCTGCTCCGAGGCCTTTCGTCCGCTGGGTCGGACTCATCAGGGAGACACGGCTGGTTGTGTCTGCGCTCCTGGCGTCAAATAGAGACACACCACAGTCCATAATACTGTGGTGTTCTCACCACCAAGAGTGCAAAAAAGAATCCAATAGCACCCCCAAAGCAGCCAGCGAAGAGTAGTAAATGAAACCAAACGAAAGTGTGGGGAGGAAAAAAGTTGCTGAAAAGCGTAGGCTCAAAGATTGTCCCCTATATTTTATACTGTTTGCATAATGTCTTTAGTTTTTCAGCAACTTTTTTCCTCCCCACACTTTCGTTTGGTTTCATTTACTACTCTTCGCTGGCTGCTTTGGGGGTGCTATTGGATTCTTTTTTGCACTCTTGGTGGTGAGAACACCACAGTATTATGGACTGTGGTGTGTCTCTATTTGACGCCAGGAGCGCAGACACAACCAGCCGTGTCTCCCTGATGAGTCCGACCCAGCGGACGAAAGGCCTCGGAGCAGGCAATACAAATATATCTGCCTTCAAAAGGGATTGCGATGGTTCCCTTATGCAGCTAGTGAAGAGTTTTCATATCTGTAACATATTTTCTTAATTTCATGTTCCCAGTTTCTCCATCTTCAAATTCCTGTCCCCCCTCCCTCCTTAAGTCCAAATCTTTGCCAAGTCATTATTATGGAGAGAGTTCAGTTGTTGGCCTGTGCTTGTTTTTTCCCCCACTATTAGATTGTTCGTCTATGTATTTGTCTGACTTTATTCAAGTTTAAAAGGCTGTGCCAGTCTTGAATAAAAGTTACTCTGTGTTAGGTTTTCTTATGGGAGCAAAAAATACCCAACTTGTTTACTGTTTATCGTTTACTGTTCCCTGCCTCATTTCATTTCCGATTTTGTTTTGATCAAATTGAGGTTATTTGTATTTGTTTCTGTCCGTCTGTGTGTTTGTCTTTTGATCTCCCTTGCATCTTTGGGTGGATCCTCAAGCGTAGCCTCAAAGATTGTCCCCTATATTTTATACTGTTTGCATAATGTCTTTAGTTTTTCAGCAACTTTTTTCCTCCCCACACTTTCGTTTGGTTTCATTTACTACTCTTCGCTGGCTGCTTTGGGGGTGCTATTGGATTCTTTTTTGCACTCTTGGTGGTGAGAACACCACAGTATTATGGACTGTGGTGTGTCTCTATTTGACGCCAGGAGCGCAGACACAACCAGCCGTGTCTCCCTGATGAGTCCGACCCAGCGGACGAAAGGCCTCGGAGCAGGCAATACAAATATATCTGCCTTCAAAAGGGATTGCGATGGTTCCCTTATGCAGCTAGTGAAGAGTTTTCATATCTGTAACATATTTTCTTAATTTCATGTTCCCAGTTTCTCCATCTTCAAATTCCTGTCCCCCCTCCCTCCTTAACTCCAAATCTTTGCCAAGTCATTATTATGGAGAGAGTTCAGTTGTTGGCCTGTGCTTGTTTTTCCCCCACTATTAGATTGTTCGTCTATGTATTTGTCTGACTTTATTCAAGTTTAAAAGGCTGTGCCAGTCTTGAATAAAAGTTACTCTGTGTTAGGTTTTCTTATGGGAGCAAAAAATACCCAACTTGTTTACTGTTTATTTCTCTCTGGCGATACTTAACTTTTTTCTTGATTGCATCAAACACTACGAAAAAACAGCAAAACAAAGCAGCAGCAGCAACAGCAACAACAACAACAACAAATGACACTGATGGCTTTAGAGAGAACGAATTGCTCGCTGTCCGATCTCAGTGTGAGCCATTGAAATTTGAGAGAAAATCTTCCTGCGATCTCCTGTAGCTTGATTTCTTTCATTGATCCGACCAAAAGGGAGGTCGTTCGCTGCAAAACTAACACAGACTGCTGCATGCATAATTTGATACGGTCAAAATGGGGGTCTTTTGCTGGCAAACTAGCGCAGACTGCTGCATGAATAATTTGTAACATGATCACTGGATGTGTTTGACAAAGGGTTAGAAAAACAGACAGAGAAGCAAACACTGTGCACAATGGAGTGACAGCTGTCATGTTTCGAACCTGTCTACCGACCCTGATTGTGACAGTAGCTATAAGATAAGTCAGTCAATCGAGAAAAGAATCTATCCTACCTCTCCATTTCTCCATAACTGTTTGCAGATGACTGGAGAAAACCCCCCTTCAAAATATGTACATTTGCTGACACTCCACCCCTTCTCCTAGAAAAGGATGTTTGACAGAGCATTTTTTTCCCTTGAGCGCATGCAGTCCATGAATATGTCACATTCTTATCTTACTGAACAACAGCAAGAACAACCACACCTTTTTTCACAATTACATTTCTCCCTCCTTTTTCATGTTCTGCAACGCTTATTGGCAATACATTTCTCACAATTTTTTAATAGAGAAAAGTCAGCTTTATACAGTTTACAAGAATAGAAGTAGTCCACCCTTGTGACGAAATGCTTGACAAAACCATCCCATGGGTCCCACTAAAACCCCAGACCAAAGAATAGATTTCAAATCTATGCCCACTCTCCCCTCTCAACCCCCCCCCCCCACCCCCCCACTTCCCTTCTCTCACTTAGGACGGAGCAACCGCCAGGCTGACACGATCTATGACAAAGGAAAAAAATTGCATCACAGTAAACGCGTGACGCCTTTCGTTCTTGTCGGCCTACCCCCCCCCCCTCCCCCTCTCAACTCTCCTTCCCCACTGTGAGTAGCTACGACGCAGGAAAATTTCAATTGCATTGTGGCAATTGCTCCTCTCCCACCATCCCCCCCCCCTCCCTTCCCGGTGCTATCTTCACCTCCCCCCCC
Source organism: Conus canariensis (assembly GCA_033310375.1). Taxonomy (NCBI): domain Eukaryota; kingdom Metazoa; phylum Mollusca; class Gastropoda; order Neogastropoda; family Conidae; genus Conus; species Conus canariensis. The sequence goes on from CM065718.1 coordinate 30,122,508, forward strand.
CCCCCC
>CM065718.1:30129761-30134761 GCA_033310375.1 Conus canariensis
AACCCAAATTTAATGGGGGGGGGGGGGGGGGGGGGGGGGGGGGGGAAAGCAAACCCCGGCCAACAATTGAACTATTTTTAGTAATGACTTGGCAAAGATTTGGATTAAGGAGGGGGTGGGGGGGGGGGGGGGGGGGAATTTGGAAAGAAAGAAATGGGAACATGAAATTAAGAAAATATGTTACAAAATATGAAAAACTCTTAAGCTGCATAAGGAAAACATCGCAATCCCTTTTGAAGCAGATATATTTGTATTCCCTGCTCCGAGGCCTTTGGGTCGCTGGGTCGGACATCGGGAGACACGTGTTGTGTCTGCGCTCCTTCAAATAGAGACACACCCCAGTCCATAATTACTGTGGTGTTCTCACCACCAAGAGTGCAAAAAAGAATCAAAGCCCCCAAAGCGAAGAGTAGTAAATGAAACAAACGAAAGTGTGGGGAGGAAAAAGTTGCTGAAAAACTAAAGACATTATGCAAACAGTATAAAAACAAAGGGGACAATCTTTGAGCCTACGCTTGAGGATCCACCAAAAGATACAATACATCTGCGTTCAAAAGGGATTGCGATGGTTCCTTATGCAGCTAGTGAAGAATTTTCATATCTGTAACATATTTTCTTAATTTCATGTTCCCAGTTTCTCCATCTTCAAATTCCCCCCCCCCCCCCCCCCCCTCCTTAAGTCCAAATCTTTGCCAGTCATTACTATGAAGATAGTTCAGTTGTTGGCCTGCGTTTGTCTTTTCCCCCACTATTAGATTGTTCGTCTATGTATTTGTCTGACTTTATTCAAGTTTAAAAGGCTGTGCCAGTCTTGAATAAAAGTTACTCTGTGTTAGGTTTTCTTATGGGAGCAAAAAATACCCACGTGTTTACTGTTTAGCAGAATGAATGGCATGGCAGAAAGTGGAAAGCAGAGACACGTCTAACATCAGCACCCCAGACAAACACAGAGTGTGTACCACCAGACAAACCCAAAGGGTGTACCACCAGACAAAACACACAGAGTGTGTACCACCAGACAAACACACAGAGTGTGAACACCAGACAAACACAGAGTGTGTACCCCAGACAAAACACAGAGTGTGAACCACCAGACAAACACACAGAGTGTGTACCACCAGACAAACACACAGTGTGGGCGGTAGCGTGCTACACGAGCAGACACTCAACACTCTGACTTATGCTTGGCACCTGAGGGCCAGTCCTCCACCCACCACCCACCTGCCACCCTCCACCCCCCCTTCATTCACCTGCAGTCCCTCCCTTTCTCCTCCGCTTTGACAGGCTCTTAAATGCCTGGCCCTGATCGCTATTGCTTCCAAGCAAAGCCATGGAGTCGCTATTGCTTCCCCAGCAACAGCCATGGAGACGCTATTGCCTCCCAAGCCAAAGCCATGGAGATCGCTATTGCTTCCCAAGCAAAGCCATGGGGGGCATAGTCCGTGGTTACTGTTGTGCATAAAACAATGAAATTGGTGAAACCTAATGAAAAAAAATTGGAAATAACTTTTTTTTTTAATAATGAGCTTCATGATCACGAACTTGTCAGCAGTACTTTAAGGCACTCAGGAATATTTCTACTCATTCACAGGAGATAAATCATTTACCACTGGAAGAATAATTAGACTTATGACACCGAGTTAGTTTCAAAGTGAGGTGAGTGCAGGCGGAAATCAAACACAATTTCAAAGAAAGACTACTGCTTGGCCCACAAAAGAGACAAATTATAGACCCAAACACGACGTATTCCGACCTCTTTGGTCATCTTCAGGCAAGACAAACAACATTCAAGACAATGACCAAAGAGGTCGAAAGCGTCATGTTTTGTCTTGTAATTTCTCTCTTTCCTTCGGTGGATAGTAATTTTTTTAAGTTTACTGAAAATGAATCATCTTTAACGCAGACTAGAGGGGATGGGGGTTGGAGGGGGTTTAAAAACGTAGAATATATTCACGTATTTTTTGTGTCATTGTGTACAAACTGATTAACAGATCTGCCAGGAACTCTTTCATGTTCTAAACATGCTGATTTATAGAAATTAGGACAAGGTGTTATTTAAGTTCTCTTTTTTATTTTTGTATGTTGTTTTAAAGAAATACATAGGCCTTGCACGAGTAGATCACAATTATATGATCATAATTAATACACAATTATTGTCAATTCACAAGTGTCTTTCTAACTAATTTGAAATACAACAGGATGTGACGGGAAGTGAACAGGATGAGTCCAGTTTTCCTAATTCATTTAGTACGTCAGAAGACATTGTGCCAGATGTAGTCAGAAAAACATTGCTAAACCGACTGTGTGTAATCAACACCAGACTGTTCAGGTTGAAGGTTAATACGTATACGTTTAATAATTACACCACGAAAAATAATTCAGGACTTCATAGAATTGTTATGTATGTGTTTCCAAATATGTCCAGGCTGTTTGCATACACTGAACATCCTGAATGGAATTCCTGCCAGGTGCAACTTTTCCACACGTATGTTTTGTGTTCATGCACGAGTATGTGTCATTGTCGTTGGTGTTGTTTGGGTGGGGATGGTAGCGGTGGTGGAGTTGGTGGTGAACACTGGTGTTGCCCTCTGTTTGGTGTTCACTGTCAGCCTTGGTGATCCCCCTTTTGGGCCCACGTGCATGTCCACGTGAAAAGGAGGCCATCACCTGCAGACGTCCTCCGCCTCAGCTGGGGTGACCTGGCTTGACTCAGGCTAGCGAATAGTGAGCTGTTCCACACCTTGGACTTTCTCAGCGACAGACAAATCACCCCCCCTTTCCCACAAGCAGAGTTACTGTTGTCGCCCTTTTAGCCGTGTATTCCCGAATACTAGTTTTCTTGGAAACCTTTTCCCTCCTGCCATAAACCCCACCAGGCCGCTGTTCCTGATGACGTCGACATCTCCTTCAAGGTCCAGTCTATTGGGAGGAGGGTTCTCGGTCCTGACGGCCACTGTCAACCCACAGTCTTCCCCAAGACATCGATCCGCATGGTGGCTTTTTCCGCAGCAGAATGGTCGTGCACCACGACAATGTCCCAGGTGTTGTCAATGTTCCCAGGTGAAGGCGTCCCTTTCATTCCGGGGCCTGTTTTTCTCTTCGACATGCTAGACAAGAATTCCTGGAAGGCCCCGACCGGGAAATAGTCTTAGCCCATGTAGCAGATCCTCTGAGCAGAGCTTGGTAAGCAGCTTTTTTAAATAATCTTCAATTACGTACTTTTTGTCTTTCAAACATTTGCATCGTGCGTGCATGCTGAGCTGTGCACTCAGCAGACGAATAACAGAAACTGCATCTTCGTACTGTTCCAGCCCACATAATTTTCTATCCTGTCTTTCAGATGCTTTTCTTCTCTGGATTTCCCTGGGTCAGCTGTCCAGTTCATTTAAAAAACACAAGGAATGTTGGTGTTTCCCGGTCAGTTTGTACAGCTGGACTTTGTCTTCAAGTTTCGTATTTGACTTGTACCCGATGTCCCCCGTCATTTCAAGCAGAACTGTGGGAAAAATTCAAATAGTTCTCCTTGTACGCTTTGGTCATCTGTGACTCAGGGGAAATCCTAGAGGCTTTGTGAAAAAACAATCCAAAGCATGGATTCACCTTCTGGTGCAGGTGTTTCTTTTTTCTTCATTGTTCTCCGTTTCAGCCTGCTGCAAACAAACCTGACCCATCAATTTATATGCTTTTATTTCAGTTTGAAAAAGTCATGGCTTTTGGATAGCATATAATATCTCTGAGAGTCCGCTTGGCTTTGGTTCAGATGTCCTAAACTTCTCTGCATCAGTGCTAAATCGTATGTGGCCTGGATATTGTCCCCTGCATTAATCCTGATCGCTTCTTTGGTTTGTTCTAACACTTTCTTCATTGTGGGTAAAAAAGTTACTGTTGTGGGAGACGTGATCAGTCGCTGTGTAGACGAGAATTCTTTCGCTCTGGAAAGAGGAAGATCTTCAGCTGCCGAACTGATGGTGTGGGGCGGAACTAGCAACTGTCTCATGGTGCTGAGCTCTGGTCCGCGACAGACGTTTTGTTGTCTGGCACAGGACAGGAAAGCCTTCACCGCTGTCCTTGATTCTTCTGATGTCATTTTGATTTCCTTGCACAGGACAAAGAAACGTTTCACTGTGATGTGTTCTGATTCTTCTGATGACATTAAGATGCCCGACAAAGGACAGGAAACGTCTTCACTGCTGAGGTCTCTAAGGTGATATGGAAGCCGATGCTAGGTGCAGATGACAAGGCTGACCGGGACGTTCCCACTGGCAGTGGTTCTGCATCTGGAATGGGTAACGGACGTCCAGCAGACCGTTGTGGATTTAAGGGTTTATTTCTCCTTGATGCCTTTAAATTTGGAATTAACCCACCTGAAGTAAAATCACACCATCTGTTCAATCACACCATCTATATGAAGAAGGGGTAGTGTGTGTGTGTGTGTGTGTGTGTGTGTGTGTGTGTGTGTGTGTGTGTGTGTGTGTCTTTAGTGATTAGGGAGGCATAAAATAAGAGTGTCTAAACGAAAGTCATTACGGGAAAACACACCCCACACGGCGCGCGCGCGCGCGCGCGCGCGCGTGCACGCACGCACGCACGCACGCACTGGGGAGAGAGGAGAGAGAGAGAGAGAGAGAGGAGAGAAAAGACAGAGACAAAAGAGAGAGAGAGAGAGACAGGACAGACAGACACAGGCAGACAGACAGCCAGCCAGCCAGACAGACAGGCAGACCCAGACACAGGACGGAGAGGGTACAACTAATCATGCGCGCACGCGCACACACACGCACTGGGGTGGAGAGAGAGAAAGAGAGAGAGAGACGAGAGGAGAGAAAGGAGAGAGAGAGAGAGAGAGAGAGAGAGAGAGAGAAGGCAGACAGCCAGCCAGCCAGCAGACACAGACACAGAGGAGAGGGTACAACTAATCATGCGCGCACCCCGCACGTGAAACGCACGCACACCCCACACGCACAAAAAGCACGCACGCACACGCACGCACACACGTACAC
>CM065718.1:30137261-30164761 GCA_033310375.1 Conus canariensis
CAGCCTGGAGAGCCGTCCCCCGGCGACACAGGCTGGTCCCGCCGTCACTCCTGGTGAAGGTGGTCAGTGCTGCCCACGCCTGTCTGTCACCTAAGTGTCTTCTGCCAGTCATGCCACCTCCCAGCTGGAATGAACAGCTGCAACAGTGGAGCTGCTACCGCGGGGAAGCAGGTCCCATTGTTCGTTCCTTTTTCTATGCAAGCACGATCCACATAATCCTTCCTTTCCCTGTCGTCTGCTAGACTTTCCTCACTCCCAAATCCAGTGCTCTACCAACGGCGTGGTGACACAAGGAGTCCACAAGTCATGCATTATTCTGCTATTTTTGCTGACGTATGGCTTTGAACTAGTAGAAAGAAACTCGTGGAGAGCGTGGCAGCAGAGAGTCCTCAGAAGAGAAGCCCCCTTCAAGCAAGTGTTTCGGCCCTTATCTCCTGACACTCTAGGGGGGTTGGGCCACACCCGGTTCATGACTCCGGATGTCCCTCTGCTGCCCCTTTTTTTCCCATCTTGGGACGAGCCATGGCTGGGATTCGAACCCATGACCCTCTGGACATGCTCATTTTCCACTTAATGACTCGCGCTTTAACCACTGAGCCACAGGGACACCTGATATTTGTAGGGAAATTAAGCCTTATGAAGTTCACTTTTGTTCCTCCTTGACCAGATCCAGCTTGAACACCTCTCTGCCGCTTCTGCCATTGCTTTCAGGGCTCTGGTTTTTTCCTTCCCTGCAACTGAGAGCTGTTTCATGAGGCTGTATGCAGACGTTCCTACAAACCCCCTAGCTCCAATTTCTGCAGTGAGGACTTTGACCTGATAGCCTTCTCTCCTCAGGCTGTTTGCCAGATCAGCATACTTTTCAGTCTTGTAGATTTGAGCTGCCTCCATTCTGTTCTCATATGGCACCGTGAGCTCGATCATGATCAGCTGCTTGGTTGACTTAGAGTGGACTACTATGTCTGGTCTCATGCCACTCTTGCTGATGATCTCTGGGTGACTCTTCCATTCTGGGAGGTCTGCAGTGCACTCCCAGTCATCTGCCCCGTCCAGCAGACTCTGCCTGCATGTTTCGAGTGGCACTGTTGTTCTTGGCCATGATTTGCTGCCTCCTGCCGTGAAGAATGTTGCGGGTGCTTTTGGAGTCCTGATTTTCCCTTTTGTGGTGTTGGTACTAGCCCAGACTACTTGTACAATTTCTTTGAGCACTTGGTTGTGCCTCCATGTGTACCTTCCTTGAGCCAGGGCTACTTTACATGAGCTTAGGACATGCTCCACTGTTTGTTTTTCATGGCAGAGGGGGCATGCAGGATCGTCTGTTTTCCCCACTTCACCAGGTTTGCATTTGAGGGCAGAAGGTCATATGCAGATCTGAGAATGAAGCTGATCCTGAGAGGGGCCATGTGCCAAATGTCATTCCAAGTGAGACTTCTTTGGAGTGCATTCTCCCACGTTGTCCATTGCCCTTGCTGGCTCTGCTGGACTGCTTTTTGGAGTCTTTTTTGGTCTTCTTCTTTTCTCATCTCCTGAATCATCATGTCTCTTTTGGCTTTTCCTTTGGCCTTTGACCACCATTCAGTTTTGGTCACCCCAGTCCCTGTCTGTTGGTCTGTGTGTGTCCTGTTATTTCTCTGATCTTGAGACTTTCTTTTGCAGAATCCATCGCCTCTTGAACTTTCCATTTTCTGCCTGTCTTCAGCTGGGGCTTAATTGCTTCTACCACCTTGTCTCCTGAGTCCTCCAGCATGCTTTGAAGTCTGATCTTCCCTGCTTTGTATTCCTCCAGGATGGATTTCAGGGGTAGTTTCAGCTTTGCTTGGCGACAGTACAGCGCTATGTCAGTCAGACAGGGTGGGACACCAAGCCATTTCCTTGTGAACTTGTTGATTTTGGCTTCCATTGCCTCCACTATGCTGGTGCAGATGTCGTATATCATCAGAGGCCATAGCAGCTTTGGTATCAGCATGAACTGCAGACACCAGACCTTGTATTTGCCAGGGAGCCCACACTGGTCAATGGTCTCCAAGCCTTCCTCCGCCATCTGCTTGGTTTCTTTTGCTCTTTGTGTGTCTTTCAGCGTATCATCATACCATCTTCCAAGGCTCTTGACTGGTTCTTCTGTGACTGTTGGAATGGCCTGGTTGGCAACACTGAAGACCACAGATCCGGCCACTTTTCCTTTCCTCAGTGAGAGACTCCGTGATTTCTTTGGCTTGAACTTCATTCTGGATGAGGGCAACTATGTCGTCCAGCCTCTCCAGCACATGACGTGTCTCGTCTTCTCTGGATGAAATCACTGTAGTGTCATCCATGAAGGCCTTGAGAGGAGGCATCTTGTATCCATCGCCAAGGTCTGTTTGTCTCGCGTTGTTTGTTGCTGCTTTCAAGATGAGTTCCATTGCCAGCACGAACAGTATTGGGGAAATTGCACACCCCATTGCAATACCCACTTCCAAGTTGATCAGTCTGTTGTGTACTCTTGGTAGAGAACCGCATTGAGAAGCCATTGAAGTACTTCTTGAGCATGTCGCGGATGTTCTTTGGCACATGGTACATCTCAAGAGCCAACTGTATCATCTCATGGGGCACAGATCCATATGCGTTTGCCAGATCAAGCCACACTACGTCCAGGTCTCTCTTTTCTGTTTTTGCTTTTTGGATTGCGTCCCAGATCATTGTGGCGTGTTCTACACAGCCCGCCACGCCTGGGATGCCACCTTTCTGGACTGACACATCCAAGTACTTGTTTTCCATCAGGTACTTGGTCAGCCTTGCTGCCATGACAGAGAAGAAGATTTTCCCTTCGACGTTCAGTAGTGATATTGGCCTGAACTGGCTAATGTCACTTGAGTTTTGCTCTTTGGGGATGTACACACCATCTGCCGTCATCCACTGGCCGCTGATCTTCTGGTTTCTCCAAGCCGATCGCAGCAGCCTGTGGAGCCACTCCAGCACCTTGGGACATTTCTTGTAAAGCTGGTAAGGTATTCCGTTTGGCCCTGGTGATGATTTGGCTCTGGCTTTGTCGACCACCTTCTTGATTTCCGCCAACGTTGGAGGCTTGCCATTGAACTGTTCCTCAGGGTTGGTTGGCCACACCAGACCTTGAATGTCGAGTGGTGCTTTGCTCTGTGGGTCAGAGTATGTTTTCCTCAGATGCTGCTCAAGAACTCCTTTGTCCACACTTAGGGTCCCAGATTTTGGCTGCTCAAACAGTGTTCTGGCAAACTGGAAGGGGTCTCTGAAGAAGCGCTCTTGTGTCTTCTTCTTTTTGCTCTTCCTCTTCCTAGCAGATTCCGCTTTGCTGAGGGCACTGTGTTTTTCTTTCAGGTCTTTCCACAGTTTTTCCAAGCCTTGTTTTTCAGCTGGCAGTGCGGTCTTCATTTGCATCTTGAGGTTTTTCTTTTGGACCCTGATCTTGTCCATCTTTTCTTGGCGTCTGGATTTCTTTGGAGGTGTTTTCTCTTTGGGTAGTTTTGCTCCATAGGCGTCTCTACATGTGGCATACACAATGTCCCCATATGTGGCTAGTTTGTGTTCCAGGGTGCTTTTCCCTATCAGTGCATCGAGTCTTTGGACGATTTTTGCATCCAGTTTCTCCAATCTTCAGTTTCGTTTGCTCGTGGCAAGTTGAGTTTCAGGCGCCTGGCATCGAGGGCCTGTGCAAATTCCTCATCCGAACCAACAGCGTGGATGTCCTTGGCACTGTGGTTTAAATCCTGGCCTTGGTCTTCCGACGTCTTATCTGCTGATGCAGTGCGCTGCTGCTCATTCAGATGAGTCTTCACACATCCCATCTTTGTTCTGTGGATCTTCATGCCACGGGTGGTAGCGAAACGCTTTCCACAGACACATGGATATTCCACTTGGTCCATGTTCATAGTCCGTTTGGGATTTGCAGTCATGATTGGTTGAGCACCGATGGATTCATCATTCTCTCCCCTTTCGGTGAATCCTGGGAGCATCTTTTCCTTTTATTTTTAGTAGCCACATGTTTAAGGCAAAGTGGGGAGCCAGCCCACAGAGCCCTTGGTTCTGGTCTTTCCCAGTGTCCTCCGGTCTTTCCCGGACGTCCTCCGGCCTATTCCGGAAGTCAATGGTTTACCATGCATCAGTAGAAAGAAACTCGTGGAGAGCGTGGCAGCAGAGAGTCCTCAGAAGAGAAGCCCCTTCAAGCAAGTGTTTCGGCCCTTATCTCCTGACACTCTAGGGGGGTTGGGCCACACCCGGTTCATGACTCCGGATGTCCCTCTGCTGCCCCTTTTTTTCCCATCTTGGGACGAGCCATGGCTGGGATTCGAACCCATGACCCTCTGGACATGCTCATTTTCACTTAATGACTCGCGCTTTAACCACTGAGCCACAGGGACACCTGATATTTGTAGGGAAATTAAGCCTTATGAAGTTCACTTTTGTTCCTCCTTGACCAGATCCAGCTTGAACACCTCTCTGCCGCTTCTGCCATTGCTTTCAGGGCTCTGGTTTTTTCCTTCCCTGCAACTGAGAGCTGTTTCATGAGGCTGTATGCAGACGTTCCTACAACCCCCTAGCTCCAATTTCTGCAGTGAGGACTTTGACCTGATAGCCTTCTCTCCTCAGGCTGTTTGCCAGATCAGCATACTTTTCAGTCTTGTAGATTTGAGCTGCCTCCATTCTGTTTCATATGGCACCGTGAGCTCGATCATGATCAGCTGCTTCCTGACCCAAATTCCAGGAGAAAATAATTTTTTTCACATTCAATTTTTTTCCCACACACCCTGACCTTTGCTGTTACCTGAACTCCGACATCTTTGCCCCACTTCGGCCCCTCCGTCTTTCTTTCCCTCTCCCCTGTCTAGCAGAATTACTCAACAAGTACGGTAAGTCTTGCTCCCATAACAAACCTAACATAGAGTAACTTTTATTCAAGACTGGCCAGCCTTTTAAACTTGAATAAAATCAGACGAATACAAGACGTGGGGGGAAAACAAGCGCAGGCCAACAACCTCTCCGTCATCACAGTAATGACTTGGCAAAGATTTGAACTTATGGCGGGGGTGGGGGGTTGAAGATGAAGAAAATGGGAACATAAAATTAAGAAAATATGTTATGAATATGAAAACTCTTCTCTAGCTGCATGAGGGAACCATCGCAATCTCTCCTGAAGGCAGATCTATTTGTATTGCCTGCTCCTAAGCCTTTCGTCCGCTGGATCAGACTCCTCAGGAAGACACGGCTGATTGTGGTCTGGGCTCTTGGTGTCAAACAGAGACACCACAGTCCACAATGCTGTGGTGTTCTCACTACTAAGGGTTCAAGAAAGAATCTAACAGCACCCCAAAGCAGCCAGCGAAGGGTAGTAAATGAAACCAAAATAAAAGTGTGGGGAGGAAAAAAGTTGCCGAAAAACATTAGTATTATGGACTGTGGTGTGTCTCTATTTGACGCCAGGAGCACAGACACAATCAGCCGTGCGTGCGTGCGTGGATGGGTGCGTGCGTGCGTGCGCGCGCGCGCGTGTGTGTGTACTCACAAGTTCACCAGTTGTTTATTTTGTCCGTGAAGGAAAATTATTTTGTGGTGACACATTGCAATATCACATCAAAAATAACAGTGTAAAATACAATCAAATCAAATCAAATCAATAAGGTTCTATACACAACAAATCTAAGAAAAATGCAGAACAGTCTTCGTGCACACCACTGGTCGCAACAGAGTCGCGCCCCCTCACGTCCCTATCTCTCTCCCTCTGAGTATTGTCCTCCTTTGAGTCGTATCCTTACTATCCTTACTTTCATCTTCCGTTACCAAGGTCAACTTGTCTTGATTGTAGACCGGGAAATCTAGGAGCTAATCCTAGTTGTTTATTTTGTCCATGTGTATGTGTGCGTGTGTGTGTGTGCGCGCGCGCACAGGCGCCTGCGAGCGTGCGTGCGTGCGTGCGTGTGTGTGTGTGTATGCTCAAAGTTGTCACTGAGTAATTGCCAAAGCGTCAGAACTTTGACGTGGCTGACGTGTTGGAGATGGTTGAAGCGTGATGGTTGAAGTGTACAGCAGCTTGGTAAAGTCGATGATGGCGGTTGTCATCTTGTGTCCAGAGATGCACATCTGTGTGCAGGATGTCTTACCCACATAGATCATCCCAAACACACTTCGCAGTGAATAGTGTGCGCAGTGCTGCGGCTCTGACAAATGAATGTACGTTTAATTTTGAACCGAGCCTTTGGGGCCATGTAGGATAGTGTCTGGTCTGGTGAGAGGACAGATTTTGCAGTTGGGTTTTGAGCAGTGGAAAGTACTGGGTGACTTAAGTTTGGTGAATTTGTTCAGTCTGGCGTGCACAAGCAGGTCTTTGAAGTTTTCGTCGCGCCTGAAAGTAATCAATGAGTTTGGTCTCGAAGGCAGGTTTGTGATCCTGTATTATGTGTCAGTCGGAGTTAAGGAAAAAGCACGCGGTTGTCTGATCATTTCTGTCGGAGGCTGGTCCTCCAATGTAGGCTAAATGTTCAGGATACAGCTATGATGCAGCTGAGAGCATCATTAATAACGGTACTGGGATATCAAACATTTCGTAGCAAAGTGAGGCGACTGCAGGTGGAAATCTAAACAAATTTTTGAAAATATTTATAGTGACTCCGCCGAACAACGTGGACAAACGAATCACAAGACAAAACACAACGCTTTTCGACCTCCATCTACTTCTTCAGGCAAGGTGCACAACACTCAAGGCAGCGAAAACGAACGATCACATATCTTCATCAAATTCGGTAATTTGTTCGTTCAGTTTCGTTGTCCTGAATATTGAATATCTTGCCTGAAGAAGATCTAAGATGTCAAAACGTGTCGTGTTTTGTCTTGTTTATTTGTTTGTTTGCGTTGTCGGTTGAGTCATTCTAAACACTTTTTAAAGTTTGTTCAAATATTTTTGGCTGAGCGTGGTATGAAATGTCCTCCTTAATTAACAGCAAAGTCTGCGCAGATGGAGGAATTCAGGGCATGGAATGCTGTGTTATGTGGACTGGTGGTGGGCAGATGTGTAGTCTAAGTATGAAAGCACATCGATAAGCTATAGACAAACTGACATTTTGAGGTAAATGGAGACGTCCAGGAATGTGGCTAAATGGGAAATGGGTTTATGCAAATTTGATGGACCATGGAGAAGTTGAGTAAGTTGCAAAGGTAGTAGAAGTAGTAGTAGTAGTAGTAGTAGTAGTAGTAGTAGTTGTTGTTGTTGTTGTTGTTGTTGTTGTCGTAGCAGTTGCAGCAGCTGTTACAGCTGTATTAGTGGCGGTGTTACAGAGAATATTGACTCCGTAGAAATTTGACTCCCCGGTTCTTTTTTCTCCGGAGAAAAATGAACCGTTCAGTTTTCTACAGGTTTTGGAGTCAATATTCTACAGACTCCTTCTGTAGAATATTGACTCCCATGGTTACGGAGAATATTGACTCCCGTAGAAAAATGACTCCTGTGTCAATTTTAGTTGCTACTACGTTTGATTTATAAGTATGTATACGTATCTTGATAATTATTCATCCATCCCAATATTCTTCTTATAAAACACATGTTGACGTGAGCGTGCGTGTTGGGTTAGCACACGGCGCTTTGGGCTAAATTCGCTTGGAACTGCGCCTGTCAACATCATCATCATCATCATCACTTCTGTTGTTGGTGGTGGATTTTTGTTTGTTTGTTTCATTGCTGACGCTGCTTTTTTTTCTACAACTATCACTGTTTAATGCAGATTGTTCTTATGATATTAGGTAGAAACGAATAGATAATGACCACTATTGCGGTCTCTGGTCAAAGTCCTGTCATTGCGGCAAGTTGCAAGGAGCAGAGCTTCGTTTGTCGGCTAAACGACATCCGTTTTCGGACTTCGAAGTTACGATAAAAGACTGGAACATGTCGCAGGACTTCTAATAGACGCCGACACGGCCAAGGCAAAAATTCAGCAACCGAGCTCTGAAAACGAGGAATCAAAGAATGTAACAAAAGGCGTTTTGTCCCAGACAATTTAGAGCTGGGGCGGAAATAAATAAAACACCTAGTAGCGAGGTTGTGCGTGCGCAGTTTGCGTGAACGAAAATCGCTCACCTGTTGTGGGGAAGTTGCGGGCTGAACTTTTAGTTGTCACAGTTGTCATGTCTTTTGCCTTGTAAAGGTATGTATTGGTTAAGTTTATGGAGATAGGGGGATAGGAGGTTTAACATAATTCATGTATTGAAAACTAAACAATCTTTAGATATGTATGTTGCAGAATGCCAACCCAGTCTACAGTCGTTTTATAATGGGATGAGGTATTTATGTCGTGAATGTGATGTATTCACTTGGAATTAACAGTTAGATAGATGAATGTTATTTGTTCCTTCAGTCAGTAGTTTTACTTAGAAGTTGAATGAGGAATATTTTGCTGATGGATAATAACACACACACATACACACACACACACACACACCACACACACACACACACACACACACACACACACACACACACACAATCTATGCTCTCTCGAAAAATGATAATAGCTATTGTGTGATGTGTTTGATGATGATGTATAGTTAATAAGACAATCATTTATTTTACAGAAGTGTATGTATGTGTCTATAAATTGTCAACTATAATTGCAAATTTATCTGGAATCATTGTGGTTGATATTGCAAGAAAGGGGATGTAAAGGAAATGGTTATGACGAGGGTAGTAAAAGGAAATCCTTTCTTGTTAAATGGTATTGATGAGGGTGACAAAGTGGAATTGTGTTTTTACTGTTCCTGACAAGGGTAGTGAATCGAAGTCTTTTCTTGGATAGTGTTTCATGTAAAGGTATGGTGTCTATGTCGTGTTTGTCTGCTTAGGATAATAGGAATAATTTTCATGGCCTGTGGTTGGACTTTGGGGAAGAAGGGGAGGATTGAAAAGGACGAAAGGGTTCATGGCCATGGACACTGAAGGAGGGATGAGAAACATTAAAAGACTGTCACTGTGCAGGCTTCCAGTGCCAGGGACTGAGCACGGAGTATTGGTGCCAGGAAATGGGCACAGACAGACTGTCAAGTTTCGTCAGGCTACGGGCGTGATTTCTTCCACGGACTGGGAAGAATTCCTTGAGTCTGTTGAGGAACGCCCAAGAGTTGTTTCAAGAGCTGCCTGGAGTGAGGTGCAGCAGGAACAAAAAACGGTTGTCTTCGCTAGGGTGGTGACGTTGATCTTCTTTCCCCTCCTGTCCATACCCAGGCCATAACAACAAAAGAAAAAAGTTATTTCTTTTATTAATAAAAGGGTGTGGCTTAAGTTTTCAACCTTAGTTTCCTTTCCGGTGGGTGAACGCATTTGTCTGATTTGGAGTGACAGAGAGTACAGATAGCAGGCACACATACAAGCATCAATACATATTCTTTATTCTGTCTATCTGGGACTTTCTTTACAGTGGTGACTCCTTCTTTTTTCCCCTGGGTTAGGATTATAAGTTTGTTTTTTTTCCGGGATAAAACACTTTGCCTGTTTCAGAGGGTTCGCTTTGGAAATACTTCCATTTGAAAAAATAATTTTGATCAAGTTGCATTTTTTTTGTTTTTGTTTTTCCCACCTCCGGTTTTGTGGGGGTGCCCCATTGTACATAGTAAGTTTCTGGGGTACCGAGGGCTTTAGGATCTTTCCCTTTCTGTGAAAATTTTTCCCTGTCTAATTGATATCTTACTGCTCATCTTATCTGACTTGTCTGTCATTCTGTAGACTTTCTGTATGTCATTAGTATGAGCCACACCCTATAGCTTGTTTGTCTGTATCTCTGTTCGTTTTGTCTGTTTCCATACCTTGGGCTTGTGTGTTTTTTTTCTATATTTTTCTTCTCCTCTTACATTGTATTTGTGAAAGAATATACCTATATTTCATAATTTGTCTATTGTGAAAAGTGAATATGGATGATGAAACATTTAATCGCCTTGTGAAACGGGCACAGACACTTGGACTTGAAGGTGATGCTTTAACCAAATATATTGAAGATGCTTTGGAAAGGAATGAGCGCCAAAAAGTGCGTGAGATGAAACAAAAAGAATTGGAGCTTCAGAAGGAGGAAAGAGAAGCTCAAACTCTGAGAGAGGAGAGAGAAAGTAAACTGAAAGAAAAGCAACTAGAATTAGAACAGGAACGAATCAGATTAGAATCTCAGAAAGTCGAGTCAAAAACTTGTAAAAGAAACCACGGAAGAGCTGTATTCACCTACTGTAAAAGGGGGTGGTGCTTCAAGGTATCCTAAGCTTCCCATTTTTAATGAAAATAAAGATGACATAGATTCTTTCATTTTTCGCTTTGAAACCTATGCTCAAAATCTAAACTGGAAGGAACATGAATGGGCAATGCTTTTGGGTGCACATCTCCAGGGAAGTGCGCTTAGCTTATACCATTCCATTTGTACTACAGGATTGGTAGACTATGCTGAATTGAAGGATGCCCTTCTTACAAAATTTCAGTGCTCCAAAGATGGGTTCAGGGAAAAGTTCCGCTCATGCCGCCCTGAAAATGATGAATCATTCCCTGCGTTTTTCATTCGTCTAACACATCTTTTTGATAGATGGGTAGATTTATCACATATTGAAAAATCATATGCTGCTCTTCGTGACCTGATTTTGTCTGAACAGTTCCTACTGAGTGTCAGCAAGGATCTATCTATATTTTTGAAAGAGAGGGTTTTAAAGGACACTCAAGCCATGGTTACAACTGCTGAACATTATAGATTAGCACACCCAAACAAACGTTTCGCTCGAACAGCCAGAGTGGACTTTGGTCTTGCAGCTGAACCTGTGTATGACAAGCCGTATACAAGCCAACCTGGCTCCTTTTTCACTAGTTCAAGGGGCTCTCAATTTACCAGGAACCTTCGCCGCTCATCTCGTAGGGGTGGACAAAAAGGTCGCATTCTGAACACAGGTGGCTCTTATCAACAAGACAGAGACAAAACTTCCGTTTGTTTTGAGTGCAATGGTACAGGTCATTTTAAAAAGGAATGCCCTACGTATCTCAAGCGCACTGCAAAGGACAAAAATGCATCCAGTGCCACTTTTTCAGGAGGTAGACAATCCATGCCTAACTCTCCTTCAAAGGTTTCTGCTGTTGGTTTCGTGGATAAGCCAGCTTTGAAGAAAGAAGTCCTTTGTTCTGGTTCTACTACAGGATCTCTACCAGTCGTGGAAGGATTGGTCAATGGGTTTCAGGTGTCTATACTGTGTGACACAGGAGCTACTACTGCTGGTGTCAGAAAAGCGTTGGTACGTTCTGATCAGTATGTGGGTCACACACAGAAGGTTGTCTCTTTTGGAGGTAATGTGGAGGTTTTTCCTTTAGCGCAGGTAGAAGTGGAATCGCCCTTCTTTAGTGGAAAGCTTTTGTGCTGCGTCATAGATGACCCAGTAGCCGATCTTATTTTGGGAAATGTAGGAGTGTCTCCTATCCCTGGTCTTGTACTTGGTAATGTTGATTCCCAAGCTGCTGCTGTCATGACACGGGCTCAGACAAAAGCCGAAGCCAGCTCTCCCACACCTCTTGATATTCCATTTCAAGATCTTCATGTTGACCCATCAGAACAGAGAGCTGCAAAATTCAGATGATTCTCTTCAGTGCATTAGAGAATTAGACACTTTGGGTTCGTCTGTCAAAGCAGGGAAAGGTTCGTTCTCTTTTTTCCGTCAAAATGGCATTCTTTTCCGTCGATTTTCCAAGGATGTGCTCCAGGTTAATCAGGTGGTGGTACCTGCTTCTCTCAGGCAGAGAGTACTCTTTACAGCTCATGATGGAGTACTGGCTGGTCATTGTGGGGTCAGGAAGACACTAGGCAGGGTGCAAAATCGGTTCTGGTGGCCAGGTGTCACTCGAGATGTGAAACATTACTGTCAAACCTGCAGTGTCTGTCAGAAATGTGCAGCAAAAGGTCGAACTCCAGATGTGCCTTTGGAAAACATGCCAAGGATTGAGGAACCTTTCTCTAGAGTCGCTGTGGACATTGTAGGCCCTTTCTCTCCACCTTCTGAGGAAAAACACAGATACCTGTTGACTCTAGAGAACTATAAAATAGGCATTCTGGCTCACCCACCTCCGCCAGCTCCAACCGGCTAAAGCCGGTTTCGCTGTTGCTCCGCCGGCTTACCAAGAATGCCTATTTTATAGTTCTCTAATAGTAAACACTTTACAAACATACATAATGTGTAGGATTATCTGTTTTATAGTTCTCTGTCACTGGACCATTAAGAAGTAAACAAACAAAACAATGGGGACTTGGTTAACCATGCCTTTATTCTTAGGAGGGCTATTTGTCAACCAAGTTGGGTTTTCATTCTATTGTGAGGAATGACTGGCTATTGAAAGCTATCTGAATAGGGAGTGTCTGAAAGGGGTGGGATGTGTGTTCACACAAGCGTAGAATCGTGGCACGTTGTTGAAGATTATTCTAAGCAGCCACCAAGTGCACTTATTAAAAGCTTGATTCAACAAACAAGACAATTGTATAAAGTACACCCGGCGGCCGCCTGAATAGGCAGCCTGTTGAATAGGACGTGACAAAGCGACGGTCCACCTAGACCGCGGCCGTTAAAGCGTGGCTTTCTGCTATAGGCTGTGACGTGTGCCTGTTTAATATTAATTTCACGCGCTCTAGCTAGAGCGCGGCCGTTCTCTGCTGTGGCTCTTGAGAAGATCGTGTTTCAAGCTGCATTGGTAGTTGAATGGGAGTGGACCAATACTGCCTTATCTCCTCACTATATGAAAACATTGCTTTTAGTTCTTTTCTCATGGAGTAGACTTCAATGAAATAGCAATTCTTGATGAACGGTTTGTAATTCAAGAAGTTCTATCTCTAATTCAGAAGAGATACTGTCTTGCGACATAACACAACACTTTCTAACTGAAAACACGACTGCACTGCACACCCGCAAATGACAAGACAGCTAGGTTTAGTTGCTAACAACACAAGTGCTGGGCGGAAATGTCGTCACTGTTACTAATCAGCTGATTCTATCTAGTCTTGTGATTGGGGGAAGGTAAGAAACATGTTTTGATATGTTTAGAAATTTAGCCGCCTAAATTTATACAATGACGTCTAACGCCTGTACTAAACGACGCCGGTGGGGAATTTAGCCGTCTAAATTTATACAATGCCGCGTGGCGGCCTGACGCCCTTATGTGTAACTTGACACGAACCCGGAAACAGTGCGGCGCTTCGACTCGGCTATTGTGCAGTTGAGTAAGCCGGGGCCAGACATGTCTGACCTAGATACTACATAAAGGCAGAAGGGAGTTGTCTCCCCGGAAAAGAATGTAACAATTAATTGTGAAAAAAAATCGTCATTAAGTCGTTCTAGGTTCTTATTCAAGTCGGCATCACGTTCTTATTCAAGTTCTTATTTAAGTTCTTAACAAGTTTTTATTCAAGTTCTTAACAAGTCAACATCAAGTTTTTAACAAGTCATCATCAAGTTCTTAACAAGTTCTTATTCAAGTACTTATTCAAGTACTTATTCAAGTTCTTAACAAGTCGTCATCAAGTCGTCATTAAGTTTTTATCAAGTCGTCATTAAGTTCTTATTAAGTTCTTATCAAGTTCTTATTTAAGTTTTATCAAGTCGTCATCAAGTCGTTATCAAGTTCTTATTCAAGTCACTTATAATTATTTATTAAGTTCTTAACATATTATTGCATATCAAATGGATCAAAATGAGATTTTGTTGTTGGCAGTTCTGGCATGCTTTTTTGTTCGGCTTCTGTATTTAGTGGCTGAGATTTTTTGGACTGCTTTGGTTTTTGCTGGCGTTGTTTATATATTTTATAACCGTAATAACCACCCCCAGCAGCAATGACGCCAAAAATGGCAACTGTTTTAAATTCAATATTCCATGACGACTTTGGTGTTGTAGACAACCCTGTTGTTGTAGGTCTTGAATCAACTTGTTCTTGTGTATTTACAGCTGGCATTGAAACAACTGTTGGCGTTGGCGATGTTATGTTTTCATTATGAGTTATATTCTGTGCTTGGAACATTAATTTTTTTTGTTTGTTCCACTCTGCTAATTTTTTTCCTGCTGCAACACGCCAGGATGAGGAGGCTTTTTACTGGTCACTTTCTCCATCAATGTTTTCTGATTCTGCTGATTTTCTGGCTCGGTCATTTTGAAGGGAAACAAAATCTATATGATTAAAAGTAATTAATCCCATGATTAATGGCGATAACAATGTTCCAAATCTGTAATATAGATCACATCCTAGAGACTCTAATGACTTTGTTAAAACTGGATCCTGCGTTAAATCATACATAAAATCTTGTTCAGAATCAATGGGAGCAAATCTACTAACTAGTTTAGTGTACAAACTAAGAACCGTTTGCCCAACACTTTTTACCATTCTTGACCCCAGTTGCGCTTATACCTGTTGTGATACTTTACAATGTCTTGCGTCGACATCTGTTGAATCTGTTCTATGCTGAATTCATTTCCAAGGTACTGTTTTGTTTTTCCACATGCTGCTAAAGAATACAGCCTTTCCTTTTGACGCATAATAGCTTGGTCATCAACTTGATCATTTGTAAGTTCAGGAAGTAAATCATCGCAGTTCATGTTTTATTAATGAATAAATATTATTTTATTTTTAAAAATGAGCACCGAAAAAAACTATTACTAACCTTGTATACCATTCTGCTGTTATTGGAGGCCTAAGTGTAGGATACACAATGCTTGGTAAAAGCCTGTTAAAATAAAACCAGCAGATCTTGGCAAACTAGACTTTGAAGACTCAGCAAAGCTAATTGCTGTTATTACAGCTTCATTTGCTACGAAAGATTTTCTAGTTAAGCAAGGAATAATTCCAGACAGTATCAATATGTAAAATTAAAAAAAATACATTTATAAAAATGGCTTCACTCGTAATGATGATTGGTGGCGCTGTGGTTAATGCGCTTGCTTTTAGCGGAAGTAATTACGCATTTAGTAAACTACAAAATAACAATGAGAGAAAAAGACATAACAGAGCTATGGAGCAACTAGCTGCTGCACAAGACACCTATGAAAAGCAAAGAATGGAGCAGTTAGATTTTATTAACGACAGACTTAAACAACAGGGACATGCAGCTTACACATTTAAAGATGTTGACCAGGCAATAAAAGAATATTTTCTAGTAACAGGCAAACAAGTTAAAACATTGCCCCCACCAAAATTTAGCGACTTTTATCAACCATCAGAAAAACAAAAGATGCAAGAAATATTGTTTATTGTCTTTGGCATGACCGCTGTGTATTTTGTTGCACAAAGTATTGGCTGAATAAAAATGTACAAAATCTATTATTCTCCAAAAGGATATTGGAAGGGAATAACAGCAATTAAAAAGCTAAGCCAAGCAGCTGGAGTCAGTGAACAAACAGCAAAGGAATGGTTATCTAAACAAGCGATTTGGCAAATTTATCTACCAGCGCCCAAACGAATACAAAGACCACACTTTGTGAATATAACTCCAAACGACACCCATCAAATGGATCTTCTATATTTACCCCATGATACGATTAGACGAAAAAGATTTAAGTACGCACTTACAGTCATTGACATAGCTTCAAGATACAAAGATGCTGAACCATTAACACAAAAGAGTGCTTCTGCTGTTGCTGTCGCTTTACAACTGATATATCAACGAGGACCCTTAACTTATCCTCGCATGATTCAAGTCGATGACGGAAAAGAATTTAAAGGTCAAGTAAATCAATTATTGTTAAAACATAGAGTTACCATTAAAAGAGGCATTCCGGGAGTTCACAGATCACAGGGTTTGGTTGAAAACTTTAACAAACAGTTATCTGAAAGGCTTTTCTCCTACCAGTATCACAGAGAGCTGATTGACAATTCTCGCAACACAGAATGGGTAAAAAGACTGCCCTCAGTTCTACGTGCAATGAATAATGAAGAATTTAAAGGTCTAAAACCAGTACAAGCAATCAGAAAACAAACAATAAATGTTGTTGAAGGAGAGTCTTCATCAAGCAAACTATTACCATTTGGTTTGAAAGTGAGATACCTTTATTCACCGGGAGAAGCGGAAGGGGACACTCGCATCAGGGCAACAGATCCAGTTTGGAGTGTTGATCCATATGAGATAAAAAAAATTGTGAAAATGAATCCGCCCGTGTATTATTTACGAGAAACTGACACAACAAAACGACCAGCCCCCCGAAGATCTTTTGAGAAGGAAGAACTGCAGATAATCCCTCCAGACACAGTTCCAGTCGCTTAATTATTTTTTAATTTAAATTAAAATGGCGGCAAGAATGGAAAAGGAAGAATCCTTACGTAAAATGGCATTGGAAGCAAGAATGGTGAAGGAAGAGTCCTTAGAAATAATGCGAGAAATATTTGATTATAATCTTGCTATTAGACTAATATTTAAGAAGATTGATCATGCCATGCTAGACAAAACCTCAAATTTTGATTGGGAGCAAGAATATATTAAAAAGATAAAAAAAATTCGAGCGCATTTAGCAGTAATGGATAATAATTTGGTTGAATTGGTTGGTGATATATTTAAGCTTAAAGAACTGTTTTAATCTACGCAAATACATTTGGGTTTAAAATGGAAGCTCAAAGGGAAATGGCAGAAATGGCAAAGGAAAAGTCTTTAAAATTAATGCAAGATTTATTTGAGTATCAGTATATCATTAAAGAAGTATTTGAGAAGATTGACAATCCCTGGCTAGAACAATCGCCAGACAATCGCTTTAAACCCCAAAGCTTTTATTTTGATTTTGATTTATGGAAACATGAATATTGTGAAATGACAAAAAAAATTAAAGCACATCTAGCATTAATAAATAATATTAATTTTGCTAAATTAGATGATATAATTGAACGTGCGATTGCTGAAAATATAAGCCCATATGATTATACTATTCTCCAATGACCAATTGCATATGAAAACTCTGGATTAACAAATACTCTTTTTGTGTTAGTGCGGTCAAGAGACCGTTTTGTTACAACTGTTGTGTTAATCTCATGCAGATTAGATCGCAGCTTGTAATTGTCATGATGAAAAGTTTTATTGCCAAACAATGCTTCTTTGTAGTTGTCATGGGTTATGCTTGACTGCACAACACTACGAGATATTCCCTTTGCTTTTTTAACAACTTTTTTTTGGCTTGAAAGACTGTACATTTTCGACCTCAAACCAACAAACTCCTTGATCACCTCTCCAGATAATTCATCCTTCATCTTACCTAAAACCTTCTTATTAATATCTGAATGCAAAGGCGAATCTTTAGGGTAATCAGATGTGTCGTACCATCCAGCATGCTCTTTTGCTACTTCTAATTCCATGTCTTTGTAAAATCTTCAGTAGGGATGTCGATTACAAAGGAATCTGTATCTGTGTACAGAACTCTGGACTCCGGATACAAGGGTTTAAAGTAGTCATAAAGAAATTCTAACATCAAAAGCTTCGACAGCTCTAAAACAGTAAACCCAATAAAAACGGGCTTGTCCAATTTGACTTTCTTTTTTTTCATCATTATGCCAAAAAGCTGATCATGAAATCTTCTGAAGTCCTGATAATTAGGTTTTGAAGTCAACTTAATTGCAACGTTTTCTCTGGTGACCAATCTAACATCTTTACGCTTGTGCGGATTTTCCATAGTCTTTCCAAAACAGCTGTTGTTCATCAACTTGAAAAGTCTTTTTCTGATGCATCTGCGGATTTAGTTCTGAGATCAGTGTTCTTCATGATGTATGGTTTCATGAACTGTTCTTGATCAAAAGCAATTATACGATGAACTGCTGTTAACTTTAAACCATGTCTTAAATAAAATTGTAGAAGCCTGTAATGGCAGACATAATTTTTTTTGTCACGAAGATTAGGCACAAGTTTAGGCGGTTCTGTCATTGCCATCTTTAGACTTTCTGCCGCTAATGGATAGTCATTATGCAGGTCATGGAGTTTCTGAGGATATTCTAAGTCAACTTCTAGAATGTATCCACACTGTTGATCTGGCGTCAAACTGCCCAACCACTTTAATGCTTTTGAATATTATCCGTATCACCGTCTGTGTACATTTTAAAGTTGCGTAATGGAAGTGATTGCGCCATTGCCCATCCATACAGATTGTTTGCATCTAAATACATGAGATAGTTAGACCTTTTACTTGGATCATAGTCGTCCAAGTATTTGTTGTTTGCTTTACAGTAATGGTGCGACGCCATACTGATTCCCCACGCAATCCGTTTTCAATCATCTGAAGCATTGGCAGGTCAGACAATAAATCAATTTGTACTCCAGTAAATTTTAAGAAAGCGTCCCAGCTCATCCCAGGCGCAGAAATATAATGCGCAGGATCCAGGCTGTAATGTTTCATGCAGGTCTTCCTATAATTTTCAAAGACGTCCGCCAACAAACAGGTATCCGCCATTAAATAGGAATCATGATAGTCTCCCATTGTTTTACACTCTAACTTCTGCCACGCATCTTGAGCATAAGAATAATCAGAATCACTGATGTCCTTTCCTCTAATGTAATTGAAGATTGTTTGTGATTTCAAAGGTGAAGATCCCCCCAAACAAGGGAAATAACAGGTGGGAATTTTTTTTTTATCATTTGTCAGTTTAACATTAAATGCTGGTTCAAATTTATGGTAGGCCTCAAAGTGCTGGCATGGATTACACAAAGTTTAGGTGCAACATCCTGATTGTGGCCTGTGGTGCGGTGGTTAGCAAGGCGGATCGCGGATTGGAAGGTCGATGGTTCGATTCTCATCACATTCCGAGCCAACATTTGCCTAGTCCACAGTTTGATGTGAGCTGAAATAGGAAACCTGGAACCCCAGAGTCACGTTCATCATTTTAATGGATGTCTCTCTGAGATTGTTAAAAAAATGTACTAACACTGTAGATGTCTGTATCTCTCGGGCCTGGGTAATGCCAGGATTTATTACAAGATAACTGTAAAGTCCTGTTTTGTAGTCACAGACGATATCAGCAGCCTCTTCGTCATCTTCGTGCTCATCGATCGGCCTAAGTAGAAAGAAACTCGTGGAGAGCGTGGCAGCAGAGAGTCCTCAGAAGAGAAGCCCCCTTCAAGCAAGTGTTTCGGCCCTTATCTCCTGACACTCTAGGGGGGTTGGGCCACACCCGGTTCATGACTCCGGATGTCCCTCTGCTGCCCCTTTTTTTTTTCCCATCTTGGGACGAGCCATGGCTGGGATTCGAACCCATGACCCTCTGGACATGCTCATTTTCCACTTAATGACTCGCGCTTTAACCACTGAGCCACAGGGACACCTGATATTTGTAGGGAAATTAAGCCTTATGAAGTTCACTTTTGTTCCTCCTTGACCAGATCCAGCTTGAACACCTCTCTGCCGCTTCTGCCATTGCTTTCAGGGCTCTGGTTTTTTCCTTCCCTGCAACTGAGAGCTGTTTCATGAGGCTGTATGCAGACGTTCCTACAAACCCCTAGCTCCAATTTCTGCAGTGAGGACTTTGACCTGATAGCCTTCTCTCCTCAGGCTGTTTGCCAGATCAGCATACTTTTCAGTCTTGTAGATTTGAGCTGCCTCCATTCTGTTCTCATATGGCACCGTGAGCTCGATCATGATCAGCTGCTTGGTTGACTTAGAGTGGACTACTATGTCTGGTCTCATGCCACTCTTGCTGATGATCTCTGGGTGACTCTTCCATTCTGGGAGGTCTGCAGTGCACTCCCAGTCATCTGCCCCATCCAGCAGACTCTGCCTGCATGTTTCGAGTGGCACTGTTGTTCTTGGCCATGATTTGCTGCCTCCTGCCGTGAAGAATGTTGCGGGTGCTTTTGGAGTCCTGATTTTCCCTTTTGTGGTGTTGGTACTAGCCCAGACTACTTGTACAATTTCTTTGAGCACTTGGTTGTGCCTCCATGTGTACCTTCCTTGAGCCAGGGCTACTTTACATGAGCTTAGGACATGCTCCACTGTTTGTTTTTCGTGGCAGAGGGGGCATGCAGGATCGTCTGTTTTCCCCCACTTCACCAGGTTTGCATTTGAGGGCAGAAGGTCATATGCAGATCTGAGAATGAAGCTGATCCTGAGAGGGGCCATGTGCCAAATGTCATTCCAAGTGAGACTTCTTTGGAGTGCATTCTCCCACGTTGTCCATTGCCCTTGCTGGCTCTGCTGGACTGCTTTTTGGAGTCTTTTTTGGTCTTCTTCTTTTCTCATCTCCTGAATCATCATGTCTCTTTTGGCTTTTCCTTTGGCCTTTGACCACCATTCAGTTTTGGTCACCCCCAGTCCCTGTCTGTTGGTCTGTGTGTGTCCTGTTATTTCTCTGATCTTGAGACTTTCTTTTGCAGAATCCATCGCCTCTTGAACTTTCCATTTTCTGCCTGTCTTCAGCTGGGGCTTAATTGCTTCTACCACCTTGTCTCCTGAGTCCTCCAGCATGCTTTGAAGTCTGATCTTCCCTGCTTTGTATTCCTCCAGGATGGATTTCAGGGGTAGTTTCAGCTTTGCTTGGCGACAGTACAGCGCTATGTCAGTCAGACAGGGTGGGACACCAAGCCATTTCCTTGTGAACTTGTTGATTTTGGCTTCCATTGCCTCCACTATGCTGGTGCAGATGTCGTATATCATCAGAGGCCATAGCAGCTTTGGTATCAGCATGAACTGCAGACACCAGACCTTGTATTTGCCAGGGAGCCCACATTGGTCAATGGTCTCCAAGCCTTCCTCCGCCATCTGCTTGGTTTCTTTTGCTCTTTGTGTGTCTTTCAGCGTATCATCATACCATCTTCCAAGGCTCTTGACTGGTTCTTCTGTGACTGTTGGAATGGCCTGGTTGGCAACACTGAAGACCACAGATCCGGCCACTTTTCCTTTCCTCAGTGAGAGACTCCGTGATTTCTTTGGCTTGAACTTCATTCTGGATGAGGCAACTATGTCGTCCAGCCTCTCCAGCACATGACGTGTCTCATCTTCTCTGGATGAAATCACTGTAGTGTCATCCATGAAGGCCTTGAGAGGAGGCATCTTGTATCCATCGCCAAGGTCTGTTTGTCTCGCGTTGTTTGTTGCTGCTTTCAAGATGAGTTCCATTGCCAGCACGAACAGTATTGGGGAAATTGCACAGCCCATTGCAATACCCACTTCCAAGTTGATCCAGTCTGTTGTGTACTCCTTGGTAGAGAACCGCATTGAGAAGCCATTGAAGTACTTCTTGAGCATGTCGCGGATGTTCTTTGGCACATGGTACATCTCAAGAGCCAACTGTATCATCTCATGGGGCACAGATCCATATGCGTTTGCCAGATCAAGCCACACTACGTCCAGGTCTCTCTTTTCTGTTTTTGCTTTTTGGATTGCGTCCCAGATCATTGTGGCGTGTTCTACACAGCCCGCCACGCCTGGGATGCCACCTTTCTGGACTGACACATCCAAGTACTTGTTTTCCATCAGGTACTTGGTCAGCCTTGCTGCCATGACAGAGAAGAAGATTTTCCCTTCGACGTTCAGTAGTGATATTGGCCTGAACTGGCTAATGTCACTTGAGTTTTGCTCTTTGGGGATGTACACACCATCTGCCGTCATCCACTGGCCGCTGATCTTCTGGTTTCTCCAAGCCGATCGCAGCAGCCCGTGGAGCCACTCCAGCACCTTGGGACATTTCTTGTAAAGCTGGTAAGGTATTCCGTTTGGCCCTGGTAATGATTTGGCTCTGGCTTTGTCGACCACCTTCTTGATTTCCGCCAACGTTGGAGGCTTGCCATTGAACTGTTCCTCAGGGTTGGTTGGCCACACCAGACCTTGAATGTCGAGTGGTGCTTTGCTCTGTGGGTCAGAGTATGTTTTCCTCAGATGCTGCTCAAGAACTCCTTTGTCCACACTTAGGGTCCCAGATTTTGGCTGCTCAAACAGTGTTCTGGCAAACTGGAAGGGGTCTCTGAAGAAGCGCTCTTGTGTCTTCTTCTTTTTGCTCTTCCTCTTCCTCGCAGATTCCGCTTTGCTGAGGGCACTGTGTTTTTCTTTCAGGTCTTTCCACAGTTTTTCCAAGCCTTGTTTTTCAGCTGGCAGTGCGGTCTTCATTTGCATCTTGAGGTTTTTCTTTTGGACCCTGATCTTGTCCATCTTTTCTTGGCGTCTGGATTTCTTTGGAGGTGTTTTCTCTTTGGGTAGTTTTGCTCCATAGGCGTCTCTACATGTGGCATACACAATGTCCCCATATGTGGCTAGTTTGTGTTCCAGGGTGCTTTTCCCTATCAGTGCATCGAGTCTTTGGACGATTTTTGCATCCAGTTTCTCCCAATCTTCAGTTTCGTTTGCTCGTGGCAGGTTGAGTTTCAGGCGCCTGGCATTGAGGGCCTGTGCAAATTCCTCATCCGAACCAACAGCGTGGATGTCCTTGGCACTGTGGTTTAAATCCTGGCCTTGGTCTTCCGACGTCTTATCTGCTGATGCAGTGCGCTGCTGCTCATTCAGATGAGTCTTCACACATCCCATCTTTGTTCTGTGGATCTTCATGCCACGGGTGGTAGCGAAACGCTTTCCACAGACACATGGATATTCCATTTGGTCCATGTTCATAGTCCGTTTGGGATTTGCAGTCATGATTGGTTGAGCACCGATGGATTCATCATTCTCTCCCCCTTTCGGTGAATCCTGGGAGCATCTTTTCCTTTTATTTTTAGTAGCCACATGTTCAAGGCAAAGTGGGGAGCCAGCCCACAGAGCCCTTGGTTCTGGTCTTTCCCAGTGTCCTCCGGTCTTTCCCGGACGTCCTCCGGCCTATTCCCGGAAGTCAATGGTTTACCCATGCATCAGTAGAAAGAAACTCGTGGAGAGCGTGGCAGCAGAGAGTCCTCAGAAGAGAAGCCCCCTTCAAGCAAGTGTATCAAACTCATTGATCCTTTATGTCCTGCTCTCGTGATGACCTCAGATTTGATTCCCCCTCCATGTCTGTGCCCTTGGGAAGTGTGTGTCACGGTGGGCAGTGTCAGCAAGTTCATGGGGATTGTCGTTGGATGGATGTGTGGCGCCGTCCGGATAGGAACCCCCACTTACGCTGCCTTTGAAAATAAGCATTTGTTATAATCAGTAAGGGGCTCAGTGAAAGCTTCCTTGCGCATGTTGATTCAGAACAGGCACCATCGAACACCACTTAAATGACTCGGCAGAAATGCAGTGTTTCCTCTGGTGGGGAGTCTCACGGCTGTGGCCTAGCA
The DNA here is from genome assembly GCA_033310375.1 of Conus canariensis. Classification (NCBI taxonomy): domain Eukaryota; kingdom Metazoa; phylum Mollusca; class Gastropoda; order Neogastropoda; family Conidae; genus Conus; species Conus canariensis. The sequence goes on from CM065718.1 coordinate 30,160,442, forward strand.
GAATCTAAACTTAAAATGGAGAAAATTAACTTTGGCAGTCCACCAAAAATATACCGTTTTCTAACCCACAACTCTACATTAAAAAACTCATAGAGCAGACTGAAATATTTGTGCGTAATATGAGATGGAAAGCGTTTTTCTTTTTGAATCCAGATGCTAAAAAGGAAGATAAAAAAAAACTTATGGTTTTAAGTCATGGAGATCGCCACCTGTAACAGAGGAAATGAAACCTTTTGAAGAAAGTATGAAAAAACTAATAGCTAATATTGAATTTAGAAAATCACATAATAACTTCCAAACAACATTGAACAATAACATAAAACAAATCCAAAATGACAAAAAATATTTATAAAGGCTGACAAGACAAGCGATTTCTATGACATGGAACCTAATGAGTACTCCCAACTCCTCAACAAAAATATTCAGAAAAATTATTTTTAAAAAAGCTGATAAGACTACATATGACAACATCTGCAAAAAAGAAAAAGAACTTGTGCACCAGATGGATTTAGGTGATAGGATAGAAGCAACAGCAATAAAAGAAGCTTTTATAACCCTTAAAGACCACAAACCTAACTTCCACAACAACCCTACTTGTAGACTAATAAACCCATCAAAATCTGAATCAGGCAAAATTAGTAAAAAAAAAATCCTGGAAAAAGCAATAGAGGACATAAAAACAAACACTGAATACAATATCTGGAAAAAAAGTTATGAAGTTATCCAATGGTTTAAAGAATTGAACAAACAGAAAAATACAGTGTTCATTACTTTTGACATAGTAGATTTCTATCCTTCTATCGATGAGGAATTACTTACTAAAGCACTAAGATTCGCCAACAAAATATACAAATATAACAGATTCTGAGATGGAAATCATTTTCCACACTAAGAAAACTCTTCTCCATAACAACAATGAAGCTTGGATGAAAAAAAACCAGCAGAAATTCCACGTTCGATGTCACGATGGGATCTTATGATGGAGCTGAAACTTGTGAATTAGTTGGACTTTTTATGTTGCCTCATATACAGAAATACTTGGTAAACAGGTTGGCTTATACAGAGATGACAGCCTTGCCACGTTAAACAATAAACCAAAAACCATTGAAAACAAGAAAAAAGAACTTTGTAAAATTTTTCAAAGCCACAACCTAAAAATCACAGTAGAAGCCAACAAAAAAATAGTAAATTATTTAGACATAACATTAGACCTTAAGGACCATATATATAAACCATACAAAAAACCTAATGACACACCTGTCTACGTAGACATCAAAAGTAACCATCCACCCTCCATTTTAAAATCCATACCTAATGGCATAAACAAAAGATTATCTAAACTGTCATGCAATGAGAAAGAATTTAACAGTGCAGCAGCCGAATACCAAGAGGCGCTGAAAAAAGTGGCTACAACTACAAATTACAATATAACCCAGATAATAACATGAACAGCAATAAGAAAAAACAGGAAAAGAAAAATTATATGGTATAACCCTCCATATGATGGAAGAAACAAAAACTAACGTAGGAAAAGAATTCCTCAGAATCCTTAAAACATCATTCCCAAAAGAACATGTACTATCTAAAATATTCAATAAAAACACCATCAAGCTATCATACTCGTGTATGCCCAACCTTAAAAATATAATTGATTCTTCCAATAAAACCAAAAACAACGCAACCAAAGAGGGTGACGAAAGGATATCTTGTAATTGCACAAAAAAAGACCAGTGCCCTCTGAATAACAAATGTCTCTACAGCAACATTGTGTACCAAGCTACGGTAACAACAGACAGTGATAAAGAAACATACATAGGGATAACGGCAAACCATTTTAAAACCAGATATGCAAATCATACACAGTCCTTCAAAAACGAAAAATATAAAAACCAAACAGAACTAAGTAAATATATTTGGAAGCTTAAAGATAAGAAAATATATTACAACATATCATGGTAAATTATAAAAAGAGCAACACCATACAACAACATTTCTAAAAAATGCAAGTTACGTACTACAGAAAAGTGGCTGATATTATGTAAACCCCATCTAGCATCCCTGAACTCCAAAGTAGAAATGATTAATAATTGCAGGCACAAATGGAAATCTTTGTCAATGCACCATTCCTTGGCACGTCCCCCCTGAATGCGCCCCAAAAAAGAAAAAAATCTACAGGCCACGTGCCACACGTGCAGAGCTCACACGCACACACATCACACTATATAACACCGGTGGCGTGCCCAGATTATACATACCCTGAGGAGAGCACTTTGGCTCGAAACAATTTTGTAGGTGGTTTTACTTTTTCCGTTTTAAAATCTCATTTTAAACTGTTATGTCGCTCCCTACCTGGCTGAGCACTTTTAGAATTCTGAGTGGCTTTTTAACTCTAATTTTATATATATATATATATATATATATATATATATATGTTATATTAAAAGCAAGTTAAAATCAAGCTTCTAAAAACATCTACAAATTTGTTTCACAAATTTGTAGATGTTTTTAGAAGCTTGATTTTAACTTGCTTTTAATATAACAAATGTCGCTCCCACTGTGGTTGAGCACTGTTTTTAAGATTGCGCTGATCCTCAGTACCATTCTCTCTCTCTCTCTCTCTCTCTCTCTCTCTCTCTCTATATATATATATATATATATATATATATATATATATACACTGGCATACCCTTACATCTGTTCAGGAACAGGTCAGACTATCTTACACCACGATCCTCTACATCTAGTCAGTAACATATACACCTGTCGTATTCGATACGCCTGACAGTTACACAATAACCGAGAAAACTGTTGTAAACTGTCATGCTCTACGTGTAGCCAGTAACAGATACATCTGTTTACACTGACGTGCCCTGTACATCTATTCAGTACCAGTTACCCGTTTTACACCATATACATCTCAGAAACATCAATACTGACTCAACAACAGAAACATAATTTACACTACCATGCCATACAGCAGGTCAGCAACATTAAAACTGTTGTACACTGGCATACCCGACGGACGGATGGCAGCCTCAAGATCTCACCCTCCATTCCACCTATCGCCCAGATCACTCTTCCCTTCATCTCACACACTTTGGAAGACAACAACAAAACAACAACAACAGCAACATGAACAGCAACAACAACAACACCCACTGTGGTCATAGTAACGTATTTCTCTCTGCCGATACTTAACTTTTTTCTTGATTGCATCAAACACTACGAAAAAACAACAGCAAAACAAAGCAGCAGCAGCAACAGCAACAACAACAACAACAACAACAACAAATGACACTGATGGCTTTAGAGAGAACGAATTGCTCACTGTCCAGTCTCAGTGTGAGCCATTGAAATTTGAGAGAAAATCTTCCTGCGATCTCCTGTAGCTTGATTTCTTTCATTGATCCGGCCAAAAGGGAGGTCGTTCGCTGCAGAACTAACACAGACTGCTGCATGCATAATTTGATACGGCCAAAATGGGGGTCTTTTGCTGGCAAACTAGCGCAGACTGCTGCATGAATAATTTGTAACATAATCACTGGATGTGTTTGACCAAGGGTTAGAAAAACAGACAGAGAAGCAAACACTGTGCTCAATGGAGTGACAGCTGTCATGTTTCGAACCTGTCTACCGACCCTGATTGTGACAGTAGCTATGAGATAAGTCAGTCGATCGAGAAAAGAATCTGTCCTACCCTCCATTTCTCCATAACTGTTTGCAGATGACTGGAGAAAACTCCCCTTCAAAATATGTACATTTGCTGACACTCCACCCCTTCTCCTAGAAAAGGATGTTTGACAAAGCATTTTTTCCCTTGAGCGCATGCAGTCCATGAATATGTCACATTCTTATCTTACTGAACAACAGCAAGAACAACCACACCTTTTTTCACAATTACATTTCTCCCTCCTTTTTCATGTTCTGCAACGCTTATAGGCAATACATTTCTCACAATATTTTATAGAGAAAAGTCAGCTTTATACAGATTACAAGAATAGAAGTAGTCCACCCTTGTGACGAAATGCTTGACAAAACCATCCCGATGGGTCCCACTAAAACCCCAGACCAAAGAATAGATTTCAAATCTATGCCCACTCTCCCCTCTCAATCCCCACCTCCCCCTCCCCCCCCCCCCCCTCTTCCCTTCTCCCACTTAGGACGGAGCGAACCGCCAGGCTGACAGGATATATGACAAAGGAAAAAATTGCATCACAGTAAACGCGTGACGCCTTTCGTTCTTGTCCGCCTACACCCCCCCCCCCTCCCCCTCTCAACTCTCCTTCCCCACTCTGAGTAGCTACGACGCAGGAAAATTTC
>CM065718.1:30179761-30182261 GCA_033310375.1 Conus canariensis
TGGCGAGTGGATGGCATATGGCATGATGGAAACATTTGTTATGAATACACCCATACTGAACACAATTACATGTTGATGCAGTAACACCTTTTAAATGTAATTCATAGCGAACCACCACGAAAATGTAGACAAACGAATCACAAGACAAAACACGACGCGTTTCAACCTCTTAGATCTTCTTCAGGCAAGATACAAAACACTCAGGGCAACGAAAATGAACGAACAATCACTTGTCTTCCTTTCACTTCAGCGCAAGATATGGTTGAAGTGAATGAAGATAGGTGAGTGCTCGTTCATTTTCATTGTCCTGAGTGTTTTGTATCTTGTCTGAAGAAGACCTAAGAGGTCAAAACGCGTCGTGTTTTGTTTTGTGATTCGTTTGTCTACATTTTCTTGGCGGTTCGGTGTTAATTACATTTATTTGTTTCCATTTCCGCCTGCAGTCGCCTCACTTTGCAACTAGATCTAGCAGTAATACATGTTCACAATTTTATGTTGAAACATGTTATCTTTTGAAAGGCGAAGAAGCTCCGTGGTGTATTCCATGTCATGTTCTACTCACAGTGAAACATATTCTTTTAGACTGTTGGGACTTGCATGATGTGAGACATAAACACTTTACAGCAGAGTCCATGAAAACCCTGTTCAGAGATGTCCCGCCTGACGTGATCTTTGACTTTCTGAGGGAGATTAACATTTTCATCTGATTTAAGATTTTTTTTTTTTTAATGACTTGTGAGTTGATTTTAACGTGGTGACAGCCATGATATGGCCCTTTGCGGTCAACTGGGCTATAAGCAATATTACCTTACCTTATCGTGAGGAATGATACGTTCACGTTTCTCCTGAGTGTTGATAAATTGATCACAAGAATGTTGGCATGTGGACGCGGTTTAGAAGTGCCTTAGAATATAAACGAATACGTAGCACATAGTATCGACATGCAAGCTGGCAGACACGGACCCTTGACTGCAGCCTTTAAGGACCATAAGCTTCCATGATTGGGCAATCGTCTCACAAAGACTAACTAGCAAAGCCAGTCTTATTAAGGTATACAGGAACAGGAATATTCCACTCTAGGCAACTCAAAGAAGGATTTGGGGCACGATGTAATGGTCTGAAGCTAGCGACAGCATTCAACCTTGTGCCTGATTAAAGACAGAGAGCTGCAGGGACCTACAATACCCAAAGAGATCAACGCTATTGTGCCTCATTAACGACAGATAGCCTCATAGATTTATATCTCCAAAGAATCTGCTATGGTATGCCAACAATCCAAAGGGAAGGGTCTGTCAAGGTACTCTTACAAATCTAGGAGAAGAGTCCGCCACAGCAACCTCACAACTTTAAGGCAAGATCTATAACAGGACCCTTCCAATCTAAAGGCAAGAGTCCGTTACTGCTCACTACCAATCTGAAGACAAGAGTCCATTACAACACCCTTCCTGCCTTAAGGCAAGTGTCCATTAGAGCACTCATCCAATCTAAAGGCAATGGTCCATTACAGCACCCATCTAATCTAAAGGCAATGGTCCATTACAGCACCCTTCCAATCTAAAGGCAAGTGTCCATTAGAGCACTCATCCAATCTAAAGGCAATGGTCCATTACAGCACCCATCTAATCTTAAGGCAATGGTCCATTACAGCACCCATCTAATCTTAAGGCAATGGTCCATTACAGCACCCATCTAATCTTAAGGCAAGGGTCCATTACAGCACCATCCCTTCCTGCCTTAAGGCAAGTGTGCATTACAACACCCATCCAATCTAAAGGCAATGGTCCATTACAGCACCCTTCCAATCTAAAGGCAATGGACCATTACAGCACCCATCCAATCTAAAGGCAATGGTCCATTACAGCACCCATCCAATCTAAAGGAAAGAGTCCATTACAGCACCCATCCAGTCTAAAGGCAAGGGTCCATTACAGCACCCATCCAATCTAAAGGCAAGGGTCCATTACAACACCCATCCAATCTAAAGGAAAGAGTCCATTACAGCACCCATCCAGTCTAAAGGCAAGGGTCCATTACAGCACCCATCCAATCTAAAGGCAAGGGTCCATTACAACACCCATCCAGTCTAAAGGCAAGGGTCCATTACAGCACCCATCCAGTCTAAAGGCAATGGTCCATTACAGCACCCATCCAATCTAAAGGCAATGGTCCATTACAGCACCCATCCAATCTAAAGGCAATGGTCCATTACAGCACCCATCCAATCTAAAGGCAATGGTCCATTACAGCACCCATCCAATCTAAAGGCAATGGTCCATTACAGCACCCATCCAATCTAAAGGCAAGCGTCCATTACAGCACCCATCCAATCTAAAGGCAAGGGTCCATTACAGCACCCATCCAATCTAAAGGCAAGGGTCCATTACAGCACCCATCCAATCTAAAGGCAAGGGTCCATTACAGCACCCATCCAATCTAAAGGCAAGGGTCCATTACAGCACCCATCCAATCTAAAGGCAAGGGTCCATTACAGCACCCATCC
>CM065718.1:30187261-30192261 GCA_033310375.1 Conus canariensis
GACTATCCAATTTGTCATGTAACGAAACAGTATTCAACAACGCTACAGCTGAATACCAAGAGGCGTTACATACAAGTGGCTACAATTACAAACTAAGATACGATCCAGACAATGATACAAAAAGATGCAGAAAGAACAGGAAAAGGAATATCATATGGTACAATCCCCCATATGATGCAAGAGTTAAAACAAATGTAGGGAAAGAATTCTTTAAAATCTTGACATCATCTTTCCCAAAAGACCATAAATTATTCAAGATATTCAACAAAAACAACATCAAATTATCATATTCATGTATGCCAAACCTTAAAAATGCCATCGATTCAGCAAACAAAATGAAAAGCAGCACAGAAAAAAAGGAGGGTAACGAAAGGAAATCTTGTAACTGTACCAAAAAAGAACAGTGCCCCCTAAGCAACAAATGCCTTTATAACAACATTGTGTACCAAGCCACTGTAACATCAGAGAACGCAAAAGAATCATATGTAGGTATCACGGAAAACCAATTCAAAACTAGATATGCAAACCATAAACAATCATTCAACAAAGAAAGATACAAAAACCAAACAGAATTGAGTAAATACATTTGGAAACTTAAAGAAAAAAACATAGACTACAACATATCTTGGAAAATTTTAAAAAGAGCAGCATCATACAACAACATTTCAAAAAAATGCAATCTATGCCTAACAGAGAAATACATTATACTATGTAAACCACAGTTGGCAACTCTAAATGTTAGAACAGAAATGGTTAACAATTGCAGACACAGATGGAAGTTTCTATCAGCGAAAAAAACCAACACCTGAGAAACACATGTAGCACGGGAAAAAACAACAGCAAACCAGCTAGCTATATATATACGTGGCACTGGCAACACAAGCTCATTACATCCTGACGACCGCACAGCGTGAAACAAATTTGTAGATGTTTTTAGAAGCTTGATTTTAACTTGCTTTTAATGTAACAAATGTCGCTCCCACTGTGGTTGAGCACTGTTTTTAAGATTGCGCTGATCCTCAGTACCATTCTCTTAACTGCTCCATACGTTGAGCACTTTGAATCACCAAATTTTAAAATGGAAAAAATCAACTTTAAACAATCCATCAAAAACATTCCGTTAGCTAAACCCCAGTGCTACATGAAGAAAATGATAGGACAAACGGAAAAATTCATCAAAAATATGAGATGGAAAGCATTTTTCTTTTTAAACCCCAACGCTAAAAAAGAGGATAAAAATACATACGACTTCAAGTCATGGCGAGTACCACCAGCCATTGAAGAAATGAAAACATTTGAAGAAAAAATGAGAAGAATGTTAGCCAACATAGATTTCAAAAAATCTAATAACAAATTTCAATCAGCGTTAGAAAAGGAAATTAAACAAATTCAAAATGACACCAAAATATTTGTGAAGGCGGATAAAACCAATAACTTTTACAAAATAGAACCTGAAGAGTACTCAAAACTCCTTGATAAAAATATCCAGAAAAATTACAGAAAGGCTGACAAGGCTACATATGATCACATCAGAAAGAAAGAAAAGGAACTTGTGCACCAAATGGACCTAAGTGACACAGTAGAGACCACAGCAGCTAGAGAAGCCTTTATTACACTTAAAGACCACAAACCCAATTTCTTGAACAACCCAACATGTAGACTGATAAACCCTTCCAAATCTGAACTAGGGAAAATTAGTAAAAAAATCTTAGAGAAAACCATAAAAAACATAAAAGAAAACACTGAACTCAATCTCTGGAAAAACACATATGAAGTAATACAATGGTTCAAAAACCTCAATAAACAAGAAAATACAGTTTTTATAACATTTGACATAGTAGATTTCTACCCATCTATAGATGAAAAGCTACTAACTAAAGCTATAAAATTTGCCAACAAGTACACAGAAATATCAGGGTCAGAAATGGAAATCATTTTCCACACAAAGAAAACTTTACTGCACAATAAAAATGAAACCTGGATTAAGAACACAAGCAGGAATTCAACTTTCGATGTCACAATGGGATCATATGATGGTGCCGAAACTTGCGAACTTGTCGGACTATTCATGTTATCCAATATTCAAAAAAAACTTGGAAAACAAACTGGACTGTACAGGGATGACGGCCTTGCCGCTCTGAATGACAACCCTAGAAATATTGAAAATAAGAAAAAAGAATTGTGTAAAATTTTCCACAACCAAAACTTAAAAATCACAATAGAAGCAAACAAAAAGATAGTGAACTATTTAGACATAACGTTAGACCTCAACCAACACACATATAAACCATACAAGAAACCAAATGACACGCCTGTTTATGTAAACATCAAAAGCAATCACCCACCCTCCATACTGAAAACAATACCCAAAAGCATAAATAAAAGACTATCCAATTTGTCATGTAACGAAACAGTATTCAACAACGCTACAGCTGAATACCAAGAGGCGTTACATACAAGTGGCTACAATTACAAACTAAGATACGATCCAGACAATGATACAAAAAGATGCAGAAAGAACAGGAAAAGGAATATCATATGGTACAATCCCCCATATGATGCAAGAGTTAAAACAAATGTAGGGAAAGAATTCTTTAAAATCTTGACATCATCTTTCCCAAAAGACCATAAATTATTCAAGATATTCAACAAAAACAACATCAAATTATCATATTCATGTATGCCAAACCTTAAAAATGCCATCGATTCAGCAAACAAAATGAAAAGCAGCACAGAAAAAAAGGAGGGTAACGAAAGGAAATCTTGTAACTGTACCAAAAAAGAACAGTGCCCCCTAAGCAACAAATGCCTTTATAACAACATTGTGTACCAAGCCACTGTAACATCAGAGAACGCAAAAGAATCATATGTAGGTATCACGGAAAACCAATTCAAAACTAGATATGCAAACCATAAACAATCATTCAACAAAGAAAGATACAAAAACCAAACAGAATTGAGTAAATACATTTGGAAACTTAAAGAAAAAAACATAGACTACAACATATCTTGGAAAATTTTAAAAAGAGCAGCATCATACAACAACATTTCAAAAAAATGCAATCTATGCCTAACAGAGAAATACATTATACTATGTAAACCACAGTTGGCAACTCTAAATGTTAGAACAGAAATGGTTAACAATTGCAGACACAGATGGAAGTTTCTATCAGCGAAAAAAACCAACACCTGAGAAACACATGTAGCACGGGAAAAAACAACAGCAAACCAGCTAGCTATATATATACGTGGCACTGGCAACACAAGCTCATTACATCCTGACGACCGCACAGCGTGAAACAAATTTGTAGATGTTTTTAGAAGCTTGATTTTAACTTGCTTTTAATGTAACAAATGTCGCTCCCACTGTGGTTGAGCACTGTTTTTAAGATTGCGCTGATCCTCAGTACCATTCTCTTAACTGCTCCATACGTTGAGCACTTTGAATCACCAAATTTTAAAATGGAAAAAATCAACTTTAAACAATCCATCAAAAACATTCCGTTAGCTAAACCCCAGTGCTACATGAAGAAAATGATAGGACAAACGGAAAAATTCATCAAAAATATGAGATGGAAAGCATTTTTCTTTTTAAACCCCAACGCTAAAAAAGAGGATAAAAATACATACGACTTCAAGTCATGGCGAGTACCACCAGCCATTGAAGAAATGAAAACATTTGAAGAAAAAATGAGAAGAATGTTAGCCAACATAGATTTCAAAAAATCTAATAACAAATTTCAATCAGCGTTAGAAAAGGAAATTAAACAAATTCAAAATGACACCAAAATATTTGTGAAGGCGGATAAAACCAATAACTTTTACAAAATAGAACCTGAAGAGTACTCAAAACTCCTTGATAAAAATATCCAGAAAAATTACAGAAAGGCTGACAAGGCTACATATGATCACATCAGAAAGAAAGAAAAGGAACTTGTGCACCAAATGGACCTAAGTGACACAGTAGAGACCACAGCAGCTAGAGAAGCCTTTATTACACTTAAAGACCACAAACCCAATTTCTTGAACAACCCAACATGTAGACTGATAAACCCTTCCAAATCTGAACTAGGGAAAATTAGTAAAAAAATCTTAGAGAAAACCATAAAAAACATAAAAGAAAACACTGAACTCAATCTCTGGAAAAACACATATGAAGTAATACAATGGTTCAAAAACCTCAATAAACAAGAAAATACAGTTTTTATAACATTTGACATAGTAGATTTCTACCCATCTATAGATGAAAAGCTACTAACTAAAGCTATAAAATTTGCCAACAAGTACACAGAAATATCAGGGTCAGAAATGGAAATCATTTTCCACACAAAGAAAACTTTACTGCACAATAAAAATGAAACCTGGATTAAGAACACAAGCAGGAATTCAACTTTCGATGTCACAATGGGATCATATGATGGTGCCGAAACTTGCGAACTTGTCGGACTATTCATGTTATCCAATATTCAAAAAAAACTTGGAAAACAAACTGGACTGTACAGGGATGACGGCCTTGCCGCTCTGAATGACAACCCTAGAAATATTGAAAATAAGAAAAAAGAATTGTGTAAAATTTTCCACAACCAAAACTTAAAAATCACAATAGAAGCAAACAAAAAGATAGTGAACTATTTAGACATAACGTTAGACCTCAACCAACACACATATAAACCATACAAGAAACCAAATGACACGCCTGTTTATGTAAACATCAAAAGCAATCACCCACCCTCCATACTGAAAACAATACCCAAAAGCATAAATAAAAGACTATCCAATTTGTCATGTAACGAAACAGTATTCAACAACGCTACAGCTGAATACCAAGAGGCGTTACATACAAGTGGCTACAATTACAAACTAAGATACGATCCAGACAATGATACAAAAAGATGCAGAAAGAACAGGAAAAGGAATATCATATGGTACAATCCCCCATATGATGCAAGAGTTAAAACAAATGTAGGGAAAGAATTCTTTAAAATCTTGACATCATCTTT
>CM065718.1:30194761-30197261 GCA_033310375.1 Conus canariensis
GCTTGAGAGGGAAATCCTACAACCTTAAGCCAAGGACTCATCACACCATCCTGCTACCTTAAGGCAAGAATTCATCACTGTACACTTAACCATTAAGCATGGTACATGAGCACATTTTAGAAGTGGCCATTAATTGCTCATGGCCACATCAATATGTACAAGAGAGATCTGAAGAGGGAAAAATCAGTATCAACGATGAACCTCATGCCTTGCAAAAGAACAAGAATTAAGAATCAGAAGATGAAGAAGAAGATAACGATGAAGACAGACGAGAAGCGAGAGAAGAAGAGAAGTAGGAGAAAGACGAAGAAGAGGAGGAGCATGAGGAATAAGAGATATATAGATGTAACAGTAAGGGTTCACGATAATATATCACAGCATAGCTTGGGGAATGTTTTGTAATGTAGCTCTGATTGTAAATTAGACGCAAAGTTTCGTGAACATAGAAGCCCGTCTATACAACGGCACCAGGGGCCCTTTCACCATGGCCACAGGGCATGCAGCCACACAGATACGTGGGTGTTACAATCTCTCGTGTTTGGGAAAACCTCTAGAAGCCATTTGATGGACAGCTGTTCAATCTGCCTGACACCCTTCTTGTATTCCCGAAGCGTTATGAGAAGACTGTCAAAGGCCTCTGGCATCCTTGTCTGTCACACACAGTGGCCAGGGTGAAGGAAGAAGGCGCTGGTTGATTACAGAGCTAACCGAGACTGAACAGGCCTGCAGTGCTTCTTATAGGATGTCTGGCAGGGTTGAGCACGTCTTTGCTGATTAATTGTGGCTGCGTCTTTGTGTTCCTTGTCTGAATTTGGTAAGGATTGTGTGCTTTTGCTTATTCTTTACTGTTGATAGAAATATGCTGATGTCTTCAGAGAGAGAGAGACAGACAGACAGACAGACAGATAGACAGACAGACGGACAGACAGGGGATGTGACATAGGCCTAGACAACATATTCCAAGCACGCCTTTCATTAAAAAAGAAGGAAGAAAGAAAGTAAAAAGAAAACCGATAATGCGTAATCTCAATTCTAAATTTAAGACTAATGTGTAATAAAATTATTTATAGCTGATTTACTGAAACAAAAATATACAAGTGAATAAATGCAAATATAGATAGAGAAATAGACGGAGAGACACACATGTAAAAATAGAGATAGATAGATAGATAGACAGACAGATAGATAGTTAGATAGATAGATAGATAGATAGATAGATAGATAGATAGATAGATAGATAGATAGACAGATAGATAGATAGATAGATAGAGCCGGACGAACAGACGAATGGACTGATTGAAGACAACGGACATAAGGCTGGATGGAGGGACAGTCTGTCAGGCTTATGGACAGGCACACAGACAGACAAAGACAAAGAGACAAATAGACGTGGAAGACAGAGGAGGGAGACACAGATAAACTCTAAGGTAGATAAGTAGGCAGAGAAGTAAACAGACCACGAGACAGGGAGACTGAGGCATCCATGCAGACAGGCGCACAGACGGACAGACTGGGAGGCAGATCTGGTTCCACACACACCCTGAGGTGCATGGGGATCGATATGCTTTGACAAGTCAAGGTTACCTCTCTCTCTCTCTCTCTCTCTCTCTCTCTCTCTCTCTCTCCTCTCTCTCTCTGGCATTCTATACCTATTCAACGACACCCTAGCAACCTCACTGGGACTACTGCACCGATTGATGAATGGAAACACACACATTAAAAAAAAAAAAAAAAAAAAAAAATATATATATATATATATATATATATATATATATATACCTGTTTAAAATAGGATTTTTAAAATGGAAAAGTAAAACCTACAAAATTGTTTCGAGCCAAATGCTCTCCTCAGGGTATACAATCTGGGCACGCCACCGGTGTTATATGGTGTGGTGTGTGGGCGTGTGAGCTCTGCGCGTGTGGCACGTGGCCTGTAGATTTTTTATCTTTTTGGGGCGCGTTCAGGGGGGTCGTGCCAAGGAATGGTGCATTGACAAGGATTTCCATTTATGCCTGCAATTGTTTATCGTTTCTACTTTAGAGTTCAGGGATGCTAGATGGGGTTTACATAATATCAGCCGCTTTTCTGTAGTACATAAAGTTGCATGTTTTAGAAATATTGTTGTATTGTGTTACTCTTTTTATAATTTTCCATGATATGTTGTAATCTATTTTCTTATCTTTAAGCTTCCAAATATATTTACTTAGTTCTGTTTGGTTTTTATATTTTTCATTTTTGAATGACTGCTTATGGTTTGTATGTCTAGTTTTAAAATGGTTTGCCGTGATCCCTATGTATGTTTCTTTATCACTGTCTGTTGTTACCGTAGCTTGGTACACAATATTGTTGTAGAGACATTTATTATTCAGAGGGCACTTGTCTTTTTTGTGCAATTACAAGAATCCTTTCGTCACCCTCTTTGGTTGTGTTGTTTTTGGTTTTATTGGAAGAATCAATTATATTTTTAAGGTTGGGCATACACGAGTATATATATATATA
>CM065718.1:30202261-30207261 GCA_033310375.1 Conus canariensis
GTCAAATACCTTGGTGTTACCATTGATCAGTGTCTGACCATGCAGAATCAAATATCTGTAGTCTGTCGCTCATCCTTTTTAGAGCTGAGACGTATTGCTTCCATCCGACGCTTTATATCCAGGGAAGTAGCTGTCAGGCTAGTCTGTGCCATGGTGATGTCAAGATTGGACTACTGCAACTCTGTTTATGCTGGGCTTCCCGCAGAACAGATTGCTCGGCTGCAGAGAGTCCAAAATAGCGCTGCACGACTTGTTTTGAAGAGGAGGAGGTGTGAGCACATCACTCCCATGCTGATCGAACTGCACTGGCTTCCCATACAGTATCGGTGGCAATTTAAACTGGCAGTTCTTGCTTTCCACCACTTCAATGAATCTCTTCCTCACTATCTCTCTTCTTCTCTCTGCACCTACCAAAGCTCTCGTACCCTTCGCTCTTCTTCACAAAAACTTTTGAAAATCCCTAGGCGTTCTCTGAAATCTGTTGGCGAAAGAGCCTTCAGTTTTAGAGCACCTTCTATTTGGAACTCCCTCCCTGAAGACCTTCGTAATCAGCGTACTCTTTCTTCTTTTAAATCTCAGCTCAAAACTTACCTCTTCAAAAAAGCCTATTCTCTTCTGTAGATGACTAGATTTCTCTTAAATTCCTCCACGACTAGTTCGGTGAGACAGTTTATGCATGTAGGTGCGTCTGCCATTGTGTATTTTCTTTTTGCTGTGTGCATGAATATTGTATGAATAAGTGCGAATGGTGGATGTAAGCGCATTGAGTTGTACAACAAGAAATGCGCTATATAAGTATTATACATTATTATTATTATTATTATTCCATCATATAAGTTTTCATCAGTGCTCAGCTCATCCAAATGAACATAGAGTAATGAATGTAATGCAAGATCGAGCGGATTTTCGCCCTCAAAAGTAATTGTGTCTGGTGTAACTCTAAAATATTTGTCTCGATCGTCAGTTGTAAAGCCTAACATTTTAGCTAGCTCTCTATCAAAACGGTAACCTACTTCTTCTTTTTCAGGTTTGAGTGTCAACATTGTTTTTAGATTTGCATTGTTAAGTTTGAGAGTAATATCGAAGTTACTCATTGCTTCTTTTAGTGAGCAAAACCCGTAATAACCATCAGGTATGGTTAACTGGCTAACTAAGTTTCCAATATTGTCAAATTTTTTAATCGTATTATTCTTCTTGGATTCACTTATATTAAACCATACGACTTTGTAAAAACTTTCATGGAGTGCGACCCCTCGGGTTTCGCATTCGTTATCAATAGCATATTTTAAAAACGAAGGACTGTCTTGGGTTGTTATTGTTACAAACATTTTTTGAACAAATTAAAAATGAGTGCATTCAAATATACTAATGCAAAATATTCTGTTGGACCGCACTACAATCTTAAAGATATAACAACTGACGCCCTTGACATTTCTCTGACTCAGTCTGACGCCTTTCAAGTAAAGGTTAGTACTCCATTGAACAGCTATCTTAACCCTCCTATTAAAAACGACTACATCCCGAAAGTGTGGTTCAGTCATCCGATGCAGTTTTATCAGAACCAGTTAAACTTTGCTGTGTTTTGTGCATCAACTGGGTGTGGAGTGTCGTATGCTGATCATTTAAACCATCCTGATCCTTTGGTGAGGTCAGTGTATAGATTTCATTTCTATTACACCTTCAGACGTATTTTATCTGAACTGCAAGCGCCATTACCAAATGACAAACCGTTTAATCCATTCAGCAACAGAATAGACATGAAGGCTTTTGAAAGGATCTGTAACGAATTCAATATTAATGTTAAGGCAGACTTTAGACAAAGGCTGGATCTTAATCATGGTTTAGGCACTCCTTATCTTTGGCGCGTGCACAGAAAGTATAACTATGACTGGAATCCTCCTTACACATCTTTCTCTTCAGGCACAGCTGTTCATCTTGGGTCCGTAGAGCAAGAGCATAAAACAGCGTGGACAACTTTTATTTTAGACACTTCTGAGGGCCTAACTAAATCAGGAATAGAACGAATAAACGACTCCATTCGTACTTACGTTTTGTGTTTGCTAGGTTCACAAGCACAAGCGAGATCGAACATAACTGATCCTTCTACTGGCTTTGACGCACAAAAACAGTACTTGGCAAATTTAGAGGACGCCATTAATTCTGCAATTGATTTGCCTTCAAGTATTAAAAGGTACCAAAATGTTTTACAATACGCAAGATCGAAAGTAGACTTTGCTGTTGGCACTGGTTTATACATGCTGCCTTCTGACCTCAGACTCCAGATAGGAACAATAATAAACTACAATAATGAAATCCTTGTGGCAGGTAATGAACAGAAGGTTGGGAAAAAAAACGATATAAATTCTAAGCCAGTAATATTACAAACAATAAGTAAACAATTCGACCCCCCAAGAATAAGTCATCCAATCCCCGAAGTTGTTGAAGATAAAAAAAATAATTCTGGTAACCATGAATATGAAAAGACAGCACTTGTTATTGGATTAACTGGCCTAGGATTACTTGTTCTTTATCTTACTAAAAAGTAACCCAACTATTAAGACAACTAATGTCCATAAGTCCTCGGCCATAAAGCCAACTACTTTGCTTGCTGTAGACAAAAGCCAGCTAACGACAGAACCTAATATGCTGGGGAAAGAGTCTATGGCCTTACTGGCTAATTTTTTTTTCAATAAACCTGCAAGATCATCAAGTTGTTTTTTTTACCCATGATTTGTCCGATGGCGATGGAGGAGATGGTGATGGAGGCGATGGTGGTGGAGCACTGACCCTTGACCACCACCGCCTGTAATAGCCAACACCAGTGTACTTATTGCAAATCCTAAGGCTGTTATAACGCTTGCTAATGTGACGCCTTGCTCTCTAAACAGTGTTCTTATTCGTTCTGCTAGTGTTGTGTCTTCATATAAAATTCTTTGGATAGTTTCTCTTATTCTGTTCACTTGAGTTCGTAGTTGTTCTCGGTTCATAGACAACAATTCTAGTCTTGCTGATTTCTCTAGTTCGAGATCATGCAGTCTTTGTGTTATTCTTTCTTTAATATCATGTCCTAAGTTGGAGTCGTCAGCCTGAACAAGATTTTCTTTTTCTCTTTTTATATGCTCATCTTGTTCACCCAGTTTTGCTAAATTGTTTGTTAATTCACCTCTGATGCTTCTCAAAGCATGATCAAGGGCCGCTACTTCTCTCATAGGTAGCGGTGGATCGTGTATAGTTTTTAATGCTGTTTCTTCTGAAAAACTGGTTTCTGCTTGTATTATTTCGTCTGCTGTTTGACTTAAATCTTTAATCTAGTTGCAAAGCGAGAGGACTGCAGGCGTAAATCTAAACAAATCTAAATAAATGTTAGCGAACCGCCCAGAACGTGGACAAACGAGTCACAAGACGAAACACAACGCGTTTCGACCTCTTAGGTCTTCATCAGGTGAGACATAAACGCATAAAACAACGAAATTCACTTCCAACAGCCTCGTTCTCATTCAACGCCTTCTTCCTTGCGCTGAACCCTGTGAAGTGATCTGAAGCGATCAAAGCTAAGTGAATTTTCGTTGTTTTATTCGTTTATGTCTCACCTGATGAAGACCTAAGAGGTCGAAACGCGTTGTGTTTCGTCTTGTGACTCGTTTGTCCACGTTCTCTGGGCGGTTCGCTAACATTTATTTAAGATTTGTTTAAATCTTTAAGTTCTATGTTTTGCATTTGGTTATCTGTTGGGAGTTCTTGTGGTGTGTTTTGAAGTTTAGCAACTGCCTCCCTATCTAGTTTTGGTTTAGAAATGTTAAGGCGATTTTGATCACTGACACTGAGCCTTTGTCTAACTGTACTCTTGGCTAAAAACTTTGATGGGTCTGGTTTAGTTGTAAGCCGTACAAGTTGTCCTTGGTCGTTTCTCACAAACAAATGGTTATCTTTTAGTTCAAAATCATTAGGGTCTAAAACTTCGGGAGGTTCTTGACCTAAACTTTGGTATAATGATCTGACCTTACTTTCTGTTAATTCATGCCGCAGTAAGTGATGCTGGACCAAAAGGGGTCATTTCACTCATGTCGTATCCAGGATCAAAACATCATAATCTTCATCTTCAATGCCTGCATATTTTTTTGGTAAAAATAATTAACTTTTTATTTTGTTTTATAAAAAAAATGTCACAAGCATATGGCTCAATTCTTGACCCGCATAGAAGACTGAAAGAGCTATTTGGTGTGAAGGGAAATAAACAGAATATTATTGTTTCAAATAATCCATCTACTGTTGATTCAGATCAAATTCTTACTGTCAAATTTCCAGACCTAGGAGCAGATGAAATGATTGTGCCGGGATCTGCATGACTTAACTTTCAAAATAGAACTCGCATCAGCAACAGACCCAAACAGGACAGTTGTACAGAATCTGGGCCGGCCAATCGTTAAGAAAATTTCTGTAAAACTTGAGGGGCAGGAAATATTTTCTTTACACAATGCAGACATATTTTTTAATCTATTCTGATCTATGGCTAACCGCGAATGAAAGGGCTGATCTTGCGTTTCAAGGAATCGAAAATAATGATGCACTAAAACACAGAATAGGCGCCGCAGATGCTAAAGACGGTAACAGGCCTGAAGCTGTAAGTTTTGCGTATGGAAATCGCTTTTCCACACCCTTGGATTTTGAGTTGTAAGTGCGCATGCACCATACTTTCAAGGAGCATTAAAAGACAGATTGTCATATGAACTAACTTTTAATGAATACAAACGTGTTATCAGATCGACAGACACCGAAGCAAAGTACAGCATTTCTGACATCTCATTAGAGTTTGACATTGTTAGCAACCCTAACTTAGCAAGGCTGATTGAGCAACAATATCAGTCAAAATTAGCAATATATTACGAAAGAGTGATTTATCATTCTAAATATACTAGAAGCAAGGCAGACACTATATGGAATTTTAGTTTTAGTGCCACAGCAAGATCACTTAAAGGTATTTTATTGCTGTGTGAAGATGA
>CM065718.1:30222261-30224761 GCA_033310375.1 Conus canariensis
TCTAACCTGGCCCTACCTAGACAAACCCATCCTAACCCTGCCCTCTAGACAACTCACTGGTCCCTACCTAACAACCATCCTAACCTGCCTACCTTTCATTCCGTTCTCAGCCTTCTTTCACCTCCTGCCCCCTTCCTTCAACACAAAACCCTTCCTCCTCCTATTGCCTCCGAAAGGCATTGTTATGTTTCAGCAGTGACCATTACCATGCGTTGGCTTGACGGTCTGGGGAAAACATATTCACATTCTAAAGTCTTATTTTTCATTTCCATTTTCTTCACTACCGTCCCCCCCCCCCCCCCCCCCCCCTCACGTACTAATACGTCCCCGTCTACCTTTTTATTTATTTTAACATTCTCTTTGAAAAGACAGTTTTATACTCTTGAAAAATTACTTTTAAAAGAAAATTGTAGTTAACCCACCAGATAACGGCGACAAGCAAAGTACACAACAAAACACGACGTATTTTTACCTCTCAGGTCTTCTTCAGACAAGATGAATACCATTCAGGACAATGAAAACGAAGAATTAACAATCACTTATCGATTTGAATTAGCTGCAAGATCGGCGTTGAATGTTTTTGTTTGTTTGTTTGTTTTTGTTTTCTTTTTGCGTACGCAGGCTGATTTTACTGCGGACTCTCCCTGTATAGACAGGCAAGGATTAATTCCATCTACTCAACAAAGGGGGTGGAGTTTTCCGTGTATGACCGTTGTTTATCCCGCCATTAAGGCAGCCATAATCCATCTTAGGAGAAGGCGTTGAATGTGAATTCCTAGAGAAATTGTAAGCTTATGATTGTTTTTCTCCACTACTTATTTTTTTCGTTTGGAGATTGTATCTCCTATGAGATGCGCGTAAAAATTGTCCTTATCAATTCTTAGCTGCTATCAGCATCAATGTGAAAATCACTGCTTAAGTCATTATAAAGTAGAGCTGACCACTCTGACTGTTGACAACATTTTTACCTGCCTTATAGCCATCAATGCATCCTCAAGCAAAGGCTCGAATATTTCACTCTACATCTATTACTTTACACTATACAACAGAATTTCAGATGGTATATTTCTTGTTGATTCCAAGGGAGGACAAACACAATCGTGTGGGTACCACTGATGAGTATGAGTCAGCGGACAAAAGCTAACTGTGGTCATGCCATAAGAATGACTATTTTTAAGACGGAACTTGCATGGTGCCAGTAAACAATTCAGTATTCACATTCTGACTTTTGAAATACTCATCCTCTTGCCCCCCTCCCCCCCCTCCCCTCCCCCCGTTCGCCATTCCCTGGCCCATTTTTTTTCGCCAGGGCATGCACACTTTTTGCTTTAATATCAGAGGAACTGTGAGCATGCACTTGTTTTCCTCTACCATTTGCTTGATTACATTTCTGGTTGTCGGTTTTTGTTACAGTTTACGTCTTTATTGCTTCAACACTTCCTTTCTGTCTAAAAACGCAGAACAAAAACAAGTTTCACGTAGCTAGATAATTAAGAAAACAACAACATCGGGTAATAGAAAGAAAGTAGACAGGAAAAAAAAAAACAGCAGAAAAGAAAACATGTACCAGTGTCGATTTTTTTTCGGATGACAGTAGAGCTAATTACGGCTATAACAATCCGGACAATGTCCTTCCACTGTTCCTCATTTTCTCTACAAATCTCCATAATCACAATCTGTTTGAAAGAGAGAGAGAGAGAGAGAGAGAGAGAGAGAGAGAGAGAGAGAGAGAAGAAGACAGACAGACAGACAGACAGACAGACAGACAGAGATAGAGACGGAGACAGAGAGACAGAGAGATACAGAGACAGATATGCAGAGACAGAGATACAGAGGGACAGGGAAAGAGGATGTAAGAGATAGACAAGGGAAGGAAAGACAGAAATGGAGACAGAGAATGCATTCTAAAGTGTGCTCTTGTGGAAGCGATTGATACAAGGACCTTGCAGAGAACGATAAATACCGACTTTGTATTTATAATCCCTCCCTCCCTCCCTCCCTCCCTCCCTCCCTCCCTCTCTCTCTCTCTCTCTCTCTCTCTCTCTCTGAATAGATGTTGGATGGGTGTTCTGTCAATCAAGCAAGTGGTGATTGTGTTGCTTCCAACACAAACTTTAAGCTTTGCTTTCAGAAACAGAATACGTTTGCCTCACTTTCAAAGAGAACCAACAAGAGCAAATATCCAATAAACTTGTACTCTTTTGCATTTGTGATTCTCCCTCCAGACACACAGTGTATAATCAAGAACAGAACATCTTAGAAGATGTGACTCCTCAATACTAAAACATGACGACTTCAATGAAAACAACGAAGAAGAAGAAGAAGAAGCAGAAGAAGAAGAAGAGAGGAGGAGGAGGAGAAAACGAAGAAGAAGAAGAAGAAGAAGAAGAAGAAGAAGAAGAAGAAGAGAAAACGAAGAAAACGAAGAAAGAAGAAGAAGAAGAAGAAGAAGAAAGAAGAAGAAGAAGAAGAAGAGAGAGAGAGAGAGAGAGAGAGAGAA
>CM065718.1:30229761-30239761 GCA_033310375.1 Conus canariensis
AGTGGGGGAAAACAAGTGCAGGCTAACAATTCTTCAGTCACTATAAAATGACTTGGCAAAGTTTTGAACTTGTAGGGGGAAAAAAATGAACATGAAAAAAATGGGGGGAAATATATTATGAATATGAGAAACCCTTCAGTAGCTACTTGAGGGAACCATCGTAATCTCTCTTAAAGGCGGATTTATTTGTATTGCCTGCTCCTAGGCCTTTCGTCCGCTGATCGGACTCATCAGGGAAACACGGTTGATTGGGTCTGTGCTCTTGGCGTCAAATAGAGACACACCACAGTCCATAATTCTGTGGTGTGTTCACCACCAAGGGTTCAAAAAAGAATCCAACAGCAACCCCAAAGCAGCCAGCGAAGGGTAGTAAACGGAACAAAACGAAAGTGTGGAAGGGAAAAAAGTTGCTGAAAAACGAAAAACATTATGCAAACAGTATAAAATGTAGGGGACAATCTTTGAGCCTATGCTTGAGGATCCATTCAAGGATGCAAGGGAGGTCAAAAGATATGGAACAGTCTGAGTGGTCAGCTCTGCTGTTCAATAACCCAAGCATTGTCAGTGGCTAAGAATTGTGCAGAACAACCTTTACTTGGATCTCCTAAGAGATGCAATCTTCCACCGATTGACCAAACAATATAATGCTGAACAATTAAGCTATATATATATATATATATATAGAGAGAGAGAGAGAGAGAGAGAGAGAGAGGACAGAGAGAGAGACAGAGAGAGACAGAGAGAGAGAGTTCCTGCAACTTCTATTGCTGATCACTCCGAGAAACTGACAGGCACCACTTGTAATTTACATCATCAAACTTACGCAGAGGTATCAAATCGCCGCTATTATTGGTTTGCTGAAGGTTACTCAAGCAAAAGTTGAACGAACGGATGATCAACATTACGTATTGAAAAGCAGTCGAATGTACAGATAGACAGGCGTTAATGAAATCTTCGTATTTACCATTATTATCCTTTCTTGATGCGGTTGTTCTTAGGATTGTCTGAATGTATAAAACTGGCGAGTGCACTATACATGTATGCGCGCGCGTGTGTGTGTGTGTGTGTGCTTAACAAATAGTGTGTAGAGATAGATAGATAGATGAATTACATACATACATCATAGCTACCTGGATAAGTGCATAGATAGATGCGTAGATACGGGTGTGTGTACACATACGCGCGCGGGCGCGCGCACCCACACACACACTCTCTCTCTCTCTCTGTGCGCGCGCGCGCGTGTGTGTGTGTGTGTGTGTGTGTATGTATGTGTACAAAATATATATATATATATATATATATATATTGTGTGTGTGTGTATAATAAACCAATAAATTCCAAGGATAAATACCGAGCACCATTCCAGCAACTTACAGAGCAGCTTGGTGTTGCAATGACTGCAAGAAATATTCAATTATAAACAAAGCTTGCTCTTATGTCTTAGATTGAAGAAATAGGGGAAGATAAGCATTCATATCTGCAGTGGTAGATAATTCTGCCTAACTAACAGTATGTGCTTGAGTGGGTGAATGGGGAAAAGTAAAATAAATGCTTCTCAAAATGAGCCTTCAGCAAGCTTATAGTCTCCAATGGGGAGGATACTCACTAACATATAACTCCTGGTCAGATACCGATATTTCGAAACCTGATTGTTTCTCCTCAGTGACCGCGGAAAGTGGTAATTTGACTCCTCTGCCTTTTCGGTTTTAAGAAGAATGCTATCCCCGAAAAAGGCTGGTGTGCAATACCGT
This sequence comes from Conus canariensis, assembly GCA_033310375.1. Lineage (NCBI taxonomy): Eukaryota > Metazoa > Mollusca > Gastropoda > Neogastropoda > Conidae > Conus > Conus canariensis. The sequence continues at coordinate 30,231,513 of CM065718.1, forward strand.
AGTATGTTTGTTGAGTTTTCAAAAAACCAACCAAAGGTGCCACCTAAGAAGCAAAAGAAAATCACGAAAGAGCAAAACAAGCTACATTTTCTTGTGAAAGGTAGTAAATATGAAAAGATAACCCTCTTAAGACACAAGTGCTGAGGGCCAGTTCTATATATATAGACACTCTTTCAAATGACCAGAACAAACAAGCAAGTTGTCATCTCCCGACGTTTCGGTACTTGGCCTTCTTCAGGACACGCTTTATTACTGCACTGACTCACAAACAATGCTTTTCCCCCCACCACTCCTCAAGAACAAAAGCTCACGTGCCGGTCAAAATTCAAAGTGTTTAGAACAATGTTCACAAAATTTTCTCTGATTGAATCTCCATATTCTCTCACATGTTCTAACCCAACTCACCAACAGTCCCCAGCTGTTAGCCTACTCCCATCCCCCTTCTCTCTCTCTCTATCTCTATCTCCCACTCCCCCCCCCCTTCTCTCTCTCTCGCTCTCTCTCTCTCTCTCTCTCTCTCTCTCTCTCTCTCTCTCTCTCTCTACAGTAAGGTGTAATTACATAAATATAAGTACAACAACTATTATATATACACGCACACACACGCACACACACACACACACACACACACACACACACACACACACACACACACACACACACACACACACACACGTATACGAAAAGATTCACATGAAAAGGCATAGATGAAACAAGCATATATAAAGGCATATTAGTTAAGCCACCTCTTCCTCATATCCATCTTTAGCACTACCCTCCCCCACATACTCCCTATCCCTCCCCCCGACACTCCCTATCCCTCCCCCCCCCCCCCCACACACACACCAATGATAACACAAACACAAACACACATCAACACAGTTAGTTACACACACACACACACACACACACACACACACACACACACACACACACACACACACACACACACACACACACACACAAATTATGTACACAGCAGTAAATGATGAAAAGTCTTGTTATCTTACTCTTGTTGGTTACTAACATATTGTAGAAATGGATATCAGACAATCATTAATTTAACTGCGTATTTGAGTGGAAAAGTTTAGGATACAATGGAATTTTAAAATGCATCCTCTCCTCAATGATGAAAAAAAAAAAGATAATACATTCCAGTACCGATAACACAATTACACCACCAGGGAAGACGGGGTAGGGGTGGAAAATCGAATAGTGACTGAGAAGACGCTAGCAAACAGTGTTTAAGCCATCAGGCTGAATGGTATGCAATTTGTGGATCCAGAAAGCTTCCCGTTTGAGTCTATACTCCACGTCATCTGACAGAACTTTTTCGATTGCGATGCAGCGGAGATTGAGGAGGGAGTGGCCTGGTTGATTGAAATGCTTAGTTACTAGAGTTCCAGAGTTGTTTTTTACGTTGGATCTGTGTTGGTAAAATCGAGTTTTAAGGGAGTTTTTTGTCTCTCCAACATACTGGCTGTGGGGACATTTATCGCAAAAGAGTAAGTAGATCAAATTAGTGGTTTCACAATCCATGTGATGCCGAATCGAAAAGGATTCGTCAGTTTTCGCACTGTAAAAGGAACCTGTCTGGACAAGATGTTGCTTACAGACAACACATTTTTTCTTACATGGAAAGCAGCCTGCTGGTTTTGTTTCTGACTGGCATATAGGCAGAGCAGAGGGCATAAGAAACTTTCTAAGGGTGCGGCTATTCCTTTCCCCCAGGATTGGGGGATCAGGAATAGCCTTTTGGAGTCGGAGACTGGACTGTAGGATTGGATGTAGCTCTTGGAACCATTTGCGGATGGGGGGATTGGCAGGGTTGTAAGTAGCAATTACTGGGATGCGCTCAGTGTGCTGTTTGGGTCTGTACTGAAGTGTTGAATATCTTGGGAGGCATTTTACTTTATCTAAGGCAGAAATCAGGCACTGTGCCTTGTAGCCACGAGCACGAAGCTGTTCAAACAGCTGGGTGCATAGTGACTCAAAGTCAGCGGCTTTGGAACACAAACGTTTCAAGTGCAGAAAGAGACTGTAGGGGAGATTTTGTTTGCAGTGGTGAGGGTGGCTTGAGGTGTAATAAAGGTAGGAATGAACATCAGTGGGTTTGCAATACAAATCTGTTTGGATGTATCCGTGTTCTATTTTCAAGAGGATATCTAGAAAGGGGAGAGAGACTGCAGAAGAGCTGACGGTGAATTTGATGGTGGGATGGACTGTGTTAATGTACTGTGTGAATGTGTCAAAACCATGCAAATCTCCCAACCAGAGGAAAATGATATCGTCCTCTGTCAGTGCTGGAATGAGGGAGCTGTACCGCAGGACATGAGGGATTTCAAGATTGTCACCCTGTACAAAAACAAGGACGAGAGTAGCGACTGCAATAACTACAGATGCATGTCTCTTCTTAGCATCGTCGGCAAAGTCTACGCTTGGGTCCTCCTGAACCACCTGGCTAAATGTGTCTACTTAGAACCACAGTATGGCTTTCGAGCATGGAGTCCCACGGTAGGCATGGTCTTTTCCCTTCGCCAAATCCAGGAGAAGGGCAGAAAGCAGCGGATGCCCTGTATGTCGCATTCGTTGACCTTACCAAAACCTTCGACCTAGTCAGCAGAGACGGTCTTTTCAGGGCTCTCCGAAAGACCTGCTGCCCCCCCCCCCCCTCCCCCCGTCCCCCAAACTGCACAGCTCAATTGAGTCCTTCCACTCAAACATGAAAGGGACTGTGCAGTTTAATGGCAACCACTCCAAGCCTTTTGACATAGGCGCCGGTGTTAAATAAGGCTGTGTGCTTGGGGCTGGGCCGGTAGTCCGACGTTTCGATAGTCCGACACATCGGTAGTCCGACACCCCACGTTCAGATGTTTCGATAATCCGACACTGTAAGAAAAAGTAGCGATAGTCCGACATCCACGATTCCGACAATTCCAACTCGTTTCGATAATCCGACACACAACCCAGTTTTATCATTCCCGTTACTCTCACATATTGAAAGTAAAATCTCTCTCTCTCTCTCTCTCTCTCTCTCTCTCTCTCTCTCTCTCTCTCTCTCTCTCTCTCTCTCTCGGACTATCGAAACGTCGAAATCGTGATGTGTCAAACTATTGGCACAAAATAAAACATTACAAAACAAGTTTCGTTGGTCCGACAAAATTGTCGGATTGTCGAAACGTCGGAATCGTGATTTGTCGAACTATCGAAACGTCGGAAACGTGAAGTGTCGGACTATCGGACCCAAACCGTGTGCTTGCCCCCACCCTTTTTGGGATATTCTTTGCTCTCCTCCTGAGGCATGCATTCAGCCTGCTCAAAAGGGGATCTACCCTCGGGTTAGATCAGATGGCAGGCTTTTCAATCTCGCCCGCCAAAGAGCAAGGACAAAGGTCTGCGAAGCCCTCTTCAGAATTATGCTGTTTGCCGGTGATGCCGCTGTTGCGACCCACACCCAGCAGGAGTGACAGTCGCTGATGGACAGCTTCTCCCAGGCCTGTAAAGACTTTGGTCTGACTATCAGCCTAAAGAAGACAAATGTCCTGGGTCAAGACACGCCGTCACCGCCAGCCATCCATTGATGACTATGAACTTGATGCCATCCATCAGTTCATTTACCTTGGGTCCACCATCACCGATATACCTCTCCCTTGACACTGAAATCGACAAGAGGATCGGAAAAGAAGCCACAACATTTGCTCGTCTCACACAAAGAATGGACAAATCCCAAGCTGACCACAAAGACAAAGATGGCTGTATATAACGCTTGCGTTCTCAGCACCTTGCTGTATGGCAGTGAGACATGGACCACGCATGCTCGCCAGGAGAAAAGGCTCAATTCCTTCCACCTCAGAAGTCTCCGGCGTATACTCGGCATCTCCTGGCAAAAGAGGGTGATCAACACAGAAGTCCTGTCTCGCGCTGGCCTCCCAACCATGTATACCCTGCTGAGACAGCGTCGTCGGCTGCGTTGGCTGGGCCATGTTCGACGCATGGAGGATGGTCGCATCCCAAAAGACGTCTTCTATGGAGAGCTTGCTGCAGGGTAGTGAAGCATTGGCCGCCCACATCTGAGATACAAAGACGTTTGCAAAAGAGACATGAAGGCGCTTGTGATCAACACTGAGTTCTGCAAGGACCTTGCAGCAAAGCGCAACAGCTGGAGAAGTACCCCCAAGAAACAGCTACAGATTGGCGAAGACAAATTAAACCGACAACTGTTGCAGCAAAAAAGCGAGCCCGCAGAAAGGGGACGACAGCCAACAAACCAGTGTCAGCAAACAGATGTGACCATTGTGACAGAGACTGCCACTCTCGTATTGGTCTGTACAGCCACAAGTGACGCTGCTCGGGTCGAGCAGACAGCCTGGACAGATACAAATTTTAGGTCGGATAAACTCTATCCATGGTCAGCTATGACCGACGGAGGGCTACCTCTGTCTCTCTCTCTCTCCTCTCTCTCTCTCTCTCTCTCTCTCTCTCTCTCTCTCTCTCTCTCTGTGTGTGTGTGTGTGTGTGTGTGTGTGTGTGTCTGTCTGTCTGTCTGTCTCTGTATATATATATATATATATATATATATATATATATATATATATATATATGCGCCTAGAATACCGGAAGGTGAACGAGCCAGAAATTCAAGAAAGTATTGGACAACATGAGAGAACACACACACACACACACACACACACACACACACACACACACACACACACACACACACACACACACACACCCGAAGCACACGGGCAGAGAAAAGGGACACTACCAGCACAGAATGTACAGACGACAGGAAAGTCTTTGTTCTCCGTGTGGTGACAACTCAAGGGACAGGGGCGCTAGTGTTCAGCTGGGCCATGTGACAGAACTGAAACTGAAACGAACCCTTGAGGTATCCCGTTATGTGATGAAGGCAGACGGGCAAGGGCCATGTGACAGAACTGAAACTGAAACGAACCCTTGAGGTATCCGTTATGTGATGAAGGCAGACGGGCAAGGGCCATGTGACAGAACTGAAACTGAAACGAACCCTTGAGGTATCCCGTTATGTGATGAAGGCAGACGGGCAAGGGCCATGTGACAGAACTGAAACTGAAACGAACCCTTGAGGTATCCCGTTATGTGATGAAGGCAGACGGGCAAGGGCCATGTGACAGAACTGAAACTGAAACGAACCCTTGAGGTATCCCGTTATGTGATGAAGGCAGACGGGCAAGGGCCATGTGACAGAACTGAAACTGAAACGAACCCTTGAGGTATCCCGTTATGTGATGAAGGCAGACGGGCAAGGGCCATGTGACAGAACTGAAACTGAAACGAACCCTTGAGGTATCCCGTTATATGATGAAGGCAGACGGGCAAGGGCCATGTGACAGAACTGAAACTGAAACGAACCCTTGAGGTATCCCGTTATGTGATGAAGGCAGACGGGCAAGGGCCATGTGACAGAACTGAAACTGAAACGAACCCTTCAGGTATCCCGTTATGTGATGAAGGCAGACGGGCAAGGGCCATGTGACAGAACTGAAACTGAAACGAACCCTTCAGGTATCCCGTTATGTGATGAAGGCAGAGGCGCTAGTGTTCAGCTGGGCCATGTGACAGAACTGAAACTGAAACGAACCCTTGAGGTATCCCGTTATGTGATGAAGGCAGACGGGCAACTCAAGTCTGTCTCAACTCATCTGTGTGTCTTATGGCAACATGAAGACTGGTGGTGGCCCGTGTCAGCAGAGACGTCAGCTGGGCCATGTGACAGAACTGAAACTGAAACGAACCTTGAGGTATCCCGTTATGTGATGAAGGCAGACGGGCAACTCAAGGTCTGTCTCAACTCATCTGTGTGTCTTACGGCAACATGAAGACTGGTGGTGGCCCGTGTCAGCAGAGACGTCGTGTTTGATCGTCTTTCTGGAATTTCTGTTGTGAAGAGAGAGAGAGAGAGAGAGAGAGAGAGAGAGAGAAGAGGAGAGAGAGAGAGGAGAGAGGAGAGAGAGAGAGAGAGAGAGTAGGATCTTCCAGAATGTCTCTATAACATATTCAAATTATTCAAACCTGGCGATGGTAATGGGGTCAACCAGGTACGCAGAGACACGAAACCAGTTTGTTAGTAAAGGTAATGGTCACATAAGACAGAAAAAGGTTGCACTCTTGATATCCTGACACTGGATAGAACAGTAACTGGCTTTGTTATTAAAGCAAACAAAACCTCATGGGCCTACCATCTGAAGGATGAAGAAAGGGAATTGATTGGGCTTAGCCTATAAGAAAGCATTTATTTCTTCTTCTTCTTCTTCTTCTTCTTCCCGAAACTGGGTCGACACTATTTGCTGTGGAGAGAAAAAAAATGTATATAGAGGGACAGACAGGCAGACAGACAGACAGACAGAGAGACAGAGAGAGATAGATAGATAGATAGACAGACAATACACATAGATAGATAGATAGATAGACAGAGACAGATAGATAGATAGATAGATAGATAGATAGATAGACAGATAAATAGATAGATAGATAGATAGATAGATAGATAGATAGATAATATACGGATGGATAAAGAGACAGATAGACAGAAGAAAGCGTTCGACTCTGTGGATATAGACATTCCTTGGAGCGTTTTGAGAAAATACAGTATAAATGGAAATTGTATGAAATCGTCAGAACAATGTGCGATCAAGTGGTAGCGTGTGTATGTGGAAAAAAGGTGAATATTCATACTCCAATAGTCCTCTTGATTTTATGGCGGAATGCTTATTAAGCCACCAGTTCTCACTTATTTTACAAACGAAGCAGATACACAAATCCAATAAGTAAAATATTGTCATAGTATTCAAATAATAACAGCTGCAGACGAAACGTTCCTTGTGCTATATGCAAATGTGTTATTCCGCTCTCTGACACGATCGCTGGTTCTCAAAGCAGTTGAATCTCTTAAAAAGGAAGCGATGATTTGTAATTAATTGTTGACTCAGACAAAACAAACACAATTTTGAAAGAATTTTTCTCTTTTTTTTTTTTTTTTTCTTCCTATCTCCGAAAAATGGTAGTATGTCAACACTGAAGTAAAAGTGACGGCTAGGTATTGTTATGTCTTGGGCTGACATTCTACGTCAAGCTACGTTTTAATGCATGTTTTATGTGCAGTAAAGGAAACAGGTATAGCATTGAAAATTCTTAACATGTTTGAGACAACTGAATTCAGTCGAACAACCCATGTCTTGGAAGCGTTTTGACACAGCAGACGTGTCGGGAGTTATTGGCAAATCAAATCGAAAATGTCCATACGTTTGCAATCATTTAAATGTCCGATTATTCTTCTAACAAACAGTTTGCCAGGGACTTGCACATGCTGTGATATCAAATGTATAAAGTAAGCTTCCGAAAGTACCATTTGCAAGACTGTATTAGCAGGCGCCCTTGTTGCTGATACAGTAACATGGGATTAGTAAATATGAATGCGTGTCCAATGTGTAGATACTTTAGACAGAAAAAAAGGTGTGGTATCGTTTGGTATGCATTCATGAAAGTGTTTCACATCATTCCTCACACATTGGAAAAAAAACACCGCTATGGTTCCAGCTAAATGGCACTACTCTATCCATAAGGCGCTACTCCATGCGAAGAAAGGACAGCTGCAGCACAACAAAAAGAAGAAGTAAGGAAAGCCCACACCAGCAATCAGGAGGAGATATCCCACATTCCCAGTCCAAGCTGTCACCGGACATCCCGTGCATGTATTGGCTTGATCTCCCACCTGTGCACCCACAAATTGTCTCACTCCACCTCAACCCGAAGATGATTGATGTGGTTCTCGTCGATTCTACAGACAAACAGTACAACATATAACAGGGAAAGGGTTTGGTATTGGTTGGCGAAAATGTGAAGTAAGTAAAGATGACTTGCTCATCCTTTGGATTTTGAAAAATGATTGACATGTTCCAACAAAGTTGGCACACTCATATAGAATAAACAGTGATAAAATAAAACTGTTTTAACAATAGCCTGCAAGCTGAACAGTATAAATCAGCATTTAATGGACATATGGCATATAATACACTGGTAAGATTTCAGAGCATCAGGAGCATCGGGCCTAAACGCAAACTTCTTCTTGGTACCACAACAGTTAATAAGTGTCCTCAATGTAATGCCCCTGAAGATGACCACCACTTCCTCTTCTATTGTGAAATTTTCCGGCACTTTCGCGAAAAAAAAAAGCCACCTGTTTCAGGTACCTCTTGTGAAAAGACACA
>CM065718.1:30242261-30247261 GCA_033310375.1 Conus canariensis
AAAAAAGAGAGAAAATAAACGAGTCCCAGACTCTCCAGCGCCTATGCCACTTCCACCCCGCAAACTGATTTTGAATGTTCATCACACTTGACCTGGATCCAGGGGTGGTCCAGGAGATCCGCTCTGGGTAGTGCTGTCGGTCTGTCGACTCAAGGCAAGGGTGAAGATTCTTCCCAAATCGCTCCAGATACTGGTGGCGTCTACTGGCCGCGCTCCAGCTCGTCTATGATGACCCACAGAGGCTGTTCCTGGGCTACTGGATGCAAAACGAATCGAAAGAAACCCCAGGGCGGAGACCAATATTTTTGTATTGCCGTTTAGCATGAAGACTGTCCTTTGTCAGAGAAAGTGTTGTGTGTGTGGGGGGGGGGGGGGGGGGGGGGGGGGGGGGGGGGGGGGGGGGGGGAGGGTTGGCGCAGAAGTGGAAAAGTCAATGGGAAGAGGTAACAGTCGGTTGGTCTAGACTATCCAGTAGTCAAAAGCTTGACCAAAACAAAACCATATATATATATTATATATATAAATATAATATATATATATATATATATATATTTCTGTTAAAAAATATTTTTTAAAAATGAAGTATTAAAATCTACAAGCTTGTTTCTAGCGTTGCTATCCTCAGGATGTCTTTTGGGGCGCGCCAACGATCTTTTATGGCGTGCGGGACCCGATTTCAACTCTGTGTGTGCAGGCGGATCTCATTTGCTGCACGTGCGGCCTGTGGTTCTTATTGGGGCCTGTTCAGATGGAATGTGCTAGCAAAGATTTCCACTTGTGCCTGCAATTGTTTACAATTTCTCTTTTGTGTTCAGAGTTGCTAAGTGTGGTTTGCATAATATTAACCATTTTTCTGTGGAGCATAGATTGCATCTTTTTGAGATATTGTTGTATGGTGTTGCTCTTTTTATGATTTTCCATGATATGTTGTAGTCTATTTTTTTATCTTTGAGTCTCCAAATGTATTTACTCAGCTCTGTTTGATTTTTGTATTTTTCATTTTTGAATGACTGTTTGTGGTTTGCGTATCTGGTTTTGAAAGTGTTTTCAGTAATCCCTATATATGTTTCTTTTTCATTTTCTGATGTTACCGTAGCTTGGTATACAATGTTGCTGTGAAGACATTTATTGCTTAGGGGGCACTGTTCTTTTTTAGTGCAGTTGCAAGATGTCCTTTCGGCACCCTTCTCTTTTATATTGCTTTTCATTTTGTTAGATGAGTCAATCATGTTTTTGAGGTTGGGCATACATGAGTATGATAGTTTAACGGTGTTTTTGTTGAATATTTCGGACAGTTTGTGTTCTTTTGGGAATGATGTTGCCAAGATTTTAAAGAATTCTTTTCCTACATTTGTTTTTACTTGTCCATCGTATGGTGGGTTGTACCATATGATCTTTCTTTTCCTATTTTTCTTATTTCTGTTCGTGCTGTTGTCTGGACTGTATTGTAGTTTGTAATTGTAACCACTTTTTTGTAATGCTTCTTGATATTCTGTTGCTGCATCATTGAATGCGTTTTCATTGCATGACAGGTTGGATAGTCTCTTGTTTATACCATTGGGTATTGTTTTTAGTATAGATGGTGGGTGGTTGCTTTTGATGTTTACGTAGACTGGTATGTCATTGGGTTTTTTGTATGGTTTGTACACATGGTCATTGAGGTCTAATGTTATGTCTAGGTAATTCACTACTTTTTTGTTTGCTTCTATTGTGATTTTTAAGTTGTGGTTTTTAAAGATTTTACATAATTCTTTTTTCTTGTTTTCAATGGTTCTTGGATTATTGTTTAATGCAGCGAGGCCATCATCTCTGTATAAACCGGCCTGTTTTCCAAGTTGTTTTTGGATGTTGGATAGCATGAATAGTCCGACTAGTTCACATGTTTCGGCACCATCATACGATCCCATGGTTACATCAAATGTGGAGATGTTGCTCCCCAAGGGGTTGAGCACCTTCAGATTTTTTAAGGACTTTTTTATATTGTTCATAATAATCGCTCCTCACGTTGAGCACTGTGGTTGACAAAATCTAAAATGGAGAAAATCAACTTTAGGCAATCCACTAAAAACATACCATTTTCAAACCCACAAACGTACACTAAAAACTGATAGAACAAACCGAGAAATTTGTGCGCAACATGAGATGGAAGGCGTTCTTCTTCCTAAACCCAAATGCAAAGAATGAAGACAAAAATACATATGGATTCAAATCATGGTGATCACCTCCGACAATAGATTAAATGAAACCTTTTGAAGACAAAATGAAGGGACTGATAGCCAATATTAAATTAAAAAAATCAAATAACACTTTCAAACATCACTAGCAAATGATATAAAACAAATCCAAAATGATAAAAGATATTCGTAAAGGCTGACAAAACGAGCAATTTTTACAAAATGGAACCAAACGAATACTCTCAACTATTAAACAAAAACATCCAGAAAAACTACAAGAAAGCTGATAAAACTACACATAGCAACATCCGCAAAAAAGAAAAAGAGCTTGCACACCGCATGGAGTTAAGTGATAGGGTAGAGGCAACAGCAACAAAAGAAGCCTTCATAACGCTTAAAGACCACAAGCCTAACTTCCAAAACAACCCAACATGTAGATTAATAAACCCATCTAAATCTGAACTGGGCAAAATAAGCAAGCGAATTTTGGAAAAGGCTATAGAAGATATAAAATCAAACACCGAATACAACCTTTGGAAAAACAGCTATGAAGTCATACAATGGTTTAAGAAACTCAACAAACAGAGAAATACAATGTTCATCACTTTTGACATAGTAGACTTCTATCCATCCATAGATGAAGAACTACTCAACAAAGCTTTGAAATTTGCCAACAAATACACAAATATAACAGTCAGAAATGGAGATTATTTTCCACACCAAAAAAACCTTACTCTATAGCAGAAATGAAACTTGGATTAAAAAAAACGAGCAAAAACTCCACATTTGATGTAACCATGGGATCGTAATGATGGTGCCGAAACATGTGAACTAGTCGGACTATTCATGCTATCCAACATCCAAAAACAACTTGGAAAACAGGCCGGTTTATACAGAGATGACGGCCTCGCTGCATTAAACAATAATCCAAGAACCATTGAAAACAAGAAAAAAGAATTATGTAAAATCTTTAAAAACCACAACTTAAAAATCACAATAGAAGCAAACAAAAAAGTAGTGAATTACCTAGACATAACATTAGACCTTAATGACCATGTGTACAAACCATACAAAAAAACCCAATGACATACCAGTCTACGTAAACATCAAAAGCAACCACCCACCATCTATACTAAAAACAATACCCAATGGTATAAACAAGAGACTATCCAACCTGTCATGCAATGAAAACGCATTCAATGATGCAGCAACAGAATATCAAGAAGCATTACAAAAAAGTGGTTACAATTACAAACTACAATACAGTCCAGACAACAGCACGAACAGAAATAAGAAAAATAGGAAAAGAAAGATCATATGGTACAACCCACCATACGATGGACAAGTAAAAACAAATGTAGGAAAAGAATTCTTTAAAATCTTGGCAACATCATTCCCAAAAGAACACAAACTGTCCAAATATTCAACAAAAACACCGTTAAACTATCATACTCATGTATGCCCAACCTCAAAAACATGATTGACTCATCTAACAAAATGAAAAGCAATATAAAAGAGAAGGGTGCCGAAAGGACATCTTGCAACTGCACTAAAAAAGAACAGTGCCCCCTAAGCAATAAATGTCTTCACAGCAACATTGTATACCAAGCTACGGTAACATCAGAAAATGAAAAAGAAACATATAATGGGATTACTGAAAACACTTTCAAAACCAGATACGCAAACCACAGTCATTCAAAAATGAAAAATACAAAAATCAAACAGAGCTGAGTAAATACATTTGGAGACTCAAAGATAAAAAAATAGACTACAACATATCATGGAAAATCATAAAAAGAGCAACACCATACAACAATATCTCAAAAAGATGCAATCTATGCTCCACAGAAAAATGGTTAATATTATGCAAACCACACTTAGCAACTCTGAACACAAAAGTAGAAATTGTAAACAATTGCAGGCACAAGTGGAAATCTTTGCTAGCACATTCCATCTGAACAGGCCCCAATAAGAACCACAGGCCGCACGTGCAGCAAATGAGATCCGCCTGCACACACAGAGTTGAAATCGGGTCCCGCACGCCATAAAAGATCGTTGGCGCGCCCCAAAAGACATCCTGAGGATAGCAACGCTAGAAACAAGCTTGTAGATTTTAATACTTCATTTTTATAAAAATATTTTTTTAACAGATGTTGCTCCCCAAGGGGTTGAGCACCTTCAGATTTTTAAGGACTTTTTTATATGGTTCATATATATATATATATATATATATATATATATATATATATATATAACACACACACACACACACTGGTCCCATAGCTACTTCTGGCATTAAAAGACGGAGCACATCATTCTCCTTCGACTGTTTCTAACATCTCAGTCCTCGTCAGGAGACAGTCTACATTTGGATGGCTCCCTAGGGGGACATCAGTATTTCAATCCGATTAATGTTATACCTTTTATAAACAACTTTTTTTTTGCACAGTGAATAAACACTTTTCGTCATTCGCATACAAAGTAATATGATAATGGGTATCTTTAGTTAGAATGTTTCCCTTTTTTTCATAAACTGATGACAAAGAAGCCAATAATTCAAATCAACATAATATAATTCTTCATACACTCTCCTGCCACACAGACAAACAAGTGCGAGTCGAGCGGGGCCAGAAGGCAGGGACGCGACAGGGAGGACTCCTCACTCCCTGGCGTAAATAGTGTGTCATACATATCGCTACCGACGTTCCGCGACTCGACTCAATGACAGAAAACCAAATGCACAATATCAGCGGCAAAAAAGGGAGAGAAGTACGACCCAGCAGCCTTAGAAAAAACCTAGTTGTCTCCATTCGAAAACTTGCTCAA
>CM065718.1:30252261-30264761 GCA_033310375.1 Conus canariensis
AAAATAAAATCGTAACGTCTTCATCCTCGCACACTGAATCAATGCAGTAACAATTAAAACCAAAACAAAAATCAAAAACAAAAAAAAACAGATTTTGTAAGACTGACTTGACCATCCACTCAACCAAATGATCATATTGTATCTTACTGATCTCCTCCACATGCAATGAATGATATTATTCATTCATATATCTCTTATAATGTATTATCTTAAATTTGACTATACTTCATTTTCCATATCTGAGTGCTAATTATGTTTAACAAAACCTGCTCTAAAAGAACTGGTTTACTTTAAGAGCCCAGTTTTCTTTACCTTTTTCCATTTGGAAAAGCATCATATCATAGGCTTGCCTGCTCAAACGGCACTGGGGTAGCTTCAAGATCTTCAATTAGTACTTAATACATTTCGTAAATGTACTTATATACAAAGGATATCTGCCCATCTCCCCATGTAAAACAGTGTTAGATGAATGAATGGGTACTTGAAGGAAAAACGTCATAGCATACGTATGCACTGTGTCCATCTGCGAATTCTCATGTAAGCCCCAAATTTCAGCTGTATATGTAAGAAATGGTTTTATCTGTGCATCAAACATTTTCCAAAGTATACCACAGTCTGTACAAGGGATTTCAGAATTTCAGCAGTACCTTTTTCCTGTTTCTAAGAGATTTTTTCCATGCGTAATCGAAAAGTAATTTTGTTGAAAACATCATTCCTAAATATTTACATGAATTAACTACTTGAACATTTGCATTTCCATAAAACCGTTGTTCATATACTGATAGGTGGCCACCCGTTCTAAAGACCACTATATTCGTTTTATCCAAGTTAACTTATAAACATAAGCGATCCGCTTCTTGTTTCAATACATTTAGTTGACTTTGTAAGCCTCCAACTGTTCCGGTCAGAAGAACAACATCGTCACCATACAACAATAAAAAAAAAAATCAACTGCTTCAGGTATTATCTGGATAACATGTCTTCTTTTGTTGGACAATTCCACAGCCAGTTCGTTTATGAAAAATAAAACAACTGTAGACTCAACGGGCATCCTTTTTTTCACTCCATTTGGACAATCACAATAATCTGAACACTCACTCTTCACACGAACACATGCAAGCGCGGAGTTGTAGACACCTCTAATTGCCATGTACAATTTACTATTAACACCACGTTTACGAGTACAATCCCCGCATTCCGATTTACCAAGTCAAAGGCCTTCTTGAAATCTACAAATGCAAAGTAGACCTTTGTATTGTAGATGTTTTTGAATTAAAGAATATAGTGTAAATATATGGTCAATGGTGCTGCAGCTGGCTCTAAAACCTGCTTGTTCTTCCCTTATTTTTTCTTCATTTTCAGCCCAGTCAGTTAAATCCTGTATTTAGTATGTAAGTGTGGATCTTACTCAAAATGCTGGTAAGTGCTACTCCACGATAGGTGTCGGAATTGTTCATATCTCCTTTTTTATGAATTGGTATAATTTGAAAATTAAACGAGACTTACCTGGAAGTTGAAGTTTAATGGAGATTATTTCGAGGATGCTGCTGGGTAGAGGTATACATGTGGAGGACGAAACCGCAGGCGCGCCCCAGACTTCAGCTACGTGTGATCCCCGAGAACAAACTCGGAAGGGAGGGTTCAATGGAAGTACCTCGAGTTGCTGATGCATGGATATATGTATACCTCTACCCAACAGCATCCTCGAAATAATCTCCGTTAAACTTCGACTTCCAGGTAAGTCTCGTTCAATTTTCAAATTACTCATCGACTGCTGATTGGCCAGACGTATGCATGTGGAGATTTTAGCGTCCAGGATCACACGTTATTCCTTAACACATCAGGCTCTGAAAGGCAATCAGCTCATAATGTGAGTTACTTCCTTTTGTCTACAAATGTGTCCAGCACAGACCGGGGAAAACTCTTAGTCTTTGTAGAACCACCATTTCCATTTTCATTCTCTTTAATGATCCGGGGGTAGAATCTTGAAAAAGTATTCCTGTTTGACCATCCACCTGCTTGAAGGATGCTGTCTATGGTACACCTCTGCTTAATGCTGCAGAAGTGCTAACAGCCTGAGTGCTGTGAGCCGCGTACTTCGATATGTCTGTTCCAGCCATAAGCAGCACATCTTTCATCCAACGAGAAATGGCGTCTCTTTTCACAGGTGTAAATGATAAAAAGTGCTTTTCCAGTTCGTAAGTGGGCAGTCTTTTCCAAATACTGCCGAAGGTGGTGAACCAGACACAATCTCTTGTTTTCAAAACAATGTATGACTAAAGGCTTTAAGCGAGTCCATGGTTTAGTTTGTTTTAAGAAAGAGCTATATACAAATACGCATTTAGACTCATTGATTTTTACATCATCAACAGTAAGACTATGGTGAGCCTGTCCTCTCTGACCAGAGATTAAAGCAAGTAACATAAGTGTTCTGAGTATGAGTTTCAGAAAGCTGAGCTGTTCTGCATCTGGCCACTGTGCTAACATATCAATGACTGTGTCTACATCCCATGAGTCACAGTACTTTGAGAGTGATGGTCTATTGTTGAGCACACCTTTGACAATTTTACAGAATATAGGATGTTAACCTATTGTTTCTGCGTTATCAGGACAAAGGTATGCTGAAACCGCACTCCTAGCTAGGTTAACTGTATTATAACTAGCACCTGCAGCATACAACCTTGCCAAAAAAAAATTGCCACATGCACATGAGTACAAGTAGCGATTTCATATCTGCTTATATATTTCTGCCATTTTTGAATGTAGGTGTTGTAGGACTTATGGGTGCTGGGTCTCCATGAATCCATGATTAGAGTAACTGAATTTCTTGATAAATCAGACGTTAAGAAATTTTTGCCGAGATCTTGCAGACAAGCAGGTTTAGCCAACGTTTCTGAATGAGAGGATGAACTGCTCTGAGGTCGCTGGGTAGGTGCAGAAGATGGCGTCTGCACCTGGGTTCTACTGGAGGGCAGCAGAGAAGATGTTGAAGAATAGCGAACCATTGTTGTGTCGGCCAGTTGGGTACCACAATTATCCCCTCTGCACGGTCTCTCCAGATCTTCTGCTGCACCCGTCCTATGATGCTGAAAGGTGGAAATGCATACCACTGTAAATGCTCCCAAGAGATGGAAAAAGCATCAATTGCTTCAGCTTCTGGATCCGGCCTGTATCAAATGTATCGCCGCATTTGGACGTTCAACCTGGAAGCAAAGAGGTCAATACCTGGAGAAGCCCTGAGCTGTTGGAAGGCAGACTGAAGAGCCTGCTTATCAGTTTCCACTCAGTATCAGTGTTCTGACGCCTGGACTCCTTGCCAGCTGCGCTGTTCTGCTTCCCTGGAATGTGCGCTGCACTGATCCAGATATTCTTAGAAATGCACCATGACCAAATTGTAAATGCCATGTCATTACAAAAATCTGAATGGCTTGTTCCCATGCGATTAATACAGCTGACAGCTGTTGTATTGTCTATCATTATCTGGACATGTTTGTCTTCCAGCTTTCCCTGAAATGACTGCAAAGCAGTAAAACAGCTGTCAATTCCAAGTAATTAATGTGAAAGACCCTTTCATGCGGCAACCAATGTCCACCTTAAGCTGTTTCTTCACACTCGCACCCCCAACCTGTGCCACCAGCATCAGTGGTGACAACTATATCTGGTTCAGTGCTGCAAATGTCATTCTCTGTATCAGACACATTGACAATCCACCATTTAAGTTCCTCCTTACTCTCTTCAGACAACTGCATGAGTTGGTCAAATTCACCTCTGCTCCTCTTCAAAGCTAATGTTTTGTCTTTCTCAAGCTTCTGTAATAGAGAGGTCCATACTTGACAGCAGCAAAGCTAGCAACGATTTTTCCTATAACTTGAGCAACCTCACGGATTGTGTGCCTTTGCTCTTCAAGAAGCCTTTGACAACTAGATAGTATGCTGACAGCCCTTTCAGCGCTAAGAGTGACTTTCATCGAGACAGAATCTATGATGACTTCAAGGTATTGGATCCTTGTTGTGGGCTGAATAACCTACTTGGCTGGGTGAATGATAAATCCTAACTTTTGAAACAAAGCAGTGGTGTCTGTAACATTCCTCATACAGTTGCTCTCTGTGAGTCAAAACAACAAAGAATCATCCCCAAACCCAGTAGATACATGACCTTTCATTCTAAGGGAGGCATAGGCAGGTTTCAATAGCTTTGTGAACAAACGGGGAGCTGATGATAGGCCATTGGGTAAAGCATTGAATTCACAGAGTTGATCTCTCCATTGAAATCCGGGTAGTTTCTTGTGCTGTTCATGGATTGCTACACTGTAATAGGCATCCCTCAGATCATTTGAGACCATAAAGCATACTTGAGGTATCAAAGTCAAGGCAGTGTGCAGACTGTCCATTTTGAAATGATGATAACTGACTTCTAAACTGCGTCTTTTGAGATTTGAAATCATGCAATAAGATCCATCTTTCTTTTACCTGGTGAAAACTGGAGGAGTGACTTCACCAGAGCAATGCTCACAAGGGGAAATTACTTTCTTTTTTAACATTTTTATTTTCCTTTATTGTTATTACAGAGACTGAAATATGCAACAACATTAATATTCAGAAATTAGATATAAAGCAAGCTAAACATAGATACATAGACAAGTAAGTACATACACAAACAGAAAGAAAGATATAACCTTCAGCATATCATCATTTATCTATCTAAATCATGATTACTTGATGACATAAACAGCATAGTACAATGCATTGTACTTAAGGCACAGTATTTGTATGTAGTGTAATCATGCTTTAAAATAAAAAAGAAAGAATAGGAAAGAGAGATCAGTGATGATAAAGGAATACCACGAGGAAAGACAGGTAGGAGGACAAACAGGCGAACACACTAACAATTAAACAGACAAACATTAAGACAGAATGGGTTAGTTCACAGCAAATGAAGATGTGCTATTTTCAAAGAGCATATTGTCTCAATGCTATCAACCTTGAAAGAACAAAAAAACCACACACACACACCTTGAGTAACATACATGAGCCTCATAGAATGTCATCAGCCAGGGAGCAGAAATATTATGTTTGTTAGTCAAGTGTTTAGTTATCATATGTTGCATTATATACATTCACATTGACAACAACAAAAAAATTAAGCATCAAAGACTAGGGGCTCATATGCAAGCCATTTGTCTGGAAATCCATGTGGTTCATTGTTAAATATGAGTTATATTTTCAATTCTAAATCTATATTTCAATATTCTCAAAAAGACTGTTAGCTGTGGGAGACTGCCTTCTAACTTACATTTATATACATACTGTTTTGGCAGAAGAAGAATAAAGTAGAAAATAAAATCAACTGCAATCGTTGCATCAAAACCTAGAAGTATAAGAGATTCTGTTAAACGTATATTCCGTGCATGGGTACATTTCTCTCTTACTAAATCAGTGAACATACTCCAAAAGCATTTCATGTAAGTACATTTCCAAAACATATGGTTAATACTATACTTAAATAAGCCGCAGAAACATTTATCATTATCAACTTCTTCAATTTCTTTCAAAATTACATTTGTTCCTAAGCATCTATGGATCTCAGCTGAAACCACTTAAGCTTCACATCCGTTATTTTAAGTACATTAAAGAAGCATGATCTCCAGTCATGAATCTGTGAAAGTTTCATGTCCCATTTGTCACAGCATGGAGCTCTCAATTTATTATCAATCAATACATCGTAATACGTCTTTGAGCCTCTGCAGGTGGCAAACAATATCTTATAACAGAGTGAAGAAATATTACCTTTATATTTTTCAATGGTAATGTCAACTTTCTTTATGAATTCACTTATTGCCATCTTATATCCCGCAAAAGTAAGAAAATCAAAATTAACATCATATCTTTCCTTGAAGTTCCTGTGGAAAAGAAACTGACCATTATCATTTAAAAAAAAGTGCGATATAATAGACACCTTTGTTTCCGAGCATTTTAGAAACAATGTATCTTTTCCCGACTTGAATACGTTTATTGCAGGATATTGGTTCTGCGAGTAGCTCAGCGGAATTTTGGGGGTGACAATCGCAATAAAAGAGTATACAAGCTTCAAGAACGTCTGCCCAGAACGGGTTATATTTTGTGAACTTTGCCACAATTTCTGGACCATATTTACTCATAAGAGGCCATTGAGGAAAATTACTGACTAAAATTTGTTTCCATTTATGGTTTGATCGTTCAGTTCTATGGATCCAGGATAATTTTAGAAATGCGACATATGTTTTCAACTCAGGAAGACCAATACCTCGATTCCGTACACTTTTATGAGCTGTTTGTTTTCTGTGTTTTTTTATTCCATACAAATTCATAGCATATTTTCTGGCACGTTTGAAAGAAAACATCTGGTGGGTTTGGTAAAAGCAGCCAGAAATGAATCAGTTTTGAAAGGGTGATGGATTTCAATATAGCTATTCTACCTTAAGGTGTAATCTGGCGTTTTACCCATATTCTAAACAAATGATTTACGTCTGCTAGCTTTTCAGAATAGTTTATTTCTACGCAATTTTTCAAGTAATTTGTGAACCATATCCCAAGCATTCGAAAATTCTGTGGATTCCAAACAATGTTCAAATGCTCCATAAAGCGATTTTGACTATTTTTAAGCTTCCTAACCAAACTGCGCTTGTTTTAGTCAAATTCATATGAAGACCTGAGACACTGTCAAATCTAAAAAGAACGTCAATACAAGTTTCAAACGATTTTCTATCCCCTGCAAGTAGAGACTCTGTGTCATCGGCATACTGAGACAATCTATGTTCAGTTTCATTTATTTTGATTCCCCGAATATCTTAGTTTTCCCTAATCATGTTGGCTAATATTTCAACACAAATCACAAATAAATAAGGAGAAATTGGTTCTCCTTGCCGACAGCCTTTTTTTAATATTGAACCATTCTGAAACCTGTCCGTTAACAATAACGCAAGACTTAATATTTTTTATAGAAAATGTTTATCCATTTACAAATGTCTTTCTGGAAGCCAAACGCTTTGAGGACTTTAGACATGAATTCCCAAGAGATCGAATCAAAGGCTTTTTCAAAGTCTATATTCAACAACAGCCCGGGCAGATTATTCTCGTCTAAATATGAAATAGTGTCAAATATCAATCTTATACTGTCGCCGATGTATCTATTTCTAATAAATCCAGTTTGATCTTCGTTTAGAATTTTCGGCAACACACTTTTTATTCTATTTGCAATGCAAGAAGATCCTATCTTGTAGACTACATTCAATAGAGAAATAGGTCTCCAGCTTTTAATATACTTCCTAGGTTTATCACCCTTTGGAATACATGTCATGAGTCCCTCTCTTTGTACACATGACAGTTCTCCTTTTTTAAAACTTGCGTTTAATGCTCTGACGACAAATACACCTATCTGTTTCCAACAGACTTTAACAAATTCAGCAGTAAAGCCATCAGAATCAGGGCTTTTATTATTTTTCATTGTCTTTAAGACATATATAGCTTCTTCTAATGTAATAAGACCTTCTAATTCAACTGCTTCTGTTTCATTTAAACTGAGGATGTCCTCAACTAAGTCTTCTTTGTTACAATTTTCCATAGTATTATCAGTGTATAATGATTTATAAAAATTGTGCACTTCTTTAAGTATGTCATTTTGGTTTGTTAAAACATTATTTTGTTTATCAATTAGTCTGGATATGTTTTTACTAATGTAGTGTCTTTTTGCAAGATTGCAAAATAACTTCTAACTTTTTCTACCTCTGCTATCCATTTAGCCCGTGATCTTAATAAAACTCCTTGTATTCGTTTTGTTCTGATAACTTGCTCTATCTGGTTTTCTTCTTCATTAGTCTGTCTTTTTCTTTTTTGCAGTAGCGTATGAAATTGGGGTGTTTTTTTTTTTTTTGTTTGTTTTGTTTTGTTTTGTTTTTCATTAGCAGGAAATCAAGAAATATATCATCTGCGATTGAGAATTGTACTTTTCCCCTGATTTATCATTATCTGTTTTATTTATCGAGTATTCTTCTTTCACATTTTCAATTACAGTATTTATTTAATCTAAATATGCGTTATCTTTCAAAAGAGACGAGTTTAGCTTCCAAAAGGTATTGCGTTTTCAGTCTTCATTAAATTTTAGTTTCAACAACACAGCAGAATGATCCGTTCTATAACCAGGCTCAATATCTACATCATCAGCATAAGAAACAAGTGTGTCTGATATCAAAAAGAAATCCAACCTGGCCTGTTGAAATGGATTAGTTCTCCTCCACGTAAAACGGTGAAACTCTGGGTTTAGTTCCCTCCAAACATCATTCAGGTCTGAATTTTCGATATTGTTTTCAACAGCTTGTTTTGCCTGAGGATTATTTGTGTGTTTATAATTGTGGTCATCTCTAGTCGGGTCTAAGACCTGATTAAAATCCCCAACTATTATAACATTTTCTATACCAAGTCCAACAATCTTTTGTTTCAGACTGTTGTAGAATCCCGGGTCATCTCTATTAGGTCCATATATATATATATATATATATTTTATATATATATATATTAACAAACAGGAAATTATTCTTATGTGTCTCAACATGTATGAAGATAAAGTTTTCAAACTCGTCCTTGATAACTTGTTTAACCTTAAATTCAAAACTATTGTTAAACAAGATTGCGACTCCTCTGGCATTTGAAGAATATCTCGAAAAAAAAAACCCGACTTGTAGCCCCATTCAGGTAAGATATACTTTTCCATCTTTTTTTCAAAATGAGTATTTTGTAAAAAGTACACAGAGTGTTTTTTACATCTCAGATAATGGAAAACATCGCGTCTCTTCTTTGAATTATTGAGGCCCTGGCAGTTAACTGATAGAATAGACATGTTACTATCCATTTTCTTTCACACGATATCAGTAAAAACGACAATGTACTATTTCTATCTGTGTAACACATCAAGCCAAAAGAGGTCATGAAACTCGCATACAATAGATAGCATAAGATAAGCCTTTTTAACCCATTTGAAAGAAAGGACTTAGTAGTCCTTGACGAACAAACATACATACCACGAATTAATAGAAAAGGACATCGAGAAGAAAAAACAAAAATCCATCATCATCACCACCAACAACAATAACAACATCAAACAAACACAAAAAAAGTAATAAAGAATATTTCCTTGACTGCCGCGAGTGAGCAAGGGGTGCATACACCAGAGCTAAACTGTTGGGCCTAATGTCATATAAGTGATTTCAGAAATTCAAAACTTGAGAAACAAATGTCCTCATTACAGAGATACGCAGACATGCCATATCTACTCTAACCATTCTATCAACATAAATCCGTAATTACATTAATGCACATAAGAATCAGGTTTAATTCTTTAAGTGGACTTAGAAAAGAAGCAACAAATAGATAAATAATTTTGAAAAAAAAATTCAAATATTTTTCTTTTAAAGGCGAAGAGACATAAATAGCGAATTTCATGAGTCAAGCATGTAGTCAATAGGCTACACGCAGCATGTGTACGCGCCAAGCGCATGCGTGTAGCCTGAAGGCAAGGGGAGCGTCAGTCTTTTCCATATCTGGGAACCCCACCCATCCACTCTCACACACATACACACACCATGGCTACCACGATTCATACAATATCAATGGTGCTGAATACATCTCATGGGAGAGAGAGAGGAGAGAGAGAGGAGAGGGTACAGAGAGAGCAAGGATGAATGGGGCAAAGGAAAGTTGTTAATCGTAAACACTTCTCGACCGTTTCATTCCAGTTTTTTTTATACTGTGCGCACCTCTTCGCACGCGCATGCTTTCCTCGTGCACGCACGTGCCCATGTAGGCACGATCCGAGGAGCAAGACACACATGCTCGTGACACGCGCGCACACCGGCATGGTAGAAGTATATTATAAGGAAATTACTTTCTTAGCTATCAGCTTTTGAACTTCTGAATCAATGATCTTGCACGCTTTCTGATTTGTGACTAATTGTTTCAGTGCAATTTATCCTGGATAACTGGACAGTCAAATTCAACCTTAACCGTTGCTATCATGCTTAAAATCTCTGGGTCTGAAGTGATTTTAGACCACGCATCTTCAAACTGTCTTAATCTCCCATGTTTCTGATGTTTTAAAGATGGGAGCCGGGATTCTGATGTCCCCGTTTCTGCTGAAACCAATGCTGTCTTTTGTTTGTTCTGTTCCTTTGGCCTAAAAAATGACCACGTGGGTGACCCGACTCAGAGTAGTAAGAACCGCCCGCTTGTCCACGATAGCAGCGGGCGTTTCCACGGTATCTGCGTTCATGGCCTACACTGGAGCTGATGCGTTTGGTCTCACACACGTCTTTCAGTGTCGTTGACAAACTGTCCCCAAACAACTGGTCTGTGATCGGGACGATTCATCACAGATCGCGAAATTGCTTGTTACATGTGGTCTAATGCACTGCGTCTGCGCAACGAAATCTCGCGCAACGTGACCCAAAATAGCCACGCATTGGTACAATGCTTAACAGCTCAGATTGGCCTCTGAACTGGCAAGCGTGGCCTATCAGTAACCCGTTTGCGGTTCGACGCCGCAGTCGCTCTCTGATAACCGCTCTCTGATATGTTGCACTTTCAGTCGCTGTTGATGGCCTCAACGGTAATTTCGAACACATTTCGTTGTTTACGTCGGACGTTCAATTTCGACCATTTGCCGGTCTGTTGTAGGCTTCAAATTTCTCTCTGCAGATCGGGCTAAGTTTGTCATGAACCAACATACAATTTGACAGTTCTCTCTCACTTCGTCGCTAAAAGTCGTCCGTACCGCTCAATTTAGCGGTATTCTTTCAGCGAGGTCAGATTTGTCTCTATGGTCAGTGTTTTATTCTGCGATGCGAAAAGCTGGCCTTTTCCTCTAATTCTCAAGTTCCCATCTTCTCTCAGCTCCAAAACATCACTGTTGTGTTCCTGTTCTGACTCTGAATTGTCTCCAGAAACTCGGGCAAACTTGACGGGTTCTGCGGCACCGTCTTCGTCTGGAAGTTTCCTCTTAGGCCTAAGTAGTCCGCTAGGCTCTCGTTTTTTTTCTTCCCGCTCGCATCTAGCTCTTGAATCAGGCTTCTAACTGATTCTGGGACTGTTGAGGGCCCGCTGCTGTCTGTGGGTTCTGAAAGACCCTCCGACATGGCTACTGAAAGAGCCGCCGATGTGTACTCAAAAGTTCAGCTTCTGAAAGAGCCGAGCACAGAGCATTTAGACTACCGGTGTCGATCAGAAAGCCGACCAGTCTAATTTAATAAACTTTGGATTAATGATTTCTTAGATTGTTAGATTCTGATGATCCTAATGTGATTATGATGTTTATTACTGACCTGAAAGGAACTTTGAAGGTCCAAGGAAATTATTCACGCTAGATATCTATCACTGGGAAACCACTTTCATGCGTCCGTCTGGCACGGCGTTTTGGCATCAAATGGGGCGCGCGCGCGCGGTTTCATCCTCCACATGTATATGTCTGACCAATCAGCAGACGAGGAATAATCATAGATTTAGTCTATTCTGATGGAAAGATACAATTATCAAAATTTGGGGGAATAAATAAACAAGGAATTCAGTTACAGTTGTGTTTGCATCTTCAACATTTCTGCTATGATTCTGTCTGGTCCTGTACTCTTTCCTAACTTTAAGTGTTTAATACCAGCAACGACTTCTTGCAAGAGTTGACGGGCTTTCTGTACGGTGTCCAGAATTTCATCACATTCAAGTTTATTTCTGAATATACTAGCATATTCATCAGCCCGGACATTTTTGTTTTCTTCGCATTGTTCTGGTGAAAGCCTCTCCTCTGATATTACAACAATTATTTCTCCATATTGCCTCAACAATTAAGTGCCATGAATAAATGCATTCACCAATATGTAAATCAAAGTTTGACAACAAGTCATTGTGAACCAGAACATAATCGATGACATTACCTCCGTTTGGAGACACAAAGGTATACTCACCCTCACTATCACCATCACAAAAACCATCTAAAATACTGAAGTCGAACATAAAACACAAATCCAACAATGTTTTACCAAAATTGTTGGCAACCAAACCTTTAGAGCAAAGTGTATAATTGTCGTCATCCACACTGACATTCTCCTTACAGCGCACACAGTTTATCATAATTTCATGGTCAGCTTGTTTCTAACCAGTTCAGGCATTCAGATCTCCCATAACCATGAAATAAAGTGTTGAACAATTAAGAAGTGGGGGAAAACAAGTGCAGGTTAACAATTTCTTCCATCATTATAGTGATGACTTGGCAAAGATTTGAAATTGAATAAAAAGAAAAAAAAAAGAAAAAAGAAGGGGGGATGGGGCTTGCAGAGAGAGAGAGAGAGAGAGAGAGAGAGAGAGAGAATGTGGTGCGGTAGGGGCTGATTTCACTGACTTTTCTTACCATTTTAATAAAGTTAGAACCAGGTTTAATAAAGCTAGGATTTCTCTTGTAAAGATGTGACAATATCAACGTCAAAC
>CM065718.1:30269761-30274761 GCA_033310375.1 Conus canariensis
GTCACACATCAATTCATCATCACGCTGTGGGCACTGGCCCCAGCCATCACATAGATGATCAACATGCACACAGATTCTAGAAACCCGACATCGATAAAAACCAGGGCACATCATAGTTTGACACTCTTGCTCGTCCTCTCCGTATACACAGTCAAAATACCCATTGCATTTGTGTAGATAGGCAGACAGTACATCCATTCATATAAACAATGGTGATGACTACGAGGACAGGAATCGTCAGTGTTCATAAGCTGTTGAGTGAAATACCCTGTACCATCCAGGTCCACGTAAAACGTATGCTTCGTGTCTACCTGTCTGATCGTAGTATAGTAGGTGTTATCATCTGAACAATCAGTCTCATCAGAATCGTCCACGCAGTCTGTGTACTGGTTGCACCGCTGACTAAGTGACAAGCACTGACCGTTCTTGCACAGAAAACCGGCACATGGAAATTCACAGAATGACTCATCGCTCATGTCTGGACAATCCTCTCTGAAGTCACACAGTAACGTGTAATGTACTGTTGTCTTGCCCTCATCACATCTGAATGGGACGAAGCTGAACTGTCTTCTGTCAAGAAACATCTCACCAGGCTGTACACAGCTAATGTTCAATGGTTTATAGATCTTTAAATTCATTCTTCCCATACAGTTACTCTTGACGTCACACGTTAAAAACAGGTGTGTAGCAAAACGAGCCAGGCAAACAAACAAATGCTGTCGGGTGATGTTGTGGATACATTCAAAGAACCTCATCTGATCCAACAACGCAGGTGAGTTAAAGGCACTGTCTGACTTTAATTTGATTTCGCATATTACGGAACTAACCCATCCATAATTTCGTGGTGAAAAATGGATTCCTTTAGATGTGAGAAGCGTGTTTCGAAGACTCCGTGAAGGAAAAAGCTGATGATCTAATTGAAGGTGATTCATGTTATAAATCATAGTAGTGTCAATCCACGAATGAAACTTGCCATATTGGAATGGCACATGATGCCAGCCTGATTTCAAACCTATTACCGCCTCAAATGTGATAACGTGCGATAATAGACGGTGAATATCTATCCACTCCTTCCTTGTTTTCACTTGTGCTAGTGTTCCACCCCTTTTTTGACATTTCCAATAAGCAAACAAAGCGGGGAGATTGAGTTCATTCATTAATACTAATCTGAAACACTTGTCCCGTGATGCCACCAGCCCTTCGCAATCAGCACTGCTATACGGGCAGTCTCCCGTCTCATCCCGTCTGTCTTCACATTCTGAAAAATGATTACAGTGTAGATGAGGTTGAAAATCAGAATAATGTGGTACAGAACAGTTGAATAAACCACTGGGCAGCTTCACTGACTGCTTATTCCTAGGAAGCACGGAGATGAACAGTTCAAGACCAGAATGAAGATACGGCACGTAGTCAAACTGAATACGAAGCTGTGATGTTTCAATAACGGTTGGTAGTGGACAACATTCAATATACAAAAGGGGTGTTGCGACAGCTCCATTCAGGGTTAAGTAATTTAAAGTTATCCCATAATCTCGAACCCTCGAGTACACCTTCTGAAAGCTTATGATGAACACCATAGCTATGTTTAAATCTTTAGCGAAGTTCATTCGCATGCCATTAAATCGTAAGTGTGGTGTAATTAAATACGTAGAATATTTCTTTGCAAGTCTCACAACAAAATCAGTGTGTTTTAGCGGATCAATACGAATGTCAATTAAAGGATTGTTGATGTTTGCTATCAATAGCTTGTTTGTGGATGAGTCGACAAAAATCTCGTCCAAATCGTGGAAAAGGCATTTTAAAACAAAAGGAATGTCGTCAAATCTTGAATAAAATACTTCAGTTTCCCAGTGCCCGAGATAGCAGTCATGTGATAGCCGTTTGATGTGCGTACGCACAATCATGCTCTCAGATTCGTGAATATGAAGTGTACAGAAAGGTGTGACAAAGTCACACACTCCGTATACCACACCCTGAAGAGCGGTATATGGTAATGCATTACAACTCGATGCATTCACCTGTTGGATTATCGTAACATTCTGACTCATGAGATATTCCACGCCTGGGCAAATATCAGTTATCTTCAATAGAGCAGGAGCAGCGTCCATGTAGGTATAATTTAGTCTTTCTTGTTGTGTGGTTACGTCTGTGGAGAGAAGGAGAAGACAACTCATGAATCTTCAAACAACTCTGATACAAGCAGACTGCAAGCTGACACTGGTGGCTGTCATTTGTAGTACAGACTTACTTTCCATGATAACAGCCCTCAGTTCACACACTATGTGTTGGTTATACGTATGCTGATCTTCATTGTGGACATGTTGTCATGGCCTATAAAACCTGACATGTCACCTCCATTTTGAACATAAATAAATCGGCCCATGATACCCAATACAAGCTGAGCCCCAAATGACAGAATTACATGTTTAGTTATACCCAGAACCTCTGGTTATTGAAAGTGTGTCGT
This sequence comes from Conus canariensis, assembly GCA_033310375.1. Lineage (NCBI taxonomy): Eukaryota > Metazoa > Mollusca > Gastropoda > Neogastropoda > Conidae > Conus > Conus canariensis. The sequence continues at coordinate 30,272,229 of CM065718.1, forward strand.
CTACAGTGAAACGAGTGTGTGTGTGTGTGTGTGTGTGTGTGTGTGTGTGTGTGTGTGTGTGTGTGTGTGTGTGTGTGTGTGTGTGTGTGTGTGTATGTGTGTGCGCGCGCGCGCGTGCATGTGTGTGTGTGTGTGCGCGCGTTGTGTGCGTGCGTGCGTGTGTGTGTGTGTGTGTGTGTGTGGTGTGTGTGTTGTGTGTGTTCTTCCTTTTCAAAACATGTTGGTGAATAGTCAGTATGATTTTGAATATGTTATCGTCAATTTTACTCTGATGTTTCATTATTTGACTTAGATTTTTCCTGTTGTGCAATAGTATGATACACGGTGGGATGTGACTTGTAATGCTTGTTTGATAAGTTATTATGTTCTTGTCCTCCTTTCCTCTAACGGTCTGCAACATTACAAAAATGGTCACAAAAGTTCTGCCGGTTTTCATTTTGAACAGTCAGCTCCCTTGTTTTGCTTGAAAGCCTTTCACTACAATGGAAATACGCTCTTCTGTGGAGAAAACAACTGGTTTTGAATCAGTTGAGGGAACGCATAGGATAGGCGGGTTTTGGAGGTTTGACCTCTAACGTAGAAGCCAGACAAAACATTTTGATACAGGGTTTTGTAATGGGAGGGGTATGGGTGGACGTCAAAGAAAGCAAAAATCCCTTCAGTGTCATATCTTTGATGGGAAAGGGCAAGAGACTCCACCTACAAATCTAAGCAATACTAATGCCCCTCCCTCTTTCGGCAGTGATGATATATTGTATGCCATTAAAACCTGAAAACCAATGTGTGGTCCGAATTTTCAGCAGATAGAGAAAGAGACAGTGTCGGGAAATGAACAAGGGGGAAGACAGATAGGAGATTCCTGTATATTGATATCCCACCTGTTCCCCTCCCAATGGTCTAAGAGATAGGACCATTTAGAGTATTGCTATACCACAAGAAGCAGACGTCTGTCAGAAGAGAACCAGATTTCCAGTGCAGCAAATGCTAGGTAAGGGGCACTGATCCTTAGGATGTGACAGACCAGTGACATATCACCAGTGTTAAAAGTATGGGCACAAGGCAGGGGATGGCACTTCTATTGTTCTGGGTGGTTGGATGGTTTGGAATGCTTGTGCTGTTTTGGGTCTACAGCTCTTCGAAGTAATCATACAATGTATGTCAAAAATACTCCTCCCCTACCTTCTGCATATGGGTCAGTAACCCCAACAAAATATCCGAGCCACAGAGGAGCTGTCCCAACCAGATTTGTCTTAACTAACAAAATACCAGATGGAACAAATGCAGAGAGCGGACCAGAGTGTTCGCAGCCTGCTAACATTGAATCCACCATCCACCGTTCTGTACCAAGTTGGACCGCAAAAGTGCACTACTGGGGAATAACCAGACATTATAGGTGGAGGAACACCGTCACATCTGCAGCCTGGAACGAAAGACCACTCTGGATCTTGGACATTAAAACATAACTGACCATGAAATAGACAGCTACTCCCAACCCATTCTCAGTCTCACTATGCAAAACGAATTATTAGTTATCAGAAGAACAGAGCACTACGGTCAGAAGGAGGACATTTTTTGCACCGATGCTCTAAGTCATGACGAGGCCTCTGCATCAGTGGCCTCATCGTGACCTTAGAGCCTAGCGCCTACTGGGATGATCGTTTGAGAGCCTGTATCTTTTGCCGGGCGTTTCTGAGTAGGGATAGCTCCCCAGTCTCCTGTCTTTTTTAACTTATTTTTGTATCTATCGCTCTCCTTCCTACCCACCTTGGCCCCCTTCTTTTCCCTCCCCCCCCCCCTTCCCCTCCTCTTCTCTTTCTTCCCTTCTTCCTTTTTCCCCTCTCCCCCCTTTTCACCCCCCCTTCAACCCCTCCTTACCCCCTCCCCCCTTTCCCTCTCGCTCCCTTCCTTCCTCTGTCCTGGTTCCTTTTCAGTCGTCTCCCAGTGGGGCTCCTTCTTCCTGTGGGTTCCATCTCTTGACATTCCTTCTTACTTCCTGTTTCTCTACTTTTGTCTGGTCGCCCCCTTAGTAGGACCCTTCTACGGGACCTCTCGAGGCTTCTCTTCCTCTTTCTCTCCTTAGCACGTTTCTCAGGCATCTCTTTTAGGGCCCTCATACGGGTCCTCTCTTTACGTCTCTTCCAACTCCACCCCCCCCCCCCCCCCCCTTTTTTTTTGTCATTAGGAGTGTTGTTAGCGCCTCTCATCATGCCCTCATATCTATCTGTTGCGTTAATGCTCCTATTTTTGCCTTTTTTTTCTGTTGCGCCACCATAGCACCACCTACCTCCCTATGCTATACCCGATGTCTTAATGTATGCCTTGTTTGTACATTTACTCATATACTCTCCATTGTAAACCCCACCCCACCCCCCCTTTTTTTTCCCCTTATGTATGTGTGTGTTTGTGTGGTTGTATGTGTGCGTATGGGCGTGTGTATGTGGGGTGTGCGTGTGTGTTCCTGCCGCGCGCGCGCACTCGTATATATGTGTGTGTTTGGTTGTGCGTGTGTGTGTGTGTGTGTGTTTGGTTGTGT
>CM065718.1:30279761-30297261 GCA_033310375.1 Conus canariensis
CTTGCAGTCTGGGTGATTTCTGTTTTGTTCTACACTGACATAAATAGTGTTTTGCAAATAATACAATGAAATAAAATACATGGTCTATATGTATATCATTATCAAATCCAACTATGGCTAATGGTTCAGTTATCTGCAAATTAAATGCACACATACATTTTTCATTCATCAAAACCACCAGGTTTCCCAAACGCGTTGTATGACTGTACAATACCAAAACATATGTGTGATACTGTCCTTAACAGAGTTACAGAAAGTACAAACATCGCTGTTCAATATACCCTTTTTTTCAGCACAACATTAGTACCAAGACATCTGTGTATTAATTGTAACTGTAACCATTTCATTTTTATGTCAGAAATTTTACTCAGATAAAGAAAACAGTTTTTCCAGTCATTTTCAACGTTCAGTTTTTGGTGTGTGTTTTTCACATCTCTATATATATGCAAAACCATGAACATAATCCAGCACATACTAACATGAATAAATCCATCCATACAGCACAGATATATTTATGTGTCTTTTATATATATATATATATATATATATATATATATATATATATCAGCAAACATATGAATAATTATATATCTACACATGTTTCTCCGAGTGTGTTATTAACGTTCAGTTTTATATCCCAGTTCATACAGATTTTGGGGTGTGTATGATTATCTATAAAAATGTCATAATATACTCTTGACCCTTTACAAACTGACGTTAACTTTTCGTTACATACATGCATATTTAAGCATTTATTAATATTTTAAACTTTGATTTTTGTTTTTTGTATATATTCAATTAGAGCTGCTTCAAAACCAGAAAAAGTGACAAAATTAATGTTTACATCATACTTTTGTTTAAATTGTTCGTAGAAATAAACTGGCCATTGTCAAGCAAAAATGAGCAACGCAATATATGCCCTTGTTGACCCATGCTTTTTCCGAAATAGTCTTTTTCACAACTTGTATTCTGTTTGTATAAAAGACTGGTTCCACAAGGAGTTCATAAGAAGTCTTACAGTTAACGTTGTTGAAAAATTGTTTGTACACCATAAATACCTCTGTCCAAAATGCATTTGATTTACAGAAGGAAGAAAGTATTTCTGGTCCATATTTCTCAATATTCGCTTAAAAGTGTGAAGTTAGATGTTGTAATAGTTTTCCATTTGTGATGTGTAGTCTGAACTTTTTGCAGCCACGTCAATTTTAGGGAAGAAGCAAACGTTTTTTAATTCTGGTAGTCCAAGACCACCGTTTTGGATACTTTTGTGAGCAGCCTTTCTATTCATTTTGTCTGGCTTTTTATTCCACACAAATTTGTAGCAGTAACTTTGTAAAGTCTGAAAAAAGTGTCAGGTGGGTTAGGTAGTAATATCCACAAATGGATGAGTTTTGATAAAATAAGCGATTTTAAAACTGCCACTCTGCCCAAAGGAGTTAGTTGTCTTCTCACCCAAATCTTGAACAAATGTTTCACGTCCGCTACTTTTTCAGAATAATTAATATCTGCACAGTTTTGCAAATCGTTGGTAAACCAGATTTCAAGAATTTTGAATTGTGGGTTCCACTCCATACCTAAATGGTGCATGTAACGAACAACAGAATTTTTACAGCTCCCAAACCAAACAGCGCTAGTTTTTCCAGGATTCATATATAACCCCGATATACGACCAAACATTTCCAGTACATTTATACATGTTTCAAATGATTTTTTTGTCGCCTGCTAAAAGAAATTCCGTGTCATCTGCATACTGAGAAAGCTTATGTTCGACTGTACCTATAACTATTCCACGTATGTTTACATTTTCCCGAATCATTAATGCTTGAATTTCAACACATAATAGGAATGAATATGGCGATAGTGGATCACCTTGTCTGCATCCGCGGTCTATCTCAAACCAACTAGAAACTTGACCATTAACAAGGCCACATGAATTGATGTTTTTACAGAATGTTTCAATCCATTTGCAGAAGCCCTGTTGAAATCCAAACGCTTTCAATACTTTAAACATAAAATCCCAGCTCACTGAATCGAATGCTTTCTCGACGTCAATGTTCAATAAAAGCCCTGGTAAGTTGTGTTCTTCTAAATAAGCAACTGTGTCGTAAATGAGCCTAATGTTATCCCCTATGTATCTATTCTTAACAAAACCTGTTTGATCCTCATTGATGAGACCAGCTAACACATTTTTTTAAACGGTTGGCTATGCACGATGACCCTGTTTTATATACAACATTTAACAACGAGATTGGTCTCCAGTTCTTCGCAACGTGTCTTGGTTTATCTCCCTTTGGTATACATACAATTAGTTCCTGTCTTTGAACACAAGAAAGCTCCCCCCTACTAAATCCGGCATTTAAAGCTCTGACGACAAAAACCCCTATTCTGCTCCAAAACCTCTTAAAAAATCATGTTGTGAAACCATCAGTGCCAGGACTTTTGTTGTTTTTCATGTTCTTTAATGCTATACATGTCTCCTCCAGTGTGATTTCACCATCAAAATTATTTGCTTCTTCACGGTCTAAATGTGGAATATTTACAATGAGTTCATCCAAATCACGGTCGTCAACTTCACATTTTTTGTACAATGATTCATAAAATCATTGAACCTCGTGAAGAATCTCTGTTCGGTCATTTAGAATATTGCCATGGTTATCAATTAATCTAGTCATACTCTTACTTATAAAATGTCTTTTTTCTAGGTTACAGAAATAGTTCGTCACTTTTTCCCCTTCAGCTATCCACCTAGCCCTCGATCTTAAAAGTACCCCTTCTATTCTTTTCTCTCGAATAACCTTTAGCCTTTCCTTCTTTAACTCTATAGCTTTGACCTCTTCTTCATCTTTTGTCTCTTTTCTTTCGAGCCGTTGTATGTCTTCATTCGTGGTTTTCTTCTTCATAGTTGTGTGTGAAATGATTTTGGACCTAAGCTTCATCAGTAAAAAATCTAGAAAAAAAATCATCAGAAATTGTAAACTGTAATTCGGTCAGAGGAATCGTGTGTACTGCTTTCCTTGCATATGGGCTTAATTACAGCATATTCTTGTTTGACATTCTCAATTTCTTTGTTAATTTCGTCCAGATAGTCCTTGTCCTTTAATAATGACGAGTTAAATTTCCAAAGAGTATTACTCTTAATCTTTTTTTTTTTAGACTGTAACCTTAACACAATCATGGAGTGGTCTATTCTATATCCACATTCAATGTCTACATCATCGACAAAGGTAACAACGTGATCTGATATGAGGAAGAAATCCAACCGTGCTTGCTGGAAAGGATTATTCCTTCTCCAGATATATCTGTGACAATCCTGATTTAAGTCCCTCCAAATATCATTTAATTCTCAATGGTCACAGCTGTCCGGCCGAGATGAAAATCGTGCTCTTTAGTTACTCCTGCCTGCTGGGCAGGCGAGAAGCAGCCTGCGTGACTCACAGCTGGCAGCGCCCCGTGTAGCACAGCTCTGCACAAGGGAGCATGTGTTCTCATGCTGTGCTGTTCCTGTTGTGCTTTACGGATTATTATTCTTTCACACTCCATAACTGGATATAATTAACTGTGTGCGTGATTTGTGTGTTGTGGTTCTTTTTTGTGCTGTTTGATACAACTTCGGTTCATCACGCGTTCTTGAGTTGTTTTTCATAGAGAAGTTTGTTTTCATAAGTTGGCCAGGACCCGGCACGTGTATACGTGTATCTATGGAGACAGTGTTAGCTCAGCAAGCCGTGTACGTATGTGGTGCTCTTCTTCTTCTCTCTCTCTCTCGCTGTGTGTGAGTGTGCGTGTGCGTGTGTGTGTGTGTGTGTGTGTGTGTGTGTGTGTGTGTGCGGTGTGTGTGTGTGTGTGTGTGTGTGTGTGTGTGTGTGTGTAGGTGTGTGTGTGTGTGTGTGTGTGTGTGTGTGTGTGTACACGTGTGTGGTGTGTGTGTGTGTGTGTGTGTGTGTGTGTGTGTGTGTGTGTGTGTGTGTGTGTGCGTGCGCGCGTGCATGTGTGAGACCGACCCTGCATTGGCTAGTCTTGTTGCTTACGTGTAGGCCTACTTCATTCTGATCTTTTGTACGTGCGTACGCGTACGTATTTGTAGCGCCAACAATGGCGGAGGCGTTTGAACACAACTTCAGTGAACACAAAAGACGTGTAGATTTGTTGTGCCGTGTGTGCGGCAATCGTGTACTCAGAAAGGTACAAGATAAAGGATTAAACGCTAGACTTTGTGTCAACCTCTCCAATGATCTGTTGCAGTATTTCACTCTAGATATTTCTGGTGATGAAGAAGGCAAACAGTCCAAGTGTATCTGCATAAAATGCTACCATAAACTGAAAAAAACGAGACACATGTCAGCACATTCTCAATGTTATACTACAAAAGAAAATGCTGCTCGTGACATAGAGAGAATGTCAGAAATCTGGACAACCTTCGATCCAGATCTTTCTTTGAGTCAGTGTACATCGTGTCGATTCTTTCAATCAGCCGGACTTCCTGGTCATCGGAAAACAAAGAAGAGCCGACCCGTCAAAAGATCTGCTCAAGAATGTTTAGATCAGTCTGATCTTTGCTTGCGCACAGATGAAAGTGTGTCATCATTTTCTCCGTTGGTATCAACCCCCGTGAAAAAGCCTAGAACATCCTCTGCACAAACCTCACCAGTCAGAGCTAGCACATCCAGCTTGGCACTTGAATGTGTTGACATGTCTGATGTTTGCTTCGATACTAATGAAAGTGTGTCTACGTCAGTTTGTCAGTCACCATCGACCGCTGTTGTTGGTGTGTGGTTTCTGTCAATGTGTTTGTGTGTGTGTGTGTGTGTGTGTGTGTGTGTGTGTGGTGTGTGCTCTCTCTCTCTCTCTCTCTCTCTCTCTCTCTCTCTCTCTCTCTCTCTCTCTCTCTCTCTCCAGTCGTGAGTAGGCTCACCATGAAGATGAAAATGAGAAAACATTTTGCATTGGTGTGTGTATAAGTGACATCAGTTTCAAATTATTCGTACAGGCGAAAGCACAAGGTCATGTAGGAAGCATTCTATTGTTTATAACTGACATCTGCATGTGTGGCATGCTAAAATCTTGCTTTAAAAAGCATGGTGCGGTTGTGATAGAATCAGTATCGGCATGCATCACAAGGACGTAGAGCACGCAGATAAACAAGCAAAACATGCCTAGGCCGTGGTAGGGAAACTGCCACCGTGTTCCCAGTGAAGCTGACCAGTGCCGACAGTGACTGTTTATTCTGGGCCGGTACCGGCTGTCAGGTAGGAGTCCCGCGAATAATTTTCTGTCAGTTGTAAAGGAAAGATATGCATGTCCAATATGGTCCAGGTTGAGCGTGATAGCTTCAGAAACGCATGCTCTCCACTGAGTTGAAATTTCAATTTACTTTGTGTGTTCGTTAGTCTGTTTCAATCGTTTTTTTGTTTTTTGTTTTTTTTTGTTGGCAAATCTTTGTGGTGCTTGTCAGCAATGCGTATGAAAGAAGACGTATTCATGTTTGGTATCTTTCTGTCAGTCAAAGACCCCACAATTCAGTGACATCAATCGACCACAGTTCGTTGCATTCTGGCACAAAGTATTAATGAAGAAACACAGCATCCTGTTTTCAACACACTATCAGCCAGACAGCTAGTATCACATTACGCGTAGGGAGGAAAGCTTGTGGGAGGTTAGCGCGAGGAAGCTGGCAGCTGTCAGCAGAAGTGTGCTGTTTAAACAAACCGCGGCCGTTCCATCCCTTCCCCTCCTGCGACCGATAGGCGGTCACGAGTTATCGCCCTTGTCTTCAACTAAAGATTCCTCTGCGGACAAACGTGATGGTTTATCATGTTGTCTACTGCTTCTCTCGCTTTGGGATAATTAACCCTTTTATAATTACAGTAATCTCTCGCGGGGTCCAAAACTAAGTTCAAGTCTCCTCCAATTACGACATTACTTATACCTAAATTACTAATTTGTTGATTTAAGGCCCATGGCTGTGACTTCCACAAATTCGCAGATGACACTGAACTCTCTAAGAGCGCAAATACCAGTGATTTTCAAGGTGCTCAGTCAGATATTACCGCATGTTTTAGAGGGTGTAAAAGTCTGGATGACCAGCAACAAACTCAAGCTGAATGGTGACAAAACCGAGATCATGGCTGTTGGTACCTCCTCTCGTGTCAAGATGGTTGAAACTGAGTCGGCAGAAACTGATGGTGTTGTTTTACCTTTCAAAGAGGCAGTGAAATATTTAGGTGTCAGCATTGATCAAACCCTCTCTATGCAGAACCAAATATCTAATGTTTGTCATGCATGCTTCCTGGAATTGTGACGTATTGCTTCTATCCGGTCTTACCTCTCCACGCAGGCAACAGTCAGACTCATCACCGCCATGGTAATGTCCCGACTAGACTACTGTAACTCTGTGTTAGCAGGACTTCCTTCAGAACAGCTTGCACGATTACAACGAGTGCAAAACAGTGCAGCTCGGCTTGTTCTCAAATAGCGTAAAAATTAGCATATTACACCTTTGTTACGTGAACTCCACTGGGTTCCCATCAAATATGGATGGCAGTTCTAAATCTCAGTTTTTGCCTATCGATACTTTGATGGGACACTCCCACAGTATCTTTCTGCTTCCCTGTCCACCTATCAAACTTCTCGGTCTCTTCACTCATCTTCTCAAAAACTTCTGAAAATTCCTAGGCGCTCGTTAAATTAGTGTGCCCACTCTTTGGAATTCTCTTCCTGAAAGCTTACGTGACCTGCCCACATTTTCTAAATTCAAGTCAGAGTTAAAAACATACTTCTTTAGGAAAGCCGTCTTCAACCATAATATCTAAATGGTGTGTCTATTATTCTGACCTGATTTTTTATGTACTGCATGCAAAACTGTATTGTTTACACTTGAACCGATGAACTTGATAAGTGCGCCTGTGTTGGCGTGTGTGTGTGTGTGTGTGTGTGTGTGTGTGTGTGTGTGTGTGTGTGTGTGTGTGAGTGAACACATTTCAGTGCGAGTGGTTGAGTGTGTGTTGAGCGCAATGAGTTGATCCCAAGAATTGCGCCATATAAAATCCATACATTATTATTATTATTATTTAAGGTATAATAAAATTCTGGGTCATCTCTGTTTGGTCCATATATCTTTACAAACAAAAGATCGTGTTGTTTAATTTCTGCTGAGACCATGAGGCTATTCCCATCATCGCCCTTGTGAACATTTTTTATTTTAGTTTCAAAGTTGTTATTGAAAAGTGTTGCCACACCTCTTGCATTAGAAACATGACTAGAGAAATATCCTAGGTACCCCCATTCAGATTGTATATAGCGTTACATTTTTTCTTTGAAATGTGTATCATGCAGAAAATAAATGGAATATTATTTACATTTTAAGTAATGGAATACATCTCTTCTTTTCTGTTTATCATTGAGCCCCTGACAATTGACTGAGACAACTGAGACTGTATTATCCATGTTGTTCAATGCGTACAGGTTGTAAATCTATGAAAAAGCCTCCAAACAGATGCTTCGATGAAAATAACATAACATTACACAATATCTACAGAACCAAAATATTACATAATAACTACAAAACCAGCTTGACCTCATAATGAAATAAGTAAAGAGACATAGAGTATAAATTTAAAACCAGAACACGCAAAACAAAAACATGTAAAATATCACAAATACATGCAAACAAAACAAGTGTGTCAAAGCAAAAGGAATACCAAAAAAGACAGCCATAAATCCAGCCAAGTACTCCACACAGATCAGCGTTTTAGGCGTAAATAAGTTTAGCAATAGTTCAAAATTCAAATAGTATCAAACAGACAGATGAAATGGCATCTGAGCACGCGTTTGCCTATGTGTGTGTGTGTGTGTGTGTGTGTGTGTGTGTGTGTGTGTGTGTGTGTGTGTGTGGTGCGTGCGTGGGTATGTGTATGTGTGGGTATGTGTGTATGCGTGTGACTTGCCTGCTATTTGAGAGAGAGAGAGAGAGAGAGAGAGAGAGAGAGAGAGAGAAGTTGGAGCCACATAATTATACAGGAACTAGCCCACAAAATTCTGAGCTGATTTCAGACATGGTCATATTAAAGTCTCGAAAATCAAAAGCATCATCAGGTATTAGGGTCACGCACACTTCCCTCAAAATGAGTTGCTGTCACGGTGTGCAAAAAAACACGGGATAAGTTAAATGTGATCTCGCTCGATTGGCAGGATGCACCAGATGAAAAAAAAAAGAAAATGCAAGGTTCACAAAAAACAAACACGCGCCCCCCCACCCCACATGCCGCCACCCGGGCCCCACACCCACCGTCCACAAGCGCGCGCGCGCGTGCTCACTAGAGGACAGCAAGCATGGGGCCCAGACAGCAACATGCACAATGGGGGAAGGCGAAAGGGGTGCGCAGAAAATCTGGGACGGGAAAGGCGCGTGCCTGCCCCCCACGTACCCCATATTACTTCCCCCTCCCCTCACCCAACACATCCTGCCAACCAAGCGAACTCACCAGCATATACAAAGACACATATTTTTCATTCATGCAGCAAACACACTATGACGAAACGCTTGACAAAACCATCCGATCGGTCCCACTAAAACCCCAAACCAAAGAATAGATTTCAAATCTCTGCCCACTCTCCCCTCTCAAACCCCCCCCCCCCCCCCCCCCTTCTCTCGCTTAGGACGGTGCGAACAGCCAGGCTGACACGATCTATGACAAAGGAAAAAAAATTGCGTCATGGTAAACGCGTGACACCTTTCGTACTTGTTGGCCTACCCTACCCCCCCCCCCCTTTCCCGGCTCTATCTTCACACACACACACATCCCCCCCCCTCCCTTTTATCCCGTGAAAACAAAGGCGTGACGCGGCTGCCGTGCTCTCCCCCACCAACCCCCCCCCCCCCCCACCTGAGCCACGTGTGGCTGCAATTGACACAAAGGCAATCGCCAAACCTCCCTACTTCACCCTCCTCCCCCCCCTCCCCCCCCCCCCTCATATCTACAGTCTGTGTCCTCGCGGACAGCTGGTAAATTATGTCACTGGAGTTTCTCTGTGAGAGTCTGTGTCTATACGGACACATAAATTAAACCAGCCGCTGATGTCAGTGAGCTGTGCCGATTAGGTTCAAACGGTTTCCGAGGCAACTGGTGATAAGACTAGATCCCTCCCCCCATCACCCCTGACAGGTGAATGACAGGTTGTCAAAATTGGATTTGGCAATCGAGAATTTATATACTAGGCGCACAGGGTCGCAACTTCACTGACCCCTGAATACTGCCTGTAGACCAGACCAGTGGAAGAAAAAGAGACAACTAGAGAAGGCCTGGGAAACTCCTGGTAACCTCTTTGGTCTCAAGTCATTCACTGTTCATTCCCAGGAAAAAACTGGGATCCTGGTCATGCTACACATTGCGGCCAGACCAGAAGCTGGGACTTTGCCCAAAACCGGGGTGACACCAGACAACCAATCTACACCAGTGGGGCAGTCATCAACCACAGGAGAGATCAACTACCCTCTCTGAAGCAAAACTAAGTTAGTTTACTACCTGGACTCAAACCCATCAGACCCTTGCCCTCACTTTATGATGAAACAGTGAGAACCTGTCTATGAGTACCAGTTTGGCTACAACACTGGGTGCTTGCAAGCGAAGTGGATGTATAATAACCATATACATTCAGTGTAACTTAGACAGACCCCCTGTATGCCAACTTAAGCTTGCTGCACTGAGTGCAAGCGAGTAAAGTAGGAGTGAGGGAGGGTCCCTCATTGTGGTAGTCCAATGAGAATTAAACCCTAGCCTATGGAATTGACCCACCAATACTTACCTATGTGTAAGCAATAAAAGTTGATGTGTGAAAGTGCACTTAACTTGTGTCAGTTCTCTGTTGTTCAATCAAATGTTGAATGTTTGAACTTCTCTCTTCAATTCTGTCTTTCGGAGCTATAAGTACTTGTAAGAGTACAGGCCTAAGGAAAATTATCTCAGAGCCACTGTTCAGTATTTTACCAAATCCTGGAGTAAAATAAAAATTTCTTCGATGACTAGTATCGAAACTTGCTCCTTCCACCACTAGTAAGAGAGAGGGTGTAGGGAAATGTTAAGATAGTTCTCATTGAGAAATTATCCCCAGTCCTTCCCCTAGAGGACCCACCTACAACTCATCCATCTCATCACATCAAAGTGGGGGCTCGTCCGGGATTGTAAAATACAATTCGGATTGTGAAATACAATCCACTCAAAATTTTATTTCCTTTGGCTAGTCCAAAATTTTGGACAAAGAGCAGAATTCAGAGCAAATAGGCTGATTGAATTGAGTCCAGGAGGGAAATCTTTTATGTTTGTTGTGTGAATGTTTAGCTTACATAACAAATAATAAGAGTGTGTGTGGTTGATGTTATAATCAATTCATTTTGATATTTACATGTGTGATTATTTGCTTTTGTTGTACTTAGTGGATATTTGATTGCTAGGGATTGTATAACAGTTCACTATCATGGCTGAATCAGTGAAAGTTAGACAGGAGATCAAGGAGTGGGGAGAATCCCTAGGCCTCTCTGGGCAAGATTTAGTCACATTTGTGACTACCCAGTATGAAAAGGAATCCGGAAAGGCCGCAGAAGAGCGCAAAAAGATTAGACAGCATGAAGCTGAAGAGCGGAAAGAAGCCGGTGAAGCTGAAGAGCGGAAAGAAGCCCGTGAAGCTGAAGAGCGTGAGAAAATAAGAGAGACCGAACAGGCAGAGCGTGAGAAATTAAAAGAGTTTGAACAGGCCGAGCGAGATAAAACCAGAGAACATGAACGTGCGCTCAGAAAGATTGAGAAATCTGCTGAGAATGATAGCTCTTCAGATACGGTGTCACACTGCAGGGGAGTGGATGTGGTGAGGTGCGTGTGGATGGTTCACTCACCCCGTGTTCTGATTCAGGCTATCAGACACGAAGAGCCCGGTGACAAGTTCGAACACATTTATTTATGCACATAGGAAATGATTGATGATATGATGATCGGTGGACAATGTGATAATGATAATAAACGATGTGTTATGATGAAGCTTTCATTCACTGACTCACACCAGGCTACTAACAAGATTGTACATTAATGCGTGTATGCGTGCATGTGTGGGTATTTGTTTGAATATATGATACGTATCTTGGTTACGTCAACTTCTTTGGAAACCGGGTTACTCGCCGTCGGTTGCGATCGGCTTGTTAAAGCAACGTTCATTCAATTCCAGGAAGCATGTAGATCCACAGATATCTTCGCGTGTATATATATATATATATATATATATATATATATATACATAGAGAATGGTACTGAGGATCAGCGCAATCTTAAAAACAGTGCTCAACCACAGTGGGAGCGACATTTGTTATATTAAAAGCAAGTTAAAATCAAGCTTCTAAAAACATCTACAAATTTGTTTCACGCTGTGCGGTCGTCAGGATGTGATGAGCTTGTGTTGCCAGTGCCACGTATATATATAGCTAGCTGGTTTGCTGTTGTTTTTTTCTTTTTTTCCCGTGCTACATGTGTTTCTCAGGTGTTGGTTTTTTTCGCTGATAGGAACTTCCATCTGTGTCTGCAATTGTTAACCATTTCTGTTCTAACATTTAGAGTTGCCAACTGTGGTTTACATAGTATAATGTATTTCTCTGTTAGGCATAGATTGCATTTTTTTGAAATGTTGTTGTATGATGCTGCTCTTTTTAAAATTTTCCAAGATATGTTGTAGTCTATGTTTTTTTCTTTAAGTTTCCAAATGTATTTACTCAATTCTGTTTGGTTTTTGTATCTTTCTTTGTTGAATGATTGTTTATGGTTTGCATATCTAGTTTTGAATTGGTTTTCCGTGATACCTACATATGTTTCTTTTGCGTTCTCTGATGTTACAGTGGCTTGGTACACAATGTTGTTATAAAGGCATTTGTTGCTTAGGGGGCACTGTTCTTTTTTGGTACAGTTACAAGATTTCCTTTCGTTACCCTCCTTTTTTTCTGTGCTGCTTTTCATTTTGTTTGCTGAATCGATGGCATTTTTAAGGTTCGGCATACATGAATATGATAATTTGATGTTGTTTTTGTTGAATATCTTAAATAATTTATGGTCTTTTGGGAAAGATGATGTCAAGATTTTAAAGAATTCTTTCCCTACATTTGTTTTAACTCTTGCATCATATGGGGGATTGTACCATATGATATTCCTTTTCCTGTTCTTTCTGCATCTTTTTGTATCATTGTCTGGATCGTATCTTAGTTTGTAATTGTAGCCACTTGTATGTAACGCCTCTTGGTATTCAGCTGTAGCGTTGTTGAATACTGTTTCATTACATGACAAATTGGATAGTCTTTTATTTATGCTTTTGGGTATTGTTTTCAGTATGGAGGGTGGGTGATTGCTTTTGATGTTTACATAAACAGGCGTGTCATTTGGTTTCTTGTATGGTTTATATGTGTGTTGGTTGAGGTCTAACGTTATGTCTAAATAGTTCACTATCTTTACTGCACAATAAAAATGAAACCTGGATTAAGAACACAAGCAGGAATTCAACTTTCGATGTCACAATGGGATCATACGATGGTGCCGAAACTTGCGAACTTGTCGGACTATTCATGTTATCCAATATTCAAAAAAAACTTGGAAAACAAACTGGACTGTACAGGGATGACGGCCTTGCCGCTCTGAATGACAACCCTAGAAATATTGAAAATAAGAAAAAAGAATTGTGTAAAATTTTCCACAACCAAAACTTAAAAATCACAATAGAAGCAAACAAAAAGATAGTGAACTATTTAGACATAACGTTAGACCTCAACCAACACACATATAAACCATACAAGAAACCAAATGACACGCCTGTTTATGTAAACATCAAAAGCAATCACCCACCCTCCATACTGAAAACAATACCCAAAAGCATAAATAAAAGACTATCCAATTTGTCATGTAATGAAACAGTATTCAACAACGCTACAGCTGAATACCAAGAGGCGTTACATACAAGTGGCTACAATTACAAACTAAGATACGATCCAGACAATGATACAAAAAGATGCAGAAAGAACAGGAAAAGGAATATCATATGGTACAATCCCCCATATGATGCAAGAGTTAAAACAAATGTAGGGAAAGAATTCTTTAAAATCTTGACATCATCTTTCCCAAAAGACCATAAATTATTTAAGATATTCAACAAAAACAACATCAAATTATCATATTCATGTATGCCGAACCTTAAAAATGCCATCGATTCAGCAAACAAAATGAAAAGCAGCACAGAAAAAAAGGAGGGTAACGAAAGGAAATCTTGTAACTGTACCAAAAAAGAACAGTGCCCCCTAAGCAACAAATGCCTTTATAACAACATTGTGTACCAAGCCACTGTAACATCAGAGAACGCAAAAGAAACATATGTAGGTATCACGGAAAACCAATTCAAAACTAGATATGCAAACCATAAACAATCATTCAACAAAGAAAGATACAAAAACCAAACAGAATTGAGTAAATACATTTGGAAACTTAAAGAAAAAAACATAGACTACAACATATCTTGGAAAATTTTAAAAAGAGCAGCATCATACAACAACATTTCAAAAAAATGCAATCTATGCCTAACAGAGAAATACATTGTACTATGTAAACCACAGTTGGCAACTCTAAATGTTAGAACAGAAATGGTTAACAATTGCAGACACAGATGGAAGTTCCTATCAGCGAAAAAAACCAACACCTGAGAAACACATGTAGCACGGGAAAAAAAGAAAAAAACAACAGCAAACCAGCTAGCTATATATATACGTGGCACTGGCAACACAAGCTCATCACATCCTGACGACCGCACAGCGTGAAACAAATTTGTAGATGTTTTTAGAAGCTTGATTTTAACTTGCTTTTAATATAACAAATATATATATACATATATATATCGCAATTACTGTTCACCTCAACATTTCACAACACAGCATTGGAAATAAAGTCTCTTCTTTTTTCACAGCACTTATAGAAAACTGAATCCTCGGCGCGATGTCCAGTTCCAATTTCCCAGAATAAACTAAAACAATCCTTTTCTCCTTTTCTCTGTCACACGGAAACACCAATTTCTTCACTTCGACGAATATAAAGTTTTTTGTTTTTTTTTTTGTTAATACCTAGTCACAGAATTCTTCTTGCTGCTTAACAGGTCAGTCCTTCGCTTCACGAGCACGCGAAGTCATCAACGCCATGTAGAAGTCCATAAAAGGAACACATGTACACACGGGTGGAGATACTAACTGAAGAACTTGGCGACGAGTATAAAATGCAGCGATGTGTGATAAGCTTAAGACAGGAGATGCGAAGAATATTGAAGACGATGCCGATGATACGAGAATATAGAAAGACCGGATTCAGGTATGGAACCGATAAAATAAGATAAGATAGGATACCTGCAACAGAGATAGAGAGTCCTTAGCTCATTCTCCAACAATACTTAATAATATACACCCTCTACATATACGCATTTACAACCACACTATTCCCTTACTGTAGCCTGCATTCGCTCGGAAAATAAAATAAATCAAAATCAATGGTAACGAAGATGCAGGTCAGCACTCTGCTCGATTCAATCATAATCGTCGGACCTGAAACATTCTACAAATGAATACAACACAAACAGACCCTCCTGGCTTCATCGATCTGCTCCTCTGCAGATGAAAGCATCTATTAAACCTGCTAGCACCGATCTCTTACCTCAACAGGTATATTAAACAGCCGTAGGCTCGGGAACGATCGACTCCGTGCTGTTAACTGTCAAGATATCATCTAGGCAACTGGGTCCAGCCGTGCGATTGGATATACCATGGCGATGGCCTAACATCACTAAGACAAATGGGTTACTTATGCAATGACTCAATTTCTGAACAACATCATACTACACCTTGCGTCATTCCACTCATACGTAAACATCCCTCCATTCTCTCCTCTTTCTCCCCCTCCCTCTTTCTCTCTCTCTCATCCATCCCACTGATTGTCCAGTCGTATTGTCCATGACATATGGCCAGCCAAAATTCTCAGCCACCCATCCAAATTCCAGCAATGTCATTTTCTTTGGATCCATTTAATGAAACCACAGAAAGTATTGACGCATACTTAGACCGGTTCGAAAGATTGGCAAATGAATTTGGCCTAGACCCAGAAAAATGTAACATCAAACTTGCCCAAGGTCTCAGAGGTGTTGCTTATGATGTGTATACCAAGTTACCCCCAAACAAAGTAACTGATTATGATGCTCTCAAACAAGCCCTACTCACCCGTTACAAACTGACAGCTGAAGCATACCAAAAGAAATTTTGAAACTCGCAGCATAGCAGATAGCAGATAGGTTAATGACTTATCTCCAGAAATGGTTGACACTGTCAAACCAAGCACAGACTTTTGATGGTCTGACTGAGCTCATCCTCTGTGAGCAGCTGCGAGACACCATGTCCACTGACCTGACCTGCAAACTTTCATGGTGGAACAAGGTGCTGCCTCACTAGCTGACCTGATCAAGCTAGCTGATAGGTACACCACCGCCCATGATGAAGCAAATGCACACAAAAAGATGTGTGACAAGCCAAACTGGGATTCGAACCCCCACAGTCACAGCAATCTCAAAACCAAAACCCACCACCAAGTGGGAAACCACCACAAAGTGAGAAACCACAAACTGGTAAACCACACAGTGGTAACTCAGTCCCTGTGAGTCAAAACAGTGCACAGAAGCATTACTGCGCACACTGTAAAATGACTTCTCACAACACTGCAGAATGCAGAAAATTCTTTGGACCAAGACTCCAAACAATTGCTGCATACCAGGTAGTGTCTACACCCAAAAGCGGTGACACACCATCTATGGTACATAACATTACTGCACCACCCATCAGTGAGCAGGTGTTAGTAAATAACAAACCTGCCACCTGTTTGTATGACACAGGATTGTCATACGAGGCAGTCGTAAGAGCATCCCTTGTGGAGCCAGCTGCTATCACCGAGGAGACAGTGCCTTTACAAGGGGCTGACCTGACTTTGCCACCTGCTACCTTACCTGTTGCCACAATTATGGTTGACAGTAAGTACGTCAAGGGACAGATCAAGGCAGCCGTCATGGACAATCCGATCCATGATCTCATACTTGGAGGCCATTATGTCATGCTCAGGAACCCGTCTGAACCTGTCATTGTATCCACACTGCAGGTGAAGACCCCAAAGCAATTCAAACCTCCTAAAAAGGAGATGCAAGCAGCTCAGTGAGCTGACCCAACCTTAGCTGCCTGCTTCAAGAGGCAGTGCCATACCTGTCACCCCACTCGCAAAGGTGAATTCTTTAGGCGGAACGGTCTTTTGTATCGTAGGCTAAATAAAGATCATTCACAACTTTGGTCCCGGCGCCACACCGGACCTGAGTAATGGAAGTGGGACATACTCTCTGTTCACCAGGACATATAAATGTAGGGCAGACAGTGCAATGGGTGATGAATCAGTATTATTGGCTGGGGATGGCAGAGGACATAAAGAAGTATGTCGATTCCTGCCCCCTGTGCCAACACTGGTCATCCAGCCAAAGGGGCGATTCGTCCCCAGGCCAGCCTGACAATCCAGACACAGGCCAGCTGGAGCCCAATAATGTATTCTGAAGCTCCATCGGTGTCTTGGTGACTCCAGAGCTGGTGCCAAAAGCTTAACGGACCATGATCGGAATGGATTGTCAAGTAGGAGCTTCTCTCGAGAGAGAATCTTTTTTCGGGGGGCCTATGTGACGAAACGCTTGACAAAACCATCCGATCGGTCCCACTAAAACCCCAAACCAAAGAATAGATTTCAAATCTCTGCCCACTCTCCCCTCTCAAACCCCCACCCCCCTTCTCTCGCTTAGGACGGTGCGAACAGCCCCGCTGACACGATCTATGACAAAGGAAAAAAATTGGGTCACGGTAAACGCGTGACACCTTTCGTACTTGTCCGCCTAGCCTACCCCCCCTCCCCTTCCCCCCCCCCCCCCCCGGCTCTATCTTCACACACACACACACACACACACACACACACACACACACACACACACACACATCCCGCCCCCTCCCTTTTATCCCATGAAAACAAAGGCGCGACGCCGCTGCCATGCTCTCCCCCACCACTCACCCCACCCCCCTCCCCTCCTCCACCTGAGCCACGTGTTATGTAGTCTGCATTATAAGGGCAAAAAGAACTGGGTAAGTAATAATGTTTGACATTATATAAATATGGTTTTGGATTTGTGTGGGAAAATCAAGGGGTGGAAAATGTTAAATGTTTTGTGCATGCCTTTAAACAAAGACTTGTTGACTGTCATTTACAAGACTTAGACGCTGCTATTAACTCAAAAGAAAGATTTCAGTTCTACTCTTCGTTTCGACAACTCTATGATGTTCCAGAATATTTGTCTAGAATAAAAAAATCCATCTCTTAGAAAACACTTGACAAGAATTAGACTTGGAGTTTCACGACTAAGAATTCATGAGTCTAGA